>CM076575.1:7489045-8089045 GCA_034641835.2 Pinus albicaulis | reverse complement strand
GATTATACAATAGAGGTAATTTTTATTTTTGCAGTGTTGTTTCTTTGAAGGAATTTTACTGGTGTTAATTGATTTCTGAGAACATTTTTTAGAAGTTGTCTGTTATTTTTTTCTTTCTTTTTTCCTTTTGAAATGAATGCCTAGAAAAGGTAAGGGTTCGAAGCCCACTAAGGGCCGAAAGAATTCTGAAAACAATTTTCATATTGGGTCTCCTTCTGTAATCAGAAAGCCCAATCCAATTCAAACCCATCACGTAGGAACAATCCACCTGGATTCTGGTGATAACAACTCAGGTGTGGATCAGCCTGTGGAAAGCGGTACAAGTAAAAGGGGAACAATGGTGGACCAAGAAGATCATTTGGAAGGGACTGGTGACAACCAAGTAAGTGAAGAACAATCCACTTTTGTGTTTCCAATTGTGGATCCTGATACTGTGGCGCAAATGAAGAATATTCCACCATCAGCTCTCCCTCATTTCCATGGTAAAGTTCATGAAGATCCTGACTCTTTTCTATTTGAGTTTGATATTCTATGTAGAAGTTATGATTATGCAACTAATGCTCAGAAGTTAAGATTATTTCCTATTACCCTCAAGGACTCAGCTCTACGCTGGTTTATGGGGTTAGGAGGAAACACTATAACCTCTTGGGATCAGATGAAGAGAGTGTTTTTGTCTAAATATCAAGAATATTGCAAAACTCGAGACATGCAGGATGAAATTTTTACAATCATACAAGATGATGATGAAATTCTTGAAGATTATCTGGAAAGATTTCTGTATATTTTACAAAGGTCAAAACTTAATCTTGATCCCAACACTATTAGAACCTTGTTCTTAAGAGGATTTACTAATAATTCTAGAAATAGTTTGAATCTGTTAGGACAAGGTGATATTTCTCAGCAAACTTTTGATCAAATTTGTGAATTATGCAGGAAATTTTCAAGAAACTAGTATAGATCTGGTAGAGGAACTCGAAATAGAAATAGAAAAACTGAATCTACTTATGCTATGATTATTGGGCTAGAAAATAAAATGGAAAACATGAAAATTGATATAATGAACATTGTTACCAAACAATTAGACTCCTTAAAATTTCAGCAGAAACTCATGAAGGAACAAGATTCATTATGTATTTTCTGTCCTAAATGTAGAGACAAGCATCCTCCTAAAGAGTGTCCTCTTAATTTGAAAGAAACTAATAAGTGTGCTATTTGTGCAGAAGACCATATCACGGAAAAATTTCCCCCTATACCAGGACTTAAAGCTGTATTTACAGGGGGACAGCCTGAAGCTGAATACTTGAATGTTATGGGAGCAAGAAGGAATTGGCCTCAGGTAGGTACAGGTATGGCTTCTGAATTTTCTCCACACTATTTTGGTTATAATACACATGCATATTCTTATCCTAACTCTCATCAGCAGTGGCAGTATGGGAATCAATATCAGCATGGGCAACCTTCTCAACCATGGCAACAAGGTTGGAGAGCGCCAACTCATTCTCCATATTCCTACCAACCACCTATGCAGTCATATCTATCTACACATGCACCTTATTCAATGCCTCAACTTCCGAGTTAGTCCACTCCACCGTTTCCTTTACCTCCACCCTTTCGACCTCCTCAGTTGCCTGCTCAACCTATGCCCAATCCTAATAATAGTAAAGCAGTGAAAATGATCTACGTAAAAAACCCACCTCTATCATTCGAATACCAGTCTATTCCAGTTGGGGTTCATGATATTCAATTAAGATCGGGAAGGACTGTAACATCAGAAAATCAGAAGCAACCTATGGTGATCATTGAAGAGAAAGGAGAACAGGAAACTCTTAACCATTATCCAAAAGTTGTCACTAAGCAGCCCTTACCCTCTGAATCCTCGCAATCTTCTTCCAACCAGCCTCCCTTCCCAGAGAGGCTAGTAATGGAAAGGAGTGAGCCTATTTCTGAGACTAGTTTGGCATCTGAGCTTCAGAATATTTTCATTAAGATACCTTTGCTTCAAGCCATCAAAGATATCCCCATTTATACCAAGATTATTAAGGAACTCTGTCTCAAGAAACCCGGGAGGAAGAGATTGTAACCCCAAACCATTCAATTTGTTGGTAGGGCAGCAGAGTTGATGACGGGATATGTGTCTATGGAAAAATATGCTGATCCCGGAAACCCTATTGTCTCAGTTCAGATTAGTAATGTCCTTGTCTCTAATGTTCTTATAGACCTGGGGGCAGCCATTAATGTCATAATTAAGCAAACCATGGATCAACTTCGGTTATCTCATCTTCACCCTACTCCCACTGTGCTTGAATTAGCAGATAGATCTAAAATTAAGCCAGAAGGAGTATTGGACGATGTGATTATCTCATTAGATTCTTGTGAATATCCTACTGATTTCATTGTGCTTCAACCAAAGAACCCAGTAGGAGGAAATCCCTTGATCTTGGGTCGATCATGGCTTGCTACGGTCGATGCATATATTGGATGTCGTTCTGGTGATATGTATATTTCACATGGAGATTCTAGGAAGAAAGTTACCGTATACCCCCCTACCAAATCCATTCAGGACCTTTGAGATAATTTATGGTTGGATCAAAGCAGTGATGAGGAGACTCAATCTATTTCCCTTATCCATCATTATACTGGGTCTTCACAAGAAGATGAGATTCAAGATTTTCTGAATAATCTAGACACTATGCCTAATTTTGAGCCTTTGAGCCAAATTTTGAGTCTAGATTTTCAAGAAAATCATGATTCTCATTCTTCTGTGCCACTGCATTTGACCACTCCCTTGAGTACTCTTGAGCCTGATACCACTCTTGTTGAGATTAGCCCTGGTAGGTCCTTGCATATTAGTTCAAATTTGGACTCATCTCAGCAAGAGCAACTTGTGAATTTGTTGCAAAACCATCTTAGTGCCTTTACTTGGGGCTATGAAGATATGAAGGGTATCCCTCCTAAAACTTGTACACATCATATCTATATTTAGGAAGGAACCCAACCTGTCTGAAAACCCAAAAGGCGAATAAATCCAGCTCTAAGAGATATTGTGAAGGAAGAATTACATAAACTCTTAGATGTTGGTTTTATCTATCCTATTTCCGATAGTCAGTGGGTCTCTCCATTAGTTCTTGTACCTAAGAAAGATGGAAGATGGCGTATTTGTATCAATTATTGAGAATTGAATGAAGCCACTCTTAAATATTACTTCCCTCTCCCTTTCATTGACCAGCTGCTTGATACCCTTGCAAGAAAGAAATATTTCTCCCTTTTGGATGGCTTTAGTGGTTATAACCAAAT
The DNA here is from genome assembly GCA_034641835.2 of Pinus albicaulis. Taxonomy (NCBI): domain Eukaryota; kingdom Viridiplantae; phylum Streptophyta; class Pinopsida; order Pinales; family Pinaceae; genus Pinus; species Pinus albicaulis. The sequence continues at coordinate 8,085,751 of CM076575.1, read as the reverse complement.
ACAGATTGCACCCAGAGATCAGGATAAAATTACTTTTACATGTCCATGGGGTACCTTTGCTTATAAAGTGCTCCCCTTTGGTTAATGTAATGCCCCGACTACCTTTCAAAGGGCAGTCTTGGCCATTTTTGTTGATCTAGAATTTGTAGAAATTTATATGGATGACTTTTCTGTGTTTGGTGATTCTTTTCAGGAAACTCTCAAAAATCTGGAGAAAGTACTTCTTCGTTGTCATGAAGCCCATCTCGCTTTGAGTGACAAGAAATGTAGTTTAATGTGCAAAGTGGGGGTGGTGCTTGGCCATTTGATTTCTGACAAAGGTATCCAGGTTGATCGGGAAAATTGAAATCATTCTGAATCTTCCTGCACCCAAAACTCAAAGAGAAGTAAGAGGTTTTTTAGGACATGCTAGTTACTATAGAAGATTCATTGAAAATTTTTCAAAGATAGATGCTCCTCTTTTCCACCTTCTAGCTAAGGATAGTGAATTTTCTTGGTCCACGGCTTGCCAACAGTCTTTTGAAACATTGAAGGAAAAGTTGGTGCGCACCAGTTTTGTGAGGTCCAAACTGGTCCCTGGCTTTTCACATTTCCTCTGATGCTTCAGATTTGGCTATTGGCGCAACTTTAGGACAAGAGGAAAATAAGCAATCCTATGCTATTTATTATATTAGTAAGAATTTGTCTTCCGCTGAATTGAATTATACAGTTACAGAGAAAGAGTTTTTAGCTGTAATTTTTGCAATTAATAAGTTCAGGCACTATATTACAGGATATGAAGTATTTGTACATATTGATCATTCCGCGATTAAATATTTGATGAACAAACCATTGACAAGTGGCAGAGTGACTAGGTGGTTGCTATTGTTGCAGGAGTTTAATGTTACTATTGTTGATAGACCAGGGAAATCTAATGTTGTAGCAGATTTTCTTTCTAGATTAGATAATCCTGGTGAAGTAACTCCTATTAATGATGATTTTTCAAATGAACATCTTTTTGCTATGTCAACATATTCTCTGTGGTCTGCTGACATTGCTAATTATTTGGTCACTGGAAAAACACCACCTCACTTGTCTGCTCGTGAAAAGCGGAATATTATTCAGAAAAGTGCTGCATATTCCTGGATTCAAGGAGATCTCTTTTACACTGGTCCAGATCTGATTATCCGTAGATGTGTAAGAGAGGAGGAAATGTTTGAAATATTGAAATCTGCTCATGATGAACCTTGTGGAGGCCACTTTGCTGATAAGTGGAATGCTTATAAAGTGTTACGTGCTGGTTACTTTTGGCCTTCCTTGTTTAAGGATGCCAAACAGTATGTCAGGCAATGTGATAGTTTTCAACGAATGGGTCAGCCTAACCAAACCAATGAAATGTCTTTATGCCCCCAAGTTATGATTGAGACATTTTAAAAATGGACTATTGATTTTATAGGGCCAATAAATCCAACATCCTTAAGTAAAAAGCATATTTTGGTTTGTAAAGATTTCGTTACAAAATGGGTAGAAGTTAAAGATGTTTCTTTTGCTACAAAAAAAGTTGTTGTTGATTTTCTTTTTATTGAAATCTTTACTAGATTTGGTGTGCCTAGAGAAAAAATTTCTGACAATGGTCCACAATTTATTTCTAATCTGGTACAGGGTGTGATGGAGAAATACAAGATCCGGCACAGGAAATCCGTGCCATATCATCGGCAAGAAAATGGCCAGGTGGAATCTACAAACAAAGTGATCGAGTCCATTCTTACAAAGACAGTCAATATGCATCAGAAAGACTGGGCTGAAATATTACCAGAAGCTTTGTGGGCATACAGAACCACTTGGATAAATAGCATGGGACATACACCATATGAGCTGGTATATGGCAAACAGGTTCTATTACCAATTGCTATAGGGTAAACTGCTTGGGTTGTTGGTTTTCGAATATCCCTCTCAGGGCTTTCCGGTGCCCGAGGCAGACAGTAAGATTAGCTATGTTGTTCACAAATATGGCATGAGCATGTTCATATTAGCTTGAAATAACTTGAAGGAATACAATAGAGAATTACCTCTTTGACAGTCTTGGAGTCCCTTGGAGAGCACTGCGCAGCGAAGCAAGAGTCCTTCTTCACCGGCTCCAAATCTGAGTCCTGCAATCAGTCAAAGCACCCGCGTAATTTCTGATATAACAAGTATCCTATCAATTAAATCAATATACAATAAACATCTAGATTATACACATCTGAGCCATTCATATCATACTATGTAAATGTTCAAACAATAATGACAATATTAAGCATTGAATGGACAAAACGAACACAATTCTATTGATTTTGAAAGAAGGAGGATTACAACCATCGGTTGTACCAAGCCCTCCTCAGTCTCCCAATCTCTCTTCTCTCTCAAGTGAAGAAGTCCAAGTCAACAAGCTCTCTAGGAGCCTCTTTGACTCTTGGCCTTCACAATGTCACACTATTCTCTATTCCACAAGTATACAAGAACCTTGAGCAATCCTTCGACCTCCAATTAAGAGCCTTCAGCTCCTTCTTATAGGAGAGGGAGAAGGCCATTGTTGCCCTTCTCTTTCCACTAGTTTGGAATGGAAAAAACTTAGATGTTTCTTTGATCTCTATGCTTTTGCCTCTTTTGGAGTTCATTCTTCTATGGCAATGACCAATAATGCACTGGTGCTTCTGCAGTTTCCTTTGTGAGGGAAAGTCAGAGATTCAAATCATTCTCCGCGCTCTTTTCCCAATTCAAACTTAAAACACGGGTAACGCTTCCCTCTAGTGTAAACAAAGCGTTGCCCTAGCCACTAACGCGGCCAATGCACTGATTGCCTGCGTTATAACGCTCTTGTTCCGTTCTATATAGGCGTTACCCTGGCAGAAATAGGTTTAATTTAGGTCTTTGTACCCCTTCCATATTTGTCTTCCCCTCTGAGCTGATGAGGAGGTATTTTGACCTGTAACAGATGCCCCCTAAAGTGTGAGGTCAGAGATGAAGACGATGGCCGAAATACTTTACAATTTGTGTAGAGATAGAGAGATTGAAAGACTGAGGAAAACCTGAAACAACAACATATGTCAAAAAATATAGTATTTGCCTAGAGTCGGGCATGTCCCATGCTCAGTAGCTTTAAACAACATGATTTCTCTAGAATAGAGATATGAAGAATCTGTCCACCAATAGGCACAATGTGGAAGTGTCTGTCATAACAGGATCAGGCTGAAGAAGCTGTCTCCATAAACAATATCGCAGCTTGGGGGAGGGAACACAACTTTAATGGTGTAGCCTTTGCCCCAAGGTCTTGACCGCCGATTCACTTAAACTGCATATTTCTCAACATGTGAATGAGGGAGTTGTCGTCGAACATGTGAGAAATCGTCTGATTACCAGTCAATAATGAAAACTGTTAACAGACGCGAAGGTGGCCACCAATAATGATGATGGTCCCTAAGATGCCTAGTACAATCTAGCGAGTGTGAATAAAAGGAGTTGAAGTCGAACACTCATAGAATCATTCGACCAAGAGCCAATGATGAAGACCCTTGATCAAACACAAGACTACCTGCCACTGATGTCTGCAAGTATCCGGGTACTGATGGGTTTCTGGATCAACTTCCTAGATAAGATGTTGAAGTCGATAGAAAGTGATCTGTTGAAAGGTAGGCACTGAGGCGTCCTACATCAGTCAACACGAAACGGAAACCAACTGATTTTGTTTATGATTTGAGATAAGGAAGAGTAAATGGGAATGTCAGACGACAAATAATTTATGGCATAATGAGCGGTTTGGTTGATAACAGGAGCAGTAGATAACGAGATATGCTTGAACAATAGAAGGCACTCTAGCAGGGTACTAGGCAGCTGAAGCGTGATGAACACCAAAGAGTGTGTTAGGATTTTACCGGTGCAGGGACACTGGGAAATGAAGGCTAATACTCATAGATGGTATGGTTCGGCTAACTGCGAAAGAGTTTTCTGGGAAGTGCCATGTTCAAGAATTTTGCTGCCAAATCGACCTTTTTTGGAAATGTAACAGAGGTAGTGACCATTTTGTCCAAATTTTTTCCCGTCTGATTAAGTTTAGCGAGTCCAGACGAGTAAACACGGTGAATTTTTCATGTTTAGAGAGTCTGAAAAATGTCAGGAAAGACAACTCTGTGCCCCATATAATCAGGTTTAACGAGTCCAAATGAGTAAACTCGGTGAATTTTTCACGTTTAGAGAGTCTGAAAAATGTCATAAAAGACAACTCCATGTCCTGTCCGATTAGATTTAACGAGTCCAGACGAGTAAACTCGGTGAATTTTTCATGTTTAGAGAGTCTGAAAAATGTCGTAAAAGACGACTCCATTGGGGTACCTTTGTCATGTCTTGATAACCAGGCACGGCAAAGGGGTAATAGTAAGCCCGAAACAGTTCATTTTCTGTAAGTTAGTCCATCGAATCCAGAAAAGTGAGAAATCTATGTTCAATGGACGTCTACCTCATTTTGTTATGAGTACGAGGAGACGAAGTAAACTCAAAATTCTTTGTGAAATTTTAACGAGTCAAACAAAGAAAAACTCGGTACCTCCATGAAATTTTAACGAGTCACGCGGAGAAAACTCGATTTACTTTTTCTGTTTAAAGAGCTTTGAAAAAGAGGAAAAGAATGGCTCCTTGTTCTCTGTCTCAATAGTTTAACGAGCCTGACAAAGGTGACTCGGGATTTTTTCGGTTTTATGAGCGAGAAAAAGATTCCTAAAAAGAATGCTCAGTACTTCTCCATAGTTTTTACGAGCCTGAAGAAGAAAACTCTAGGTTTTTCGGATTAACGAGCAAGAAAAGACCAAAAAAGAACGCTCGATGCCAACTTCGTGTAAGTTTAACGAGTCCGAAGAAGAGAACTCGAGGTTTTTCGGATTAACGAGCAAGAAAAATACCATAAAAAGAATGCTCAAAGCTTCGTCGTGTAAGTTTAACGAGCCCGACGAAGAGGACTCGAGGTTTTTCGGATTAACGAGCGAGAAAAATACCGTAAAAAGAATGCTCGAAATTTCTTGATCTCTTTCTCGTCAATAGAAGGATCTATGTCGGGAATTTTCTTGTGAGACCAAGCAAACACATCGCGGAATTCTTTGAAAATGGATGTGAAGCGTGCAATTTCCTCAGGATTGCAATCTTCTCCAATCTGAATATTTTCCACGATACCCGTTTTGACCGAGATATCAATGAGCATTGTCTTAGGAAGATTATCCATGTTCCCTTCTGAATCGATAGTTTGAACACTCGTGTAATCAGAGGGAACCATCTCAGGTGGGTCAAAGGACGGGATTTCAGTTTGTATCGCCTCCGAATCAATCATCGAAGTGCGATGGTGGAACTCTCCCCAAGGTCGTTCTTCTAATGACATGATATCTCGAATAGCTTCGTCTGTAGGCCAGACTTCATTGAGGAGATCCTTAGAGAGAACTATGATGGGAGGGAGGTTTGTACCTGTGGTCGAAACCATATCAGTGGAGGGTTTAGAAGTGATTTGGATGGCTTGGTAAGCCAACTCGACCGGCGAAAGCGACATCTGATCTCCATAGGAATCAATATCTGAAGGTGCCGGGATGATCCATGGGTCGATAGAGCCATCTGAAAAGGTGGATATCATTGCAACCGTGTTTGGGATCTGCGGCAGCGGTAGAGGAAAACAACCCAGTAGGGAAGATGCCTTCAGAAGACCAGTACCGATACTGACGTAAGAGTCAGTGACACCTCCTATTAGGGGTACAGTGCTACTTGGTAAAGTGGCATAATCAGGGGTGCAGAAGGATAGTTGATCGACCGTGACTATTCTCCCATCCAATGGAAATAGGATGAGTCGGAAGACCAAAGACACGATGGCGGTCATAGTGTAAGACCAGCTGTGACCGAGCAATAGATTATAGTCGAGATGACGCTCTACGACTTCAACATCCACGTTTACCGTTTTCCCACTCAGAGTGATGGGAAAGCTAGCAAGGTATCCTTTAGGGAGGAAAGTGTGGCCATCGAAAGCTTTGAGGGAATTCGATGGTGGGGTTAGAGTAGGAGAACCTAAATTGAGCCAGCAAGCTTGTGACATAACGCAGGTCGAAGCACCTTCGTCTATGACAGTGTGATGGATGGGTCTCCCTTTCGACACAACCTGCACCTGGAATGTGAGTTGATGTGAGAGGCGAGGATTAGCCTTTTCCATAGCAAAGATTGCTAGCATGGAATCCTGGGGGTCTATTCCACCAATGGCCGAAAGCAAGGCTTTCCTTTGTGCTGGACAGGTTTGTAATACTTCGAGAGCAGACATAGCTGACGGTGCCTGCGCCAAATCTTCTACAATATTGTAGTTTTGGGCTGCACGTGTAGAGGTGTTATGAGTCGTGCGTCGAAGTGTCCCTTTGGGGGGACGAATTACAGGTTCAACAGTAGGCCTTTCGATATGTAAATCATTGGGCGGCGGCGGATTGGAACTAGTTCCCGGTTCCTGAGCATCTATGGTAGGATTTCCATAAAGCTTGGCGCGAGTTTGAAGGTCAACACTCTCAATGCCATAAATGGCAGATGGTCCTTCGCCGGAAGGATACGAACCACCATTGTCCCGTTGATGGGGTTGTGGCGGATTGTCAACCATGTGTTGATGTTGCTGCGGTTGATTGGGGAAAGGATTGTGAAGAACGGCAGGTGTTCGCCCAGAATCCTTGTTAGCAATAAAATCGGTGCATTCCTGCAACCGAGGAAATTTGTATGTCAAGTGGTCCTCCGCACAGATTTTGCAAGGAAATTTCATGGGTTTATCCTTTCCTTTGTCATTTCTGGCAGCATTTTTCTGATTAGGGTTATTCTGATTATCTGACTGCTCTTCCGAAGAAGACGTTGTCTTCTTATTCTTCTTATTTTTCCCGCTAGGTTTTTGTGAGGTTTGCACCGAATTTACCTCAGCGGGAGGGAGAGGAGTCGTTTGGTAGGGGGCGGTGGCATCCGAGGATGGCTGGGAGGTTTGCCCCCGAGACTGATTGGTGGCTACACCAGAGATCGCGCCAACGAGACCATCGGCATGAGCTCGAATTTTCTGAGTAGCCGGAGGATTTGGGTTACCAGGGGCATGGGGGAGCAGATCGTAAAGCGTGTCGGATTGTGAATAGATTAAATCCAGGTGTTGGGCACGACGAATACATTGATCTTCTGTCACTGCACCAGAAAGGCCAATGTCTTTAGAGATGTGGGGTAAAAGAGACTTGCAAAACCAATTGGCCAAGAGATGGTCCGGTATTGGCGCTTTGACGAGCCTCCTCCTACGTCTCCATTCATGAATATGGTCGAGATGTGGGTGGCAGTGTCTTGGCGCAGCGATGTTAACAATTCTGTTCCGGTTTCCACTCTAATTGGTAGTTGGAAGTTCTTTAAGAACTCCGTCGCTAAAGCGCCAAACGTATTGATGGCGGCACGTGGTAATTCAATGTACCACTTGGCAGCATTGCCTGTAAGGGTGCGGGAAAACAGTCGGAGTCGGACACTATCATCTACCATGGAATTGGATATGGACCATAAATGGAAGGTAGTGATGTGTGCGGCCGGGTCGTCCCCATGTTTCCCGTCGAACTTTGGGATATCAGAAGGAATCTTATGCGGTATTGGAGGCCAAAGCGGGTTGTGGTTGATGGGGTCGTTCGTCAGCTTATGGATGTCGGGTATGTCCAAAGCTACCAAGAATGGCAATTGTGGATTTTCCCCCGAGTCTAACCAAGGCAGTATGGGCTGACTACTTAGACCATAGGGTCCCCCCATCCACGTGTTACCAGAAGGGTAAGTGGGACTTTGATAAAAACCTCCCATAGGTGGAGGAGTAGGAACATACGGGTGCTGTCCATAGGGCATAGTGTATTGCGGGGCAAACGGTTGGTTGCCCCCAGCATAAAAGTGCCCTCCTACTCTAGATGGAGGTTGGGGTTGGTTAGTCCAAATGGATGCAATAGAGTTTCCCGGAGGCATACTAGTACTTGCATGATTTGGCAACAGTATAGATCCTACACCTATGTTTGAACCACTTAAGGGGATAGTATTTACAATGGGTTGTCCCATTTGTCCTAAGGATTGCATAGGAAGAGAAATATTCCCTGCTACCTGTGTACTGATAACACTGCCCCCTGGTATAGTGGCCAGGGGGTTTGAACTCAACAAAGGGTTCCAGCCGAAAGGGTTGCTAAAGGGCACCAAAGTAGTCATGCTCGCTGAAGGAGCTACCGTGGGTCCTAATGTGGTCACGGTAGGAGTAGATGCCGAAGGGTTCGGTAAAATACTGACAGTTGTGTTGACCATAGGGTTGGGGGTAGGTATATGTTGACTACTGGGGTTACCCAGTAATGGCATAGAACTGACCACCAGCGGGGAGGATGGTGGCGAACCAGGGATGGTTGCCATTGGTATCGACCCTGTGGATGTCGGTGGTGAAATAGATGTTGGTGCGACCGCAGACATATCTCGGCGTGGTGAAATCTGGACTATCACAGGTCCTAACGGATCAGTGAGCGGAGGATTGTAATTAGTTACAACGCCTTCAGTGAAAGGGTCCTCCGGAAGTTCCGGCTGATAAGGGTCTATGTGATAATCAAGATTAGTCAGAGGAGACTGCTCTTCCGTAGAAGGCCCGGGTTCACCAAGGTTCAGTTTCTCCTCAAGGGTGAGAGGAGGTAGACCTTGTTGTCGTCGAGACAGACGGCGTGGGTCAGGGGACGCCACGGTGACCGGTTTAATTTTAACAAATTTTATCAAATTGTGATGTATTATAAAGTCTCAAATGACAGTAACCACACACCTAACAAAAAGAAAAAAGGACTCTCTAAAATCAATCAGCAAGCAGCCATAATAGGGTGCCCTGTCTGAGTACTACCATTCACTGGTGATGAAATCCAGTATCACAATAGTATACAGAGAGGGTTGGTCGAAAGTACAGTTACGGTCACTCTAGAGCTTCGCCCGAACCTCAGACGATAGGTGTAAGCACTCTCGTGAAGATGAGTACCCTCCTAAAGACCGAAGACAGAGTGGGTCCGTCTGTTTCAGGTACCAGGACAGCCCGTCCCAGTCACCTTGTGTAAGTCCCTAAAAGTATGGCCACTAAGGATACCTCAAATCACAAACACTATCAGGGGGGTCCACGGTCAAGGACAGTGTGCTATATGGGCAGAATACCTAGATCCTCGATCTAGTTTCGACATCCCCGAAGGGAACCCCAATATATAACACACCCACAGGATGCAGTCGAAGGTGGGCTACCTTCTAGTGCACCCAAGTGTTGTCTCGCGCTGAGCTCCGGTAAAGGAACGGTCCCGATAATATGAGTGCAGCAGGATTTCACTCATTAATGACTCTAGTTTTCAAGTTTTGAGATCTTGGGTAGTTTTCTCACTTTCCTAACCCAATATCCTAGCCTGAACTATTGTTTGTGTGAGCTCAAAAAAGAGTAATTAGATTGATTTTATTATCGTTTTATTTTTAGTGTACTTTATTATTAGTCTTGCCGAGGGGGAATGGACGTATGAAGTATAGTGAGACTCTGACTCAAGAAACCATGCAAAACATGCTCTAAATATTAAATTCAATGAAGAGTGTTTCTACAGGAAGAGGTTTCTTTTTCAATCATCCATGCACTAACATGTAAATAAAACAGCTCAACTTTTAAAGATTCAGACTTCTATCTACCTCTTTCAACAGTCTATGAACTAAAACTTTCAGAATAAACTTAGCTAGATGCAGAAAAATTAAAAAAAAAAATTCTCTTAAAAATTAAATGCTTTGCACACTAACTAAACAAGAGAAACAAATAACAATGCCAGCTTAGCAGATAAGCACAGGGATTCAGTTAGTGAAAGGTACTGATGGCCAAAAAACTCTACAGCTAAAACACAGTCACAGCAGTGAACAGCAAGGTTTTTGGCTGACTAACGCTCTGTCTGTGAGAAAATACAGCGTTATAACGCATTGTATTTAAGCATAGACCACGTTATAACGCACTGGATAACCTGCATAGGTCGCGTTAACCAGGGAAAAGCTCTTCAGTTGGCCAGACAGGAATAGGATTGAACTCTGCAAGCGTTTGGTATGTCTACTGGGCATCAAAAATGGTCGGAAGGATCTGTGAACAGAGGAGAGAAGAAAGGAAGGAAAAAATAGTCCGGAAACTATGGGGAAGATCCCCAGTGGAGTCGCCAATTCTGCTATAGGGTAAACTGCTTGGGTTGTTGTTTTTCGAATATCCCTCTCAGGGCTTTCTGGTGCCCGAGGCAGACAGTAAGATTAGCTATGTTGTTCACAAAGATGGCATGAGCATGTTCATATTAGCTTGAAATAACTTGAAGGAATACAATAGAGAATTACCTCTTTGACAGTCTTGGATTCCCTTGGAGAGCGCTGCGCAGCGAAGCAAGAGTCCTTCTTCACCGGCTCCAAATCTTGGTCCTGCAATCAGTCAAAGCACCCGCGTAATTTCTAACATAACAAGTATCCTACCAATTAAATCAATACACAATAAACATCTAGATTATACACATCTGAGCCATTCATATCATACTATGTAAATTTTTAAACAATAATGACAATATTAAGCATTGAATGGACAAAACGAACACAGTTCTATTGATTTTGAAAGAAGGAGGATTACAACCACTGGTTGTACCAAGCCCTCCTCAGTCTCCCAATCTCTCTTATCTCTCAAGTTAAGAAGTCCAAGTCAACAAGCTCTCTAGGAACCTCTTTGACTCTTGGTCTTCACAATGTCACACTATTCTCTATTCCACAAGTATAAAAGAACCTTGAGCAATCCTTCGACCTCCAATTAAGAGCCTTCAGCTCCTTCTTATAGGAGAGGGAGAAGGTCATTGCTGCCCTTCTCTTTCCACTAGTTTGGAATGGAAAAAACTTAGATGTTTCTTTGATCTCTATGCTTTTGCCTCTTTTGGAGTTCAGTCTTCTATGGAAATGACCAATAATGCACTGGTGCTTCTGCAGTTTCCTTTGTAAACTGACTCCTTTGTGAGGGAAAGTCGGAGATTCAAATCATTCTCCGCGCTCTTTTCCCAATTCAAACTTAAAACACGGGTAACGCTTCCCTCCAATGTAAACAGAGCATTACCCTAGCCACTAACACGGCCAATGCACTGATTGCCTGCGTTATAACGCTCTTGTTCTGTTCTATATAGGCGTTACCCTGGCAGAAATAAGTTTAATTTAGGTCTTTGTACCCCTTCCATATTTGTCTTCCCCTCTGAGCTGATGAGGAGGTATTTTGACCTGTAACACCAATTGAATTCCAAATAAAAACCTTCAGAACTGCAGTTCAGTTAGGACTAGATCTCTCTGAGGCACAACAACAACATCTTCTCCAATTAAATGAGTTAGATGAATTTCGTAGAGATGTTGTTCAGTAGAACATCCTAATTCAGCAGCAACGAAAAAGGTGGCATGACAAGTCTATTCAGAAAAAGTAGTTCTAACCAGGTGATTGGGTACTCCTTTATGATTCTAGATTTAAAATTTTTAAAGGGAAGTTCCATACACGTTGGATGGGACCTTATGAAGTGATCCAAGTATTCGAGAATGGAGAAGTAGAATTCAAAACTATTGATGGACAAAATTCAGTATTCTTGGTAAATGGACATAGATTAAAAAAGTATTTTCAGCCACTTGCCAAGAAAGATTTTACATAGAAATTCCAATAGAAATTTGGGACGGTAGTTTTGAATGGTAATACCAACCTTTTAAAGACATGAATCCTTCTTTCTCTTGAAAAAATTTAAAAAGAAAAAAAAAATTAATAAAAAAAGTAAAGAAAAAATATTTTCCTGTAATTGTGAAAATCAGTTCACTGACATGATTGCAAAAGGGTCAACCTGAAAACCAGCTTGCTGGCAGGAAGATAAAAAATTTCTAATAAAAAGAGAGTGTTGCTTGATCTTTAGATATGCTAGCGACCATCGAGTAAAAGCAGGTTCAGCAGGATCAACCTTTATACATTGGGGTAATTAGCATGGATTATTTTATTCAAGTAAACACTTAATTCTCGCTGCAGTTATTTTTCTTGCACCAATGTAGGCAAACCTTCCAGAAAATTTTATGCCTTTCTTCATATCCCATTTCATAATATTCCCTCATTTTTCTTCTTTAAATCACAGAATGATTTAACTTCCCACATTCTTTTGTATTTACCCTACCTGCTTCGTCAAAATCCCACTTTACACTTGAATTCTTTTTCCCTATCCCACTTTTGTTTATCCCCTCTTTGGTCTATTCCTAGAATCCCTGTAACAAAATTCCTTCCCATTCTGAAATTTTCCCCTTTCCCACTTCTTTGTTCCCTCATGAATTCATTGCAAGATCTCATACACAAAGAGCAAAAAGATGCCCTGAAGCATCAAGAAAAGGTGAAACAAATTTCCAGTATCAGTTGAGGAAGCCATGTTAGAAGTCCAGCCTACATTTTACTTAAATTATCTGTTCTTTTTTCAAACAATATACTTGCATTAGTGCAAGCATATCGTCCTATATAATAATATAAGTAGAATGGTACCAGCAGAACAGCATAGTAAGCGGTGTTAACAGATCAGTGCAAGCATGCACCTTGACAGAAGCAGAGTACAATTTGTTCTTTCCATAAGTATATGTCATAGGAAAGTGGTCATCATGAAAGTTTACAAGAAGCCTTTTTCACTTATTTAAGGAGTACTTGTGCTATTATATTAACTAGAAGAAAATTATTTAAAGTACAAGGTGTTTTGAGATAAGAATCATGATCATTTTTTGATAAATGCTAAAGATTTTTGAATTATGAAGGAGTGCGGAAATGTTTAATCGTTGCTTGGATATAATTACCCTTTCCGCCATGATCCTAAATTTCTTTCACTTATAATGATTACCTCACTTAGCCGTTAAAAATGTCGTCGTAAGTACCAATCCCGCACGATTCTAAACATGCCGTGCATCCACGGCTATTTTGGTGGGATGGATCGGTGATAAGACCGAAGGGATGGTGGACAGTTGGATCCCTATCTATAAAGAGCCAAATTTTCCAGTATTGCATGCAATTTTTGGACTGTTCATAACTGTTAAGCAGAGATGCCGCCTGTTCTATTTGAACCTTCGTCCCTCAGTGAGGTAGATCAGACTGCTGAGTTTTGCAATAGTTTTTCACTATTGTGAGACTCAAGCTTTCTTCAGTTTTTGCAGAAATTTGATGGGCACAACAATGAAGTGGCCCTACAGTTTGCAAAGAGTTTTAAAAATGGTCGTGTACAAATTGGGCCCCTGAAATTTAAAGTCACGAAAAAATTGATAGAAACAACGACGGGCTTGCAAAACACTGGTGTGCAATACATTAAAAATCAGAAGCTCGAGAGGAAGCGCTGGCAGCATTTCGTCGTTGATAAGGACATGAAGGTAAACTGGAAGAAAGGAGTTCCGCGCAGCGCCCTACTGGGATAGTGGCGGGACCTCCTTTTAATCCTCCAGAAATTCGTGACTTGTGAGGGTAGGTACTCCCTCACCTTTGTGTATAATTTCAAGATGCTACAACACTTCGAACCTGGCCGAAACATCTAGTGGAGGATGGATTTCACTTATATTTTGCTTAAGAGTTTGGAAAATATGGCCAAGAGTGTGTAGGGCGCACAGGCAGACCAGGCCGACAAGAAATTATATCACCATGGCCTGATCAAAATCTTGGTCCAGAAACAAATGGAAATTAAGGGCATGACCTGGAAGGCGTTGTTGAAGTAGCTATATAAAAAGCCATCTGCAGGAAAGAAGACAGTTGTTGGAAAGAAAACAAAGACCCCCGCCAGCACAAGCAAGGGTTAGAGTGTAAAGAGAATTCCTTCTTGCACCAGTGAAAAAAGGAAACAACCTGGGAAATCAACAGAAGAAAAGGGCCCATATCCAAAGAAAAATAAGACAATGGGTACACCTATTTAAGAAACTCCTCAGACGCCACTAGTACATCAACAGACCCCCGAAGAAGACGATTTGCTGTCAGTCTTGGTGGACGTAGCAAAATATGTGGAAGTTGAAGATGATACTCTGTTGGCTGATTTTATTAAGGCTTGGAAAAAGAATGAAGAACCTAGTGCATAACTACAGTCCCCACAGAACGTTGAATCCCCTCTTGCACCAATGCAAGAAGAAGAAGAATCGGAAGAGCAAGAAGAAGAAGAAGAACCGAAAGAATTGCAAGAAGAAGAAGAACTGGAAGAGCAAGAAGAAGAAGAAGAATTGGAAGAAGTGCAAGAAGAAGAAGAACCGGAAGAAGTACAAGAAGAAGAAGAACCGGAAGAGCAAGAAGAAGAAGAAGAACTGAAAGAATTGCAAGAAGAAGAAGAACTGGAAGAGCAAGAAGAAGAAGAAGAATTGGAAGAAGTGCAAGAAGAAGAAGAACCGGAAGAAGTACAAGAAGAAGAAGAACCGGAAGAGCAAGAAGAATAAGAAGAACCAGAAGAGGAAGAAGTATTTACTGAAGTCATGAGGGATACTAAGGTCCCTGAAGAAAATACAGCCCCTGTCAAGATAGAAAAGGAAGAAGACTCGGTAGCTCCTGCTGCTCGGATAGTCGAGCTAGAGCTTCAAGTGCAGAACTTAGAGCAGCTCGTAGCTAAAGCGCAGGAGGGAAAAGAATAGAATAAAGAAGAATTCACGACGGATATCCAAAAAAATAAAGGAGAAGTCAGGGTATGGAAATATCGTGCTTCGCAATGTTTCAGACGACTTAAAAAGGTGACGAAGAAATTGACGAACAGTAAAAAGAAGAAGTCTGAAACATTGCACACTGATGATAGTATGCCAGAGCAGGAGTGAGCTAGAACGCTCAAAGTTTTGAAGGTTTTTTGCAGAGGTAAATAGTTGTGTGAGGACACACAACAACTTAGGGATGGGAGGATGCTAGCCCCCTAATTTTCTCTCTTTTTTACCATTTTCCCCTTCCTAAATCATAACCATTTACCTCTGTTTCACCTCCTTTATGCACCCTCATCTTGCACCAGTCCAAGCACGGTGACATATTTCGTATAAACCTTTATTCTTCATGTTTTAATTCAATTTAGCATTAATTAAATATTTATTACATGATTTCTTACTTTTAAATCACTTTTGTAATTTATCAATATCTCTAATGGTTATTTGATACTTAGAGTGCTTATCGTGACTGTTGATCTTAGTGCAGGATCGGATCTTACACCATTACCAACACAACAGATCTTCACAGTAGATCTGAACCTCCTCAATCACTGCCTCATCTTGAGCCACTTCAGCCACGACAACGAATGATTCAAAGGCAGCCGAGACCAATCCGTGAAGGGCGAAAGCTGGTTAGCTACGGCCGGTTTTGCAAAATCGTCTTATTTTGAAAGCTGAAACTAAATTCTGCATTTTTTTATGAATCAGTTGAACGATTTGTTTTGGCCTTCGGCCAATAGATCTATATAATGTAAAGTGTAAATAGGACCTAGGAGGAGAACTTTGGAGCAGAGTTTTTAGAGCGAAGTTTTATAGGCAGTAACAGGTTGTTCTGTTATCACCCGAATCTGCGCTGGACATTGTATTAACGCATGTATTCTCCTCTATGAATTAATAAAAGGTTTTTCCGCCTCAAGTTTCAGAAATAGTGTTTCTATTTTTAAGCTAATGAATTGACTGGTTTACTGAGCAACGTTTTAATTTAAAAGGGAAACGCGTTGGTTGGCTAGGGCCCAACCAACCCAACACGTTTACCCTATTTTCAGTTTCCTGTAATGTGTGTTTATATTTTCAAAGTGTGATTTAACTTTCAGCACATGTATTCCCGTCTGAGTGAAAACGGATTCGTCGTGTGAAGTAGATACATTTTCTTTCCTTGCAATTTAATTTCCTGCACTTGATTTCAGATTGGTTTTCATTCACCTGGTACAAGCAGAATAAACAAACCTACACCAGTGCACATTGGTGTGATATTTTATTTTCCTGCAATTCTGTTTAATTGGTTTTTCCACCTGGTCCAAGCAGGAGAAATGAACCTGCACCAGTGCACGTTGGTGTGATACAACAAGTTTTCTTAATCTACTTTCCGCAATTTTCTTTCTTTCTTTAAATGTTTATGACATGATAAATGATTGTTTCTTTACTTCTGAATTTTTTTAAGATCAAAAACATTCACTTTTATGTGTGCAATTTGATTCGATAGAAAACTAGCACTTGAAATAATTGAACACTCATTTTAAGGATTAAATGCTAAGTGCAGGAAATTATGATCCGATGCAAGAACGAGTATCTTGCCACAAGATCTGAGTGCTATGAACCTTGAAAAGTTCGAGCCCTTGCATGAAGTAAAAAAAAAAAGCCTTCAGTAAAGACACTATTTATACCTTCTACATAAATCTCTGATCCTGCACTAGTGCAAGACAGATTAATGCAAGGAGGAAATCTCTAAGGAAGCAAGTTTTGTTAGCCACCTATAATATTTGTTATACCAAAAGGTGGCTAAGACATTTCGAGCCTCCAAAGAACAAATTTTATCGATAAAAATTGTTGGCTCTTGAAGGCTCCTTGAAGGCCTCATGCCTCTATCCAAGATCTTCATTACTATTTCCATTTTATACTCAGAAAATTCTGTTGATTCCAAATGAAAGACTGCTGAAAGACCTTCATTTTCCCACTTCTCAAACCTTCATTTTCTCTCCTTTTTCTCCATCAAAACTCCCTTGTTTTCATAAATCCTCTTCTTCCATTTATGAAAGTCATTTTTCAAAAGTTAAATACTCACTCTTTAACCTTGCCGAAACTCCCAAATCCATTAAAAAACCCATTTATCCAAACTTTTAATCTAATATATTAAAGTCACGTGTTAATGAAAAATGGTTAGATTAAAAATACTGATCGCGCAATCCCAATCGGAGAAATCAAATGGGTTGATTAAAAAGACCGCATCAAAATCCTCCGATGTGATTAGGTCTTGAGTGTTAAAACTTCCCCCGCCTCCATTTCATATGACTTATGCCCAACACCAAGTGTTAAAGACCCCCGGCGCTGAATCGCATCGCAATTTTTCAAATGGGTTGATTTAAAGACCAGCCCGAGGCTCCAATTGCGATTGGCTCCTTTGAATATATAAAGCCCCGGGCCCATTGTAGCTCATATATCCAACGGCCCCGCATTCGGGCGCCTACCCGCCTTATATATTTTTCCGCTTCCAATCCATAAAAACCTTTGATTATTCCAAAAGTTTGGGTTTCATAAATTATACAAGGGTGTTTCCCCAGCACATCTCCACCGTTGATTGTAAGTCAATCCAACGGCCCGCGCAAGATCGCATCGGAGTCTTCCATCGCTGCATCTGTTTGACACCTCCGATTGCCATCCCTCCGATTAATTACCCACCATTGATATGATTCTCAGATCAATGGTCATCGCTCAATCGCATCGCAAAGTTTAATCACATGCACTCAGTTTCCGCCCCCGATTGTCGATCCCCGATTATACTTCCCACCGTTGATCTGACTTATAGATCAATGGCCATCGCCTAATCGCTTCTGCCCTCCCGATCGCGAAATCGCATCGGAGATTTCTCATCGCACCCTTTTCCTCCTCCCGCCGATTGCGATTCCCCGATTAGATCTGGACCTTCCACATGTCCATATCCAACGGCCACGCTCCTTCCCCGCCTTCTAAGCAGTTTAAACCTAATTCCGCAGGATTTCTTAATTGTTTTTGTGTTTTGCAAGTCTTTGTAATGGTTTTCCGTTGTATTGAAGAGAAAGGCCGAAGGCCGGGAGAGACGTTTCTTGCGCCTTCGGGCTATTAAAAAGGACCATCCGCCAGGCTCTATTCATTGTTTTTCGATGCTCTATGAGCATTGATACCTTTCAAGCCCAGCACGACTCTACACATTAACAAGACACTGTTTTATTCAGAATACAGTTAAAGAGTATCAGTTTCTGAAGACAGCACACAGAAGATTGAAGATAGAAGACAGATTTGCGGGATTATGGCTAAGATTGAATATCAAAAGCCTAATCCCCCAAATTAAAACATAATTAATAGAAAATCAAAAAGATGTATCAGGCAGAAAGGCCTTCACCGACTTATTTGAGGCGAATTGATTCCTTAGCTACCACATAGCCACCTGTTGCCTCAAACCTTTCAACACAGAGGCCGAAGTTATTAATCAAATGAAGATATTCGCCTCCAGCGCAGCCAGGGAGTTACTTCTGCAAGGAAATCAATGCAGAAATATTTGCAGAGTTACTCCGAACATAACATAAAGCCTCAAAGTCAAATAAGGCTCCCACCAAGTTTAAATTCATAATTGTAAACATTAATACAGAAGTCCACCTGTACACTTCTCCATCGAGCCCCTCAAAGGGCCGAGAAGTCATTTAATCTGTATTAATGACCCTTGAGATCTTTTTAGTTCTCACCTCCTCATCCTTCTATAAATACTGCTGTAGAAGATGAGAAATTGTTGGTTGACTGCGTTGCTGAGCATTGTTATGTAATTGAGCTTGAGACTTCTGATTGTAAATATTATTCATTGGCCCTTGAAGCTCTGTTTGTAATAGATAAGTTAGGCCGAATCATGAAGATGATTGCTGAACTGAAACACTGGACTTGAAGACTGTAACTGGTTTGACATCAATAACAAGCTGTTTCTTGGGATCCTAGTCTATATTACTGGTGAAGTGCCCCTTTCTTTGTTATCATTTTTTTCCTTCTATGTATGCCATATTGTTCACCATTCTCTGATAAAGAACAACATTTACAGAGTTAGGATTTACTGTTTATCAGTTCCCTTCTCTAACTGAAAATCTTTATCTTAATGTTTTCCTCTTATTCGTTTATTCAAGAATGATTTAGTACAGTTCAAGCAGTTAAGAATGTTGGAGTTCCCTCACCCTACTGTTTGCTTTAAATATTGTTCTTGAAAGTTATTTTCCTTATTTTCTTATTAAAGTTAGACTAGAAAGTGATGGTTTGTCCTGTTTCTAGCTTCTATTCTCCAAAGGAAAATTCTGAAAGTTTCCCGTGGGTTGGGTGAAAGCAGACTAGGTTTAAAAGTACTTTATCTGATCTTAAGTTGCACTTTGTTTTCTCTTATATGTTTTCATACTTTCTGAAGGTAATTATGTGGATTACTGGATTGTTTGTCAATTAAGCTGCTTTGATACAAACTTTCCCAAGAAGTCAATGGTTGGCCCTGCACTTGGTTGGTTTTAAACAGTTACTTAAGAGGCTTTTTCTTGTTTGGACTGACTATAAATCCTTTGTGAAATTATTATTAGTTTCCACCCCTCCAACACTTTATTGTTTCCATTCCATCATTTCAATCTCAATGATCTTGTGACGTAGATGACTTGCCCCTTGGATCACTCTTGATGTTGTTGTTCAATTAAATCCCTGTTATGACTCCATAGCCCAATGGACTAAAAACCAGCGTCATATCTAAATTTTACCTTGCTGCTCTATCCACTTGCAACTTCTCACCTTTGAAACTCTTTTCACTTGGAAATTTCCCCTCAAACAGTATTCATGCTCAACCATCCAAAAAAAAAAACAAAACCCTTGGCCTTTCTAAATAGCCTAATATCATTACCCTAAACTTCAAAGACAAATCCATCTTTGCACGTATTGGAGAGATCCCTCTCCGGATTCAGGAGGGCTAGATCGTAGAATCCCAAAGTTGGTTGAAACGATGTTGTTTCTGTAGTTTTAGTCTCACCAGTCTGCTAAAATTACAGATTACTAACATTTCTGGCGACTCCACTGGGGACAAACCCATAATCATTTTCATTTAAGGGTAACCATAGGATATAAAAGATTTATTTCAAAGAAAATTTGCTATAACAACCAGCTGAGCGACCAGCAACTAACATTTCTGGCGACTCCGCTGGGGACAACTTCCCTTAAAATAAATAAAACTTGTGAGTAAAAAGCAGCCTTTTCAAGCACTACCAAGTTATGGTAATCATGGTAAAACTTGTTTGAATCAGTGAAAAACTGGGCACGACCTGGGATTATCTTAAGACTTTATCTAAACTTGAAAGATCAGCTGGCTTAGCCATAAGAGTAGACTCTCTTTGTCTCATAACCGTAGCTAAGTTTTGAAACAGAGTTAGGATATTCTTAAAAACCATACAACTAAAAAGTAACTCAGAAAACACCAAAAATATTTCAGATTGGTATCCAATAAACATGGTGGTGGACCATAAGACCTTTTACCTCCTTAGGAACTAAAAACTTCCACTTGGCGACTCCACAATCCTCAGCACACCTTAAGACTCCATTGGGAAGAACCCTTATCATTATAACATCTTTAAAACTCAGTTAGAGGACTGTAGGATTGAAATTCAAACAGATTAGTTAACCTCTCAAAGATTGTCGTATCTGGTTGAACTTTTCTTGTTTGTTTGGGTCTAGAAAACATAACATAGTGGCTTCTAGAAAGATTCACACTAGAGCCCATCCTGACCCGGATCCACCTGAGATAGTTGATGACCCAGAAAGCATCCTTTGGAAGTCTCCTAGGATTAAATTATCAACTGTTTTCAGATCACCCTTGAGAGCTACTTCAGTTCCCGAAAATCTTACAGCTCTACAACAATCACAACCTGACTTAGTAAATCCATTTAGAACTAGGTCATTTGATGATATAACTCAGCTAGACTCTGAATTTTCATTTTCATCCCCTGAGACAAGTGAGCATCCTGGTAATAGAGAAACAACACCTCCTGATTTGCATTTCCTTCACAACTTAGGTGTCTCTCATACGAGATCAGCTCAGAAATCTACTACTGTTCCATCCACATCTGCTCACCCTACATCCACTGTTCAAACCACCCCACTTCAGCCCACTCCACCTCTTGTAAATCCACCCCCACCACCTATCATGGCAGCATGGTATGCTCCCTTAGTCCTTCCTGTACCACTAGTCAACCTTCCACAGGACTATCAGTCCAAAATCCCATTTTATGATGCTAGCAATGCTATAACTGCATCACAACATGTGGATAAGATGAATGACTACTTTGACAGAAACGAAATTGATGATGATTCTGTCAAGATTAGACTATTTGCTCAAAGTTTGGGGGGGGAAGTAAGAAAATGGTTTAAAGGCTTAACCCCGCGTAGTATTAACGATCTCCAAGGTTTCCATCAGACATTCTTAAACAAATTGGAAGTAAAGAAGAATCCTCTCCAAGTTCTTGCTGACTATAACAATCTTCATAGGAACCCAGGGGAAAGTGTACAAGCTTATTGTACCAGATTTAAAAGTGTGTATAATGCACTCTCCCCAGAACTAAAACCTCCACAGGGCTCAACATTAAAGAAATTTCCTGAAGGATTTGATTCTGATATGACCTATTCGCTGAGAGAAAGAGATTTTGCAACTCTTGAAGATATGCAAAGAGGTGCTCTTTCTGTGGAAGTAAATTTGATGGAGAAAAGAGCAAGAATGAAGAGCGAGAAGAGAGTATCTTTTAGAGAGGAACATACACCTTCTACTTCAAACTCAAAACTGGAGAAAATGATGGAGGAGATGATGAAGAAAATGAGCATTCTTGAGAGAGCACAAGCCAGTCAAAACCAAACTACTCCTCAAAACAAAAACCAGAGCCAGAATCAGAATGTTAGAAGGAACCAACCTCCGAACAGACCTAGGGAAGATGATCAACAGATCTCTCCTCCCTTTCATCAAAATTATGTAAGTGAAGTTGAGGAGACAGATGAGATAACAGAGGGAGACGATATCAACATGTTCGGGGTAGAGGATGATGATTTCAAAGTTCATTATGATAAAAAGCAAGGTCTTTACACACCTTATGATGACAAAAGAGATGATAATGAAAATTGTTGTCAAAACATGGAAAATATCATCATAGAGTCTCAAAGAGAGTATGATCTTAGAAGCAAAACTAGTCCACAAACTCCCAACACCAAAACCTCTGACCAATCTTCACAAAACAGCACTACAAACAAGCCTAAATTTGTCAAATAGAAGGACAAAACAATAGCTGTAAATTCTGATAAAGGTAAAGGGAAAAGCACTCAAAACAATGAAAAACAGAGTGCAGACCTTAGTGGTACTAACACTTCAGCTAGTACTCCTTTTTCAATCGTTGTGTCAAGTGTAGATAAAACAAATCAGCAAGCTGTTGTTACTGATAGAGTGGCAGTAAATAGGGCTGAAACTAGCACCTTAAAGAATCAAATTCCTTTCAGCCTGGAACAGGAAATCTCAAAGATCAAAATTTCTGTCCCTTTGACTGAGTTAGCTGCCCAACATGTATATAGGTCCAAAATTTTGAAGGCTTTGAACATAGAAGAAAATGAGGATACACTCAATCTTAATGACGACCAGCCAGAGCTTATTTTTGGCCCAAATATTGAAGGTAAGTATCAAGAAGGCCCTGTTCCTCCCTTTTATGTAAGTTTAAACGTTCATGACAAAGTTTTACACAACGTTATGCATGATTCTGGGGCTTCTCACAATTTAATGCCTAAAGCTGTGATGGAGAGCCTTGGTTTAGAAATTACCAGACCATATAAAGACCTATACTCCTTTGATTCCAGCAGAGTAAGGTGTTTAGGATTAATCAAAGACCTTTGTGTTAACTTAGCCCAGATTCCAGCCAAATGCCTTATTATGGATATTGTTGTGGCTGATGTCCCCCCCAAGTATGGAATGTTGCTATCAAGGTCTTGGGGAGCTAAGTTACAGGGGACTATGCAGATGGACATGACTTATGGGACTATCCCTATTTTCAATCAAACCAGAAGACTTTACAGGGAGTCTCATATGCAATACACGGTTACAAGTCAAGACAGACCACAGAACTCCCCTTTATACTCTGTAGATACCGACCTTGATTCATTTATCCTTTTTAACGAAGAAACATTAGGTGAACAAATAAATTTGACAGAGTTAATGGCCGATAGAGAGGAGGAGGTTAATACCAAAAAAACGACAAAACAATTTGCTGCGTTGGAAGACGTTAGCAAACTAAACAAGATTCTTGAGTTACAAGTCATACGTCCTTCGCTGTTTACCCTGGACACTACAGAAAATGACCCTCAAATGAACGCAAATCCTGGTGAATCAAAGAAAATGCGATTAAGTGCTGACATTCCACAACTGTTGAGCACATTAATTAAAGAGGATGGTAACCGAAAAGTCAAAACCAAAAACAATCCTCTATGGAGTATGTTTTTTGATGGATCCTGCACTAAAACTAACGCAGGCGCAGGTGTTTGGATTACTAATACTGAAAAAAGTCACACAGAAAACATTTCCTGTAAACTAAACTTTCAGTGTTCCAATAACATAGCTGAATATGAGTCCCTTCTTTTAGGCTTACGTTTGTTAAAAAAGATAGGAGCCAAAAGAATTAAAGTTCACGGGGATTCAGAGTTAATCGTTAGGCAAGTCAACGGGGAGTATAACGCTCATCATCCCAGACTTCGGGCCTACTGGAACGAGGTCGTGGACCTTTTGGAAACTTTTGACGAGTCCCAATTGATTTTTGTCCCAAGAAAGAAAAACATTGCGGCCCACAGCTTAGCCTACGCAGCCAGAACATGCTTAATGCCACATAACACCAAAGACTGCACAACTCAGATAAAATTTAGACTAGTTGTGCCTGATAATGAGAAATATTGGCAGGTGTTTGACAGTGACAAACAAATAGAAGACTTCATGCAATTCAAAAATGAATTCGAACTAAACAGTTCGGACTCAGACTATGAAACAGACTGCAAGGAAGAAAATTTTCTTGATGAAGAAGAACCGTCTCCCGAACTTGCTAGTATAAATCTGTTGTCAAGAAAACTTAAAAGAGAAACATAAATGAATGCAGAATCCGGAACAGAGGAGTTAGAAACTCTGCATTCTAAAGATGAAAGTTTGCCTAAAGGTCTGGCTCCTTTAGAAGAGTTGTTCGATTTTAATGATGTGGCAAATAAACCAAAACTGGAACCTATAGAGACCGAGGTAGAAGAGTGCAATATAGGCAGTGAACTTAAACCTATGATGATTAAACTATCTAAGACTTTACCGGCTCACATTAAACTTAAATATATTGAGATGTTTAAAGAGTTTTCCGATGTTTTTGCCTGGAGTTACGAAGATCTTAAATCCTATGACACTGAAATAATACAGCACAAAATTCCCCTCAAGAAAAACCAAAAACCATTCAAACAGAAACTGCGCAGGATAAACCCTTTCCAGTTACCATTGGTTCAGAAGGAGATCATGAAAATGTATGATGTTGGTATTATTGTCCCTATTAGATATTCTGAATGGGTATCTAATCTGGTGTCTGTTAGGAAGAAAACTAGAGAAATCAGGCTTTGTATAGACTTCAGAGACTTGAGCAAAGCTTCATTAAAAGACAACTACCCTTTACCAAAGATGGATCACATTCTACAAAGGGTGGTAGGGTCTAAAAGAATTTCTTTGCTGGATGGCTATTCAGGGTACAATCAGATCTTAGTCCACCCTGCTGATCAATTAAAGACAGCCTTTACTACACCATGGGGCACTTTCATGTATGTGAAAATGCCTTTCGGTCTAATGAATGCTGGAGCAACTTTCCAAAGAGCCATGGACATAGCATTCTCGGAGGAACTGGGCTTCGTCATCATTATCTACCTTGATGATGTTACTGTGTTTTCAAAAACAGATGAAGAGCACTTAGAACATTTGAGAAAGGTTTTCGAGAAATGCAGGAAGTTTGGGATATATTTGAACCCTAAGAAGACACTATTCAGTCTCCAAGAAGGTAAACTTCCTGGGCACATTATTTCGGAAGAGGGTATAAAGATAGATCCAAAGAGGATTGAGGCCATATTGCAAATCTCTCATCCTTGGAACATCAAAGAGTTGCAGTCTTTTATTGGAAAGATCAACTTTTTGAGAAGGTTCATCCCCAACTTGGCTGAGCTCCTTAGGAATATCACAAACATGTTGAAGAAGGAGCAAGGGGTAAAATGGACTTTGGAAGCAAAGAAGTCCTTTGAGCTAGTGAAACAAGCCTTAACCAAAACACCGGTTCTAATAAGTCCTGATTTTTCAAAAGATTTTTATATTTTTTCATGTGCATCGGAGCACACCATAGCTGCTGTCCTTTTACAGAAAAATCCACAAGGACAAGAGCAGCCTATTGAATTTTTTAGCAAGGCATTGAGGGATGCCCCTTTGAAGTATAACATTATGGAAAAGCAAGATTTTGCTTTGGTTAAAGCTTTGAAAGACTTCAGAGTATACATCCTTCACTCACACATCATTGCATTTGTCCCAAACTCAGTTTTTAAAGACATTCTAACACAAGACCCAGATGGTAAGAGAGGTAAGTGGATTGCTGTTATTCTTGAGTATGATTTAGAGATAAAACCCACTAAACTCATCAAAGGCCAAGGTCTGGCTAGATTAAGGGCTGAATCAAATTTTGAAGTTTTTGATATTAATATGATTAATGCTTTAGATGACCAAGAAGAATTCTCAACTCCTATAGTTGAAGATCATTTTATGAATTCTCCTTGGTATGCTGATATTATTTATGTTTTGCTTCAATTAAATACACCTCCTAGTTTGACAAAAACAAAGGCAAGATTCCTTAAATTGAAAGTTGTAAACTATTGCATTATAGATAGATGTCTTTATTGGAAAAATGCAAGCGATATATTGCTTAAATGTTTGCCTAAGTTTGATGCAGAGAAGGTTAAGCACGAGTTCCATGAGGGAGAGTGTGGAGGTCACTTATACTGGAAGACAACAGCCAACAAAATTTTGAGGGCTGGTTTCTATTGGCCTACTCTTTTCCATGATGTGCACAAAATGATCTTAGCCTATCATAAGTGTCAAATTTTTGAAGGCAAAAGAAAACTCCTGCCCCTGCCTCTGCATCCAATCACTATTGAAACCCCTTTTCGACAGTGGGCACTTGACTTTATAGGAGAAATCCATCCACCATCCTCTGCCCAGCATAGATGGATTCTCACTGCCACAGACTACTTCACTAAGTGGATAGAAGCCATACCTTGTAGGCAGGCCAACGATTCAGTTATCATAAAATTTATGGAGACTAACATTCTCTCCAGATTTGGTTGTCCTACCAAGATCATCACTGATAATGCAACGGCATTTGGATCAAAGAAGATGGTTGAGTTCTGTCATAGATACCAGATAACATTGGGGCATTCCACGACCTATTATCCTCAAGGTAATGGACTTGCAGAATCCTCAAACAAGAGTTTAGTGAACATAATAAAAAAAATGTTGGAGGACAAAAAAAAGTCTTGGCACACAAAGCTGGTTCATGCACTTTGGGTTGACAGATTGACTTTGAAGAAATCCATTGGCATGTCACATGTCCAGTTTGTATATGGTACTGATGCAATTTTTCCAAACAGCCTTGGAGTACCAGTGATGAAGTTGATTCAAGAGTTGCAAACTGAAGATAGTGACATGATCAGAAGGATAAATCAGACCATTCATCTTTAGCAAACCAGAGAGGAAGTGTATAACAAAGCATTGCAAAAACAAGACATCATTAAACAGCTTTTTGACAAAAAAACAAAGGCCAGCAATTTCAAGATTGGGGACAAAATTTCAAAGTGGGACTCAAGGAGGGAAGACAAGGGCAAGCATGGAAAATTTGACAACCTATGGCTTGGCCCTTACTCTATTCATTCAGCTGCTGGTAACAATGCATTTTTCTTGCAGAAGTTGAATGGAGCAGATTTGTTTGGGGGTCCTGTCAACGGCAGGATGCTCAAGCATTACTTCTCTTAGTCCATGCTATGTTTTGAAGCCTTCTTTTTTATCTTTTTCCCATTATGAATATTCCATCCTCCATTGCTTTCAAAGTTATGAAAATTCAAGAATACAAAAACAAAGAAAAGAAAGAAAAGAGGGCAAAAATGAAAACAAGAAAGGCAAAGCCCCATGCCAAAAAAGAGAAACAAATCTGAAAGTGTGCAAGCTCAAATGCCACTCCTCAAAAACACACTTCTAGTTAGTCAAACTGTTTAATCTTGACTAATTGGCTTTAAATTTTTTTACTGATAGGATAGTGAATTCGATTTTCCAAACTTTTCAATCTTGGCTTATCAGTAGATAGATTAGGATAGAAATTGAAGGTTCAAACAAGCTCAAAATCTGAACCAGAAGAAAGGCAAAGACAACTCAAAAGCAAAGCAAAAACAGAGTTGTGAAGAAAGAGAAAGGCTATGATGAGAAACTTTCAGATCTTAAGCCTTCGATTTTGTTTTTATTTTTTGCAAATAATAATCTATGTGCAGCTTGTTTTTATGCCATAGATCACAGTAAGTCAAATAGCTTAATCTTGATTTGAATGTTTTTAAATTTTTGTTGCAGAAGATTGAGAATAAAATCTGTTGGACAGTTCAATCCCATCAGATAGTAGAATAGGTAGAGAAGCATCTGAACTCAACTATTTAATCTGAGTTCAGGGAGAAATAAGGAGTAGAAATAGATTAGATTTCATGCTTTCAAAAGAATAAAATATTGTAAATAGAGTTATCAAATCCAAGTGCACTCTAAATGAAGAAAAAATGTTAGATCAGTAGGATTGGGTAGGTAGAAAGCTTGATTGATGAAAGATCCATTGTTTTTATGGCTGTAAAATTGTTTTTTAGAGCAAGATCATCCCAGCAAAAGAAAGCAGCACAAATGGGTGAGGCAACTGATCAGCCTCCCAGAGAATGCAAGTCTGAAATTCTTGATGCCTTCAAGAAGGCACCATCCCCAAGTGGAGCCACTGTTAGCCACCTATAATATTTGTTATACCAAAAGGTGGCTAAGAAATTTCGAGCCTCCAAACAACAAATTTTATCGATAAATATTGTTGGCTCTTGAAGGCTCCTTGAAGCCCTCATGCCTCTATCCAAGATCTTCATTACTATTTCCATTTTATACTCAGAAAATTCTGCTGATTCCAAATGAAAGACTGCTGAAAGACCTTCATTTTCCCCCTTCTCAAACCTTCATTTGCTCCCCTTTTTCTCCATCAAAACTCCCTTGTTTTCATAAATCCTCTTCTTCCATTTATGAAAGTCATTTTTCCAAAGTTAAAGACTCACTCTTTAACCTTGCCGAAACCCCAAAATCCATTAAAAAACCCATTTAAACCAAACTTTTAATCTAATATATTAAAGTCACGTGTTAATGAAAAATGGTTAGATTAAAACGACCGACCGCGCAATCGCAATCGGAGAAATCAAATGTGTTGATTAAAAAGACCACATCAAAATCTTCCGATGCGATTAGGTCTTGAGTGTTAAAACTTCCCCCGCCTCCGTTTCATATGACTTATGCCCAAGACCAAGTGTTAAAGACCCCCGGCGCTGAATCGCATCATAATTTTTCAAATGGGTTGATTGAAAGACCAGCCCAAGGCTCCGATTGCGATTGGCTCCTTTGAATATATAAAGCCCCGGGCCCATTGTAGCTCATATATCCAACAGCCCCGTTTTCGGGCGCCTACCCGCCTTATATATTTTTCCGCCCCCAATCCATAAAAACCTTTGATTATTCCAAAAGTTCGGGTTTCATAAATTATACAAGGGTTTTTCCACAACACATATCCACCGTTGATTGTAAGTCAATCCAACGACCCGCGCAAGATCGCATCGGAGTCTTCCATCGCTGCATCTGTTTGACACCTCCAATTTTCATCCCTCCGATTAATTACGCACCATTGATATGATTCTCAGATCAACGGTCATCGCTCAATTGCATTGCAAAGTTTAATCGCATGCACTCAGTTGCCGCCCCCGATTTCTGATCCCCGATTATACTTCCCACCGTTGATCTGACTTATAGATCAATGACCATCGCCTAATCGCTTCTGCCCTCCCGATCGCGCAATCACATCAGAGATTTCTCATCGCACCCTTTTCCTCCTCCCGCCGATTGCGATTCCCCGATTAGATCTGGACCGTCCACGTGTCCAGATCCAACGGCCATGCTCCTTCCCCACCTTCTAAGCAGTTTAAACCTAATTCCGCAGGATTTCTTAATTGTTTTTGTGTTTTGCAGGTCTTTGTAATGGTTTTCCGCTGTATTGAAGAGAAAGGCCGAAGGCCGGGAGAGATGTTTCCTGTGCCTTTGGGCTATTAAAAAGGACCATCCGCCAGGCTCTATTCATTGTTTGTCGATGCTCTATGAGCATTGATACCTTTAAAGCCCAGCACGGCTCTACACATTAACAAGACAAAGTTTTATTCAGAACACAGTTAAAGAGTATCATTTTCTGAAGACAGCGCACAGAATATTGAAGATAGAAGACAGATTTGCGGGATTACGGCTAAGATTGAATATCAAAAGCCTAATCCCCCAAATTAAAATAGAATTAATAAGAAATCAAAAAGATCTATCAGGTAGAAAGGCCTTCACCGCCTTATTTGAGGCGAATTGATTCCTCAGCTACCACAGAGCCACCTGTTAACTCAAACATTTCAACACAGAGGCCGAAGTTATTAATCAAAAGAAGATATTCGCCTCCAGTGCAGCTAGGGAGTTACTTCTGCAAGGAAATCAATGCAGAAATATTTGCAGAGTTACTCCGAACATAGCATAAAGCCTCAAAGTCAAACAAGGCTCCCACCAAGTTTAAATTCATAATTGTAAACATTAATATAGAAGTCTGTTGGAAATGTTGTCATTGATGGCAAAGGAGATGGCAAAGGAAGAACACCTGAGGTAGCAACAAGGCAAAGGAGATGGCAAAGGAAGAACACCTGAGGCAGCAAAAGGAGAATTAAGGAATAGCATCAGTCAAGGAGCAGATGAAACAAAGAGAGCATAAGACAAGTAGCTGAGGAATGAGACAAGAAGATGAGGAACAAAACTCTGGTAATGTAGCGGAGTTCGAAGTTGAGGAAAAGAACTGTTGAATTGAAGGCGTAGAAGATCGAAGCCTCATAGGATGTGCTACAAGTATAACAGGTGGAGTGGATTCTATATACGCAATAGAGAAAGGAGCACAAAGAAACTAAGACAACGTATATAGCGTAAAGGAAGAGACAAGAAGTAACAAAGGCCGCAAAAAGAAGCAGAGGCAGAGGCAGAGCGACAGGAGCAGTAGAGGCAGAGGCAGAGCTATTATAAAATTCCAAGAATCGCCCAAGCCGGCAGATACATTCATATGCATAATTATGGGAATCGCAGACTCCAACCGGCATTATACATATAATATAACACAAACTTATTCCGGGAATCGCTTAACTCCAGCAGAAATACAATGCATATAATACAGAACCATATTCCGGGAATCGCACACTCCAACCGGCGTTATACATATAATATAACACAAACTTATTCCGGGAATCGCTTCACTCAAGCGGCAAAAATATATATAAACATATATGTGCAGTGCATCACATAAAAAAAGGTCCAAGGCATTTATATTATGGAGCGCATAAAACAAAGTTTGATAAGGTGGGACCCCTCCCCAATCGTAATCGGAGATCTCAAGGGCAACGGAACATGCAACCAACTGAGAGTTGCGATTGCGATTGAAGCCCGGACTTGATGGGTGTATAAACGGGGGATAATACATATTTGAGTTACGGTCAAATCGCATCGGCATTGGTCAATCGCATCGGAGAACATATGAGTTGCGATTGTGATTGGAAGTCCGGACCCGTTGGAGGTATGAATTGTAATTCAAACTTGTTTGAAGTCCTTTCCCAATCGCATCGGCAAAATACAATGAATAGTGCCCAATCGCAACACATATTAAAAGACTTGCGATTGTGATTGAAGTGGCAGACCCGATGGCATTATACAATGGATTTAATAGGTTCAATCGCAGATCCGGGATGTCTTAATCGCGAATTCAACTTTCCATTGATCGACGAATTTCCGTAATATGTTGCATTGAAGTGATGGACCCGGATATGATTATACGGATTTAATAGGTTCAATCGCGGACCGATCTTAATCGCATCTTAACTTTCCGATTGATCGACGCATTTGTGTAATATGTTGCATTAGCGGGCGGACTGATGGCATTATAATGATGGATTTAATAGGTTCAATCGCATCCGGGATCTTAATCGAGAATCGAACTTTCCGATTGATCAGACGACTCACGACTGGTGTAATATGTTGCGATGAAGTGGCTGGACCTGGACCCTTTATATGCGAGTTAATATGTGCAAATCGACTGTTCCTTGATCGCGAATCTTAACTTTTATAATCGCGGTAGCCCTCGACAGATTTGTTCCCAAAGTTCGGGACCCCGATCGCGCTATGAGCCATGTTTGTCATCGCGTCCATTTGATCAATCGCAATCGCAAGTTTTGCTTGACACCACCGATCCGCCGACGGAGATGTGGGGCCGGACCCCTTCATATATTAGAGGCTGTGATTTGATTTATTGGATTGCAATATAAGACCAAAGGCTTAAGGTGGAGGGCGATTGTTTATATAAAATAATTGCTGTGAGATATATAAAACATGGTTGCGGTTGTATTAAAACATGCTGCGTGGTCTGTAGAGCCACGGGCCTCAGCTTAACGGGAGGGCGATTATTAATGTAATACAATTGTAATATATGTATGTTCCAGCCTGCGGAACTCGCCACATCAACAAGACACTTGCTGCGTGTAAAGGATTGAATTACAGTCAGCAGATTCATTTATATATAAAGCGCTGGTATAAAAATAAAATAAAAATGCGGTTCATAAATTCAGGAGTTACGCAGCAGCCATAAACAGAAAGGCATACAGAGAAGAGAAAGGGACAAAGAGACAGTTAGAGAAAAGACAAATGCGCAGCAAGCCAAGAGACAAAATGAGTGAGCTGGAGTTCACATTGTAATTCAAATGTAAATGTTTTAATTGTTTTAATTGTTTGTGATGCATTGGCAAGTCTCCGGAAGAGAGCAAATATCCCACTGTAATATTAAAATAAGCACCTACAGTTACATTTTTCTGAGTAAGCTGAAAAGAGATGAGAAGGCAGAAGGCAAAGAGACATGACTGTCCATTTCGAATTCCCAATAGAATACAAATAGTCATGAAGCTATCTTGTATAAAAGGGGGTAATATCCAAGAGGATAGATTGATGAAAATAGAATGAGAAGAGGAGAGAGTGTGCAGCAGAATTGAAGATAGTTGAAGAAAATAAGAAAGCTGCAAGAGGTCAGAGAGTGTGAATATAGAGAATGCTGAGTATGAAGAATTGAGGAGAAAAGAAGAGAAGAATGAAGGGCTGAGCAGATATGATGCAGGTCTGATATAAGATTTGATGAACAGCAGAAGAGAAAGTACAGAACAGAGCTGATATCCAAGGTAAATTAGCAAGTGTTTTTCTTTTGAAAGAATAAGGAAGTTGGAGCTTCCCTATCAAGTTGTAGCTTGATAGATGTCAGTTGTAGCTGACTGAGGTAGGAGCCTCCTGTAGGTTGGTGCCTGCAGAAAATAGATGGGATTTGGTGCTTCCACATCAAGTTTTAGCTTGATAAAATGTCAGTTGTAGCCGACTGAGGTTGGAGCCTCCTGTAGGTTGGTGCCTGCAGAAAATTGATGGGAGTTGGAGCTTACTTTCAAGTTGTAGCTTGCAGAATTGAGGATAGAGCCTCCTGTAGGTTGGTGCCTATTGGAACAGTGGTGAGAGGGATTTGGAGCTTGCCTTTGCATCACAACAATAATAATATGTGGTTTTCTCCCTTTATGGGTTTCCACTTATATCTGGTGTCTCTGTGCATGATGTTTATGTGTTGATGTGATTTATCTCATCTGCTTAATACTTGTTGCTCTCATATTCAATCTGCTATTATATTAACAAATCTGTTTGATAGTAATACTTGTTGCTCACATATTAAGTTGACCATGAAATGAAGGTGTAAATAAGATTTAAAAGAAAAGTTTTAAAAGTCCATGTATGTGTTAAACTGATTCACCCCCCCCTCTCAGTTTAACTAAGGGTTCAACAATTGGTATCAGAGCAGTTCCTTTGGTGTAAGCTTAATAGCTTGAAGGAGATCTGGTTGAGTCATGGACTATCAAAATGTACCTGTGCTAAATACAACTAACTTTCCTGAATGGAGAGATAAGGTTAAGACAGGATTTATGGCTGATGATCCAGATGTATGGAAGCTTGTTTGTGATGGTTACTGCATAGACTCACCCACAGTGAAAGAACAATAGAGGAATGCTAAGGAAAAATGTGTGATATATGACAATCTTCATAACAAGGACCTTGAGTTGATAATGGATTTAACCTCTGCAAAAGAAATCTGGGATAGACTGCACTTCATACATGGAGTAGACACTAAGGACTGCACTGAAAAGAAGGATAAGAGAATTAAGAAAAATATAAATTCATGTCAAAAAGAAGATTCTCAATCAAATGAAGTACCTGCTAGTGTGAATGGTAGTAAGAAACATGAAGAAATTGCAGCTGAAGAAAGGGCCAAACTTGACACTGCTTTGACTGAAATAGAAAGATTGAAGAATGAAAACAAAGACCTTAAGACAGTGATGCAAATATGTGATGAGAGATAATTTGAAGATAAGAAAGAAATTGTTGGCCTGAAGACACACCTTGAAGAAGCAAGGAAGATAGAAGACACTCTGCTGCAACAAATGAGAAAGAAAAGTCAGGAATGTGAAAGATTGGAAGAAGAAGTGATGAGCCTAAGAGAGAACTTAGAAAAAGCCCAAAGAGAACTACTAATGAATACACCTCTAATGAAAAGCTCTAGACATTTGGACCAAATTCTCAATGCTCAAAGACCACCTCACATAAAGGCTGGGATAGGATATGAAGGGGAAACCAGCAAGTCCAAGATTGAAGATAAAAGGAATGTCATTTTTGTAAAGGCAGCAAAGGAAGATGAAGTAGCTCAGAAGATTCCCACTGAAGAAGAAGCCAGCAAGAACAAGATTTGTAAAGAAACAAACATAACCAAGCAACAACATGAGAAGACAAAGAATGAAGGGATGAAACAATCGGCTACTAAAGGCTCACATGCTCCTAAGGATGAAGTGAATAAATTTGGAAGTTGTCAAAGGAGGTTCTTTCCTCCTATGAAAAATAGCACATGTTTCTCTTGTCATAAACCAGGACATAATGCAGCACAATGTAAGAGAAGGTCTATCAACTCCAACCAGCAAAAGATGCGGCAAAAGAGAAGATTTCCTCAAGCAAGCAAAGGGAAAAGACAATCTTCCACCAGGTATACAAATCATTTCCATGGCTACTGTTATGCATGCAATGAATTTGGACATAAATATGTTGATTGTAAATTATGTTCAAAAAGGGGAATGAAATATTATACATCAGCTCAAATGCACCTTGGTCAAATAAGATGTTATGTATGCCTCAAGCGTGGTCACAAAGATAAAGACTGTAAACTGCCATATATATTAAAGAACTCCAGACAGATGATGAAATCCAATCCAATCAAACAAAACTATGAATCAGAAAGGAGTGCAGACATTATGATGAACTTTAATAGAGTATGGAAAGAAAAGAGAAAATGGGAGCCTATCATCTCAATAACATAATAAATCCGCCATAGTCTCAGGGGGAGCTGCTCTAGGAAGCAAAGCAAAAATCCATCCAGTGACAAATATGAAGCAACATCCCAGGGGGAGAGCAGTTCATATATTCACCCCATGAAAGTAGTCTAAGAAGATCTCCTTGGAATGATAACAGCTATGAGATCAGTAAGAGAAAGGAAGTCTCTCTAACAGAGATCTATGGAAGAAGAAGACCATCTGAAACTCACAATAGCCAGCAAAATTGTTAGAAGGAGAACAAAGGCAGCAAAGGCATTTGACTAGTTAAATCCTGTGACGAGAATTCCGTATGAATGAGACCCTGTAGCAGAATATTTATAAGAAATGCATAAGAAACCTCTGCATAAGAATAATCGAAACCGTGTTATGTATGGTGGAAATCGGAAAAGGTTATGTATGGTGCAAGGGTTGTGAATGGTGAAGCGGAACCATAGTCAAATGCGCAATGTGAATGGTGGAGCAAAACCTTCGTGAGTGGGTTCGAATCATTATAATATACTGAAAAACGACTATTTAATAAAGAAGACCGGAACCTTGGTGAAACACTGTAGCAAAACCACTTATGGTTTCCGGATTATTTCGCACCACTTTTGGTACGGAGGCAGTATTATCTAAAGGGCTAGCGATTCCATAAGATTGTTGACACGTGGCATAGGTGGTATTGGAAGCCACCGTTTAACCTGCGATTTCGCAAGTTAAAGTCAGTACCGGGACACCGAGCGGAATTTCTCAGGACCATTGATTTGAAAAGGGGACATCCGGCAGTGACTATTCGATGAAGATACGCGAAGTTTAATAAAAGTGCGCGGAAGATAGAGGAGGTACGGTGCATAGGTGGGCCAGTCCGAAAGTCTTATTATAAAGTTTGTTTTTCAAAGCATGGAGTATTAATACAAGGTCGGGCGACGAACTATAAAGCGAGTGGTATATTCAAATCTTCAAAGGTTTGTTATGAAGTCTGGTTGCGATTATTAAAAAGGCATCAAGAAGCCATGGTAACAGTTGAATTGGTATATAAAGCAGTGTATAAAGCAGCAGTCATTCTAGAACTGTCATAGAAAATAAAATGCAGTGACATTCTTTCAAATCGGGATGACAAAATAAGTAGCAGGTTAATGATGCCAAGATCAGATTTAGTATATTGATGATTGTTGGTGTGAACAGTGGGAAGATCAATAGTGGAAACTATGGGTTCATGTGCAAGCTAAAATGAAATCTCTGCATGGTTTATCAAGGTAATATCAATTGGTACTAGGTACATGTCGCATATCTATCAATAGAATATCAAGAGTTATCATGGAACAGCAATATGATACAGGTCCTCAAGATCAAAGAACTATGGCAAAAGAACCTCAAGCACAAAGGATTTGCAGGGGTTGTTTTGGAAGAGTGTGTAAGCAGTGAAATTCATTAGTCTCTTATATTGAAATATATTGCCTATCCTCACAATAAGCTGTAAGCTCTGGTGTGATTCATTTATTTACAATAACAACAAGGACCTTTCAGTCTTTAAGTGTATTATCCCTGTCAGCAGTTTAGCACAGATTACCAACAATAGGCAGTACAAGTGAACCACAGCAATAGAAGATATATTGGCATCATCACAACGGAATAGATTTTGACTACAGATGTCTATTGCAGAAGAAGACATATTCCATCTGCAATCTTCCTCAACAGAAATATATTGGCACACTACATCAAATATAGACCAAAGTATAGTTGAAGCAAGCCTGATATGTCACTCGGAGCATTCACAATCTTTAAGTCTTGATCCAATGATGCATCTCTTATTATACAAGTCTAATTATAGTTGTCATTACTTTGGAATGATATCGACTTAATGTGTATATACAAGTTAAAATATTCTCAAAAGTGTTCTCTCAACAAATATTGTACACCAGTATAGAGCAGCATGGTACAAAGTCAGAAGAAGAATGCCTAAACACATCTCAGAGAGAGAAAATGAAAAGATAGAATCTACACTAAGAAATGTGCAACCCTTTGCCATTGATGTAAAAGGGGGAGGAAAAGCAGGTAATAGAAGAAAGGGTCTTCTAAAAGAAGCTAGACAGAGGAAGACTTGGAGGAAGCATTGGATTATTGGTGGATGTGTTGCCATCAATGCCAAAGGGGGAGACTGTTGGAAATGTTGTCATTGATGGCAAAGGAGATGGCAAAGGAAGAACACCTGAGGCAGCAACAAGGAAAAGGAGATGGCAAAGGAAGAACACCTGAGGCAGCAAAAGGAGAATTAAGGAGTAGCATCAGTCAAGGAGCAGATGAAACAAAGAGAGCATAAGACAAGTAGCTGAGGAATGAGACAGAGAGATGAGGAACAGAATTCTGGTAACGTAGCGGAGTTCGAAGTTGAGGAAAAGAACTTTTGAATTGAAGGCGTAGAAGATCGGAGCCTCATAGGATGTGCTACAAGTATAACAGGTGGAGTGGATTCTATATACGCAATAGAGAAAGGAGCACAAAGAAACTAAGACAACATATATAGCAGAAAGGAAGAGACAAAGAAGTAACAAAGGCAGCAAAAAGAAGCAGAGGCAGAGGCAGAGCAACAGGAGCAGCAGAGGCAGAGGCAGAGCCGTTATAAAATTCTGAGAATCGCCCAAGCCGGCAGATACATTCATATGCATAATTCCGGGAATCGCACACTCCAACCAGCGTTATACATATAATATAACACAAACTTATTCCGGGAATCGCTTAACTCCAGCGGAAATACAATGCATATAATACAGAACCATATTCTGGGAATCGCACACTCCAACCGGCGTTATACATATAATATAACACAAACTTATTCCGGGAATCGCTTCACTCCAGTGGCAAAAATATATATAAACATATATGTGTAGTGCATCACATAAACAAAGGTCCAAGGCATTTATATTATGGAGCGCATAAAACAAAGTTTGATAAGGTGGGACCCCTCCCCAATCGCAATCGGAGATCGCAAGGGCAGTGGAACATGCAACCAACTGAGAGTTGTGATTGCGATTGAAGCCCGGACCCGATGGGTGTATAAACGGGGGATAATACATATTTGAGTTACGGTCAAATCGCATCGGCATTGGTCAATCGCATCGGAGAACATATGAGTTGCGATTGCGATTGGACGTCCGGACCCGATGGAGGTATGAATTGTAATTCAAACTTGTTTGAAGTCCTTTCCCAATCGCATCGGAAAAATACAATGAACAGTGCCCAATCGCAACACATATTAAAAGACTTGCGATTGCGATTGAAGTGGCGGACCCGATGGCATTATATAATGGATTTAATAGGTTCAATCGCATCCGGGGTCTTAATCGCAATCAGAACTTTCCGATTGATCGCACGACTTGTGTAATATGTTGCGATTGAAGTGGCGGACCCGATGGCATTATACGATGGATTTAATAGGTTCAATCGCATCCGGGATCTTAATCGCAATCGGAACTTTCGATTGATCGCACGACTTGTGTAATATGTTGCGATTGAAGTGGCGGACCCGATGGAATTATACGATGGATTTAATAGGTTCAATCGCATTCGGGATCTTAATCGCAATCGGAACTTTCCGATTGATCGCACGACTTGTGTAAAATGTTGCGATTGAAGTGGCAGACCCGATCCTGTTATATGCGGGAGTTAATATGTGCAAATCGCATCCGTGTTCTGATCGCAATCAGAACTTTTATACTGTGTGCCCCGATTGCATTTGTTCAAAGTTCGGACCCGATTGCGCTATGAGCCATGTTTTATGTGGTCATCGCGTCCATTTGATCAATCACAATCGCAAGTTTTGTTTGACACCACCGATCCGCCGACAGAGATGTGGGGCCGGACCCCTTCATATATTAGAGGCTGTGATTTGATTTATTGGATTGTAATATAAGACCAAAGGCTTAAGGTGGAGGGTGATTGTTTATATAAAATAATTGCTGTGAGATATATAAAACATGGTTGCGGTTGTATTAAAACATGTCGCGTGGTCTGTAGACCCACGGGCCTCAGCTTAACGGGAGGGCGATTATTAATGTAATACAATTGTAATATATGTATGTTCCGGCCTACGGAACTCGCCACATCAACAAGACACTTGCTGCGTGTAAAGGATTGAATTACAGTCAGCAGATTCATTTATATATAAAGCGCTGGTATAAAACTAAAATAAAAATGCAGTTCATAAATTCAGGAGTTACGCATCAGCCATAAACAGAAAGGCATACAGAGAATAGAAAGGGACAAAGAGATAGTTAGAGAAAAGACAAATGCACAGCAAGCCAAGAGACAAAATGAGTGAGCTGGAGTTCACATTGTAATTCGAATGTAAATGTTTTAATTGTTTTTATTGTTTGTGATGCATTGGCAAGTCTCCGGAAGAGAGAAAATATCCCACTGTAATATTAAAATAAGCACCTACAGTTACATTTTTCTGAGTAAGCTAAAAAGAGATGAGAAGGCAGAAGGCAAAGAGACATGACTGTCCATTTCGAATTCCCAGTAGAATACAAATAGTCATGAAGCTATCTTGTAAAAAAAGGGGGTAATATCGAAGAGGAGAGATTGATGAAAACAGAATGAGAAGAGGAGAGAGTGTGCAGCAGAATTGAAGATAGTTGAAGAAAATAAGAAAGCTGCAAGAGGTCAGAGAGTGTGAATATAGAGAATGTTGAGTATGAAGAATTGAGGAGAAGAGAAGAGAAGAAGGAAGGGCTGAGCAGATATGATGCAGGTCTGATATAAGAGTTGATGAACAGCAGAAGAGAAAGTACAGAACAGAGCTGATATCCAAGGTAAATCAGCAAGTGTTTTTTCTTTTGAAAGAATAAGGAAGTTGGAGCTTCCCTATCAAGTTGTAGCTTGATAGATGTCTTTTTTAGCTGACTGAGGTAGGAGCCTCCTGTAGGTTGGTGCCTGCAGAAAATAGATGGGAGTTGGTGCTTCCACATCAAGTTGTAGCTTGATAAAATGTCAGTTGTAGCTGACTGAGGT
Source organism: Pinus albicaulis (assembly GCA_034641835.2). NCBI lineage: Eukaryota > Viridiplantae > Streptophyta > Pinopsida > Pinales > Pinaceae > Pinus > Pinus albicaulis. The sequence goes on along the minus strand of CM076575.1, from coordinate 8,046,208 downwards.
TGGAGCCTCCTGTAGGTTGGTGCCTGCAGAAAATTGAGGGGAGTTGGAGCTTCCTTGCAAGTTGTAGCTTGCAGAATTGAGGATAGAGCCTCCTGTAGGTTGGTGCCTGCAGAAAACAGTGGTGAGAGGGAGTTGGAGCTTGCCTTTGCATCACAACAATAATAAGATGTGGTTTTCTCCCTTTATGGGTTTCCACTTATATCTGATGTCTCTGTGCATGATGTTTATGTGTTGATGTGATTTATCTCATCTGCTTAATACTTGCTGCTCTCATATTCAATCTACTATTACATTAACAAATCTGTTTGATAGTAATACTTGTTGCTCACATATTAAGTTGACCATGAAATGAAGGTGTAAATAAGATTTAAAAGAAAATTTTTAAAAGTCCATGTATGTGTTAAACTGATTCACCCCCCCCTTTCAGTTTAACTAAGGGTTCAACAATTGGTATTAGAGCCAGTTCCTTTGGTGTAAGCTTAATAGCTTGAAGGAGATCTGGTTGAGTCATGGACTATCAAAATGTACCTGTGCTAAATACAACTAACTTTCCTGAATGGAGAGATAAGGTTAAGACGGGATTTATGGCTGATGATCCAGAGGTATGGAAGCTTGTTTGTGATGGTTACTGCACAGACTCACCCACAGTGAAAGAACAACAGAGGAATGCTAAGGCAAAATGTGTGATATATGACAATCTTCATAACAAGGACCTTGAGTTGATAATGGATTTAACCTCTGCAAAAGAAATCTGGGATAGATTGCACTTCATACATGGAGTAGACACTAAGGACTGTACTGAAAAGAAGGATAAGAGAATTAAGAATTATGGAAATATGTTGCGATTGAAGTGGCGGACCCGATGGCATTATACGATGGATTTAATAGGTTCAATCGCATCCGGGATCTTAATCGCAATCGGAACTTTCCGATTGATCGCACGACTTGTGTAATATGTTGCGATTGAAGTGGCGGACCCGATCCTGTTATATGCGGGAGTTAATATGTGCAAATCACATCCGTGTTCTGATCGCAATCGAAACTTTTATACTGTGTGCCCCGATTGCATTTGTTCAAAGTTCGGACCCGATTGCGCTATGAGCCATGTTTTATGTGGTCATCGCGTCCATTTGATCAATCGCAATCGCAAGTTTTGTTTGACACCACCGATCCGCCGACGGAGATGTGGGGCCGGACCCCTTCATATATTAGAGGTTGTGATTTGATTTATTGGATTGTAATATAAGACCAAAGGCTTAAGGTGGAGGGTGATTGTTTATATAAAATAATTGCTGTGAGATATATAAAACATGGTTGCGGTTGTATTAAAACATGTCGCGTGGTCTGTAGACCCACGGGCCTCAGCTTAACGGGAGGGCGATTATTAATGTAATACAACTGTAATATATGTATGTTCCGGCCTGCGGAACTCGCCACATCAACAAGACACTTGCTGCGTGTAAAGGATTAAATTACAGTCAGCAGATTCATTTATATATAAAGCGCTGGTATAAAAATAAAATAAAAATGCAGTTCATAAATTTAGGAGTTACGCAGCAGCCATAAACAGAAAGGCATACAAAGAAGAGAAAGGGACAAAGAGACAGTTAGAGAAAAGACAAATGCGCAGCAAGCCAAGAGACAAAATGAGTGAGCTGGAGTTCACATTGTAATTCGAATGTAAATGTTTTAATTGTTTTTATTGTTTGTGATGCATTGGCAAGTCTCCGGAAGAGAGAAAATATCCCACCGTAATATTAAAATAAGCACCTACAGTTACATTTTTCTGAGTAAGCTGAAAAGAGATGAGAAGGCAGAAGGCAAAGAGACATGACCATCCATTTCGAATTCCCAGTAGAATACAAATAGTCATGAAGCTATCTTGTATAAAAGGGGGTAATATCCAAGATGAGAGATTGATGAAAACAGAATGAGAAGAGGAGAGAGTGTGCAGCAAAATTGAAGATAGCTGAAGAAAATAAGAAAGCTGCAAGAGGTCAGAGAGTGTGAATATAGAGGATGTTGAGTATGAAGAATTGAGGAGAAAAGAAGAGAAGAGAAGAAGGGTGTATACGTAGCAGATATGATGTGTCTGATATAAGAGTTGATGAATGTGCTAAGAGAAAGTATGTAATGTGAGCCGATACATCTGCTGTAAATCAACAAGTGTTTTTCTTTTGGAAGAGTAAGGAAGTTGGAGCTTCTCTATCAAGTTGTAGCTTGATAGATTTCAGTTGTAGCTGACTGAGGTAGAAGCCTCCTGTAGGTTGGTGCCTGCAGAAAATAGATGGGAGTTGGTGCTTCCACATCAAGTTGTAGCTTGATAAAATGTCAGTTGTAGCTGACTGAGGTTGGAGCCTCCTGTAGGTTGGTGCCTGCAGAAAATTGATGGGAGTTGGAGCTTCCTTGCAAGTTGTATCTTGCAGAATTGAGGATAGAGCCTCCTGTAGGTTGGTGCCTGCTGAAACAGTGGTGAGAGGGAGTTGGAGCTTGCCTTTGCATCACAACAATAATAAGATGTGGTTTTCTCCCTTTATGGGTTTCCACTTATATCTGGTGTCTCTGTGCATGATGTTTATGTGTTGATGTGATTTATCCCATCTGCTTAATACTTGCTGCTCTCATATTCAATCTGCTATTACATTAACAAATCTGTTTGATAGTAATACTTGTTGCTCACATATTAAGTTGACCATGAAATGAAGGTGTAAATAAGATTTAAAAGAAAAAGTTTTAAAAGTCCATGTATGTGTTAAACTGATTCACCGCCCCCTCTCAGTTTAACTAAGGGTTCAACAAAGTCCACCTGTACACTTCTCCATCGAGCCCCTCAAAGGGCTGAGAAGTCATTTAATCTGTATTAATGACCCTTGAGATATTTTTAGTTCTCACCTCCTCATCCTTCTATAAATACTGCTGTAGAAGATGAGAAATTGTTGGTTGACTGCGTTGCTGAGAATTGTTATGTAATTGAGCTTGAGACTTTTGATTGTAAATATTATTCACTGGCCCTTGAAGCTCTGTTTGTAATAGATAAGTTAGGCCGAATCGTGAAGATGATTGCTGAACTGAAACACTAGACTTGAAGACTGTAACTGGTTTGACATCAATAACAAGTTGTTTCTTGGGATCCTAGTCTATATTATTGGTGAAGTGCCCCTTTCTTTGTTATCATTTTTTTCCTTCTATGTATGCCATATTGTTCACCATTCTCTGATAAAGAACAACATTTACAGAGTTAGGATTTATTGTTTATCAGTTCCCTTCTCTAACTGAAAATCTTTATCTTAATGTTTTCCTCTTATTCGTTTATTCAAGAATGATTTAGTACAGTTCAAGCAGTTAGGAATGCTGGAGTTCCCTCACCCTACTGTTTGCTTTAAATATTGTTCTTGAAAGTTATTTTCCTTATTTGCTTATTAAAGTTAGAATAGAAAGTGATGGTTTGTCCTGTTTCTAGCTTCTATTCTCCAAAGGCAAATTCTGAAAGTTTCCCTTGGTGTTGGCTGAAAGCAGACTAGGTTTAAAAGTACTTTATCTAATCTTAAGTTGCACTTTGTTTTCTCTTATATGTTTTCATACTTTCTGAAGGTAATTATGTGGATTACTGGATTGTTTGTCAATTAAGCTGCTTTAATACAAACTTGCCCAAGAAGTCAATGGTTGGCCCTGCACTTGGTTGGTTTTAAACAGTTACTTAAGAGGCTTTTTCTTGTTTGGACTGACTATAAATCCTTTGTGAAATTATTATCAATTTCCACCCCTCCAACAATTTATTGTTTCCATTCCATCATTTCAATCTCAATGATCTTGTGACATAGATGACTTTCCCCTTGGATCACTGTTGATGTTGTTGTTCAATAAAATCCTTGTTATGACTCCATAGCCCAATGGACTAAAAACCAGCGTCATATCTAACTTTTACCTTGCTGCTCTATCCACTTGCAACTTCTCACCTTTGAAACTCTTTGCACTTGGAAATTTCCCCTCAAACAGTATTCATGCTCAACCATCCAAAAAAAACAAACAAAACCCTTGGCCTTTATAACTAGCCTAATATCATTACCCTAAACTTCAAAGACAAATCCATCTTTGCACGTATTGGAGAGATCCCTCTCCGGATTCAGGAGGGCTAGATCCTAGAATCCCAAAGTTGGTTGAAACGATGTTGTTTCTGCAGTTTTAGTCTCACCGGTCTGCTAAAATTACAGATAACTAACAGGTTTAAGGGCCCATCTAACGAGACTGCTAAAGTGTCTCTGCTAAGGGAAAACACACACTCAGTATATTAAACAACCATTAGTGGGAGTGATTGCTTTTTATCTTTAATTCTCTCTTGAAAATGCATACTTTCTCGTTCCAGTCTTAGATTATTTTTTATGGTTCAAGTTGCTTAAGTGTAATTCCTGCACCCAACAACTATATTCGTACATTGGGTTGATTGAGATCGCGGTGAAGACCTTGGATCACATCTGATTCTAATCCGGGCTGCAGGGAATTATTGAGTATTCATGATTGTATACATGATCCTATCTATACGGATGGTTGTGTCTATGCTGCAGATCCATTTCTATGATCTCTTTAGATGGATGGTTGCGACAATTGCGTGGGCTCATGTATTATTTTATGCCTAGTGAAAAGTTATGTGGTTAGGCATATTCATACCAATGATGTCATATATTGTATTATGTTTGATTTGGAAGGTTTCGTGGCGGTGATATGAGTTCTTTTCCTTGGTTCATAAAGAATTTCAACCATCACTCCTCGTTCTGCCTTCATGCTTTAGGGGCATATATTACACAGTAATTTGTCACCATGCTTAGTTTCTGTCCCTAATCCTCAAGTGCCCCGTGACAGACCATGTGCAATGTTTTCACCATGGAAAAATATGTAAATACATCCCCTGAAGACTCAAAGAAAAATGCCTTGGAATATTACTGAAGGAACTTGGTCAAAACCCTAGTTTTATGGGTGAGCGTGTTTTCTAGTGGCTTGCCTGCACTGATGGCAAGCTGACAGTTCTGGCTTAGCGTTGTTAGCACCCTTATTTCTTGGAAAATCATGATGATCCCTTTCTGGTAGTGTTTCCTCAAATGGAGGAGAAGCTTATGTTATCCTCCTGTATTTTACAGTATCACTAGATGACTATGGCTTTTCTACAATCTACTGAAAATAACATTCCTTGACTATCAGCGATTTTCAGAAATCTCACTGCCTTCATTATCTTCATTCACTATATCTCATTTTTCCTTCTCTAAAATTACCCTCCTACCCTGAAAACTTATGTTTGGGCTTAATTCTCTCATATTCACTCTTTGCCTTACCCAAAGTCCCACTAACATTTCTAAAAACCCTATTCAAACCCTCCTTTTCAACCATTCCCCTTTTTTCCTTTTAAAACAATGAAAAAACCTTTTTCATTGTTTTTAAATAAGTATTTTATCATTCGAGACCCATACCTTTTTGATAAAACTCTGTTTATGTTAAAAATAACCAACACCCCTTCATATCTATGTACCCGCTCTAAACCTACACTCCCCCCATAGTCATGTAACTAAGGCCCCCACCGCTATATATTAAAACCCTCGCTCCCATGTGGCCTTCGCATCAACCTTAATAATAAGCGCCTCCACTTATTACTTAACCCCGGCCCCACCTTATAAAGAACCCTGAATTATGCCAAACCCTGCGTTGTTTTAATCCCCCGCCATGTAACCCCCGAGCCCCACCATTCAAACTAACTCGCTGCTTCATCTGACCTGATCACCGTCGAATCTCCTCCCTCTGATCGGATGGCCTCAAACCTTTATCACACCCCCACATACCCGAGGGTCAGCACCTCTGAAACAGGTGAAATGGGCGGTATTCTCGTTGTCCCATCTGCCACGCGGCACCCATCCTATGGCATCATGCGCGCTCCGCCAAAACCATTCACCACCCTCACTCCATGTGATAAACCGCCTTTCGCCCTCCTGCCAAAACCCGAAACTGCCCCGTTCAAACATTCTGAAAGCCCTGTGTTAAAGCAATAAGCCCCGTCCGCCTGTTGAAACCCATATAACACGTCCAAAAAGCCCTAAAAACCCCAAACACACGCAAAAATCATAAACACGAGTTTTAAGTTAATAAATTGGTTTTAAATGTGCAGGTGATCAAGGCGAAAATGCATAAATTTCATTCTTGAGGTCCGAAAAAACATTCAAACAAACTCTCTGGGTGACGATCCAGCGAGTTTTGTTCATCTAAGGGATTGGGAGCGTAAGATCAAGCATAATCATCAATGGATCATGACCATTGATGGCCATTCAAAACACACCAAAGCTGCAAGAAATGCTTCAATGCACAGCAGATAAAGGCAACTAAAGAGATACAGTCACGGAATAGTAAAAGGGTTTAAAATTAATCAAAGGTCAAAGGTAGGAAATCAGGATTAAAGACAGAGATTAGAGATTAAAGTAGATTAGAAGAATCAAAAGAAGAAAGCAGAGTTTAGGAGACAAATCAGTAAAGGAAGAACAGTAAGACAATAAGAAAAATATAAATCCAAGTTTAGAGGCAAAATCAAGATTTAAAGGACAAATCAAAGGCAAATTAACACATAAGACAGATCTGAATGCTAAAGCAAAACAACAATTACTTCTCATAAACACTTTGGACACCTACAACCTCATCTCAATTCAAAAAGGGCAGCAACAGTTATTAAAACAGTCAGAGATATTTCCCAGCTACTCAGAATTTATTGTAAAGTTAATGAAAAGCCTTAAAAGTAAAAAATACCCTAAAGTTAGCTCAACAGTAAATTTAAAAGTTATTATTATAGTGAGTCAGTCACATATATTTTGCCTTAGGCCTTGCATGGTCTCAAAGGTCAAAAATACATTAACTCTGTAATAAATACAAATCTGTCACCATAGGTTTGGGCAACCTCCTCATTTTGCAGTTAAATAGTGCATGTAATATTCATTTCTAGTGTTGGTTGATTGGTTGGCTGTTGATGAGTTGCTAGGCTGGATTTGATCAGACTCAAAGTTGCAAAAATTTGTTGCACTGGAGTATTGTAACTATTTTGGACATCAGTAATACAAGCACGTTCACAGGATTCTTGAGTTATGTTAATGGTGATGTTATCCTTCTTTGTTAATGTTTCCTTTCTGTTTTCCATATTGTTCAAAATTTAGATTAAGATCTGTTGTCTTGGCACCTTAATTATGTTTTCTTTCTTTCATCTTAATGTTTTCTTCTGCAAGGCCTGATTAGAGAATTCAGGGTCGTCTTGCTCTTTAGTTCCACCTAGCTTGTTGCCTTAAAATTTGCTCAGTAGAGTCCATCCAAAGAAATCTATGGTTTTCCCTGTCCTTTGGTTTTGCTTGAAATGTTGTTTTTAAGGCCTTATTTGAAGTTTACTTAATAGAGTCTTGCCAAATAAGTCTATGGTTTGCCCTATCCTTTGGTTTGTCTTAAATTGTTTCTTTGAAGGTGTTTTAGAAGTTTGATTAAATAAGTTAGGTGTATCTTTCTCTTTAGTTTCACTCATTATTATCTTGAATGTTTTCTTTGCCTAAAAGAAATAACTAGAGAATTCTTAACTGATCTCCAAGATTGTTGGATTATTGTCTTAAAGGTTTACTTAGTAGAGTCTGGCCAAAGAAGTCTATGGTTTTCCATGTCTTTTGGTTTGTCTAAACAGTTACCTAGAAGGATTTTCTTGTTGAAGTATGATTAAAGGATTTTTAATTTCCCTATAGTTTACTGATTTCACAACTTACTGTCATTTCATATTTCATTTAATCTAAGAGATCCACTTGATATAGTTAGCTTGCCCTATGAAAACCCTGCAGAGTTGATGAACAATTAAATCCTTTTGTGACTCCATAGCCCAATGGATTAATGTTGCCCCTAGTATATCTATTCAACCAAAAAATTCAATCACTTAATCACACAATCAATTAATCAACCAAACAAACAAACAGTCCTAGAACTTCATAACTAGCCTAAAATCAGAAAACATAAGTATAAAGATACATCATTTACAAACACATACATAGAGAGAGCCCTCTCTGAGTCCAAGAAGGCTAGGTCCTTGGACTCCAAAGTGGTTTGTTGTGGTTCCCTATGGAGTTGTTCTTGCCAATATTCCAAATCATGGGGAGCTAACAGCTTCGACCTCTAGAAGTTCCAGGGCGACAAGTTGGTTGTTAAACGGTGGTGATATGGTCGAGCTCTCTGATTTTAGAGCTTTGATCTCATCCATGGGGGCTTATCCCTTAAAAAGTAGACCTTCCTCCTCCTTTCATGGGCTCCCAACCTCTTCCCCCTTCCTATAAATTAGTCCCCATCCTTCTACTACTGGTTGGTCATTGTTGGGCTCATTTAAACTCTCATTCCCTTTACATTCCTACACTGTGATAACGCCTAAGCTGTTCGAAAGAAGGAATGCTTTAGAGGTTCGGTGAAGGACTCATATTTTCACCAAAGGGAGGCCTCCAACATCAAGGCCTAGGTTGTAAGCTCTCTCTTTTATATTCATTAATAAAACATATGATGTTTGCTTTCTATAATTTTCTAATCATTTGTGCAAATATTCTGGTACTCATTGATATGCTAGATAGCTAATGTTTAATGATTATTATGTATTGGATTACATTTGTTGTTGCCTCTTGATCATCCGCAGGCATTCGTGTGCCACCAGTAGCAAGGAGCGAGCCTAAAGGGATCATGGATCAAGGCCACCATCAACGAGTTCGAATATAGCATCAAGAAAATGTACCTCTATCTCCTTTCTTATCGCTTTTTGAATATTAGCTAAGAAATATTTGCATTAGAAAGTATCTCAAGTTGCTAGACCCACTCTAGGGCTAGAGAGATCACCTCTATCCACAGAGGGGATTTATCTTCACAACAAACTTCCATTTTCTTAGTGGTTATGTATTTGAAATTTTGTTTGGTGAATAAAAGCTCAATGGACATTTGGTGTATTTTCATCTTTATGTGGTGACAATTCAAAATTTGTTGGGTGTTTGGTTTTGCTCGTCACTTCAAAAAAAATTGGATGTTTGGTTTCTAAGATATTATGAAATTATGGTTATCTTTGGTTGATTTTCATTACCTTTTCTTTATGATGTCCTATAATTGTGGAGAGTTGGTGTTTTTGTCCCCTTTGTGGGCTGAGTGGTTTCTCACGCATTGGGATGGACATATCTATGCTCTGTTAATTTTACCTCGGTAAATGAAGACCATTCATTTTTGTTTTGAATGAATTACACACGAGAAATACTTTGGAAAAAATTATATTAATGGAACTCTTTAATTTATTCTTCGACTTTTGCAGTCAACAATGATGGGATGTTACAATGCTAAGCGTTGATGATCAAAGATGGGATGTTACAATGCTAAGCGTTGATGATCAAAGAGAGGATTAAAAGGTGCGAGAAATACTTTGGAAAACATTATATTAATAGAACTCTTTAATTTATTCATTGACTTTTGCAGTTACCAATGATGGGATGTTATAATGCTAAGAGTCGATGATCAAAGATAACATTAAAAGGTTTTAAATGCTTTCCCGCTTAAAAATACACTTAAAACATTAAAATAAATGTAAAAATAATATATATAATATATACTTTAGAATTGTTTACATTAGATGTTTTATCGAATAGATGCGACTATACAATAAATAAACAATTTAACTAATTTCTTAATTGACTTTAAGGTGTGGGTTTCTTAATTTATTTGAAATGGGCCTCATTCAAATCCTCTCACTTTTCAAGGCGAATATCATGTTGTTAGCTCATCTATGAAAGTAGATCTCACTCGTAACTCTCGGTTTCACCTTCTTAACTGTACCAGTAAATTTATGAAGTTTGCCATGGTTCGAAATGCATTGGGTCCTACGTGCAAAGGCGGTCAACTGAGGCCCCAGTAACCTGCCGACCCAACCTCGCAAAGAAAACGCCTTTAAGCGTAATTATTATCTATTTAAAAAAACAATATTAATAAAATCTTATATTTTTAAATATATTATTATTTATTTAAAATGTTAACATTAATAAAATTTTATATTTTAAAATAATAGCAAAAGCACAATTTCTCAACAAAATTTCATGGCTTCTTATTTAAATGGAATCCTGATTTCAACTAAAATTTATAGTGAACATATTTGTAGTTGTGCTAACAAGCCTTGGAACAATCCGATAAATTGAATCATGATTTTCACAAATTTTATAAAGTGAACAAGCAGGTTTGTAACTGAAGGAAGATCCTCGCCAATCCTCGCCAATCTAGTAAGAGCGATAATAAATCCGTAATTGTGCAATGGAAGTGCCTAGAACAATTTGGTGGAAGACTATTCGAACATTTGAAAAGTCTCTTTAAGAAATTTTGTGGGAGATGATTCAAATATTTGAGAAGCATCTTCATTCTTGAACATCCTACCCATCTCCCGCTGCTGTTATAAATTGTCACTTAATCCTTCCCCAAATTGTAACAACGAGAATTGTGAAAGCCTTGAAAGATTTCGAATTAGCAGTTCAGAATCAAAATTCATTGAAAAATATGTCTCTCATTCCTATTTTCTGCAGCAATAGATCCAGTGTATTCGATCCATTATCGTTGGATTTATGGGAACCTTTCAAAGTAGGGAGGTCTCCATTTTTTAGGGATATTGGCCACTTTTCAAGAGATGATGCAACAGTCATAGCCGACACTCAGTTCAACTGGGAGGAAACTTCTGACGCGCACGTCTTCAAGGCTAATCTTCCGGGTAATTATCATGTTTCTTGCTACAATTTACAGGGCTTTTGTTATTCTCGTCATTAAGGGACGATTTGTTGCTATTTCGAGCCCAGGATTTATTTGTTTTATTCATGGCATGTCTGAAGAAAGATGAGGTAAAAATTGAGTTGCAAGATGGTCGAGTTGTACATATAAACGGTGAATGCAAGAAAAAAGAAGAGCAAAAGAACGACAGGTGGCATCGTATCATCGATTCGTTGATCACGGATTGAACCAAAACTCTGCACAACTTGCCCAAAACTAGTTTCACGTGTCAAAATATCATTAGCTTGAAAGGCGAAAATACAAATTTCTAATTGGGTGAGGATAATAATGTTTGCTTACCCAACCTAACAAAGAAAACACCTTTCAATATAATTAACTTTATAAAATTGATATACATTAAAAATATTTTACTTTACGAAATTCATTTACATATTAAAAATATAAATTTTAATAATCTAAAATTACTATTTTATTAGTTTTTTTTTTTGTAAACTTAGTAGGTCCTTGCTATTTTCTATTTATAAACAAAAACAGGTTAAAAAATACATCTTTGGGCCTCAACTTGCCCATAGGAAACCAGGTCTGTTGGCCGTCTTAGCGGGTTATAAGCCATCCAAAACATATACATCTTAAGTCTACTACTTACTGTATCAGTATTGGTATTTGCAAGCATGTACATAATATAAAAATAAAAGCTATCCGCTATCATTAACAAAAAGTAAATTTAGGCTGATCATTTCTCAATCATCATCTGACTCGACAGGAGCCGGGTCCTTGACACTGGAGCCCGACATATCAACCTGGTGCATGGATTGTAAATCCTTCTCAATTCTGTCGAGGCGAACATATTGATGGTGTTGTCGAAGGTTCATTTTCTGAATGAATCTATTGATTTCAGACAGAGTTGTTGCAACTTTGGGATCACCCCCAACCTCTTGTACCGACATTATTGCCTTGACTAGAAAGCATTTCATCAACCAATATGTTCTGATAGAATGATGGAACAATGAAATTCCACCTCGAGTATGACCCGGGTCAGTGATGATTTGGGTGAGTTCATCCTCATCAATGTCTTATTCTTCCTCCATCTTAGTTCTGGCATTACTCTCCCATCCATGAATTAGGGATTTGACAAAGCAAGGTGTCTCATCGGAATAAGATTGAAATTTTGTTTCCATAACTTCCATGCTCGACTTACTGACACGCTTTGCTGGAGCGTTTGAGACTTTGGCCTTGCCTTTTTCCTTAGTATCCTTCTTCCCCCTGTTCCCTTTGTCCATATATTTTATAGGATAGTGTTCCAACAATATTATCGGCCAGTAGAGTTTTCCTGGAAGACCTGTTGCAGAAACAATTTTACAACATCCCAGTTGATTAAAAAACAAGCATTTAGACAAGGGTAGATTGCTACTAGCAGAAGTAGGATAATGCTGCTTAATGAGGCTCTGAGAAATAAGAGTGAATACATAATGCCTTTCAAAAGCTAGAGTATACCCAAACCCGAAAGACTTGATAAAATGAAAAGGCTGAAACAAACCCAGAGACATAATCTAGATACCCATATTTCTTCTGACCCATTAACCCTTCTGAAAAGAACTGACAGAAGAAGACATAACATAGTAAGTTAAATAACTAACCGGGTGACCACAAAACCTCATATACCTACCCCCACCAGCGTTGACATCATTATTAGCCATACAGGTGATTTCCCATTTCTGAGTATACAATTTCAAGGGATGCATAGAATGACTAGGATACAAATTAGAACATGGCCAATTCGCAGTGAGAGAAAAATCTAGTATGACTTTACATCTCCCCGTCCTAAACAAGTTGAGCATGCAGGACATGCAGAACAGAATATCCATAAACAAATACCTACAGAAACCTATCAGAGCTTCTACCAAGCCCTGTCAACTCATGCAACCATCATAATCTTCCTTAAACAAGTTATTTTGAACCATGCTTATGCAACAAATAACATTATTGCGAACCATATATATGCAGGAAATTACAGAATTGCAGACCAAGTATATAAAATCCAGAAAAATCAGAATTTTCCTTCGCATGCACCGGTAAGCAGAAACTCGTTTCATCATTATGGCATATGGTGAATTGGGTACATACCAATTCACAATTGTAGGTCACAACGGCCTCCGGCGTCATCTATGCAGTTGATAGCGCTGCTCGCGACAAAAACCACAAAACATAACCATGCACTGAACAACAACTTTACAGAGAATAACCGAAAATGAGTTAATACCCCGCGTCCAACGAGCCCGATGGCACACCTTCCAACTTCGCCCTGACAACCCATCTGACTCGCCGGGTTGTTCTCCATCCACTTTAATGTCGTCACGATGATCTGTTGGGGGGGTTGTCCTCGCCTCCTCGACTTTGGTACGACTACCGCCGCATGCGATCACCACGTACCCACCTTCCTTCCCTGCGATGTGGCTCTAACCCTGCCAGTTGGCACCCTGATCCGGGGGGGGGGTATTTTTATCTCGATCAACATGCCTACAATCCCGTTGTATAATGACTTGAAGGTCTTCAAGATCTGGCTCCATGTTCAGCCTCCAAGGTTGATCCATGATCCTATCTGCTGTAACCCCAATTCGCTAAGCAATCTGTTGGTTCATTGCCCGATCTCCTAACGTGAAGAGGCATGATGTAATTGATTGTTACCATTATCTCCTTAATCTCTTAAATGAGTCTTGTTGTTCTCTAGCTATTACTTATATGCTCCCACCGAACTCCCTACTGTAGCTTTCAGAGAACACCCGTAACCATGGCCGAATCTCCCTCAATCTCCAGACGATTATACTGCTCACGACTTGCAATTTGCAGACCTTGTTTCATGGTAGTGAGTTCTTCTTAGTTATTGGTAGCATTCCCTAGGTCAATGGCGAAGATCCTCAGAACTTGTCAAGTACAGTCTCATAATATACTGCTAGCCCCTACCTGACCTAGGTTTCCCTTTGAGGCCCCATCATAATTTAGTTTAATGAACCCTGGTTGAGGAGGTATGAATTTATATCTAACTTCATAGCCTATGGATCTGGGTTTCCAAGAGGGTGGTGCCAACATCTCCGCCTTGAGATTTCTCTGGTTGATAATTCTTTCCTCTGTTCCCTGGACATTCCAATATTCATGACTCCATTTTTCGGCCAAGACAGTCTCTCTGATATTCTGGACAATGGTATGCCAGATCTCTGGCATTTGCCTCTTCTCATTATGAAATATTCTTCAATTCATCTCCTACCACACTGTCCATAGCAGGAATCCCGACGAGAGGGTCCAAGCTCTATTTATCACTCGATTCTGATACCCTCCTTTTCTCCAAATCTCCAATGTTTCTCTGATACTGTTGTTATTTCTATTTGTTTGCAGAAATAGGTTGAACAAATTGCGCCACATGAGATCCACCACTGAGCAGGTATTAAGAAGGTGTTCGAGGTTTTCTTCATGTTCTCCACACATTACACAACAAGAAGGTTTGAGCATGCCACGTTTCTGAAGCTGAGCCCAGGTAAGGATTCTACCATGGCCAACAGTGCATAGGAAATGTTCTATTTTGGGCCAATGTTTAGTGGACCAAATTTTTTTCCATAGCCTATTATCTGGTATGTTTACATAATTTGATTTTATTTGGTATGCTTCCTTGGTTGTAAACATACCTTTCGTATTGTACCCCCAGCGGAGTATAACATTTCCTATTAGGATGGGTATTTTCCTGGAGTGTAGTTCTCTATCATAATTCCCCCATTGTTGAGTGTCTGGTGCCTCTTTCCATTATTGTTTTTGCTTCCATCTCCTCCAAAAATGATCATTTTGATCTTCCCAATACTTGTTTACCTCCTTAGAATGAGGTTGATTTGTGAACAAAAATATTTCTGCTAAATCAAACCTGCTATATAACTTTTCACGCTATTGCAAGGAATCTTCCCAGAAATGGGCTATATTACCACCTCTAATCTCCCAGAAGCTATGGTCAGTAATCAAGTTCCTATTCTCGGATGCCAGGTTCCAAATTCCAGATCCTCTGGGGATCATATGCCACTGTAGCCTATCTCTCGTGGCCTGTGGCATTTCATACTTTCGTTCCCATATTTTTTCCCATAGGGTCGTACCTCCCTGCATCCATTGCCACCACAATTTCACCCCCATGACATGATTTAGGATGAAAGGATCTCGTAACCCTAGTCCTCCTTTATATTTAGGCAGAGTGAGCTTCTCCCATGATAAGAGAGCCCATTTTCGTTTCTGCTGTGACCCTTGCCATAGGAACTTTTTAAAAATATTAACCATATCAGAGCAAATAGTCTTCGAAGCTGCTATCCTAGAGAGTTCATAGATAGGAATGGATTGGAGAACAAATTTCAGAAGGATAACACGGCTAGGAGCATTAAGGGCTCTAAAGGACCAATTCTGCAACCAGTTTTGAATACGAGTGATTAGGTTTTTCCAAAGAGATAATCTTAGGGAATTCACAGACAATGGCATGCCTAGGTACTTAGTAGGTAAGGTCCCAATGGAGAAACCAAGAGTCTAAGCTAAGAACCTTTGGGATTGAGGAGCAGTATTGAAGAAAAAGACATTGGATTTATCATTATTAATCAAGGTCCCTGAAGCGACCATAAAAACTCTTAGAATGTCTAGAATAGCTTTCAATTCCTAGAGACTAGCTTGGCAGAACATCATGATATCATCAATGAATTGTTGGTGGGATAAGGTAATATCCAGGCCCCATAACTTTAACCCTTTCAAGGTGTCATCCCTAACCCTTTGAGTGATAAAACGTCCCAACCCCTCTGTAGCAATAATGAAAAGGAATGGGGATAAAGAGTCTCCCTGCCTCAGACCACGAGAAGTGTTAAAAGGATCAGAAGGGATATCATTAACCAGAATGGAGAAAGTTGGGGCTGAGATGAATGATAGGATCCACTCAACCCATATTTGGTCAAAAGCAAAGGATATCAATATGTGTTGGAGATAATGCCAACTTAATCGATCATATGATTTGGCCAAGTCAAGTTTAATGAGCATACCTTTGTCTTTAAGAGAGCGAAGGGAATGAATGGCTTCCTGGGCAGTCATAATGCCATCAAGGATTTGTCTTCCTTTGACGAACCCGGTTTGCTCAGGGGAGATAAGAGAGGGCAAACTGGGTTTAAGTCTATTGACCATAATAGTAGACAATATTTTATAAATAAAATTACACAGGGCAATTGGTTTGAAGCCCGAGGGAACATCACAGTTCTCTTGCTTTGGAATCAAAGTAATAAAAGTAGAATTCAAAGCTGGGTATGCCTGTCTTGTTCTTCTTGAATCTTTTGCCAAATCTAGGATGCCTTTGCCAATGAAGGACCAAGAGGCCTGGAAGAATTCTGCAGTTAAACCATCCGATCCTAGCGCCTTGTTTTTAGCTAAGCCTTTGACAACTTCCTCCACCTCTTGAATTGTGAAGAGATAAATTTTGGTCTCTGTTAACCACTGAGGGAATAAATTTCTTAACTCGATTAATGGCTTCCATTCGATTCTAATAAGGTTCCATTAATATATCTCGAAAATGGTTAACCAACTCATTTTCCAGATCTTGGTGCTAGATCAATCTGTTTCCCATTGAATCTTTGAGGGAGAAGATGCGATTATGTTGGCATCTTTGTATCATTGCTTTATGGAAGAAGCTTGAATTCTTATCCCCTTCTCTTAACCATTGAATTATTGATTTTTATTTCCACAATATCTCTTCATGGATTCTTCGTTCTTCCAACTTGCTTATTAATGAACCTTCCTCCTTGATAAGGTTTGCAAATCTCCCCATTAGAATCATTTGTTGTTGGATATTGTGCATATGCCCCTGAAGTTTTTCCTTGTCTTCATGAATATTTCGGAATTATGTTTTGTTCCATTTTCTGATTTTATGTTTGATGTCTTTGAGTTTTAACTGAAACGCATGCATTCGATTCCTACCTTGAACCCTACTTTCATCCCACCAACTTTTGACTTTATTGATGAACGTAGGGTTTCTGAGCCAAAAGCTCTCAAATTTGAAAGAGCGTTTGTTCTGTTGCTGGTTCATATCCACCTCCAATCGAATTAGCTAGTGATCTGATCCCATACACGACATGATAGAGGCTTCATAGAATACATCCAGACGGATGAATTCTTCAGATACAAGGAATCTATCTAGGCGAGAGGCAACTTGATGAGTTCCCCCCCTCCTATTATTCTAGGTGAATTTTCCATTGACAGTTTGGATATCAACCATCCGAAGATCAGAAATGAGATCCAAGAAAAGTTCCATCTCTATCTCATTCCGTCCCGTGCCTGCTTTTCTTTCTTCAAGGAAGCTAATCATGTTAAAATCTCCACCCAACACCCAATATTTTTCTGTGTTCAACAATTTCAAACTCCTTACATTATCAACAAAATCCTATTTATCTTGTGGAAGGTGCGGCCCATAAGTAGAGGATACATAAATCCAGTCTTTCGTCCCAATTAATTTGAACTTACTTGGGAGGATACGTGGAAGGCCGATCCATCCTTCAACCAAGACCTCCACTGGGTTCCAAATAATCGCTATGCCACCAACACTTCCTTGCGAATCTATAGCCATGACTTCGTATCTTGGTTTTATGTGGTTCATAATTTCTTCAAGTCGTTGTCCTGACACTTTGGTTTCCTGAAGGAAAACCAATTGCGGTTTATCTTTCTTCAGTCTTTATTGTAAGTATCTTTGTTTCCTTTACTGTTAAGGCCTCATACATTCTAGGAGATAACTATCATTAAGGAATTTTATGGAGTTTTTGAAATACCGTTGTGAGTGGTATAACATGTCTTGAGTTAACCAACATTTCCCGAACTGTCTGGATTGATTCTTGCAAGGTTTTCCTACCCTTTGTTTTACCTGTTTTAGTCTTCGAAATATTTTCCTGGCTGCTTCCCTGAGGATTAATATTTGTGTTAGCCAGTTCAACTTCTCTTCTAGCTTGTGTAGTTAGGTATTGTTCGAAGGTTTCCTTATATAAAATTTTTTGGTCATCTGGTATAAATCTATCATCCAAATTCCTCCATTCTTGCAACAGTTTCTTCACGACCAGTTCTTCTTTACTTAACTCATCTTTGGTGATATCTACTTCCATATCCGCTTGATCTAGAGTTTGAGATTGGTCCCCCTGCTCAGTAGCCTCTAATGGAGCTTTTCTCTTAGCTTTCGCAGGTTTTGGATGGTTATTACTGAAGCCCTCCTCATTCATTTGTTCAACTTCTTTTCCAATATCCCCTGATTCTTACAAGACCTCATATCTGTTTTGATTGGTTCTTGGGGGATTTTGATTGTTCTGCTGGTTTCCATGCTATTTCCTTGCCCGTCTTTTGCTTGTGACAGTTTTAAAACCCTCCTCATTCTCCAGAGGGACTTCCCCTCCTTGAGTTGGCTTCCCTTCACCCAGATCTGGATTATTAAGAGGGCATGTTTTAAAAATATGGTCGTATTCATGACATCTCCTACATCTAAAAGGAATATGTTCATAATCAATCAGTTGCTGCCATACCTCTCCTTCATACTCCAAATCTATTGACTCAGGGAGGGGTTTTGCAATGTTCATATACACACATATACGGGCAAAAGAAGTATACCTGCCTTGTCGTGTCGTTTTGGCTATCTTCACAAATCTCCCCAGCGAGTTACCTATTCCTTCTAAAATCTTCGAGTCCCATAAATCAAATGGTAAGGCAAATAAACGTACCCAAACTGGAGCCGAGAGGAACTGTTCTTGGTCCGGATTGTAGCATTCCTCCCATTGTCGAAGAAACATGCCCGCATTGTAATAGAAATAAGGCCCTCCTTCAAAAATCCTTTCTTTGTCAAGAAGGTTGGTGAAGATAACTGTAAAAAATCCTCTAGCACCAAACTTGATATCAATGTGACCTTTTGGCTGCCACTTAAGTCAGATCCACTTTAACAAATCCTTCTCAGTGGACCAAATTCCAATAAATTTGCATATAAGAGCATGGTCTTTCATATATCCTCTGTAATGATCTAATTTATTGGGCGGTATGACAAAATGGGGTTTCTTGGTGGCTCATGATAGACACTGCCCTCTGAGTTTTGTCTGTCATTGGGCCCCCAACACAGGCCCCGAATTAGGGCCGGCTCCCCTTTGCATCTCTGACTGTTTCCCACTGCAATCTCCGATCGTAACATTCTTGTAGGAGGGAATCTCACCCCAGAGTTCGCTGCCATCCAAGCTGAAGTAATAGCCTATGTTCAGAACCCTAAATCGGCTCCATCACTCAAGCTATGTTTTTAGATATATATAGACCACTATTTTATTAAATTTAATAATAATATAGCAAAGCAAAAACACCCAAATTTAACTATTCGGTTTTCAAAATACATTAATATATATATATATATATATATATATATATATATATATATTTTATTTTATATATATATATATATAAAATAACAAGTAATATAATATGAAATGAAAACCAGTGGTGTGTCAACAGATTGCCCTGCGAAAATAGGTATGCTCGTCACAAACATTCAATACGAAATTCCTGTGATCCGGCTATGAAGCGAAAGGTTAATTGATAACTGTAATATTAATTAATAACCTGGGCTACTGCTTGTTTCACGCAACCATTACAGATGTTTAAAACCCGCGCATTAATCGGTGTTTCATGAACTCATTAAATGTTACCTACAACCTGATCATATATTCATTCAACTGTCAATAAGCATTGAATATTGAACCAATAAGCATTCAATGTTTGATTGTTTGATAATGTATTAAGTGAGATACCATAAGTGTGAATTTTTGGAAAGGTTTTTCTGAATTTTCGGAAAGTATTTTTTAATTTAGAATGAAATCTGAAATTATAAATTTGATAAGTGAATTTTTCACAATCAAAGTAATCAGAGGTTTTTAAGAATGTTGAATCCATATATTTCATTAAAAATCCAATTTAAACAACACAAATCAAAATTTAACCACAAATATTTTAGTTATATTACAAAAATTCTAAAAAACACACTTAAAAACTACTCTTTTCAAATTATCAAAACCTTCGAAATCAATAATTAGGTGCAACCATTAGTTTGCAGGTACAACCTAATCGTAAATGCCATTAACTGTGGGCAAGCTAATAGTAACATGGGTCATAGTTGTATCGACTACAGAGTAACAATTGGCTACTTCAATGGAATTGAAGAGATTCGGCTACTCCCCTGCTCAAACAAGAAGTTGTACCGCTAAAAGCAAGCAGATTCTTAGTTGTCGCGATAGGTGTGGACAAGAGTCCATTTAGAATTTGAAAACTTGGGTAAATTTGGTTGGTTCAGAAACCATGGTGGGTATTGGTGGGTAGTTCTGCTCTAAAGCTGAGACACTCAGAACCAGATCGAGTTTGCTGTTGTTGAAGGATTAGGCTTTGTTCAATGGAGTTTCTGAAGATAAGCTTTTACTGGTTCGTTATTTGTTGGTTTGGAAGATCCATTGCAGCAGCAGAGGATGGTCATAAGAAGCCTAATTATCCGCCTGCGCTGTTCGTGTTTGGGGACTCATTGGCAGATGCAGGCAATAACAATTTCATTCCCAAATGTGTTGCTCGTGCAGACTTCCCTCCTTATGGCATGTCCTTCTTTGGCCATCCCACAGGCCGCTTCACAAATGGCCGCACCGCCTTTGATTTTGTAGGTATGGTGACCACACTCTGTTTATCTTTTGTTTTTTGGTTTGTTCGTGTTTGTCGATTTAATTTTTAGATTGAGAAACAATAATTTATGGTATAAGGTGTTATTGGCTTGATCTGGGTCGCTATGCTAAGAGGTTCATTTTCAGTTGGTAAGGGTTTGATTTGGGTAGCGTTGTTAAAAGATTCATTTTCAGCTAGTTGTACTAATACTAAGAAACTCAGCTTCAACTAGTTGTACTAATAAAACTAGTAAAATTTATGTTCTGTTATTTTCGCTCTTAAAAAACTAACTTTTGAAAAAAAAATATTATCTGTTAAGCAACCTACCTGGAGTTGCCGTTCCCCTCCCCCTTTTTGCAGCCACGAGCAAATTTCTCTACTGGGATTAATTTTGCTTCTGGAGGTAGTGGACTGCTGAATACTACAGGCCAAGGATTGGTGAGTTCCCCTTCCTGTCTTCAGTATCACATTTAGCAAATCTATATTTCTTTTTTCTTGTTAAATATAAATATATGTCATTCTCTTTTATATTTTGCCAAGAAATGTTTCTGATCTAGCCTTTATCTATCTCCCACTCCTGCAGAATATTATTTCATTTAATCATCAAATATGGCAATTTACGCACTTTGCTTCAACTCTAGTAAAAAAGGAGGGGCGTTTTGCTGTTGAATCTTACCTATCCAAGTCTTTATACTGCATTTCCATTGGAGCCAACGACATTGTCAGATACATGCTGAACTCTACTTACCAAAATACTACTACTCCCAAGGAGCTAGTTACATTGCTGTCTAACAAATATGACCAATACTTATCAGTAAGTGCCATTTCTTTTTATTTATTTATGAGTTTTACAGATCCATTTTTGTGGGAAAATTAATATGCACACAGAACTGAAACTACTTATTGGATGCAATTTATGCAGAGGCTTTATCACTCCGGGGCAAGAAAATTCCTTTTATTCGATGTCTCCACCTTGGGTTGCACTCCATCTTCGAGGCTCCTTGGGTATAGTAAAGCCAATGGGGGATGTCTAGATATAGCAAACGAATTGGCTAAGGAATATAATGCCGGTCTGAATCAGCTGGTTGAACGCACAATGCAGAAGCTACGAGGAACAATCATCCTGCAGCTCCATTCTTATAATTTTCTTCTCTCTGTGATTAAACATGGCCAAGCTTACGGTACATAAGAAGTTAATTGAGAACATGAAAACCATTTTTTTCTTCATTTGATATATTGTTTGAATGATGAAGGATATTGTATATATAGATAATATTGTCACTCATGTATTGCAAGTTTGGTATTGGTTGCAGGATTTGGGGAGACAAGGTCTGCGTGTTGCGGTGCTGGGGCTTTTAACACAGAAGTGAAATGTGGGGAATGGAAGCCGAAGGCAGGGGGAGCTGAAAATTACAAACCGTTTATCTGCAAGGATCCAAATTCGTACCTGTTTTGGGATGGGATTCACCCCACCGAGAGGTTGAATGCCATCTTTGCTAACCAAATCTGGAGTGGAAATTCTTCAGTCATATCTCCATTTAATCTCTCGTCTCTTGTACTGGGGAATGGCATACATACGCCTCGTGAACCCTAACAATACTGACTCTTCTTTCTGGCATGAACGCCTTTAGCAGATTTAGTTAAAGTAGGTCTCAACTCTAACAATGCCAGACTCTGCCCTATGGCATGAACGCTGTAATCATATTAAAGTTAAATTTGTGTTGTCATTGTTATGCTCAATGCTCTCTTTCATTAGTGTTTCCATTCCTTTCTTTTACATTGTCAATGCAGGTTTTTAAATACAAAATCCAAGCAAGCAAAAGTATTCTATGCTACTGAGTAACATATAAATTACATAGTCTATCACTATGACACTACATGTACCAGTCATTCATTTTATCCTTGTAACTGTAAATCAGGTACCGCCCAAATGATGGTAATGGCGGGGCGTTGGTGAGAGGTAGGATGTGCATGCCTTAGTCCTTGTACCTGTAAATCAGGTACTGCCCAAATAAAGGTAATGGTGGGGCGTTGGGGAGAGGTAGGGTGTGCATGCTTTAGTCATTATCTATGGTTTGGTTCCATCTAGTAATAGGCAAGGACTCGTGACTATATCTGAAGCATTGTCTTCAATACCAAGTTGGTGTTTAGTTCCTATTGAGATTGAAAGAGATCTATGTCTTACTAATCAATACCAAGTTGGG
The DNA here is from genome assembly GCA_034641835.2 of Pinus albicaulis. Classification (NCBI taxonomy): domain Eukaryota; kingdom Viridiplantae; phylum Streptophyta; class Pinopsida; order Pinales; family Pinaceae; genus Pinus; species Pinus albicaulis. Next base: position 8,023,517 of record CM076575.1, on the reverse strand, counting down.
GTTTAGTTCCTATTGAGATTGAAAGAGCTAGGGTTAGGAAGCCATAACTAGGCAAGCCATTTGAGATATTGCATTCATGCTAACAAATATTCTTGCACTAGAATGTTACTCGATGTTGAGTTTGACTTATAAAGGAGCCTATAAAGGTAGAGCAACAAGGAGGATAGGTAGAAGCTAAAGAGCACAAGTTGAAGCTGTGTCCCATGGCAATAACCTAGAGGGTATCTTAGGTGTTCCATGTACAAATTCACATTGCGTGGTCACACCTCAATTTGCAAAGACAAATTGCCACCTCAATTTGTAAGGACAAGTTACCATGGATCAAACTGTCATCATACCAAGAGATCCATGATGTGGAAAATAGAATTAGATAGAGCATCATTCTCTTATTATAGATAATAGCGTAGTTTAAAGAACCCACAAATTATCTTGGAAAATAATGGAAATTCTCGCAAGATTATGAAAAATCTTGGCAGTGATTTTTGAAAATATGGGTTACAACTGTGAAATTTTAGGATTTTGAGTGCCCCAGATGTTCTCGATGGTGTTGAATCCATTTTCACCATAAAAAAAAAAACACTTCAAACACTTAGACATTTTGAATTTTGATTTGTTTTTTATCGGATTCCAGCCAGAAGTCTCTCATTTGGGCGAATTTGTGGTGTCGGTAGACAATGCCTTAGATAAGTACTCGCTACTAGAAATCACAAATAGGGCCATGTGCAACCTAAGTCCACAACTTTGACTTCTTAAGAACAAGAACATGTGTCCCAACTAGGGAGTTAACAATAGGTGAATAATAAAATTCCTCCTAGGATAGTTAATGCCTTGAACATTCCATTAGATTATTTACATCATAAACCTAGCACATCTTCCATCCCTGCCTCGTTCCTATGATATTTCAAAGCACAATAAAGGAATAAACACTATTAGGGAAATCCCCAAAAATTGAAGAGAGTGACAATACCTACTCCCTATGCTTGACAAAGATGGAATAATGAGGCTCTTACAAGTGTTGGGTGCAATATGTTGTGACAATCCCAACATTTTGTGTTGTAATGAGGCACTTGCTTTTGAGTCCCAAGGGGCCAAGGATTGATTGGTTTGAATTGTAGGGCCACTAATAGAGCTTTATCAACTTCATTTTTTTTTGCATTTAGGTCCACATACCATCCTCTAAATCTTAACCTTTAGCCATTGTGGTTAGAGGAATTGTGTGGGTTGATTAGGTCTATGTGAAAACAATTATGGATGTAGTGGTTAAGGTTTTGACAATGAAAACATGCATTGGTTAGATGGACATAACAAACTAGTTATTGGATCAGAGTCCCTTGGGCCCAAATAATGAAAAATACCTCGAGGTCTAGAGACAAGGTAAACTTAACATATAATTTCGGGTTGTGGTTGAGGATTGAACAATTACCAAATTCTAGGTCAATAACCCTTAGTGGGGGCACAATATGCAAAAGCTTAGGCCTAAAACAAAGGACATAAACTCCCCATAATCCATGAATTTCCATGTGGCATGTTACTTATCATGATGTCATCCTAGATAACCTCAGTTATGCGAGCTAAAGGGAATTGTAGCCAATTAGATATTTTCATGTAATAAGGTGACGTTAATGAAAGTCATAAGTAGTAGGATATGTGGTAGATTTAGATGATGCCACTTAGCATTGGTGTGTCTTAGGTCCTCGATACAATCAAGTAATTTTTCTTTTGGACAAGGTAGCATGATAAATAACATTAAAAGATAATTTATGCTCTTATATAACATAGAAAAATTAAGTTACTTAGATCCTTGGACTTGAGGGATCATAAAATGTAGATCATTAATTTATAAGGTCCATAAAAGAACTTGTACAAATGGAGAACACATAGTATTTAAAATTCATGTTTTTTTTCACAAGGAAAAATTTGTAATTTTATTAATGAAAACAAAATTACATGTTGCACGAGCTGGTAATTGTCAAAGACATGGAAGTAAGTTGCATCATAGAACCTTTAATACATGGGGAGAAATCAAACTTTTCTCCCTTTCTTCTTTTCGACCTTGCGCCATGGACCTTGTGTTGGCGTGGTGGAAATAAGGGCGAGCTGATTTTCTACTATGATTGCTCCATTGTCCTTATCTGAATCTGCAGTATCTGAGTTGTGTTGTCTTTTGTTTTCTGGTGCCCCTTGGTCCATTGTCGCTTGAGCCGTGGCGGTGAGTTCAAAAGGCTCTTGCATCTCTTGTTCTTGTGTCTCTAGTTCGGTTGTTGTTTGGTTGCTTTCATTTGGGATGGGTGCATCCTCTTCTTCCATCTCCTATTCTGGTTCCTCTGATGGAAATTGCCAGCGTTTGGTTGCTTTCCCTGTCTTTTTTTTTTTTTTTTCTTCTGTTGTCTCTTTTAGCTTTTGGGCATGTGTTTTGCAAATGCTCGGTATTCCTACATATTTTGCATCTGAATGCAATATTTTCATAATCGAGATGCTGCATCCATTTTTGTTGTTTGTGAATTAGTAGGATGCTTTCTGGAATCCCTATGCTGAGGTCCACCTCCACACAAATGCGTGCAAAGGTGAAGATCCTCTCTTCCAAGCGTTGGGTGTCAGTTTTTATGTATCTCCCAATGATGTTGCCAATGCTCGCAAGAACAACTTCATTTCAGAAATGAAGTGGGAGGTTGTATACACAGACCCAAAACCAACATTCTGGTGACCTCCATTGTATTTGCATCAAATCCTGGAAACCATGGTGTGGTGAATAGTCCGGTGGATCTCCATAACCACGGTCTAGCACTAAGAATGTTGTCTCTAGCCTCCGAGGATAAGAACTTGACAATGAAAAAGCCCTTTGAATAGAGATGTATTTCACAGTCCACAATCCAGTTAGTGAAAATACAATGAAAAAGCTCCATTGGTTTTGGCCAGAAGCAATTAAATCTGCAGATTAGTGCTTGAGATTCAAAGATGGATCGATGATCATCAATCTCTGAAATATCTATTTGCAATTCTGGCACATGATTAAGTTGTTCCACAATGTACGGTTTGGGGACATTCACTGCTGGTGCTATTGGAGCTGTAGTTTTGTTTTTCCCTTGTAGTATATTTCTGTAAGATGGACCTTTTGGGTAGTCATTTTTGGATGTGTTGGGTCCCCGAGGCCCCTGAGATTTGTTCTGCCCATTAGCACCACCTCTCAGTCACGGATTAGGATAAATGGTGGATGCAGGGAATATGGAGTAATCTTTGAGTGTGCTGGAATCTTGTAAGGATCTACCACAATAGATAAGGGACTATATATGGCGTGGATAACTAGTGGTTATCCAGATGAATTGCTTCAGATCTGTAACCCGATCAGTATCCTGTATCCAAATTAATAAACTATTCTCCACAGAGGGTTTTATAAAAATCTGAAATCTCTTTGTGCTTACCTGTTTCTCCTTTGCAGTGATGCTAAAATCGTCCTCTAGTTGTTTCCGTTCTGTCTACTGAGATAGGGGCCTAAATGATCTGAAAATGGTCTGGATAATTTGTATGTATTTCAATAACCTACCACTTAGTTTTAATTAAAATGATCTAGCTTGTACTTGACAATTTTGCGGAATTATTTACTTGAAAGTGGTGTATGAATTTTCATTGTTTATGTGTCTTAAGTTCATTTGTTCTTGTTGAAATTTAACATGTATGACAACAACATAATATAGCAAATAAATATTTAAACACAACAACAATTTTAATCTAGGAGTTCACTCGAAATCTCGTGGGCTACGTCTCATTTGAGCTTTGTCATCTTGACTCGACTCTTTGGGATTATGGTAAGTTTTTTTACAAAGTAAATACTTAACTCCAATGAATACAACAATGATCCAAAAAACTGAAAATACTATTTAAATCCCTCTAATGGTTGTCCAAACTTTGTAAACAGCTTTAGGCTCTTGTTGACAAGATTCTTTCTGTCAGTGCACTAAGCTACTCTTGAGCTTCTAAATGGCACAAACTTCCTCAGAATTCTGTTTCTGTCACTGAAACCACTACTGTTGTATCCAACACACATTAGACATCAAATATAAATTGATAAATTGCTCATATTGAGCACTGCATTCCCCAAATAGGCTATCCTCCACGGTTTGCCCATGGCTGCCCAGAACTTCACATCAACTTTTCGAGCTCTAAACGTTCTCAAAATTTTCTAAAACCACTTCCATTGGTTCCAAAATGACTGAAATAGTCAAGATATAGTTTTGGTTCATCAAAAATAGCCTCTGGATGCTCCGGTTTCGCCTCAATCACTTATCAGCACTCCCTGGCATTAGGGTCAAGGAAAACTTCTCTGTTGAGTTTTCGACCTCTAAAAGTCTTTAACACTTGCTGAAACCTCTGTAAATAGATTCAAAAGGATGTTTTCAGTCAATAATGACCACTGGTTCACTGCATATGGTCTCAAACAGCGTTTTCTAAGCCTGCACTGCTGCTGGCAAAAGCTGACACTAATGCCCCTAGAACTTTACCGAAGATTTTCAGCCTTCAAACGTTCTCTACAGGCTCTGTAAATTGTCTCATTAGATTTAGAACATCTGAATTATCCAATTTAGACTATTGAAACTTTGGAAAAGGACTCTAGCTCCCTTGGCTAGGCCTCAAACTGATTTGGTCTCATGGTGGCCCTGATGGCCCCTTCATCTTCCTCGAAGTAAAAGCTGTTGAAGATCACTTCTGTTCGACCTGAAACTTGTTCCAAACTCTCCAGAAGGTCGAAGAGACCTAAAATTGACTAAAATTTCGTTCAATATTGAGGGAGTTATGGCCAAAACTAAATTTTCCCAATATCCCTAATCAAACTCCACCAAATGTGGAGCAACTGGAGTTAGCTGGAGTTAATTTTGGTGAAAAGCGCCAAATTTGGGCATGCCCTCTAGATTCGGCGGAACCGCTAACCGTTGGCATTAAATGTTAGGATGGGCGCATTTATGTGGTCACATGACCTCCGCCTAATAGTCTTAACTGACCGCGTATTAACAGTTAACACCAACCTTTGCATTAAAAATTAAGACGTGGCCACATGGACTAACCACCGGCATTAAATGTCATGACGTCTGCGGTAATGAAGGCCTTTAGGCCTGGTTTTATGGCACAGACGCATGGCCCTTAGGGGTTGGCCCCCTTTGCCGCCCAACTAGTATTAATTCAAACTTTAAATACAACTTTTGCACATGATATGTTAAGTGACAATGTGCAGACTGCCCGGTCGAGCATGTGGGCTGATATCCAGTCGACCCGGGGTCGAATTTTGTAAGTCACAAAAATTTTTGCCATACAAAATTTCCACCGGCGTGGGGCCACGTGGTGGCCTCTAGGCTTGCCATGTGGGACCCATTGATTGGCCGAATTCCAAAAAGTCAAACGAACTTTGTATAAGCAACTACTACTTGTCCGCTTCTGATAACACTGAATGGAATATTCCAGGGAATATTTTAAGGAATATTTTTTCGAATATTCTTTTTAAAATTTTTTTTCCAATGTTGGAAAGTCAAACTTGGTCCACTGAAAAATGGAGTTTATTGGAGACTTCAAACCTTCATAACTTTCACATACGACCTCGGTTTTGAGAACTGTTCACGGCGCCATAATTGCAGCGACGAGAACTTTCTAGTCGTCCAGGGTTGAAACTCTTCTGGGCACTTTGAATTTTGAGCTATCATTCTGGTCCATGATCTAGTTCTGATCACACCTTCCAAATGAGAAGCTTTTGGACCCCAAAAGTTCTCTGAAATACTGAAATTGATATGTACAGTGAATAAGAATACTACACCCTCTTCTCTTCAGCCTCCAAACACTTGCCCTGCATGGCTAGTGACATTGAACTACAACTAGAAAGAAATTCACACTTCCCTTCCTCGATGTTTGTCCTCCTGTCAAGAACTGTTTTTCTTGCACTCACTCAAAAATTTTCTGGTGAGAAATTTGCAGAAAGAAACTGAACATCGTTTCCTTGATCAATGATCCAAGGTGTGATCCGGATTTATGCAGGAACGCAACAAAATAAACATATAACCATAAATACAGAGATGCAGCGGAAATGACACTTCATTTCATTAATATCAAAGAACTGAAATTTGCTTACAGACAGAATGGAAATAAAACTAGCTAGGGCACTTGTAGCTATTTCTGAGAAGAGATGTGGCGGCTACAGGCCTCTGAACTGAGTTACAATGAGGTTCGAGGGCCTATTTATTATTTAGAAATAATGATAAATCCTAAACAACCCTAACCCTAGGAGATGAAGCGCCAAAACTATGGGCATCGTTTGGGTAAATTGGTGTTTCAACTTCCCAGGGGTGTAACTTTGGCATACGATCTCCGTTTGACGCGTACCATACCTCATTAGAAAGATCTATCCGAGGACTACAAATTTGGAATGAGCAACATCAAAATATGGACCCATGTTGCTCTCCGTTTTCCCAAAAAACGTCGTTTAGGGCCTCAAAACGGCTCCGAAAGTTCAGGACTCGAAAAACTGCTAAAAATAGTAAACTGTGCCAGAACTAAAAAACTAAAAGAGACAATGATGGAGCCCCAAGTGGAATAAGTGGGTGACCACCAATATCCACCTGGATCAAGGTGGCTCAAACAAACGAGAGATTACCGCATAAAATACATGCATACAATCGAAATTTGCATATGTACAAAGGAGTATGTCTTACTGTGTGAAGAAGTCCATCCACTTCTTACCAAGCCATTTCCATGACGAATTTTGTTGCTGCAACTCTTCCTCATGTGAAACTTCCATCTTCACATCGATAATGGAATCCTTAGTTCCACTTGCGCCAATTTTTTTGTCCTCTTGCTGCATGTGCTTTGGACGACTAGTTGGATGCAAATTCCAACAATGAGAGACAACATGTCCCCTCTTTTGGCAATATGTGAAAATCTTATGCACCTTCTTTGAAAGTAGTCTTTGCCTCATCTGCTTTCTGTATGCTTTTTTCCTCATCCAACATCTCGAAACATCATGGTTAAATCGACCACAATATGTACAACAAATCTTTCTACCATTTAAGCATGTAAAATTATCATGCTTTGCAGAAACACAATCAAATTGATCATGAGAATATTTATACCTCTTGTATTGCTTTGAATGTTCATCATTTTTGCCTTCTTGAGGAGATGCACTAGTAGAGGCTACAACTTTCATTTGTAGACTAACATCATCATTCTTGTCTTGAAAAATGTATGAACTTGTATGCTCGCCATAAGCTGCATGTCTACCATCTTCTTGCTGTAACAAAGACTTAAAGCAATTGCAATCATCTTTGAAACAAATTTGACATATTTGTATCTTAGAACTTGGAATAAAGGTTCTCTTTGAAATACCCTCACATGCTTTTATGGCTTTGGAGTTTTTGCCATTAAATTGCACATAACCAAGACCAAGATTCTTCAGTCGTTCCTCAACGAGAACAGGTTCAACCATGCCTTGTGCATGTTTACCTAATCCTTTGCCTTCATAGCCCATTTTAATCATTAATTTGGACCCTATTCCCCTTGTATGTTTTTCGAAAGAACCAACACATTTTTCTAATGAGGAAACTGAAGACAACTTAGAATGGATTACCTCTTCCTCATGCATTTTCTTGGTCAAAGCCTCTTGGGCTTGATAGAGTTGTCTCTCCATATCATGCAATCTTTGAAGAATTTCTTCCTTCTCTTCCTTCATGGCAAACAACTGTTCACGAAGTTCAGTGCTTTCTCGTTTATCTTGAAACAAAATCTGCACCATGTCCTTCAATATAATAAAGTCACGCTTCATATCATCATCGAAGAATCTTGTGAAGGAGGAAAATTCACTTGTAGAAGTTGTCATTATGATGTCAATGAACAAAATGAACTTCAACAAAGTTCTCAAAGCTTTCAAAACAGTTGACAATATTTTTAATCAAATGGCTATAAAGACAAACTCTTATTCAAGCAGCCAAACAACAAACAAACTCCAAGAGCTTCTTAACAAACAATCGTCAAGAGGGTTTGTGTTCTAATGTTGACCATAAGGTACTTTGGGGTAAGGAAGAAGCCTTCAACTCTTTCTTCCTTTTTGTTCTCTCTAAGACTTAGCTAATCAGTAGCTATCCTCAAATCTCAAGCAAACTCAAACAACAATCAGTTTGCAAACAATAAAAGAGTCAATCTTTTACACTGTTTAAACACCTTTCAAGCTATACAAGCAAGCAATTGCTATGTCAATCAAGCAACCAAGTGCTCTCATACCAACCTGATTTGAAAATGGTCTGGATAACTTGTATGTATTTCAAGAACCTATCACTCAGGTTTAATTAAAATGATCTAGTTTGTACTTGGCAATTTTGCGGAATTATTTACTTGAAAGTGGTGTATGAATTTTTACTGTTTATGTGTCTTAAGTTCATTTGTTCTTGCTGAAATTTAACATGTATGACAGCGACATAATGCAACAAATAAACATTTAAACACAACAACAATTTTAATCTATGAGTTCATGCGAAATCTTGTGGGCTACGTCTCTTTAGAGCTTTGTCATCTTGACTCGCCTTTTTGGGATTATGGTAAGTTTTTTTACAAAGTAAATACTTAACTCCAATGAATACAACAATGATCCAAAAGACTGAAAATATCTTTTGAATCCTTCTAATGGCTGTCCAAACTTTGTAAACAACTTTAGGTTCTTGTTGACACGATTCCTTCTATCGATGCACTAAGCTACTCTGAGCTTCTAAATGGCACAAACTCTCTCAGAATTCTGTTCTGTCACTGAAACCACTACTGTTGTATCCAACACACATCAGACATCAATTTTCAACTGATAAATCGCTCAAATTGAGCAATGTATTCCCCAAATAGGCTATCCTCCACAGTTTGCACAGGGTTGCCCAGAACTTCACTTTAGCTTTTTGAGCTCTAGAATTTCTCAAAATGTTCTAAAACCACTTCCATTGGTTCCAAAATCACTGAAATAGTCAAGATAGAGTTTTGGTTTATCAAAAATAGCCTCCCGTTGCTCCGGTTTTGCCTCAATCACCTATCGGCACCTCTTGGCATTAGGTGTTACACTGAAAATTGTCATCCTGACATTCTGATACGTGTATGAGCTCATTATTACTCATACTTCTCCCTTTGCAAGTCTAACATATCAGTTCCTCATGTCAAGCCTTGAAAATCAGAGAAATGTTCCTAAAAATCTCCTAAACTTTGGTGTCGCACTTTCTCTCTATCTTGCCTGCGGTCTCACACCTAATGTTCAGCTCTCTTGCATACCTGAACGCACTTTATCTGTGTTAAAGGTGCAAACCCCTGTAAGATGAAAAAGACGCAAGTAAATTTGAAAAAGCTAAACAAAAGTGAATTCTAGAACCACTCTTATGAGGTGCATGTATCCCTTACCTTATGGAGCTAACCCCTTGATGTGAGGAGCTTATCCCTTTGAAGGAGGATTCTATCTCTTCATAGTTGGAACAGAAAACCTCCTCTTTTCCACTATAAAAAGAGGCATTGGGTAGCCTCAAGGGGAGTTCAAGCTTTAGAATATTTGAAGTTAAGTGCTGTTGAGATTCAGACTCGGTTGACTAAGACTTTTGTGAGGAGAGATTACATACCTCTATTCGTCTTGGTTGGAGGAGTGCAAAGCTTATCAAAGTAAAGAAGACTCCTACTTCGGACCCCAGGAAGGCCTGTGCAACATCAAGGCTCAGGTTGTAAGGTTTTCATTCTTTTGAAATTAATACAAATATACTCATTTTTCTCAATAAGCTTTCAGTTAATGGTTTATTTCATAGATTCCTTGATCACTATGATAAGTATGGTTTATGATGATTTCTATACAGGTGCTATGTAATATTTTGCTTGTTTGTGATTGCAGGTTAACGAGAAAAACTCCTTCAAGTGCGCGAGGGACAACAACGACTTCAAACAAGCACTGGACATACGGTAAGTCTTTTACACCTCTATAGAGCTTTTCGTAGATCATATATGCTTAGAGAAAGATTAGTTTATTTGGATGTTTGTTGCTAGATACTTTTAGTACTAGGGAGATCGGTCTTGTCCGCAAGACGGATTAATCCACACAACAAATTGGCGACTCCGCTGGGGAAAGAACTTGTTGTTTTTTGTTCTCTTTTATTTTGATTTGAGGAAACGTTTTTCTTGGTTTTTTATTGATAGACATCTGCCTGGGTAGCTTAGGTTTTCTCTGTTTTTGAAAATTTTGAGATCTTTTATTTTGTTCTCTAGTTTTTCCTGGGACCACACTTTGCCTTCTTTACACAATGCGGGCAGTTTCGCATCTTTGCTTGAGTAAACAGTGCGGTACCGCACCTGTTACTTTTGCAAGCCTGTGGACCCTGTTAAAATTTTGAAAAACTCTAGATTTCTTTCTTTAGTTTATCTTTATTTTGATTTAGAGTTTTTGGTTTCTGCCCAGATTGATGATTGTTTCTGTCAAAAGCCTTCTGTGAATGAATCTTATTAGTATTGGTGTTTTGATGATTTTCTAGAAGTTTTGTGTTTTGGATTGTTTTTCACTTGGTCTTTGTAGTGATTCGAAGCATTGACTGTTTGAAGTACCTAAAAATTACATTGGTCTTTTTGTCTTTTTGCTGGATCTGACCTGATTGTGAAATCATCATTTATTGAGAAATAGAGTTACCTGTTTCTTTGCAAATCTTCGAAAAGAAACTTTGTTATAGGTTTTTGAATTTCATTTTTTTATAAAAAACATATTTGAGTGTTTTTTATCTGTTTGTTATTCTGAACGAATAGATCCTTAGTTTGCTGAATAACTAAGTAAAACATTCTTCAAAAAATATTAAAGCTTTTATTCAATTAGTTTGTTAAAGTTTGTAGATCTCAGAATTAGTTTTGTAGTTTTGAGTGCTTTTAAAAATTTTGTAGATTTCTTTTGGAAGAAATTTGTTTTGTAGCTTCAAATTTTGAAAGTGAAAGGATTTTTCTTGTGAGCTTTGATAATTTGTCTCATTTTGAGTTATCGCTGAAAAGACAAAAATATTTTCTTTCAATTGTTCTTTATGTTTAAAGAAGGAATTGTTTATTAAAAGAATTGCATTCTCCAACTCTTTCTTAACTAGAATTTCATTGAAAGGAAACGATCTGATTATCATTTTTAGGTGCATTTTTAGTGTTTTTTGGAAGTCGAGTCTTCACACCATCAGAGTTTCATTTCCGCACCCATTGACTTAAGAAACAACTCTTAAAAGCAACGCTTAATTAAAATTCATCTAGCAATATTTTTATTTTCTAGGGCTCTTATCACCAACATAGCTTAGACTAGTATCTTGGAGTAGGGAGTAATTAACTCTCCAAGATAGTAAAAACAAACAAGTAGACAAATCTTGCGGTAGGAAATAAATCCAATTGTAATTTGTATAATCTTGGAAGCTTCTCTTAAAGAAGTCAATCACAATATAATGTCCGAACCTTTGAGACAATCAATTATGTTTCATTGGGGAAGATAGAAGATTTTGCGTGCATTACAAACGGTAAACCTCGGATTAACCATTGTCGAGGAGCCTGGGGTCACTTGTTGGTAAATTTCGGATTAACCATGTCGAGGAATCTTCAAGGGGATTGATATTTGTTACTCTGCCCTTGTGCGTGGGATCGGATCGTACACTGTTCCCCCAGTTATATTTGTTATTGTTGGTAACCTTAGTGTCCACAAACTTAAGATTATTTCCTAAGGTGACAGTGAAGGAAATATCTCAGTGTACCTGGGGCAGACATCGCCTAGACTCGCTTGGACTCTCTGGGGGGTTCTCTTCACACCAGATGGTTTTGTGAGGAAAATTTTGCCAGTCTGTTTCATTAATCAGGTTGTCGGGGTAACTGTTCCAACCGCCCTTTCTGTATTAAATTTCTACTAAGTTGGATTTCATCACCAACTAGTATTTTTAGTACGGAAGTTACTGTTTGTGTGTGGTTTGAACTCTTAGATTTTTAAGCATGTGATTCAGCTGTTTGTTTCTTTAGAGACTTTAGGTGTTTTCATTGAAATTTTCTTTGTTTGCGTGTGATTAGTTAAATATTTAATCGTGGCAGAATTGCCAAGACAATCCCGAAGACTACAAGGGAAACCTCCTGAATATACACCAAGTCAGCTTGAAGGGCTTCGTGCTCTGGTATCATCTAGTAGTGGTAGAATTAAATCAACAGAAGTTGGAACTTCATCTATAGTTGTTCACCCTGATTATCAGACACCCATAACAGAACACATTCAAGAGCCGATTTCAGTTTCTGAAGTTACTGATAGTATTTCTCCTACCAGTGAATTAGTTGACGAACCTAAAATCTCTGAACCTGAAACTGAACCTTCTGTTTTGGAAATATCCTCAGGATTTATTACGCCAACTTCTAGCGATCTTGGTTCACCTAGGGTAAGAAATATTGTCACTGACGATCTTCCATCTAGACTAATCTCTATTGAAGAACTTACTAATCCAGACGAAGAGTTATCTCTTCCCGACTCCCCTCAGTCTTTAAATCTTAGGGAACATGAATCAATTTTCTACAGCCCTATTCGAACTACTTCTTGGTATTTATCCTTAACGAATTTTTTAGAGAATCTGGGTCTTGCTTTTTCTCCACCTCGAATTCCATTTCATCCAACACCCAGAGGTTACTATCCGTCATCCATTATGGCAGGAGAGTCATCCATGTTTTCCCAGACACCGGAAACATTTTTACATGGTGGTCCTTCTGTTCCTTCGGGATATCAGGCTCTGTCTGGTACTTTCTCGGGGGCAGCTCCTCAACCGATTGAAAACATGTTATCATCTGGTTTAAGTGGAATTAAAATTGAAACGTCGAACACAGAGCAAATCTTTATGATGTCTGGTAATATTCCAAATCCGCAACCTCAAGGCAGTCAGTTACCGCCTGGAGGGCAATCTCAGGGAAATCAGTTACCGCTTGGGGGGCAACCTCAAGATAGTCAGTTATCGCCTGGAGGGCAACCTTCAAGAAGTTAGTTACCACCTGGGGGGCAACCTCAAGGTAGTTTTTTCCCAGGACAAACTATGAAATCATATTATTTTGGGGGACAACCCTAAGGACAATACATACCTCAAGGATATCAACCTTTAGGACAGTACATACCCCAAGGTCAACCCCAAGCTCAATATGCTCCTCAGGGTCCTTATCAACCCCAGCTTCAGTACACGCCTCAGGGTTACCAACCTCAAGGTCAGTACCCAATTCAAGGTTACCAACAGCCTTTTGGTCAGTCATCTATACAAGGAGCTAGAAATTTACCACTTACTTATCAACCCTACGTTCAACCAGGTTATGGTCCTTACGTTCAACCTTCTGCGGGACAATACCCCGGAATGAATATGGTGTGGGATCCGTCCCAATATCAACAGTTTATGCAGCCTAATGTGCAGTTCCTTTTCAACCTGGACAACCTTTGGTTTCTGGTCCAACCCAGCAACCTGTCCAGCCTACTATTCAAATTCCTGCACCTATTTCTGTTCAGCAGTGTACGCCTAGTACACCTTAGACTCCGCCTCAAACTGCTGCAACATCTGTTCAACCTGTAACACCTATTTCTGGAGTATCTGTAACTCCGAGTTTGTCTATCCCTGCATCCGTGCAAATCCCTCAAGTCTCTGTACCCAAATCAGGACCTTTAGTTCAGACTTCGGTTCAGATGCCTGCAGGATAAGCTAGTACAAGTACAGTGGTCACAGGTCAACCGCAATTCACGTATCAACCGTACCAGGGATATCCTCAATTCGGTCCCGGTTCACAAAATCCAAGTTATCAATATCAACCGTACCCTGGCTATACTTATCAGCAGCTTCAACAACCCCAGTTTGGTCCGGTTAATCTTGGTTTTCCGGGAGGTTACACAATTCCTAACGCAAATCCGATTCCCAGTTATCCTGGGTATCCACCTCCTGGAACTGCTTTGGCTACTAAAGGTTTTCGTGACCCTAACCGTCAGTTACCATTTATTGCAACTTTGGATTTTCCTGATTTGACGCGCCTTACGAATGATCCGATTTTCTATTACTCGTACTGGCCGCCAATGCCACATAAGTTGCCCAGTGATATACCCAAATTCGAAGGTAAGTCTGGAGAGGATCCATCAAATCACGTCATGACTTATCACCTCTGGTGTGTGTCTAATTCAATTATTGATGATTCGATTCGCTTACGTCTTTTCCAAAGAACTCTTATTGGTCTTGCAGCCAAATGGTATATTGAGTTACCACGAGGCTCGTTTAATAATTTCAGTCAGTTAGCAACTGCTTTCTTGACTCATTTTCAGTTGCCTGTCAGATACGACAATGGCACAAAATTATTAATTTCACTAAAACAATCCATGTCCACGTATATTTCTGATCATATTCATGAATGGCGACGTAAAAGACGTTTGGTGAAAGTTTACATTCCGGATCAAATTTTGGCAAAATGGTTTGTTAAAGCATTGCTGCCCAAGATTACTGAAGATGTAGCTAAGGCTGGTGTTGTTACTGAAGAGCAAGTAATTTCTCAAGCTCAGTACCTTGACCTTGTTTATACGGAATCAGATACTTTACACGAAAAAATTCCCGACCTTCCAAAACAAGGTCAAATAGCTGCTGCTCCTTCAGGGTCTCATGCCGCTGATGGTATGATTGGTACAATCAATACTAAAAGTAAGAAGAAATCTTCAAATAATTCTTCTCCTATTATAAATTTACCAGATTCCCCGAAAGGAGAATCTTCCCCTGAAATTTCTGCTGACATTCATGTCGTAGAGACATCTATGGCTAAATCTAAATCCGGTGGTAAAAAGAAAGGGAAGAATAAAAACAAAAAGAATTCAAAAGAGAAAACTGATAAAAATGAATCCAATGACGAAAAACGCAAACCTCGCTATCATTGTTACATTTGTGACGAAGATCATTTTACTAAGGAATGCCCACATCGAGCAGAGGTTGCAAAATTCGTTAAAGGTTCGCAACAACCTGCTGTCTTGAAGGATCATTTTCCAACTCAAGATAGCAAAATGGTTGGTTTCACCTCGACTGCCTCAGAAGAGCCCATTTTGATGATGTCTCATGTAAGGATTGCGACGCGATCACAAGATTATGGTATTAAGAATCCTGTTGATGGTAAAGAAGCAGAATCTTCTAGTGCAAATACATCAACTACACCTCCTCCTGTTTCTGGTCCGCTACAAATCGAGAAACAAAATCCAGACTTAATATTCAAACCGCCTGCTAAAGGTGTTCTTCGTAAATCAACTTTCAATCCACATGCGAGAGCTGCTCAGAATTACAACATTGTTGAAGACTTAGCTATTTCTCCTTCAGCAATGTTGGCTTTGGAAGTGCTGCAATCATGCCCATCACATCGTAAATTGCTTTTTTCTGCCATAGGAGCTGTAGATATTCAGGATTCTAACCTTATAATCTTCGATTTAGAAAATAGTACACCTCGCCTACCTCACCAAATGGCTTTCCAAATTCCAGTGTTAGTAAAAAACAGACCAATCTATTGGACTGTGATTGATGAGGGAGCTTCAATGTGTATTATGTCGATTTAGTGTTGGAAATCACTTGGTTCTCTTACACTTAGCCAATCTCCGACGATTCTTAAGGCTTTTGATGGTCGAGGTTTCCACCCTTTTGGTATTTTGCAGGATTTACCCATAGGGGTCAAAGGTAAAACCGTAAATCTAGATGTGGAAGTGGTTGATGCCCCTTTAGATTACAACCTTCTCCTGCGTCGTAGTTGGACTTATGTTATGACTGCTGTTGTTTCTTCGGTCTTTCAACTCATAAAATTTTCATATCAAGGAAGGATCATTACAATAGATCAGTTAACTTATTTTTCTTCCGACCCAACCTCTACAGAAACAATCCAGCACGTTGGTAAAGCGGCTATCCCTTATAAGGATGTTGGAGTAGGTCTGATTAAAGATTCTGGTTTACTAGGAACTTTTTCCTTTCCTCCTCCTAACGTATCGCCTTCTATTGCAACTATTCACATGATTTCGTCAGACACTGTTATGTTTGATGATCTTTGGATCGTACCTCCTGACTTCGAGTTAGATTCAATTGATGGCATGATGCCTTTGAGTCCATTTGAAGTTGCATACCAGGCTGTACAGTCACTTTCCGAGCCCTTTTCAACCAAAATTGATCCAATGAATGGGATCCATGAGGAATCACTTTCTACATCCTGTTCAGCTACAACGACATTACCTGATCTTGTTCATTCAGATGTGCAGATTTGTGAATTTTTGTCTATTGATGATTCGCCATGGGAAGCTCTACATCACCGATCTTTGTTTTTACCTGAACTTGATCATTTTGAAGATGATTTCGCTTCAATTTTTACTGCTGAATATGTCAAAGAACCCCAGAATCCATTGCAAAATCCTGATTCTGAGTTGAATTTGGAAAATATTTCTTGAACGGTTCCAATTGACATTTCAGTAAAGCCAGGAATAATTGAAAACATTCATATAGGTTCTTGCTGTACTGAAGATGAAATTCAAACTTATAAAGCCCTATTTCAAGAATTACATGATGTGTTTGCTTGGTCCTATGAAGAAATGCCAGGAATTGATTCGTCAATTGTCATACATGAAATCAAGACTTACCCGGATGCAAAACCTGTTCGTCAACGTCTATGTCAGATACATCCTAGAAAAGCTGCTGGTATCAAAGCAGAGGTTGAAAAATTACTTCGTGCAGGTTTCATTTATCCAATTCCCTTAACGAATTGGGTATCAAATATTGTTCCTATGACTAAAAAATAAGGAACGATATGAGTATGTATCGATTATAGGGATATTAATTGAGCTTGTCCTAAAGATAATTATCCAATTCCCTATATCGATCAAATAATCGATGATTGTGCTGGCAGTGAAATGTTTTCCTTTATGGATGGCTTTTCCGGGTATAATCAAATAAACATACTCCTTGCTGATCAGCCAAAAACAACTTTTATTTGTCCGTGGGGGACGTTTGCTTATTGCAAGCTACCCTTTGGATTGAAGAAGCTAGAGCAAATTTTCAAAGGGCAATGTCTTATGCGTTTCATGACATTAAGCACATTGTGCAGCCGTATCTCGATGATTTACCTGCTCATTCCTCGTGCAGGGCCGACCATCTCACTCACTTACGAGCTATCTTTATGAGATGTCAGCATTATTGAATTAGGCTGAATCCACACAAATGTGTTTTTTGTGTAGAGTTGGGTCGCTTACTGGGATTTGTTGTTTCGAACGTAGGCATTTGCATCGATTCGTCGAAGGTCAAAGCTATTGTTAAATTACCTCCTCCTTCGAATTTACGCCAACTCCAAAGTTTGCAGGGGAAAGAAAATTTTTTACGTCGGTTCATTCCTAATTATGCCGAGCTTACAAAATGTTTTACCCGGTTGCTGAAACAGAAAATTCCATTCTTTTGGGATGAGATCGCTGATCGATCTTTTGATGCACTTAAACACGTGTTGACCCATGCACCGTTATTGCATCCTCCCAACTACAACCAGGATTACGTTTTGTACCTCGCTGCTTCTCATTCCACCATTGGGATGGTTTTAATTCAGGAAGACGAATCTAACACTGAACATTTGATTTACTATCTTAGTCAGAATCTGCATCCGACTGAGATCAAATACACACATGTGGAGAAATTGGCATTGGCAGCTGTTCAAGCTGTCCAAAGATTTAGACACTACATCTTGTTACGTAAAACCACATTAATTTCTGATTGCAACCCTATGATGTACATTTTAACGAAAAAATTGCTTGGGGGCAAGTATTCCAAATGGATAGTCATCCTACAGGAATTTGACTTGGAATTTGAGAAATCCAAGGCAAAGAAATCTTTGGTATTTGCGGAACTGGTGTGTGATTTCCCCTCTACTGATACTAAAACTGTGGCAGAAGAGCCCATTGCGGACGAATCTCTGTTTCTTATCAGTACTCTCGATCCATGGTATGGAGATATTATTGTTTATCTCCAAACCCAATATTTTCGGCTTGAAATCTCACAATCTCAGCGACGGAAAATACGCTTCCAATCCCAACAATATAATATTATTGGTGATACACTCCGTCGTCGTGGAGCGGATTCTGTTTTCCAACATTGTCTTGTTCATGAAGAAGCTGAAAATGTTTTAAATCACTGCCATTCTGGAGCATGTGGCGGTTATATGTCTTGGTATGTCACAACCCAAAAGATATTGCGCGCTGGCTATTTATGGTCGTCGTTATTCAAAGATTATATTTATGCAGTCCGGAAATGCCACAATTGTCAACTTTTTTATCGTAATATGCGTGCGCCACCCGCTCCTCTTCATCCCATAATTGCTGTTGGTCCTTTCGCGAAATGGGATATCGATTTTATTACATGTAACCCTCACTCGGCAGGGGGGCATGCATATATTATCTTAGCAGTAGATTATTTTACTAAGTGGGCCGAGGCGATGCCTACATTTTCGGCTGACGGCAAGACTGCTGCAACTTTCGTATTTGATCACATAATTTCTAGGTTCGGTGTTCCTCAAGCCATTATTACAGATCATAGAAGTCATTTTCGAAATGTCATGATGAATGAACTGAAAGATCAACTTGGCCTGCGCCATGATAGTTCCACTCCGTATTATCCGCAAGCCAATGGTCTGGTTGAAGCCATAAATAAAGTTTTAGTCACCATGATTAGACGAATTATTGGTATTCACAAAACGAATTGGCATTCCATGTTATTTTCAGCACTTTGGGCATATCAAACCTCAGTAAAAACATCAACTGGTTTCACTCCCTTTCAACTCGTTTACGGTTTGGAAGTTGTGTTGCCGATTGAATGCGAAATTCCGTCACTGAAATTAGCCATAGAATTACTCCCAGCTACGTCTGAGGAGGAGAAACGTTTCCTGTACTTAGCTCAGCTGGATGAGAATCGACGAAATGTCGTAATAGAAAACGAGGCTCATGTTAAACGAATAAAAGCTCAGTATGATAGAAGTGTTACCCCTCGAAATTTTTCAGAAGGAGACCTAGTCTTAGTTTATGATCAAGCCAACGATAAGCTAGGAGCTGGGAAATTCGTGCCCATGTGGCATGGTCCTTTCATTGTTAAGCGAAAGCTGGCAAAAGGGGCCTATGAGCTGATAGATTTTGATGGTGTCCCTTTAGATAAACCCAGAAATGGACTTTATCTGAAGCGATACTATGCTTAAACTTGGTGTGGAGATTTTTTATTAGATTAGATTTCTTTACTGCTGGTGTGTCTTAGATTAGAAAAGCGTGCCTAGTTTAGAAGTGTGTTTTTTATCACTATTCCTGCTTATTTGAGTTTTACTCCTGATATTGCAGATGTCAACGTCTCTTCAAACCTACATTGGTTTTGCTGATGGTGCTTGTCGTAGTACACAGAACATTTCTTCTGCAACTTGGGTTATCTATTCACCCTCTCACGAGTTAGTATCCATGCATGGGGTAAGCCTTGGTCAAACAACGAATAACATTGCCGAGTAGAGTGCAATGATTGAGTTATTATCTGAATCCATATCATTTGGAGTTTGGAGTTTGATTGTTAGGTTGGATTCTGAACTTGTTGTATTACAGCTTAACAGGGTTTATGCCATTAGAAATCTGGTGTTATTACGGTTATTTTTAAGAGTTCGTCTCTTGAAATGTGAATTTGATTACATTGAATATCAACATATTCCAAGACATTTAAATACATTAGCAGACGCAGTTGCTTCTAGTATGATAAATCGACATTTGCAATGATCAAAACAGTAAAACAAACAACATCCATAATATGTACACAGATAGCTGGTAAATAGTGATATATCATAGTATAGAAGTGTTTTCAAAAAATATACATCGTCTTCGATCATAGGTTGGAAACACCTTATAATCGGCAAAATGATAACACAAAAGTCAAAAATATGAGTCTACAACACGATCATCCCATCACTGATGGTGATCACGATAAGAAACCACTGCCCAGGCCACCCTACACAGGAACCTCCTAAAAGGTCCTGGAACACCAATCACGTATCTCTGCAATCTGAGTGGGATCTCATCTATGTCCGTCTCTGGAATATCTAGAGTTAGACGCTCTAGATGATGCTCTAAATCAGACAATATTTCTGCTGATTGGCCTACTGGGGCTGGTGCGGCTGCAACTAGTTGTCTTCTGTCATAAGGCTGGAGATGGGCTGGTCGCCGTGGGCCCACATCTGCATTCAAAAAACTTTTGGTTATTAATTGTCAAGACGATAAAAAATAAAAATAAAAATAAAAAATAGAATTTAGAACTTGTTGGAAATGATTTTACCTGATTCATCCCACTGTTTCGCTGCTGGGAGAGTCATCTCCTGGTCGTCGCGGAAATCTATCCCAGCGTATGGAAAGTCCTTGATGACAAAAATTTGGCGGTCCAGCCAACGAAAATATGAAGGAGGAAATTGAACAATCTCAGCGCCCTCAATACCGTGACGGGCCATCAATGCAACCCAACGAACCATCCTAGGTTCTCGGGGTCGACCAACATCAACAGGAATACTCTGCGGAGTTAGCATGGGTACCCTCTATAGAGAAAAAGTGACCACGATGGATCCATATCCAAAGTTATTTAGTTTTCCATTTTTTCGCTCTAGTTAGTTGGCCTTTTACATTGGCCAACACAGCTTCGCACCAGTTGAAAATGGTGCCCCGAAAATAGTCCACAGCAATGCGCATCTGGGAACCAGTAGCTACATGCAGTGTTGCACTCCCACACAGTCTGGTAACAGTAAACGCAATAACTTTCAGTTCGGGACGGATGATAGTTTTTATATCAATCCGTTTGTCCCTGGGGTCTGCCTCATTATTACAGAACTCTTGTCGAAGACTAGCGACAATTTGGTCATATGGCCTAGTCCCAAACAAGGAAAGTTGTTTGCCCCTCTTGGAAAAACCAGTCAGAAAATAAATATCCTCCAGCTCAATTTCGAGCCGGTGGCCGCCGATAATGAAACACTGATCCTGCACGTTCCACCTATTTACCAGCCATGTCAGGAGGTCTACCTGTGCCCTCATGCCCTGAATGGCCCATAATTTATACAAACTGCATGCTCTTAATGCCTGCATTGTGGGCAAATGGAGCATCGCGGCGTCATCCACATCCTCATGCTCACGTTCTCTCCAAATCAACATCTTGTTGATCCTACAATGCATAAAAAGATATGTTAGAACAATCTAATTTGAAATTTTTTGGGCGCCAAATGAGAAATTTGATTTTGAAATTTAAAAACGTAGGGACCGCACTTTCCCTTTGTACACAATGTGTAGGAACGCATGCGCTCTGTAGGAAGAGTGCAGACCCACGACTTTTTTCTACATAGGAAAAAGTTGAGGTCCGCAGGTCCCATGTGTGGCACCTGCGGACCTCCGCGGGCGATTTCTTAAACTACTTTTATCCCTTAAAAATAAAATCTAAAGCCTAAAAATGAATTGTAAATGGATGAAATGCAAGATTAAGAGGTTGTGGATTACCTGGGGCTGACGGTTCTCGATTTCGTCGGACGGATTTTCCGGAATCTTCACAGGGAATTTTTTACCCAAAAGCTTCTACTTTTCACTCTGAACTTGAACGGTAAAAATGAAGTTGAAAAAGTCATTTTTATAAGTTTTTTCGAATAGATGAATTTTTAATTTATTTATTTTTCAATTTAAAAAGGATATTTTGAAAGCATTTTTACTTATCTTAAACAGGTATGTGTAATGTTTCAAGTTTTTGTGCAGAAATTGGATTTTTCAGGAGAATTGATCATTTTTCAACAAAAGAGCATACTTTTATCACTTTTTCGGACTCTTTAAAAAATTTACGAAAAAGCGAAACATTGGAGTTCTCTTTTAAGCCCTTTTCAGACTCTCTAAACATGAAAATATTTCCGAGCACTTGATTATTCGAACTCGTTAAAGTAAATGAATGATCGTCCCTTCAGTATAAGTTTACCCCTTTTACGGACTGAAATGGACTATTTACGAAAAATGTATACGTTGACTAATTACGGTCAATAGAGTTCTCTCCCGCATTATTTTATCCTTTTTCGGGCTCGAGAGACTAAATTTACGAAAAAGTACACCCATGGAGTTTTCTTAAGTTTTTTCTTCTGACTCCCTAAAATTGAAAAACACCGAGTTTCTCCTATACTGGACTCGTTAAAATTTAACAATAAAGGACCTGTTCAATTTTAAATAGGAACGAACCACTCCTTCTTAGGGTTCGAATCTTAAACTAAGTTGGACTCATCCAAAGGATGAGCTTATAAACAAGAAAATGTTATCCTCCTTAAGCTTGTCAAAAATAAAGAGGTACTTGCCAGAAATGGTGGGGGAAAAGAGAGAAAAATGGACTTGTTTGTTGTATTTTGATTTTTCGAAAATCTAGTTAACCACTCTTGAACACGACACTTTCAATCACCTGGGTTGGGAAATCCTTTGCCTAACAGTTAATCGAACCTCATTTGAAAGTCTTCATCTGGTTTCTGGGTATTAGCTTTGGGTCAACTGCTACCAAGCCATCTGCAGTGTCGTTATGTGTTCAAGAGGACAGTTCAAATAAACCATTCATCTGCAAAATATCTGTCATCCATTTTGACCATCCCTGAGTCAGTCCTTGCTAATATATTTTCAAAACTTGATCTATGATTTCGTGTTGTGGGCTTGCCTACGACAGATCACTTTCTATCGACATCAGCACATTATCTAGGAAGTTGATCCAGAAATTGTCAGTACCTTGAAATCTGCATGCCTCAATGGCAGGTTTCTCGCCTTCAACGACAGGTTGCATCATTGACCTTCGATCGAATGATTCTGTGAGATGTTCGACTTCAGCTCATGCATTCACATTTCATGGATTGTACTGAGTACTTTGAGAGCCATTGAAATTACTGGTGGTTTCTCTCACACTTGTTAACAGTTCACATTATTGACTGGTAATCAAGTGGTTTCTACCATGTTCGACTTCAACACATTTAATCGCATGGATAGAATCGTGGCCAGTTCGAGATGTGAAATCAAGACCCTGGATCTAGTTTCTACCATCCAGGTTGCGAGGAATTTTGTTATCATTTATACAGTGGACTATTTATAAACAGATGGCTGCATCCATACTGTGTTCACACATGTCTATACTGTGATGTACTCAAAATCATTCCTGTACAGAACAGTTAAATCAGTTTTTAGTTAGTTTTGATCTGAGTATGGGAATGCCTACCTCAGCGATGATATGATTACATATATATATTTTGCATTGAATGTTTTTACAGGTTTCGACTGGGGTGACCACAGGATGATCCTTGAAATGATAAAGTACTGCACTCTTCATATATGACAGACTTCAGCATCATCTATTCTAGACTTTGCACTATAGGGGGCAATCTGTTACACTGAAAATTGTCATCTTGACATACTGCCATAAGTATGAGCTCATTATTACTCATACTTCCCCCTTTTGCAAGTCTAACATATCAGTTCCTCATGTCAAGCCTTGGAAATCAAAAAAAATTCCTAAAAGACTCCTAAACTTTGGTGTCCGCACTTTCTCGCTATCTTGCCTGCGGTCCCACACCCAATGTTCAGCTATCCTGCGTACCTGAATGCACTTTCTCTTTGTTATAGGTACAGACCCCTGTAAGATAAAAAAGGCACAAGTAATTTCCAAAAAGCTCAATAAAAGTGAATTCTAGAAGCTTCTAGGAAATATCTTGCGGTGATAGAACTGCTCTTATGAGGTGCATGTATCCCTTACCTTATGGAGCTAACCCTTTGATGTGAGGAGCTTATCCCTTTGAAGGAGGATTCTATCCCTTCATAGTTGGAACAGAAAACCTCCTCTATTCTACTACAAAAAGAGGCATTGGGTAGCCTCAAAGGGAGTTGAAGCTTTAGAATATTTGAAGTTAAGTGTTGTTGAGATCTTGTGATCAACATCATGATTTTTGTATATATAGATTATGATACCCTCTATTCGTCTTGGTTGGAGGAGTGAAAAGCTGATCAAAGTAGAGGAGTCTCCTACTTCGGACCCCGGGAAGGCCTGTGCAACATCAAGGCTCAAGTTGTAAGGTTTTCTTTCTTTTGAAATTAATACAAATATACTCATTTTTCTCAATAAGCTGTCATTTAATGGTTTATTTCATAGATTCCTTGATCACTATGATAAGCATGGTTTATGATGATTTCTATATAGGTGCTATGTAATATTTTTCTTGTTTGTGACTGTAGGTTCATGAGGAAAACTCCTTCAAGTGCACGAGGGACAACAACAACTTCAAACAAGCGTTGGACATACGGTAAGTATTTTACACCTCTATAGAGCTTTTCGTAGATCATATATGCTTAGAGAAAGATTAGTTTATTTGGCTGTTTGTTGCTAGATACTTTTAGTACTAGGGAGATCGGTCTTGTCCGCAAGACGGATTAATCCACACAACACTAGGGTTAAGGAAAACTTCTCTGTTGTGTTTTCGACCTCTAAAAGTATTTAACACTTGCTAAAACCTCTGTAAATAGATTCAGAAGGATGTTTTCAATCAAGAATGACTACTGGTTCACTGCATATGGTCTCAAACAGCTCTTTCTAAGCCCTGCACTACTGCTGGCAAAAGCTAGCACTAATGGCCCATGGAACTTTAACAAAGCTTTTCAGCCTTCAAATGTTTTCTATAGGTTCTACAAATCATCTCATCAGATTCAAAAAATCTGAATTATCCAATTTAGACTATTGGAACTCTGGAAAATGACTCTAGCTCCCCTGGCTAGGGCTCAAATTGATTTGGTCTCATGGTGGCCCTGATGGCCCCTTCATCTTCCTCGAAGAAAAAGCTGTTGAAGATCACCTCTATTCGACCTGAAACATGTTCCAAACTCTCCAAAAGGTTGAAGAGACCCAAAATTGACTAAAATTTCCTCCAATTTTGTTCAATATTGAGGGAGCTATGGCCAAAACCAAATTTTCCCAACATCCCTAATCAAACTCCACCAAATGTGGAGCAACTGAAGTTAGCTGGAGTTAATTTTGGTGAAAAGCGCCAAATATGGGTGCGCCCTCCAGATTCGGTGGAACCGCTAACCACTGGCATTAAATGTAAGGATGGGCGCGTTTATGTGGTCACATGAACTCCGCCTAATTGTCTTAAATGACCGCGTATTAAATGATTAACACCAACCATTGCATTAAAAATTAAGATGTGGCCACATGGAGTAACCACCGACATTAAATGTCATGACGTCTTCGATAATGAAGGCCTTTAAGTCTGGTTTTATGGCACGGACGCATGGTGTATGGGGGCTAGCCCCCTTTTCCACCCAACCTGTATTAATTCAAACATTAAATACGACTTTTGCACATGATATGTTAAGTAACAATGTGCAGTCTGCCGGGTCGAGCATGCGGGCTGATAACTAGTCGACTTGGGGTCGAATCCTGTAAGTCACAAATTTTTTTTCCATACAAAATTTCCACCGACCTGGGGCCACGTGGCAGCCTCTGGGATTGCCACGTGGTACCCATTTATTGTCCCAATTCCAAAATGTCAAATGAACTTCGAATAATGTAATATTCTTTTTCAGAAATTTCTGCAATATCTTCAATGAGGACGTTGTATAAAAAAAACCATGTGATAAAAATGCATAACAGGACTATGATCCTCTTATATATGATGTATGTAGCTTAAATATGAAGTGGCATCAGAAACAAATCATTCTAGCTACTTTAAACAAATCTCTCCAGCTCATATATGCTTAAAAACACCCCAATCCCACAACTTCACAAAATAGAATTGCCGAAGACTGCAACAACATAATTTTTATTAGGGAATCTACATCAAAAGATGGTTTAATACAGATCTAGATCTTTCATTGATCATTGAATCAGAAATGAGAGGCTTGACCTCTTTTACGAGCACATCAGAACACCCCGGCAAGGGTTTCCGACAAAATAGCAATATAAAGTGCAACACTGCAGAAAATAACATTGTACCCTGCAGCTCTGTATTAGAAAATACTCAATCTGATCTGAAATAGATGAATAATATAGAAATTGGCCCAAGTCCTTCAATAGACCTCCCGGAGTGAAATAGACACCTCCTCCTCCGAAACAAGCACAAAATAGGAGGATCTAATCCAGCAGCTGCTGCTAATGCAGAAATGACACAGTTACTTGAAGTGACTGCACTATATATGATGCAGAATGGATATCCTCAAGATATATGATGAAAAATAAGCTCAGCACCTTCCCCTTAGATCTCCCAATCAGCTATACCAAAGGTGAAGATGGAATTCCCGCATGAGAATTATTTTTCACTAAACAGTGCTGCAACTACAACTAAACAACTGGAGCTTGCAATCAGTCAAAAGAATAAACAAATATGATTACTAAATGCCTTCCTTGCTGCTATCCCCTTCTTCTTATCCTTGGTGAGCTTCCTCACCCCGGACCCCACTCATTGATGAGGTGACTTCCTTGAGAAGATTCCCCTTTTAAAACTGCACTGCCCTAGTTGGTTTCCCTCCTCTTGTAACAACGTTGTTGACTTGGTTAACTAGATCTATCTCATTGCTTTGCCCCTCTTTCACACCAAAGTGGCTTTATTTTTCCTCCTAATCCAATCCCTTTTTACACTGGGATATATTTTATTGTCCTTCCTACTCTTTTATTTCAAAAATGGAGTAGTTATAATATTCCAAGTAGCAGTGGCTAATTGGGAATATTACAGTCCTCCCTGCTCAAAAGTTGCTTGTCCACAAGCAACAGTAAAGAAGGATGCTGCAAGATTTTCTCTCCCTCCCAAGTGGCATTCTCATTTGGTAGATTCCTCCATCGAATCAGATATTCCTTGATGACTCTATTTCTTAGGTGCCTCTCCCTTGTGTCTAAGATTGCTTCTGGCTGTAAAATCAGGCGGCCCTCATCATCAATAGGGGGGAGATCAATGTTGGCAACTACATTACTCCCAGTGGCCTTCTTGAGGCAAGAGATATGGAAGATATTGTGGATTTTTCTCCCCTTAGGAAGCTCCAACTCATATGCTACCTTACCGATACATTTGATCACCCTGTATGGTCCATAGAAACGTGGTTTGAGCTTCTTAGCTCCCTTATCCTTGAGTGTGGACTATTTGTAAGGCTGAAGACGCAGATAGACAAGATCTCCCACCTCAAACTGTCTCTTTATCCGACCATGGTCTGCATACATCTTCTACTGGTTCTGGGCAGTAGCAATGTTGTCCTTGAGTGCCCTGAGTATGTCCTGGTTCTCCTAAATCCATTCCTTTGCCATTGGAGCCTTGATTTCCCCAAACACAACATCAACAAATGAGAGTGCCGCATACCCATATAAGGCACAGAATGGAGTCATGCCAATATAAATATGGTGAGTAGTCTTGTAAAAATACTCTCCCAAGTGGAGCCAACGCAGCCAGGCTCTCTGCTGCCCTGCTACATAGTTCCTCAAGTAGCCTTCCAGCCACTTGTTCAGTATCTCGGTCTGTCTATCGGTTTGGGGGTGATAGCTAGTGCTTGGAGTCAAATCAGTACCCACCAACCAGAAAATTTCTTGCCAAAAGCCACCCATGAAGCGACTATCCCGATCACTCACTATGGTCCTTGGGAGACCATGGAGTCTAAATAAATCTCTGAAGAAGAGCTAAGCTACCTGTGAAGCAGTATAATGTGCAGAAATGGAAAAGAAATGAGAGTACTTTGTTAGTCTATCAACAACTACAAAGATACAATCCTTACCCTGTACTGTTGGTAGGCTGGTGAGGAAGTCCATAGAGATACTTTCCCACTTCCCATCTGGAATAGGTAGTGGCTGCAATAACCCAGCAGGGTGGGTGTGTTCTCCTTTATTCTGCTGACAAATGGTGCACTCTCTGACATGTTGGAGCACATCCTCCTTGAGACCCTTCCATGAGAATCTCTCTCTTATGGTCCTGTAAGTCTTTGTGAAACCTTGATGCCCGACAAGTGGGGAATCATGTGATGCGAATAAGATCTTCTCCTTGAGCTTAGAGTTCTTAGCCAAGAAGATCCGGTCCTGGTAATAGATGACCTCATCCATTACTCTAAACCTCTCATCCGATACCACCCCATCAAGTATCTCACATGCAAATTTATCTTTGGAATACTCAACTAAAAGTTGGGCTTTCCAATCTGCATCCATACCCCTCAAAGATAGCGTTGTAGGCATCCTAGATAGTGCATAAAATACTACATTTCTCTTCCCCTTAACATACTCTATGTCAAAATCATAAGCTTGGATTTTTCTCACCCACTTCTGTTATCTCTCCTGGAGTTTTTTCTGTTCAAGGAAGAACCTAAGACTGTTACGGTCAGTCTTCACCTTGAACTTATTCCCCACCAAGTATCGGAATTTGGCTAATGCATGCATGATAGCCAACATCTCTTTTTCA
This sequence comes from Pinus albicaulis, assembly GCA_034641835.2. NCBI lineage: Eukaryota > Viridiplantae > Streptophyta > Pinopsida > Pinales > Pinaceae > Pinus > Pinus albicaulis. Next base: position 7,995,068 of record CM076575.1, on the reverse strand, counting down.
TAGATGGGGTATAACCTCTCATGAGGGAGCAACTTCCTGCTCTCAAAGGCTATAGGATGCCCACCTTGCATCAAGACTGCCCCAATACCTTCACCTGATGCATCACATTCTAGAACAAAATGTTGAGAAAAGTCAGGCAAAACCAAAACAGGACAAACACTCATTACCTCTTTGAGCTTATCAAAAGCCCTCTGCGTTGTAGGTGTCCAATGGAAAGCTCCCTTCTTTGTCAAGTTTATGAGTGGTGTTTCTATTTGTGAAAACCCTTTCACAAACTTCCAGTAATAAGTGCATATGCCCACAAACCCCCTGAGTTCTGTGACATTCCTGGGCTCAATCCAATCTCTAATAGCTTGGATCTTCTCCTCATGTACCATCACACCACCTACTCCTATGATGTGACCCAAACACAACATCTCTGTGAGGCCAAATTCACATTTGGAGAGCTTGGCATAGAATTGCTGCTCCTTGAGGATATGTAAAATTGTCTCAATATGCTGCAAGTGCTCCTCCCAAGTGCGGTTGTAGATAAGTATATCATCAAAGAAGACCAATACAAACTTCCTTAAATGACCCCATAAGATGTGGTTCATGCAGGATTGGAAAGTTGCTGGGGCATTGGTCAATCCAAAGGGAATTACCATAAACTCAAAATGCCCATAGTGACATTTGAAGGCTGTCTTGGGGATATCTTGATCCCTCACCTTGATTTGATGATACTCGGATCTCAAATCAATCTTGGAGAAGTATTTAGATCCCCTCAACTCATCCATGAGTTCATCGATCCTGGGTATAGGTTACCTGTTCTTCATGGTCTTCTTGTTCAAGGCCCTATAATCAATGCACATCCTCAATGTGCCATCTTTTTTCTTTACCAAGACCACTGAAGAAGCAAAAGGGCTAGTACTAGGCCGGATGTGTTTTAGAGGTTAGTAGCTCTTGGATAGCCCTCTCAATCTCATCCCTATAAGCCTTGGGGTGCTTATAAGAAGTGGTGATCACTACTTGGATCCCTTGTTCCAACTCAATAGTGTGTTCAAACCCTCGGTCAGGATGTCTGCCTGGTGGGATATCTCCAAATACTGTAGAATACCGGTCCAAAAGAGATTGAACATCTGGATGCACTGGTGAATCCTTGCCCTTCACCTCTGATATATCCAGCTCCACTGCCCATTCAACATCCCCTCTGCATAGATCTGCCTCCATCCTGTGTGATGAAACAACCTGAGGGGGGTATGTGTTTATACCCTTGATCTTTTGATACTGGCCATCCTTTCCTCCAGTCCATTCCATCTCCAAAGTTATCCAATTAGTGGTAACTCTCCCAAGAGTGATTAACCACTGGACTCCCAGTATGACATTAGTGTCTAGAATGTATACCACAAAGAAGTGGTCTGTCAAGGTGTAGGTCCCCGTGGTAATGGTTAGTGCCGGAACATACTTGGCACACTACAGGTTCATAGCTCCTGGGACCAAAATTGAGAACCCCTCAAACTCCTCCATGTGGATTCCTCTCCTTTGTACCAGATGTGCATCAATAAAATTATGAGTAGCCCCACTATCTATCAACATAGAGGCTCTTTGCCCCATAATAGTACCTCTCACCCTCAAGGTTAGATACTTTGGGACTCCTCTTAACGCTGCAATAGCTCCCCCTTTTGGAGTAAAGTCTTCTATGGATGGTATAGCACTGGCATCCTTCTTGGAGAAGGTCTTGACATGATGTGTCCTTCCTGCAACACATTCTCTCTCCAGATCTCGAACATGGATTTTCTTCCTTGGGCCTGAGTAGGCCTCCTGCTACAATAATGTTCTTGCCCTAGGCAAGATGTGTTGTAAGTCTCTAGATTTCTCCACAACTTCAAGGAGTGTGGTTGGTTTAGTGGATTTGACCAACCCTTGCAATGGTTCAGCCACCCCATTAATAAACATGCATACCTTCCTGCTCATAGTGAGGTTGGATACCATCACTGAAAGCTGCAAACACTCAACAATATAATCCTCAAGATCTCCCTCCTGTTTGAGCTTGGTTAACTTGACAAAATGGGCTTCCGGATCTCTTGGATAAAACCTCTCCACTAGCTTCTTGGTGAAAGCTGAGTATGAAGTGATGTGATGATGCCCAAGTGTGGTTAGTCCATGAAACTACCATTCCTGAGCTTCCCATTCTAGGTGCAGTGCATCTATCTTGATGGCTTCTATTTCAGAAACCTTGTTGAGTTGGAAGTATGTGTCCAGCTTCTCCACCCAAGCCTTGGTTGTACAATTAGGTGTCCCATCAAATGTGGGCAATAAGAACCCTACCATACTGCGCTGTAGGGCTGATCCCTACATCAAGTTCTTGATGCAGGGGCATTAGACACTAGCCAGCAATGTAGGAAGTTTTGTCCACATGTTGTGGCTAGGAGGGTTCAGAACATTTGAATTGTAACAGCTAGGTGTCAATACCTTAGCTGACTGTATCATTTAGATTAGTTAGAAGTCGAATAGTTAGCCCATCTGTCATATTTCAATTATTTGAATAAATTGTAATTAGGCTTTTGATTTTCTAAAACGGTCCTCGCAGAGGAACCGAACAGACAAATGTTTATGTATATAAATGTAATCCCTCGGATGTATGAAGGGAGGAGAGGAAAAAGGAAAAAAAGGAGAAATTTCTGCAATAAAACTCTGTGTATTGAGAAATTGCTTCTGGTTGACTAGACTTCGAGTCTGTTGATTTCCAAACTGTCTGAATTGATAATTGTGAAGAATTGTTTAACTGTGAGGTGATTGTGCACTGGAAATTCCGTTTCTCTATCTTTAAATTCCTGTAAATTGCTTGGATAACCCTGTGAATTCACCCCACTTGCAGGCGAGGTCTGTGTGGAGAACCCATGGTCGTGAACACTGTTCAAATATAAAATTCTCGCCTAATGAAGAGAGACAGAGTCGTTTTCTTTAGGAACCTGAACCGAGGATTAGATGTGAGTTAATGAACAAGAGGATAGCAGAACCAGACTTACACCCGTAGTCAAGCACTATACTAAACCGCGAGCGGATTTGCGGAGGCGGATTGCCCATATCGCACCGCTTTTGCGGGTTGAGTGGTTTTCCCAGAATCAGAGCGATTCCATAGAACCGTCGACGCGTGGCAAGAGCGAACCCACGAAAACCGCCGTTCAAAGCATGCCATCACGCGTTAACGTTCGTATCAGGATGCCGAGCGATATGCGTGCGAGCCGTTGATTTGGGAGAGGGCCATCGGACGGTGGTCGTTGGATAAAGACACGCGGAAGATAACTGGTATGGTGCATGCGGTTGATTGGGCCATCGATCGTAGAGGTGGGGCCCGGTGCGAGGGTGTATTACACAGTAAATTGGTTAAAACAAAGTGTCGGCGTTAATACAAAGTAGCGAAGGTTTAAACATTGGTTATAAGGTTGGCGGTATAATATAAAACCGAGAGATTTAAATAAAATTGCAAAGGTTGTGGATAAAGTTTATTTATCAAATTCCACGAATTTGATAAATAAATCTCCGAGGAATATATAAGTGGACCACGTGGGGTCAAAGAGCGGGGTTTGACTAGGAAAACGCTGACAGGGTCACGACTACAGTGACCATCTCTCCTTAGAAGGGTCCGATTCCAGCTTTGTTGCATCATTTATGGTATCAGATCCAAGTTTGAAGTTGTTTTTGTTGACATGGTGATCCGAGTTGGTAGGGGTGCTGGCAGAAGAAGACCTGTTGCCAACACTGAGGTGTTGGGGATGTTACAAAGGGTTGAAGCCAGAATGGATGCCATGGAGCGAATACAGCCCAGAGATCCGGAAGACATCAATGAACCTGAAACAGAAGAAGCTGAATAAAATGTTGAGATTCCTCCCGACATGAGGCTCCTTAGAACTATTTTGGGGTCTGCAGTTAAGCTTAGAATTGAAGTGTCGAGTTATGCAGGGGGACTGAATCTAGAGGAACTGGTGGATTGGATAAATGAAATGAATAAATGCTTCGATTATGAAGAAATAAGAAAAGATAAAAAGTTCAATTTTGCAGTAACAAAGCTGAAAGGACATGCTGCACTTTGGTGGGATGGAGTGCAGGCAGAGAGGAGGAGAGTTGGCAAGCAACCTATCAAGAGCTGGACCAGAATGATGGCTAAATTGAAAGGTAAATTCCTGCCTAGTGATTATCAGCTGACATTGTATAAGAAATTGCAGAACCTGAGACAGAGGTTGCTGACGGTAAAAGAATACACAGAGGAATTCTACAGAGTATGCATAAGAGCTAGGAAATTTCAAGATATACCAGAGAGGACTGCCAGATATGTGAATGGTCTCAAGCTGGAGATCCAAGATGAGATTGATCTCCTGTCTCCTAAGACAGTGTAAGAGGCATACCAGATGGCCTTGAAAGCAAAGGAGAAACTCTTGAGGAAACAGTCTGCCAAGAAGAGAGGTACTTTCTGGGGAAAGGGAAGTTAGGGTGGTAGAGGAAAGCCTGCTACACCCAGGGATGGAGCTAACAGTAGCTCACCTCAGAATGCATCCATAGAGGATGATTCAAGGGGCAGAAGGGATTCTTACAGAGGGAAAGGAAGAGGAGGCAGAGACAGAGGAAGAGGTAGAGAGTTGAGGTGCTATAGATGTCAGCAAGTGGGACATAAGCACTATGAGTGTCTAGAGAATGTGGGTGCTGGTCCAAGAAATGCTGTTGTTACCCAGACTGGAGAAGAGGTAGAAATTGAAGAAGAAATTATTCCAAAGAGGGGAGAATCCTTGGTGGTAAATAAGGTCCGGTTGAAGCAAGCTAAAGAGGTCACTGAGCCTGCGCAGGAAAACTTTGTTTAGGAGCATATGCAAATTCCAAGGGAAATGCTGCCAGCTAGTCATTGATAGTGGCAGCACAGACAATCTGGTTTCCACTGAGGTAATAGAAAAATTGAAGTTGAAGACAAGGGAGCATCCAACTCCCTATAGGGTGTCCTGGCTGCATAAAGGGCACCAGCTGGTTGTGAAAGAAAAGTGTGAGATAGAGCTGCAAATGGGAAAATATAAGGATAAAGTCCTATGTGATGTAATGCCCATGGATGTGTGTCATATATTGCTGGGTAGACCTTGGCAGTTTGACGGAGCAACAGTGCATGATGGCAAGAAGAACACTTACAAGTTCTTCAACGATGGGGTACACCATACATTGATACCCATGGAAGAAGGAGAGCCATCCAACAGAGTGATTGATCCAAAGACTTTGTTGCTGAGTGGGAAGGAATATCTGCAGCAGATAGAAGAAGAAGGGGTATGGTTTGGTTTGGTTTGCAAACCTAAGGTAGTTCTTACTTCTACAAAAATTTCTGATTTGCCAGTAGAAATCCAAGAGATGTTAGACATTTATTGTGACATTATTGTGGATGATTTACCTGATGAGCTGCCACCTGTGAGAAAGATCAGTCATCAGATAGATTTTATCCCTGGTTCAAATCTGCCAAATAAGGTAGCCTACAGAATGACTCCCAAGGAAAATGAGGAAATCAGGAGACAAGTACAGGAGTTGGTGGACAAGGGGCTGATTAGAGAAAGTTTAAGTCCATGTGCAGTACCAGTAGTATTGAGCCCAAAGAAATATGGAGGCTGGAGGATGTGTACTGATTCCAGAGCAATCAATAAGATCACAATCAGGTACAGATTCCCTTTTCCCAGAATTGAGGATTTAATGGACTGTTTGAGTGGCGCTGAATATTTCTCAAAGATAGATTTAAAAAGTGGGTACCATCAGATTAGAATAAGAGAGGGTGATGAGTGGAAAACTGCCTTTAAAAAAAATGAAGGACTATATGAATGGATGGTAATGCCTTTTGGGTTGTCAAATGCACCTAGAATTTTTATGAGACTTATGAATGAAGTATTGAAAGAATTCATTGGTAAATTTGTCATAGTATATTTGGATGATATATTAGTTTTCAGCAGAACTAAAGAAGAACATTTAAGGCATCTTAATCATGTCTTGAAGAAGCTGCACCAAGAGAAACTGCTGATAAATTTGAATAAATGCTCATTCATGAAGGAAGAGTTGGTGTATTTGGGGTTTGTTGTTTCTGCAGAAGGATTGAAGATGGACGCAGAGAAGGTTAAGGCAATTGTGGAGTGGCCTTCACCCAGGAATGTTTTTGAGGTAAGAAGTTTCCATGGACTTGCTAGTTTTTACATAAAGTTTATAAGAAATTTCAGTAAGATCAATGCACCCATAATTGAGACGATAAAGAAGAGCAAACAACCATTCAAGTGGACTGCTGAAGCAGAAAGAAATTTTAAAGTTTTGAAGCAAAAGATAACAGAGAAGCCTGTTTTGATTCTACCTGATTTTACAAAACCATTTCAAGTAAAATGTGATGCCAGTGGAGAGGCCATTGGAGCTGTGTTGAGTCAGGATGATAGGCCTATGGCATATTTAAGTGAAAAGCTGAATGACACCAGGAGAAAGTATTCCTCTTATGAGAAGGAATTCTATGCAATTGTCCAGGCACTGAAGAAGTGGAGACATTATTTGATGTCCAGGGAATTTGTATTGTATTCTAACAATCATGCTTTGCAGTATATTGTACAGCAACCCAAGCTGAAACATAAGCATGCCAAATGGGTTGAGTATCTCCAAGGTTTTAATTTTGTTTTGAAACATATAAGTGGCCAAACCAATAAAGTAGCTGATGCTTTGAGTAGGAGGCACATGCTTGTTCAAGAAACAAATTTTGAAGTTGTAGGATTTGATTTTCTCAAAGAATTGTATAAAATAGATCCAGATTTTAAAGAAGCATTTGAGGCATGTAGTAACCCTGTACTAACAGATAGAAGCCAGTGGCTGGATTATTTCTTGCAGGAGGACTTGCTATTTAGAAGAAGCCAACTATGTGTACCAAGGTGTTCCATGAAAGAAAATTTGATCAAAGAGAAGCATAGTGGTGGACTTGCTGGACACTTTGGTACTAATAAGACTTATGAGCAGCTAAGTCACTTCTATTACTGGCCCACGATGAGAACATAAGTGGACAAGTTTGTGAAGAATTGAAAAATTTGTCAGTATGCTAAAGGAAGGAGCCAGAATGCAGGATTGTACACTTCCTTGCCTATTCCAGACAGGGCTTGGGACATGGTGAGTATGGATTTTGTTCTAGGATTGCCCAAGACTCAGAGAGGGAATGATGTAGTCTTTGTTGTGGTGGACAGATTCTCCAAAATGGCACATTTTATTCCATGCTATAAAACTAGTGATGCCACCCATGTTGCTAATTTGTTTTTCGAGGAAGTTGTTAGATTGCATGGGTTTCCCAAGGGTATTGTTTCAAACAGAGACACCAGATTTGTGGGTCATTTTTGGAGGACACTGTGGAAGAAACTTGGTATGAAAATGAGTTTCAGTTCAGCTTATCATCCCCAGACTGATGGACAAACTGAGGTAGTGAATAGGAGTCTGGGAAATTTGTTAAGAAGTCTTGCAGGAGAGCATCCCAAGCAGTGGGATCATATTTTTCCCCAGGTAGAATATGCATATAATGACTCACCAAACAGAAGCACAGGGAAGAGTCCATTCCATATTGTTTATGGAATGCACCCCATAGGGATATCAGAGTTAAGAAATCTGGGGAAGGCAGAGCTAAGGAGCGCAGATGGTGAGGAATTTGCTTCAGAGATCCAGGCCACACATGAACAAGTGAAATAAGAACTACAAGGCAACAGCATCAAATATAAAATGAGAGCAGACTTGAGTAGAAAAGAAGTTCATTTTGAAGTAGGAGATCTTGTTTTGGCCCACTTGAGAAAGGAGAGATTCCCAAAGAAGCAGTACAACAAATTGAAGTTCAAAAAGATTGGGCCATGCAAGATACTTAGAAAGTTTTCTGCAAATGCTTATGAGATTGAATTACCTCCTGATGTTGGAATATCTCCCATTTTTAATGTTGCAGATTTGTACAAGTATGAGGATAGTGGTGCAGAAGAAAGATCAGCAGACAAGGAACAGATTGAGTGGAAGGAGAAGCTACCTCCAGCACAACCATTGCAACCAGAGAAGATATTGGATAAAAGACCATTCAGAAGGACCAGAGGACAAGAGTACTTTCAGTACTTGATCAAATGGAAGGACAAGCCAGAGGAAGATGCCACTTGGATGACTGAAGGAATGTTGCAGAAGATAGGCAGATCAGTGGAAGAGCTCATGGACAGGAGCCCATGAAGAAAATTTCCCTCGAGAGTCTGATGCAGTGGCATTAGACACTAGCCAGCAATGTAGGAAGTTTTGTCCACATGTTGTGGCTAGGAGGGTTCAGAACATTTGAATTGTAACAGCTAGGTGTCAATACCTCAGCTGACTGTATCATTTAGATTAGTTAGAAGTCGAATAGTTAGCCCATCTGTCATATTTCAATTATTTGAATAAATTGTAATTAGGCTTTTGGTATTGAGCATTGAGCAATTGCTTCCGGTTGAATAGACTTCTAGTCCTGTTGATTTCCAAACTGTCTGAATTGATAATTGTGAAGAATTGTTTATGTATATAAATGTAATCCCTCGGATGTATGAAGGGAGGAGAGGAAAAAGGAAAAAAAGGAGAAATTTCTGTAATAAAACTCTGTATATTGAGCATTGAGCAATTGCTTCCGGTTGAATAGACTTCGAGTCCTGTTGATTTCCAAACTGTCTGAATTGATAATTGTGAAGAATTGTTTAACTGTGAGGCAATTGTGCACTGGAAATTCCGTTTCTCTGTCTTTAAATTCCCGTAAATTGTTTGGATGACCGTGTGAATTCACCCCACCCGCAGGCGAGGTCTGTGTGGAGAACCCATGGTCGTGAACACTGTTCAAATATAAAATTCCCGCCTAATAAAGAGAGACAGAGTTGTTTGCTTTTGGAACCTAAACCGAGGATTAGACGTGAGTTTATGAACAAGAGGATAGCAGAACCAGACTTACACCCGTAGTCAAGCACTGTACGAAACCACGAGCGGATTTGCGGAGGCGGATTGCCCATATCGCACCACTTTTGCGGGTTGAGTTGTATTCCTAGAATCGGAGCGATTCCATAGAACCGTCGACGCGTGGCAAGAGCGGACCCACGAAAACCACTGTTCAAAGCATGCCATCGCGCATTAAAGTTTGTACCAGGATGCCAAGCGATATGCGTGCGAGCCATTGATTTGGGAGAGGGCCATCGGACGGTGGTCGTTGGATAAAGACGCGCGGAAGATAACTGGTACGGTGCATGCGGTTGATTGGGCCATCGATCGTAGAGGTGGGGCCATCGATCGTAGAGGTGTATTACACAGTAAATTGGTTAAAACAAAGTGTTGGCATTAATACAAAGTAGCGGAGGTTTAAACATTGGTTATAAAGTTGGTGGTATAATATAAAACCAAGAGTTTTAAATAAAATTGCAAAGGTTGTGGATAAAGTTTATTTATCAAATTCCACGAATTTGATAAATAAATCTCCGAGGAATATATAAGTGGACCACGTGGGGTCAAAGAGCAGGGTTTGACTAGGAAAACGCTGACAGGGTCACGACTACAGTGACCATATCTCCTTAGAAGGGTCCGATTCCAGCTTTGTTGCGTCAGTTCTCCTCCTTTTGATGAGGATTAATCCTCCTTCCATCTTTGATCCAGAAAAACTCCTGAAAGCTTAAGTGCTCTTTAAATCCTTGAGATTGGAGTTCATATTCTTCAAAATATTCTCGAAGGGTTACCTCCTTATCTCTTCCAGTTAGAAATGAAGGCATGGTAGAGTGTTGTGATACAGTTGAATGCCCCATGCCATTTGGAGTGCTGGTGCTTGCCTCATGGAAAAACCTTATAGAATCTCCCTCATGTCTCATCTCCTTGAGGTCCCTTGCAATGTTTTGCAGGGTTCAAAGTAGGAGATTAAAAATATCTTCCTCCTCCATGTTGAAGATAAATTTCCTCCACAAGCTGAGCCAAGAGCAGAGCTATGATACCATTGTAATATTCCTTTTCAGGAATTTCTGCAATATCTTCAATGAGGATGTTGTATAAGGAAAACCATGCAATTAAAACGTATAATAGGACTTGGATCCTCTTATATATGTTTTATGTAGCTTAAATATGAAATGGCATCAGAAACAAATCACTCTAGCTACTTTAAACAGATCTCCCTAGCTCATATATGCTTAAAAACACTCCAATCCCACAATTTCACAAAATAGAATTGCTGAAGACTGCAAAAACGTAATTTTTATTAGGGAATCTACAAAAAATATGATTTAATACATATCTGGAGCTTTCATTGATCATTGAATAGAAAATGAGAGGCTTGACCTCTTTTACAAGAACATCAGAACACCCCGGCAAGGGTTTCCGAAAAAATAGCAATATAAAGTGCAGCACTGCAGAAAATAACGCTGTAACCTGCAACTCTGTATTATAAAATACTGAATATGATCTGAAATAGATGAATAATACAGAAATTGGCCCAATTCCTTCTTCAATAGACCTCCTGGAGTGAAATAGACACCTCCTCCTCCGAAACAAGCACAAAATAGGAGGATCTAACCCAGCAGCTGCTGCTACTGCAGAAATGACGCAGTTAATGGAAGTGACTGCGCTGTATATGAGTAGAATAGATATCCTCAATATAGATGATGAAAAATAAGCTCAGGACCTTCCCCTTAGATCTCCCAATCAGCTAGACCAAAAGTGAAGATGGAATTCCCACATGAGAATTCTTTTGCACTAAATAGTGCAACAACTACAGCTAAATAGCTGGAGCTTGCAATCAATCAAAAGACTAAACAAAGATGATTATTAAATGCCTTCCTTGCTGCTATCTCCTCCTTCTTATCCTTGGTGAGCTTCCTCACCCCAAACCCCACTCATTGATGAAGCGATTTCCTTGAGAAGATTCCCCTTTCAAAACTGCGCTGCCCTAGTTGGTTTCCCTCCTCTTGCAACATAATTGTTGACTTGGTCAACTGGATCTATCTCATTTCTTTTCCTCTCTTTCACACCAAAGTGGCTTTATTTGTCCTCCTAATCCAATCCCTTTTCACACTGGGATATGTTTTATTGTCCTTCCTACTTTTTTATTTAAAAAATGGAGTAGTTATAATATTCCAAGTAGCAGTGGCTACTTGGGAATATTAAAAATAAGCAACTGCCACTTGTCCGTTTCTGATAAGACCAAATGAAATATTTTAGGGAATATTCCAGGAATATTTCTTGGAATATATATATATATATATTTTAATTTTTTCAATGTTGGAAAGTCAAACTTGGTCAACTGAAAAATGGAGTTTACTGAAGACTTCAAACCTTCATAACTTTCACATACGACCTCGGTTTTGAGAACTGTTCATGGCGCCAGAATCGCAGTTATGAGACCTTTCTAGTCGTTTAGGTTCGAAACTCTTTCGAGCACTTTGAATTTTGAGCTATCATTCTGGTCCATGATCCAGTTCTGATAACTAAAGGAGTCTGGTTCCAAAGCACACTTGCAAGTGAGGCTTGAAGAGGGTCCTTTGCACACCGGCGAATAACACAGAGCGTTGGGCACGCAGCCTCCAAACTGCCGCGGAGTGGGCATAGAGATTTGTGGGACGCAGAGTTCCTTGTCTCGTCTGGTGTCCGCCGACTGCAGATATCCGCCCCTACCACCAGGCCACAGTACACGAGCACTGGTGCGGAAACCTTGCACAACAAACGGACGCGTGTGAGGAGCCATCAGCGCAATCCATGGTTGTCGATCAAGGTGGGCGCAAGGGTCTCGAGGGTCAGCCACCGCGGGTTGTGAGAAGCCCCTAGTCCGTGTTTTCTTCCCCACAGTCTCGATGCCGTCGAAGGGAGGTGTGCAGGTCTATCTCCCATTAGTAGCGCCGCCATGAGAGGCAGCAGAAGAACGAATGCTGAACCCAATCCGGGAAACCTTAAGCCTTCATTTTTTCCGCCATCGCTCCTCCTAATCCTTTATTTCATTTAAAATTCATGTTAATGCTCAAATCCAATGAATATATGGAATTCATCTTATTTTAAGACCAATGGGTTAAATACTTCATTTTTTTTAATATGAACTAGCCACGTGGCACTTTTTTGAATTTCCCATCTATCACTCTTTAACCTCACCACATGGAATTCTTGGAGCTTATTGGGCCCTTGTGTTATTGTCATTGGCTTCCTTTCCCCTTAAATATTTATCTTTTTCTCAAACCTAACAAGGTCTTAGACTTTTTATAAATTTAAGGTCAAATTTTTTGCAAGTCCTAGCATTTATTAAAGCATAAATAGTCAAACATGTACAAGTCCATCCACCATACTTACCCAAAAGTACATTAAATCTTAGCAAACAAGCGATTCAACTCTATATAAGAGGATGTCTAAGATGATAAAGAAAGGAGTCAAACTCTAAATGAGAGGGATGTGTAAGATGATAAAAAGGTGCAATTTATAAAACATGCATTGGATCCCTATGATCACATTTGAACCACCTATTTGGATAATAATCATTAGGCTTTCCCAAAACTAATCTCACAACCAAATTAATGTTGTGGGGTAGTTGGTCCATTAGGCATTCTTCGAGCTTTTGAGCCCTTGTGTTATTTTCATTGGTATCCTTTTCCCTTAAATATTTGTCTCTTTCTCAAACTTAACAAGGTCTTAAAGTTGTTATAAATTGAAGGTTAATTTTGTCATGAGTCCTAACATTTATTAAAGCATAAAGAGTCTAACATGTATGAGTCTATACACCATACTTACCCAAAAGTACATTAAATCTTAGTAAAAAAATGAGTCAACTCTAAGTAAAAGGATGTGTAAGATGATAAAGAAACAAGTCAAATTCTAAATGAGAGGATGTGTAAGATGTTAAAAGAAAAATAAATTTATAAAACAAACAATGGATTCCTATGATCACATTTGAACCACTGATTTGAATAATAATCATTAAGCTTTCCCGAAAATAATCTCATAGTCGACTTAATGCTATAGGGTAGTTAGCACATGAGGTATAGATTAATTAGTGATAAAGTGCACTATTAAAGCATTATTTGGGTTGTCGACACTTCAAACCTTAACTAGCCCTATGTGCCATGTGAATAGATCAACCCTATATCAGGTGAGTAAAAACCCACATTTATTATTGATTCCATTAAATACAAAAAAAAAAACTAAGACACTTCCCCAAATAATTTATGATACCTCCATATGTGATTAGTGAAAACTCTAATGTTAGATGTATAAGAAATTAAGACATTTTAATCATAAAATTATTATCTCTATAATTATTAATAAAAATATATAAACTTTTAAAACAAATTTTAACCCAAAAAAAAAAAATTTGGAAGAGTGTGCCTCCACTTAAAAACCTTATTATTATGAAATAGAAGGTGGCCCATGCATTATTATTATACACCATTTCAAATCTGGCATCTCGTCTCTCTAGATTATTTAGATTAATAAGCTTGCATGAGGGTGGACATAGAATCAAAAAACTTCCTTTATTTTCCTTTGAAGAACATCAATAATGAGGTACATGCTAGTAAAATTCCGGAGTTGATGGAAATACACGTATTTTAATATTGATGGGTTCATTTAATGGGAAAATTATCACATGCTTTTTAATGAAATTTAACATTATTTGTGCTAATTAATGATGAAAATAGAAAAAAAGATTTGAAAATTTTATGAATATAGTTTAATAATTTTCTATTGTGTAATTTTAATTGAAATATTAATATAAAATTTGAATATATAAATTTTTATTTTTATTTTTTATAAATTCATAAAATTTGATGGCCTTGTAAGGTTGAACTCCTTCAGTTAAGATGAAGGTATACTTTCCTTGCCTCTGTCATAAATCAAATTGACAATGGATCACCACATTCTGTCTCTAAGAATTTCTTAAAATGTTGTTTACAGGTTGTTGAGAGAAGAATGCAATAAAAAAATATGGCTGCACAGAATTAAATCGTGTTTGCCTGCGCTACTCTCCTCACACAGCACATACCAGTATTACACATAATGAATTTATGAATCAAATGCACCATCAAGAGATATTACATGCTGCTTTCAACTTCTAATTGAAAAAAGTCTCACAAGACACAACAATCACTAATTCACACTAAGAAAAACCTGATAAAACTTGTTTTTTTAATCATCTCTTATAATATTCCTAAATTGGTCATGAGCTAGTTGGAATATTAAATTTTGTTTTGCTTCTTTGTTTTGTGAATAAGAGGACAATGGAGGTCCATAATTCTCCTCAATAATGAATAAATTGCTATAGGGTAATATGCTTGAGTGGTGGTTATTAAATATCCCTTTCAAGGCTTTCTGGTGCCCGAGGTAGACAGTCAGATTAGTTGTAAAGTTCACAAAGATGTTGCATACATGTTCATGCTAATATATAAAACTGAAAAATTAATATGGAGAGATTACCTCTTTATGGACAGTAGATTCTATGGAGAACGCCAAGCAACAAAGTAGAGATCTTTCTTCATTGGCTCCAAATCCAAATCCTGCAATCAATCAAAGGACCTGTGTAATCTCTACAATAGTATAGCTTCTTATCGATTAAACTAGCATATAAGAAAAATGAAACAATACAGATCTAAGCCATTCATATCATGCTACATAGATGATTGAAAAACAATTGTGACACTGATGCATCGAATGGAAAAAACAGATACAGTTCTATTGATTTATAAAAAATAGGATTACAACAGTTAGTTGCACCAAGCCCTCCTCAATCTTCCAATTCCTCTCTCTCTTTCTCTATCTCCGAGTGTGATGATGCTCAAGGTAGAAAGCTCTCAATGAACTTCGTCGATCTTCAAGCCTCACACTACAACATTGAAATTTTGCTCCACATATAATCAAACCTTCGACCTTAGACCAAGAGCCCATAGCTCCATTTTATAGGAGATGGAGAGGACAAACCTTGCTAACTCTTTCAACCTGTTCAAATCGGGAAAGATCTAAATGTGTCCTTGCTTTCCTTCGCTTTTACCTTCCATAGGAGTTCAGTTATGTATGGAAATGCCTGATAAAAGGTTTGTGCCATTTATTTTATATTTTGAACTGATTCCCTTTTGAGAGAAAGATGGAAATGCCTGTCAGATTTCTGCAAGATATTTCCCTTTTCATACTTAAACACAATTAACACTGCTCCTTGGGAAAGACAGAGTGTTACCCTAGGCGTTAACGCTCCCTTTGCATGGATTTGGTGCATTATAACGATGTCTAGCTGTTTCTGGGGTGCGTTACCTTGGCAAAAATGGGTCTTGTCTAGGTCATTTTCTTCCTTCCATGTCACCTTCTCCTCTGAGCTGATGAGGAGGTCATTTATCCTGTAACAGATGCCCCCTCAAGTGTGAGGTCAGATATGAAGACGATGGCCGAAATACTTTATAACAAGTGTAGTAGACTGAGAGGAATTGGAGGACTGAGGAAAACCTGAAACAACATATGTCAGAAAATATAGTATATGTCTTGAGTCGGGCATTCCCATGCTCAGTGGCTAATCAACATGATTTCTCTAGAACAAAGATATGAACAATATGTCTACCGATAAGAATAACGTGAAAGTGTCTATCATAACAGGATCAGACCGAAAAGCTATCTCCAAAAACAATATCGCAACTTGGGAGAGGAAACACAGCTGTAATGGTGTAACCCTCAACCCAAGGTCTTGGTCGCCATTTCACTAAACTGCATATTTCCATACATGTGAATGAATGAGTTGTAGTCGAACATGCAGGAAATCTTCTGATTACCAGTCAATAACAAAAACTGTTAACAAACGCGAGGGTGGCCACGATAATAATTATGGTCCCCAAGATGCACAGTACTATCTAGAGAGTGTGAATAAAAAGGAGTTAATGTTGAACATTCGTAGAATCATTCGATCGGGAGCCAATAATGAGAACCCCCAACCAAACACAAGATGACCTGCCACTGATGTCTGCAAGTATCTGGGTATTGACATGTTTCTGGATCAATTTCCTAGATAAGATGTTGAAGTTGATAGGAAAAGATGTCATAAGGTAGGCACTGAGGTGTCCTACATTAGTTGACACGAAACGAGAAAAGATGATTTTGTTTGATGGAAATAATCAAGAGAAAGTGGGAATAACTGACAACAAATAATTTCTGGTATATGATGGCTTTGGTTGATACAAGGAGTAGTAGATAGCGGGATCCTCTTGAACAATAGAAGGCACTCTAACAGCGTACTAGGCAGCTTAGGCTTAATGAACACCAAAAAGTATTAGGATTCACCAATGTAGGAACATTGGGAGACGAAGGCTAAACTCATAAATGGTAGGGTTTGGCTAAATGAAAAAGAGTTTTCTGGGAAGTGCCATGTTCAAGATTTTGTGCTGCCAAATCGACCTTTTGAAAATGTAACAGAAGAAGTATCCACGTTGTCCAAATTTTTTCCTCCTCTGATTAAGTTTAACAAGTCCAGACAGGTAAACTTGGTGATTTTTTCATATTTAGAGAGTCTGAAAAACATCGTAAAAGACAACTCCAGGGGGTACCTTTGTCATGTTTGATAACTGAAGGCGATGAAGGGAGAATAATAAGCCCGAAACAGTTCATTTTCCGTGAGTTAGTCCATTGAATCCGGAAAAGTGATAAATCTATGTTCGATGGACATCTACCTCATTTTGTTATGAGTACGAGGAGACGAAGTAAACTCAATGTTCTTTGTGAAATTTTAGCGAGTCCAACAAGGAAAAACTCGATGCTCTCAGTGAAATTTTCACGAGTCACACGGAGAAAAACTCGGTTACTTTTTTTGTTTAAGGAGCTTTGAAAAATATAAAAATAATGACTCATATTCCTTTGTCGTGGTAGTTTAACAAGTCCGACGAAGGCAACTAGGGGTTTTTTTCAGTTTTACGAGCTAGAAAAGGTCCCTAAAAAGAAAGCTCGAAACATGGTTAGATCTACATATAAACATTGATAACCCATCATAGCATTGGTAACATATGAAAACCAATAGTTGCGAGAAAATGTAGCATGAATTTACCAATTTTTATCAGACTAGCTGCTGAGTGAGTCTTATCTCCGGAATGGCTATACGAAGGCAACAGACCTTCATTTTCACTCTGTTGAGTGCTGTGATAGAGCTTTGGAGTAAAAAAGTGGTGAAACTTCAGCTGTCGATTGTGGACGAACATGGAAATAGTTTTGCGCGGGTGGAAAGGTCGGAGTCTCTGCCGAACAAGTTTGGCATTGTCATAAACTTTGATTTCATGATCGACTATAGATGGATCTATGCCAGACATTTCGTCGTAATAACAAGAAAACACATCGCGGAATTCCTTAAAAAGGGATGTGAAGTGTGCAATTTCCTCAGGATTGCAATCTACTCCAATCTGAATGTTTTCTACGATACCTGTTTTGACCGAGATATCAATGAGCATAGTCTTAGAAAGATTGCCCATGTTACCTTTCGAATCGATAGTTTTAACAGTAATGTAAACGAAGGGAACGATCTCAAGTGGGTCAAAAGATGGGATTTGAGTAGTTATCATGTCTGAATCGAACATCGAAGCGTGATGGTGGAAATATCCCCAAGGTCGTTCTTCTAGAGACATGACCTCTCGAATAGCTTCGTCCATAGGTATGACTTCATCGAGGAGATCTTTAGAAATGTTGGAACACCTAATCCTACATGGGTAGGTGTGGAATACGAAAAGTCACAATGGAGTCCAAGTGACCTTGGAATATGAAACCAAGAGTCACACCATTGTACTATAAATCTACATCTTTGTATAATGGAAAATAAGAAAGCCTCACGCTTATCCTTCATTATGTTGAGTCTCTTGTGGTTGTGTGTATTCTTCTCTCATACACCATGTGTATGCTTCAACATGGTGTTTAACATGGTATCAGAGCGGGCGATTGCTGGCCCTGCTCCACATTGAGTGAGCCATTTGTGTTTATGGCCTTGCATATCTGCAAAAATTCTTGTCATTTTTGCAGCATTTAGAGATTTTCTGCAGCAGAGTTTTTGCCGCCATTCAGAAGTGTTTCGGAGAAGGAGCAGCATTCAAAATCCTTGGCAGCATTCAGCAATTGGTTTGGAGACGCAGCCTTGTGCATCTGAAGGTTTCCTCACTGCTTATTTTTCCATTGAAAAATCTCTGCATTTTAAACTCTGCACCATTTTGGAGCTGCTGGAAAAGTGTTTAAAATAAGTTTCTGGAAAATTTCTGAGTTTTTCCATTGAAAGTTTCTGCATTTTTAAGCTGCTAGAAAATAGTTTAAAGAGGGTTTTTTGAAGAAATTTCTGAGATTTCTGAGTTCTCTAAATTCTGGGTTTTTCTGCTGTTGGGCTATTGGAAAAATTTCTGGGTTTTACTGCTGAAATCTTCTGGAAAATTCTGCATTCTCATTCTCTGCTGCTCGAAAATTTGTACTGCTGCCTTCATTTCTACATTTTGTCCATTTTGCTGTGTATTCAGAAGAAAAATTTGCCTGTTGTTTCAAAGACTAAAACTCCTCTCTGCTGTTTTGATTTAAAATAAAAATAAAAAATAAAAATAAAAATAAAAATAAAAATAAAAAAAAAAAAACACTGTCAACAGGGCTCGACCCTCTCCTCGCCCTCCACGCACCTCACTCATACTACAATTTTTCAACAGCCTCAACGTCGTTCCCCTTTCCCTCGTTCACAATTCGTTTTTAATAATGCCCCTCCATATTTCAATACAACGCTCCAACATCCAACGTTCCCAACCCTCTCCACTAGTCACGCATTACAATCCACTCCGCACTACATCTGAGCATGCGCCCTCTAGCTTTCACTTCCATAAACTCCACGCTCTCCATACACAGCTCACTGCTACTCGTGCTCTCCCACACCTGGGCGTTCACACTCTGCGTTACAAAACCCGACCCGGCTCTCATCTAAAACACTACTGTCCGCCCCCTTACACAGCTCCTCCCTCTCGGCATAACAACCGGCCTTCCAACTCCTCACGCACCCCCACTCTTGTCTCGGTCCCTCCTACGCCTCTCGGCCTCCCCTTCCTACGCTTAATGCGTTCTCCCCTTTAAATTCTAAATTCAATTTAATATTTTTTAATTTAAAGTCCCCTCACCTCACATGTCCCACCTCCCCACGGCTTTAGCCCTCCCATCACATTTCGATTTTTTTAATTTTTAATTTTAAAATTCCTTCCCCTTATTAACATTCCTCTACCTCCATCGTTTTTAATAATCCATTTTTTTTTATTAACATTCCCTCCTCCATTTATTAAAAAAATAAAAATTCCCTCTTCCTTTTTAATTAATCCTTTTTAATGAATTATTTTTTTAATTATTCCCATTAATTCCCTCTCCTTTTTTTTAATTCCCTCCCCTATTTTTAACTATTTCCCATTAAATTATTTTTTAATTAATTAAAAAAAAAAGAAAAAAAAAGAGAGAAAAAAAACAGCAGAGAGAGAGGAAAGAGGGATATGAACAACAAAGAAGAAGAGAAAATGACATATCAGAAAATGAAGTGAATACATAGAGAAAATTGCAGATTTGCATTGTGATTGTGGCATTGATTTGAAGGGTGATTTTTTGAAGAAATTTACACGTGAAGACAAGTTTGCCATCATTGCACACCAGTTATTTGAAGAAAAAATTCAGCTGCCTTAGAGGCTTTTGCATAGTGTTTTCAGCTGCACATATTTTGCAGAGACATTGTATTGAGCTGACATTGTATTTTGAGTGGAATTTGCCTCTTCATTCATAGTTGGAATCAGTATTTGAGTTGTTGGATTGTTGATTTCCCTCCATCATTTGAGGAGCACACTTTGTACTTTGAGAGTTCTCTTGAGTCATTTGTATTTGTTGCATCACATTGTAAACGGGTGCATTTTTGGTTGAAGCCGACACCCTTTATTTCATTTTTGAGCCTAAGTTGTTGAAAATGGCCAAAATCAATGAGGCATTAATGTTGTTGAATGACCTCATTCATTCCAATGTTGATGACATGATAAAAATGAGCAAGGATGCTCTATGTAACATTCAGAGTTGTTTGCTAGATGCACAAGAAAAGATTGAGTTTTTGCAGTTGGAATCTCAGCTCCAACAAGACGAACTTCAGCAAAAGAGTCACCATTCTGAACCTGTTTCTGTTCAAAACATTGTGAAGGACTCTCATCAAAAGAAAGAAGATAAAGTTTTAGTTGATTCACATTCAGTGCCTTGTACTAGAACAGATGTACATGCAGATGCAGCAACCAAGCCTGCACTTCTCAAGCCCATCATCAGACCTTGGGAAGAGCTTGTCCACAACAAGCATCGAACTGGTCTTGGATACGACAAGGATGTGTCCTTTCATATTCCAGACTACACCAAGCCCATCATATTTTAGAGTGCCGAATTCTTGTATGACAGTTCACCTGCAGCTGTTCCAGATCCTATTCAACAACAAGAACATATTGAGAAATGCCAACACTGTGATCGAGTTGGCCACATGAAAGATCACTGTTTTGATATTCATCCATGCAAGCACTGTGGTCGGCACACTCATTCTTCAGACAGATGCTTCAGAAACAAGCCTCCTGCAAGAACAAAGATTCATCTTGGATGGATCTCTTCTTGGCAATGGGCATCAGCAGCCAAGAAGATGTTTACGACACATGTTAGAACATGTTCACGGATATTGAAAAAACTTGCAGTTGAGTTTTCGCCATCATCTCACCTTGTCCCTGACAGGGGGGAAAATGGTGGTCATGTACAAGCTTCCATGACAGATCAAGCGAGTCTGAGCCACAATCTCTCATTCCATGTTCAGAGTTGTAGCTAGCAGTTCAAGTGAGCCTGATCCACAATTCGTCATTCCGGATTCAGAGATGTAGCCAGAGATACGGATGCCCATGAGCACACCTTCGGTTGGTGGATAACCTAAAACCATCATCTTTGGTTGGTGGATAACCTAAAACCATCATTTTCAGTTGGTGGATAACCTAAAACCATCATCTTTGGTTGGTGGATAACCTAAAACCATCATTTTCGGTTGGTGGATAACCTAAAACCATCATCTTTGGTTGGTGGAAAACCTAAAACCACCACAGGTAGTAGACCTCCCTTCTTTTAGGTCGAAGGTCTCCTTTTTTTATGAGGGACAATTCCTCTAGCAGAAGCCTTCAACTTCTTGCCAGTTTTGGAAGAGTTCCAGGAACTGCAACATGTTTTGCGTTCCAGTGTTTGTGGTCATCCTAAAACCAACTTTTTTTTCCAACATTTCAGAGAGTTGATTCAGCCCAAGTGCTGCCATGTATACTTTGCAGATTTGTATTACAACTCTTTTCTTGGACTCACACATACCCCTTCGGATTAAGGGGGGATGTTGGAACACCTAATCCTACATGGGTAGGTGTGGAATACGAAAATTCACAATGGAGTCCAAGTGACCTTGGAATATGAAACCAAGAGTCACACCATTGTACTATAAATGTACATCTTTGTATAATGGAAAATAAGAAAGCCTCACGCTTATCCTTCATTGTGTTGAGTCTCTTGTGGTTGTGTGTATTCTTCTCTCATACACCATGTGTATGCTTCAACATGGTGTTTAACAAGAAAAAACCGTGACGGGCGGGAGGTTTGTACCATTGGTCGAAACCAAAGCTGTGGAGGGTTCAGATGTAATTTGGATGGCTTGATAAGCCAACTCGGCTGGGGAGAGCGACATCTAATCTCCGTAGGAATCAATGTTTGAAAGCACCAGTAGGATCAATCGGTCGATAGAGCCATCCAAAGTGGTGGATATCATTGCAACCGTATGTGGAACCTCAGGCGACGGGAGAGGAAAAAAACCCATCAGGGAAGATGCCTTCAGAAGACCAGTACCAATACTGACGTATGAGTCAAGAACGCCTCCTACTAGGGGTACAGTGCTACTTGGTAACGTGGAATAATCGAGGGTGCAAAGGATAACTGATCCACTGTGACTATCTTCCCATCCAATGGAAAGAGGATGAGTCGGAAAACCGAAGAAACAATGGCAGTCATTGCGTAAGACCAACTGTGACCCGGCAACAGATTATAGTCGAGATGACGATCTATGACTTCTATGTCCACCGTTATCGTTTTCCCACTAAGGGAAATGGGAAAGCTAGCAAGGTAGCCTTTTGGGAGGAAAGTGTGGCCTTCGAAAGCTTTAAGGGAATTCGACGGCGAAGACAAAGTAGGAGAACCCAAAGTGAGCCAACAAGTAGTTGAAATAACGCAGGTCGAAGCACCTTCGTCTATGACATTACGATTTATTGGTCTCCCTTTCGACACAACCTGTGCCACCTAGAATGCAAGTTGGTGTGAGAGGCGAGGTTTAGATTTTTCCATGTCAAAGATAGCTAGTGTAGAATCCTAGGGGTTAATTCCAGCAATCGCCGAAAGCAAGGCTTTCCTTTGTGCTGGGCAAGTTTGCAATACTTCGAGAGCATACATAGCCTATGGTTCTTGTGCCAAATCTTCTACAATTTTGTAGTTTTGGGCGGCACGTGAAGAGGTGTTCTGAGTCGTGCGTCGAAGTGTCCCTTTGGGGAGATGAATCGCGGGGTCAACAACAAGTCGTTCGATATGCAAATCATTGGGCGGCAGTGGATTTGAACTAGTACCAGGTTCCTGAGTATCAATAACAAAATTTTCATAGAGTTTGGCTCGTGTCTGGAGTTCAACACTCTACACCATAAATGGCGGACGATCCTTCACCGGAAGGATGTGTACCACCATTTCCCCTTTGCGGGGGTTGTGGTGGGTTTGCAACCATGTGTTACTGTTTCTGCTGTGGATTAGGGAAGGGATTATGAGGAATGGCAGGTGTCATCCTAGAGTCCTTGTTTGTGATAAAATCTGTGCATTCCTATAGCTGAGGACATTTGTATGTCAAGTGGTCCTCTGCACAGATTATGCAAGGAAATTTCATGGGTTTCTCCTTCCCTTTGTCGATTTTAGCAACATTTTTCTAATCGGGATTATTCTAATGCTCCGACTGCTCTTCCGAAGAAGAGGTATTTTTCTTGTTCTTCTTATTCTTGCCACTAGGTTTTTGTGAAATTTGCATAGAATTTACCTTAGCGATAGGAATAGTAGTCGATTGCTTAGGGGCGGTGGCAGCCGAAGATGGATGGGAAGTTTGGCCACTAGGTTGTTTTATGGCTACGCCGGAGATTGCACCAACAAGACTGTCAACGTGTGCTCCAGGTTTTTGAGTAGCGGGAGGATTCAGATTACCAGGGGCATGGGGGAGTAGACCATATAGCATGCCAGATTGAAAATAGATCAAATCTAAATGTTGTGCACGATGAATGGATTGATCTTCCTTGACTGCACCAGATAGACAAATGTCCTTAGCTAGGGTTGGTAAGAGTGAATTACTAAACCAATTAGATAAGAGATGATATGAGATTGGCACTTTGACTAGCCTTATCCTACGTCTCCATTCGTGAATGTGATTGGAGATGTGGGTGGTGATGTCTAGGCGCAACGAGGTTAAGATTTCCGTGCCAGTTTCATATCTAATAGGTAATTGGAAATTCTTAAGAAATTCCGTAGCTAAGGCACCAAAAGTATTGACGGCTCCGCGTGGTAACTCAATGTACCATTTGGCAGCGTTGCTTGTGAGAGTGTGGGGGAAAAGTCAAGCTGGATACTATCATCCACCATGGAGTTAGAAACATACCATAGATGAAAGGTGGTGACATGCGTGGCCGGATCGTCCCCTTGTTTTCCGTCGAATTCAGGGATGTCAGACAGAATCTTGTGAGGTACTGGAGGCCATAGTGTGTTGTGGTTGATGGGATCATTGGTTAGTTTGTAGATGTCGGGGCTGTCTAGAGCTGCCAAAAATGGAAATTGCGTGTTTGTCCCCGGATCTAGCCAAGGAAGTATTGGCTGACTATTTGGATGATAGGATCCACCCATCAATGTGTTACCAATATGATAAGTAGGACTTTGTTGATAAAAGTTCCCTGTGGATGGGGGTGTAGGGATGTATGGTTGCTGTCCGTAGGGTATATTTTACTGGGGGGATAACGATTGGTTGCCCCCTGCATAAAATTTTTCCCCTTGTTCAAATGGATTTTGAGGTTGGTTTTCCCATATGGACGCAATAGAGCTAGCCGGAGGCATGCTATTATTCGCATAGTTAAGCAATGACATAGACTCTATACCGAAATTTTGACCACTTAAAGGAACAATGTTAACAATGGGCTGTCCATTTTATCGTAATAATTGCAAGTGTACCGAAGTGCCCCCTGTCATCTATGTGTTGGTTACACTGCCCCTTGGCATGGTGCCAAGGGGTTTGAACTCAGCGAAGGGTTCCAATAGAAAGGGTTGCTAAAAGGAACCGAAGTAGCCCCACTCGTGGGAGCGGGCACCGTGGGTCCCGGTGTAGTCACCGTAGGAGTAGATCCCAAAGGATTTGGAGATCCACTAGCAGTTGTGGTGACCGTAGTGTTGGGACCAGACATAGGCTGGCTATTGGGGTTGTCGATTATTAGCGTAGAACTGACTACCGCCAGGGAAGATGGTGGCGACCCTGGGTTGGTTGCTGTTGGCATCGACCCCATGGGTGCCGGTTGTGAAACGTATGTTGGTGCAGCCGAAGACATATCTTGGCTTGGTGTAATCTGAACTAACACTGGGACCGATGGATTAGTGAGTGGAGGATTGCAAGGAGGTACGATTCCCTCTATAAAAGGATCTTCTGGAAATTCCATGTGATATGGGGCTATGTGAAAATCAGGGTTTGTCACTAGAGACTGCTCTTCCAAAGAAGGCACGGGTTCACCAAGAGTCGACTCCTCCTATGGTGTTAATGGAGGGAGACCTCACTGTTGTCGAGACAGACAACAAGGGTTGAAAGACGCCACAGTGACCTATTTATTTTTAGCAAATTTTAATTATTTGTGATTTATTATAAAGTCTCAGTGATAGTAACCACACACCTAAAAAAGAAAAAATAAAAAAGGACTTTCTAAAATCAATCAACAAGCAGCTATAACAAGGTGGCCCTATCTGAGTACTACCGTTTGCTGGAGATGAAACCCAATATCACAATAGCATACAGAGAGGGTTAGTCGTAAACACAGTTACGAACTCTAGAGCTTCGCTCGAAACTCAAACAATAGGTGTAAGCACTCTTGTGAAGACGAGTACCCTCCCAAAGACCAAAGACATAGTAGGTCCATCTGTTTTAGGTACTAGGACAGCCCGTTCCAGTCACCTTGTGTAAGTCCCTAAAAAGTTTGGCAACTAAATATACCTCAAATCACAGACATCATCAGGGGGGTCACGGTTGTAGACATCACGCTATATGGGCAGAACACCTAGATCCCCGGTCTAGTTTTGACATCCCCGAAGGGAACCCAAATATATAGCATGCCCATTGAATGCAATAAAAGGTGGGATACCTTCTCATGCACCTTGGTGTTGTCTCACGCTTAACTCCGGTGGTAGTGGAGTGGTCCAAATAATATGAGTGCAATAGGATTTCACTTATTAATGACTCTAGTCTCAAGTTTTGAGATCTTGGGTGTTTTTCTCACTTCTCCTACCCCAAGATCCTAGCCTGAACTACTGTTGCAATGAGCTCAGAAAAAGTTATATGATTAATTGTATTATCGCTTGATTCTTAGTGTACTTGATTATTAGTCTTGCGGAGGGAGAGTGGACGTATGAAATGTGATGAGACTCTGACTCAAAAACCATGCAGAAATATGCTCTAAATATTCAGTTCAATGAAGAGTTTTTTCTACAAGGAGAGATTTCTTTAAACATCCGTGCACCAAACATTCAAATAACACAGTTCAAATTTAAAGATTCAGAAATCTATCTATCTCCTCTTAACAGCTTTTTAACCAAATTTTTTCAGAATTAATTCAGCTAAGTTCATAAAACTAAAACGATTTTTTTTTTCAAAAAGTAGATGTGATTGACATTAAATTTTTTAAATCAGAAAAAAAGACAGAAATGTTAGCTGGCAAATAAGCACAAGGATCCAATAAGAGAAGCTATTATGATGGCAAATAACTCTACAGCGAAAGGGAAACAGAAAAGAGGTGTAAACAACATATTTTGGCTGGGTAATGCTGGCAAGCAGAGACTATAGAGCGTTAATATTGAGACTAATGAACTGTATCTGAGCATAGATCACGTTATAACGCTCTAAAACACTTACAGGGGAAGCGTTAGTCAGGGTAAAGTTGCATAGATGGCTAAGCAGGGTCTAATCTAGACTCTGTGAGCTTTTGAGATGTTCACCGAGCATATAAACTGGTCGGAAGGATATGTGAATAGAGGGAAAAAGGTAAAGTCATAAGAACAACCCGGAAGCTTGGGGTTTAGTCCCCAGCGGAGTCACCAATTCTTCTATAGGGTAATATGCTTGGGTGATGGTTATTAAATATCCCTCTAGAGGCTTTCCGGTGCCCGAGGCAGATAGTCAGATTAGCTGTAAAGTTCACAAAGACACTGCATACATGTTCATGCTAATATATATAATCGACAAAGTAAGATGGAGAGATTACCTCTTTATGGACAACAGATCCTATGGAGAACGCCAAGCAGTGAAGTAGAGATGCTTCTTCACTGGCTCCAAATCTAGATCCTGTAATCAATCAAAGCACTCGCGTAATCTCTACAACAATATAGCTTCTTATCGATTAAACTAGAATATAAGAAACATGAAATAATACAGATCTAAGCCATTCATATCATGCTACATAGACAATTGAAAAACAATTGTGACACTGATGCATCGAATGGACAAAACAGATACAATTCTATTGATTTATAAACAGGAGGATTACAACCGTCAGTTGCACTAAGCCCTCCTCAATCTTCCAATTCCTCTCTCTCTTTATCTATCTCCGAGTGTGATGATGCTCAAGGCAGAAATCTCTCAATGAACTTCGATGATATTCAAGCCTCACACTACAACAATGAAATTCTACTCCACATAAAATCAAACCTTCGACCTTAGACCAAGAGCCCATAGCTCCATTTTATAGGAGATGGAGAGGACAAACCTTGCCAACTCTTTCAACCTGTTCAAATCGAGAAAGATCTAGATGTGTCCTTGCTTTCCTTTGCTTTTACCTTTCATTGGAGTTCATTTATGTTTGGAAATTCCCAATAAAAGGTCTATGCCATTTAGTTTCTATTTTGAACTGATTCCCTTTTGAGAGAAAGTTGGAAATGCCATTCAGATTTCTGTAAGATATTTCCTTCTTCACACTTAAACATGGTTAACGCTGCCCCTTGGGCAAGGCAAAGCGTTAGCCTAGGCATTAACACTCCCTTTGCATGGCTCAGGTGCGTTATAATGTTTTCTAGATGTTTCTGGGGTGCGTTACCTTGGAAAAAATGGGTCTTGTCTAGGTCATTTTCTTCCTTCCATGTTACCTTCTCCTCTGAGCTGATGAGGAGGTAATTTGTCCTATAACATAAATGAATGCCAATGTGAAAATGATAGATCTTGGCAGCTTAATTGAGCACCCTTAGGTGTGAAAAGGGGCTGTAACACCTTGACCGGGTCAACTTTGACCAAATCAACAACGCTGTCATGGAGGAGTGTGTAATATTCCCAAATGGGGAAGCAACAATACATGATTATAAAACTAGAAGTAGCAGTGATAAATCAACACATGTAATGTAAGAATATCATATAGCCATCATATTAAGATCATAACAACAAAATGTATACAATTCCTTGAGGAAATAGTCACTCAAGATAGGCAAAACCAACCCCTAAATAACATGTACAATAAAGACCACTGCTACACAACAATGCCCAAGGCTATGAAAATGTAGTATTATTAAGTATAACTGCTGCTGGGAAGTGTAAATACACAAATATAAAAATATAGAGCTCATACAATGTTGGGAGTGAAGATATAAACTCCCAGACACAATTTCAAGACAATCTGGAATGGATTTCCTGAAATATGCAAAAAGTACAAAATGCCGGAGTGCAGCCCTAGGGCTGAGTAGCAGCTGCAAATCAAAGTCTGGATGGAGATGGATGAAGAATAAACATGAGATGAATGAACCTCCTCCAATGGATCTTCTAAGTGAAAGGCTGATCCTAACACTGAAGATCTCACCTTCCAATCTAGCAATGAAACCCCTCACTGCAAATGCTCTCTAAAATAACGTAGTCAAGGAGAGATACTGCACTGTAGGTGATGGTAAATAAGTTGGCCAAGTGCCAAGATCAGCAATAAGCTCCATAATCTTCCTCGCTGATCTCCCAAAGGAAAGAAAGCTTCCCCCTCTGAAAAATAGCTCTGGAAGTGGTGTTATCAACCCTCCACTGCAACACCCTGCAACACAACCCAACTCTAAACAGAAATTGCACTGTAGATGAAGGAGGTAGCTTGGCCTCAAGCCTAAATGTGGAGAAATGAAGTGCAAGCTCCATCAAGAGGCCTCTATAAAAAGGAGAAGGAATTCCTAAACAAGAATGCCTTGTGCTAAGTAGCACAACAATCACAACTAAACAGTTGAAGAAAGCACAATAGTCATGCAGACCACAAAATCAATAATCCATAACATCATCTCTTGCTATGGCTGCCTTGCCCTCCTTATATACAAATGGAAGCCTTCTCACCTTGGGTCCTAATTATTAGGGTTTCCTCCACCAAGGAATCTTCCTCCCACTATCACTGTGTCGTCTCCATAGATGATCTCCACCTCTTATTCCAATGTTGTTGACTTGGTCAAACTTGACCTTGTCCACATGTATTTGCCCCTGTTCACACATGAGGGTGAGAAATCCAACTATTATTATTATTATCTCCTTTCACAGCATGAGGGATTTTATTCTTATTTTTGAAATGTATGGGCCTCCTTACCCATTTATTCATCTCCTAAGTGTCAAAAGCAAAAATAATATTCCAATTAGCTGCATGCTAATTTTGGAATATTACAGTCCTCCCCTCCAAAATGTTGCTTGTCCTCAAGAAAATACAAGCATAGAACTGAAGAGCCTCCTCTTCTCCTCCTGTGGCATCCTCATATGATAAAATCCTCCAAGGATCAAGCTGCTGTCTCATCAATATATCTCCAAGTTGTCCCTCCCAAGTATGCAAGCTAGCTTTTGGTGAGCATCCCAAATAGCTATCATCATGTAAAAGTAAAACACCCACGGAGGCAACAATTTGTTGTCTAGAGGTCTCTTTGAGGCATGGAATCTGAAGGTATTGGGAACCATCATTCCCATGTGGATCCTCCATCCCCAAGCTATCATCCATACAAAATGAGTTACCTCCCAGCATGGCAACTCCTGAAAATTCTCCTCCACCTTTGGCTCCTGCAATGTAGGTGGCCTGAATAACTGAACATGGTAGACAAAGTAGCCTACCCCACACTGTCCTTCTCTCCACTTATGATAAGTGTAGAGTATCTACTGATCTTGGGCTGCAATAATGTTGCCCTGATCTGAAAATGGAATGTACTTGTTTGAGGGTGCAAGGTATCCATTTCCCATAATTTCAAATTGAGCTATACACTCCAAGTGACCTCTGAAAATGTGAGAACAAACTATTTCCTATACAGAGATGGACTGTAGGGGCATTCACCGTATGTTTCACCTTTCTAGGAAAGGATGAATCCGGAGGCTACCTGGCCCTCTACAGACTCTGCCTAAGGAAATAATATGTAAACACTTAGAAGTCTTTGACATTCACATACTTGAAATTTGATGTCTTGCGGAATAAGACAAATAACTTTCTTCAGCTGAGAAGGTGATTATGTGTGTATGCAAGTTATGTATATTTGCTGTTTAACAATTTATATCAGTTTTGTTTAGCATATCATCTTCAGCAAATAAAGACATCAAAATGATAAGCAGTTCACCCCCTCCTCTGGGCTACATCTGCTGGACCAAGCCTCTCAAACTAGGCTTGTCCTCTTGTATTAAAAATGCTACAAAGGCTAATACAAGAATAAGAGTGTCTCGAAAGACAGATCTGACTGTAAATACAGAATCAGAAGATAGGAATTAGCTGAACATGCTATTTCCCAAACACTAAACAGTGAAAATTGTACCTGATACAGTACTTTTCCCCAATTGGCTCTGGTGGCCCTTTAGACTTGCAGGGAGAATTTCGAGGTGAAGATGACCTCAATTGGTTCTGAAACCTCTTCCATTCAACTCAGAAGGTCGAAAATATCAGAAATAGACTTTTGAATCACCAAAAATGGATGAACATAGCACCCAAACAGCTCCAACACTGAAATGGCCCTGGTGGCCCTGAAAGCTTCCCTGAAGCTAAACAGTGAGAAGAATTCCTCAAAAGGAAAAACGAGCCGTAGAAATGGATTCAGAATGCTGAAAACCTTCAGGAATGACATTCGTTCCACATAAACTGGCTGCACAATTCCCAATGCAGCTCCCAAACTGATTTGGCCCTAGTGGCTCCTGGAACTTCCACGGAGAAAAATCACCTGCAAACGGCCTCAGATGGCTGTGAAACCTGTGCCAATGGCTTCAGAAGGTCGAAGAGACCCGAAATCAAAAAAAAATTCGTCTTCAAAGACCTCTCCTAGCAGAAGTTATGACCAAAAAACTAAACTGCCAGTTTCACCTAAACAAACTCCACTAAATGTGGAGAGACTGCAGATAACGCCGCCACATGGGGAGGTGGCGCCAAAACTGGGCGGAACCGCCATAAAAGGCGCACAGTTAAACGTTGGCAATTAATGTTATGTGACGTGTTCACAAGTCCGGCGGTTAACATAACGGTTTTAAACGTTGTAAATTAATACAAAACGTTGTATGTATTAAAAACCCACTTCATACGTTTAAACCAAAGTTTTTAATTTGCCACGTTTGAAATAGCGCCGAGCTTGGGCCGTGGTTCTCCGCCGGAGGGTCATGTGGGAAGGGGCTGGCCCGATGGGCTGGCCCCTTTACGGGCCCCGCGCAAACAAAATCACGCCATAAATATTAATCCGCTTGGCACATATAACAACGAACCAACCTGTGGTCTGGCGGTAAAAATGTTTGAATGTTATTCACCAGGTCGGGAGTTCAAAACCAGTCAAGCCCGAGATAAAATTTTAAAACGCGCCTTTCAACTTTTACCTTGGGGCCACGTGGCGGCCTCCGGGCTAGCCACGTGGCGGCCTCCAGGCTAGCCACGTGGCGCCATATCATTGGCCAATACGGGAATATTCCCCAGAATATTCTGCGGAATATTCTACGGAATATTCCCAGAATATTCTGTGGAATATTTTTTTTTTAATAAAAATTTTCACAAAGTCCAATTTGTCCTTTTTTAATGGAAATTGAGAAAACTTTGAAGCTGAATAACTTCTTCATACGGAGACCATTTTTCGAACCGTTCACGGCGCCGGAATCAGGAAGACGAGCTCTATCCGGTCGTTCAGGTTCCAACCAGTTCTGAGCACTTTCATTTTTGACCATTTTACGACACCTGGTCCTGAGCTCCTGATCACACCTCCCAAATGAGAAGGCTTTTGGTCCCCAAAAGCTTACTGAATCTCTGCACTGAACTGTACAGCAATTGAGGAACAGAAATATCCTCTTCCAGTCAGCCAAAAGAGCACACTAATGCCCAAAAAATGTCCTGCCTTGTTAAATGTCGTCATGGCGACTTTTTGCTGCATACGCCAAGTACTTGTCGAATCCCGACCAAGTTATTTCGCCAGACAAAACTGAAATTGCAGGAACCAGCAATGAAACTTGCTGATATATGAGCTGAAATATTCCCCTGAATCATGTGGACTTGCCAACTATCACGATGCCCATCCAAGGCACCTCCATTCCAGAAGAAGAACTGCCTCCCAAATGAGAAAGCTTTTACAAAGATGAAACACTTCATCATTTCTCCTGTTTATAATCTTGGAGATCAAATTAACTTTTTCCAAGTCAATAATCATTACATGCATGGATAAAAAACAAAGTAATCAACCCTTCAAGTTAATCACACATACATGTTTAAAAAATACAAGGAAATCATCATGATCCCTGTGCTCATGCATCTCATTTTCATGCATGCAATTTATCCTTCAACTTTCTCTTAAGTACAATCATAAGTACAAGATCCTCAATCACATGTACATGTACTTTCAAAGCTGAAATGAAAATAACTTTCACTACGATAGAATGAGTCTCATACTCAGTTTTTCCATCTTGCAACTTGCATTCCTTTAACAAAGAAAATGCATTCAATCAAAAGACATGCAACTTTAATTGGATAAGAATTCTAACCATTTCTTACCAATCCATTTCAAAGGTGATTCCTTTAACTGCACATCAATATCAACATGTGTATCATCCTGACACATATCAATGATGGAAACTTCCTTCCCATTCTTGCCATACTCTTTCTCCCACTTCTTCAACTTTTGTGGAAGCATTGTTGGATTCAAAGTCCAACACCTTTCAATAGTATGTCCTTGCTTATGGAAGTTGTCATTATGAAAATGAACAAAAGAGCTTCAGCAAACTCAAACAACAAGTAGTTTGCAGAATAATAAAGCAGTCAATCTTCAACACTGCTTAAGACACCTTTCAAGCTACACAATCAAGCTAGTGATGTCAGTCAAGCAAACCAGCTTTGCAACCTTGCTCCGATACCATCTGATCTGAAAATGGAATGTACTTGTTTGAGGGTGCAAGGTATCCATTTCCCATAATTTCAAATTGAGCTATACACTCCAAGTGACCTCTGAAAATGTGAGAACAAACTATTTCCTATACAGAGATGGACTGTAGGGGCATTCACCGGATGTTTCACCTTTCTAGGAAAGGATGAATCCGGAGGCTACCTGGCCCTCTACAGACTCTGCCTAAGGAAATAATATGTAAACACTTAGAAGTCTTTGACATTCACATACTTGAAGTTTGATGTCTTGCGGAATAAGACAAATAACTTTCTGCAACTGAGAAGGTGATTATGTGTGTATGCAAGTTATGTATATTTGCTGTTTAACAATTTATATCAGTTTTGTTTAGCATATCATCTTCAGCAAATAAAGACATCAAAATGATAAGCAGTTCACCCCCTTCTCTGGGCTACATCTGCTGGACCAAGCCTCTCAAACTAGGCTTGTCCTCTTGTATTAAAAATGCTACAAAGGCTAATACAAGAATAAGAATGTCTCGAAAGACAGATCTGACTGTAAATACAGAATCAGAAGATAGGAATTAGCTGAACATGCTCTTTCCCAAACACTAAACAGTGAAATTTGTACCTGCTACAGTACTTTTCCCCAATTGGCCCTGGTGGCCATTTAGACTTGCAGGGAGAATTTCGAGGTGAAGATGACCTCAATTGGTTCTGAAACCTCTGCCATTCAACTCAGAAGGTCGAAAATATCAGAAATAGACTTCTGAATCACCAAAAATGGATGGACATAGCCCCCAAACAGCTCCAACACTGAAATGGCCCTCTTGGCCCTGAAAGCTTCCCTGAAGCTAAACAGTGAGAAGAATTCCTCAAAAGGAAAAATGAGCTGTAGAAATGGATTCAGACTGCTGAAAAACTTCAGGAATGACCTTCGTTCCACATAAACTGGCTGCACAATTCCCAATGCAGCTCCCAAACTGATTTGGCCCTGGTGGCTCCTGGAACTTCCACGAAGCAAAATCACCTGCAAACGGCCTCAGATGGCTGTGAAACCTGTGCCAATGGCTTCAGAAGGTCGAAGAGACCCCGAATCAAAAAACAATTCGTCTTCAAAGGCCTCCCCCATCAAAAGTTATGGCCTCTTTAGTAAACCGCCTCTTTCCCCTTGAGAAACTCCACTAAATGTGGAGGAAGTGCAGTTAAGGGCGCTAAATTAGCAACAAGCGCCAAAATAGGAGGGCGGAACCGCCAAAATAGGCGCGCGGTTTAAACTTGGCATGTTTGTGGAGGCGCGTTCATATGCGGGGTTGACGGTTATGTAACCGTTTGCAATTAAATACAAATGTTATATATTACATAACATTCGTTAAACAATAACAAACCCACTAAACAACATTAAACCAAAGTTTGATTCCGCCATATCATCACGCGCTGATGACGTTGAGGTGTGGTTCCGCTGCGGAGGTCATATGGTAAGGGGCTGGCCCCTTTACGGGCCCCGCCCATTCAACCACACGTAATAAAAACAAATCTGTCCGCACATATTACAACACATGCATCCGCGGCCTAACGGTAAAACACATGGATTGTAACCATGCGGTCGCAGGTTCAAATCCCATCCACGCCATAATAAAATTTTTGAAAACGCGCCATTTCAAATTCCGACTTGGGGCCCACGTGGCGGCCTCCGGGCTAGCCACGTGGCGCCATATGATTGGCTGGAATATGGAATATTCCCCAGAATATTCTGCAGAATATTCCACAGAATATTCCCAGAATATTCTGTGGAATATTCTTTTTTTAATAAAATTTTCCAAAGTCCAATTTGCCCTTTTTTAATGGAAATTGAGAAAACTTTGAAGCTGAATAACTTCTTCATACGGAGACCATTTTTTGAACCGTTCGCGGCGCCGGAATCAGGAAGACGAGCTCTATCCGGTCGTCCAGGTTCAAACCAGTTCTGAGCTCTTTCATTTTTGACCATTTTACGACACCTGGTCCTGAGCTCCTGATCATGCCCTCAAGTGGCAAGAAGAAGATTGGATCTCCAAAGATCTTCTCTCCAACATTATGAATCATGTAGGCCCAAACCATCCCATATATGATGAATAGGAAATCACCACCATATGGCATCCAAATGAGAGGAATACTGAAGGTTTCATGTAGTGCTGGAAGGTACCAAAAGTTTCCCAAGTGGTCACAACGCAGTTTTCTTAACTGTTGTTCTAGAAAATAACATGGCAAGTTGTTTATTGACAAATTTATAGTTATGTATGTCATCACATCTACTAGTGAATAGTAAATGGCTGGGTATATCAACTGAGCATACATGAAATAATAAAACAATTTTCCATGGCCACACAAAATATGGCTATCTCCATCATAAAATTTGGCCCAAAATTGACCATGAAGCCCAATGAGAAGCTTGCCCTCTTATGGAGCAATGCACTGTATAGAAATCGTAAGAGCATGCAAATACTGTGTTAGATAATCAATAGTTGCAAAAACAAAATTCTTACCATGTACTGAAAGTAAGATGATGATAGGATCCATGAATAAGCCCTCCATAGTGGTATGACATACTCCCATGAAGAGAAATGAATCATATGCTGCACAAGGATCCTTATTCTTATGCTCGGAAATCCAAGTCAAGAAGAACATATCACAGTAATAGATGTCTCCATCCACTACTCCATCACTCTCACCTCCTCCTTTTTCACCAAGTGCATCATATGTGAAGTGATCCCGGGAACACTCCATCAATAAACCCAAGCTCCCAAGTGACAACATTGTTGGCCTATGTAAATAGGCTCCTGCCAACTCATAGCTCCATTCTTTGACATGTTCATTGTCAAAGTCATCTCCCACAATGCTGCTATATATAGGAACTTCCTTCCAAAGTGGAAGTACCTCCTCATCAGCCAAGGCTAAGTAGTAGCCCCTTTGCACCATGATAGTGCCATCACCTACTCCTGCAACATAATGCAAAGTATGGGAGCAAATCTGCCCATGCTCTCCCAAGAGCAACCAAAGCAACAATAGTTTTTGCTGCCTCCTCACACCTCCATCATACAAATCATGTGGTGAAAGCATAATGATTGATATGAATAATGTCATATCAACACAAATCATCCATAATCCTTGTTGCCATATGATACAAGTGCCCTGCCAAACTTTCTCCACCCACATACCCTTTGAAAGATGATATGTCACATGATGGCCAAACTCCTTCAAGAGTAGCCAACGCAGCCAAGCCTCCTGCTGCCCAGTGTCACAGAATTGTAAGTAGCTTTCCAGCCTCTTGCTCACCATCCACATCCATTCATCCAAATGTGGGTGCCTCCCATCATGCTCTACCTTGGTACTCTTCCACTGAAGACTACCATCCTCCCAAATCAGATTCCTCCTCTTGCATCTCATGGGATGTTGAAATGAAACTCCTTGGAGATCTCCTAGAGAAGATCTCACACCAATGACCATCTTGAATCCATAAAGATCCAAGTGTGCTAGAGGCAAAATCTCCTTACTGCTGCTTAATGAGAGTGCTGCTAGTCTCCTCAATGATGTATTTTCTGTCTCATGCTCCAACTCAAGGATGAACATAGAGTTATGCATAGGATTGTTTAGGAAAACGTTCATCCTATCCCCCAAAAATTCACACCCCAACCCAAAGTGTGGTGTGCAGCTCAATAAGGGCACATTAGGATGATGGTTAATCCCTTCCTTGAGCAATTCAAGGTTGCACAACGCAGTGCAATTCTATTTCTCCACATTAGCAGTATGCAATGGTATATATCCCTCCATAAGTTTTGTTGAAATAATAGGAAATGGAAACTTAGGAATACCTTGGTGAAATTTGGGGACATCTTGTAAGGCTGCAAGAGTTCCTTCCTCCAATGTGTTGGCTCCCCCAACTGCTGATGATGATGGTTGCTCCTCCATAGTTGTATCAACGCTAGTACATGCCTCCTTCAATGGTGGTGAGGGCTTCTCCTCATCTAATTTCTAATTTCCAAAATTCTTAATCAACCTTTGAGTAAATTTTGCAAAATTAGTCACTCTTGCATGACTCAAATGGCTGAACCACCAAATGTTTGCTTCACCCTCAAGGTGCAGCGTTGCAATCTCTACAACCCCTCTTTCTACCACTAGATGTAGTAGGAATAATGCATCTAGTTTTATTGCCCAAGCCCTTGCTATAGATGACCCATCAAAAGTAGACAATAGAAACCTATTGCCCTTGATTCTCTCTTTGCTGCAAGGTCTCATTTCTTCCTCCAGCTGAATGAACTATGGGAAAGCTAGAGTCTCCTTGAAGTCTCTAGGTTGAGATTTGTACTCAACAAGGTATTCACTTAGAATCTTGTGATCCAAGTGTCCTCCATCTTTCTGCAATTTGTCTCATTTTTCAAAAGGAAAGAGTATAGGCTCACTGCTTCTTTCTTCTCTTCTTTGCTTGACCTCCTGTTGAGGTCCTTTCTAGATCTGAAAAGAGATGAGATAAAACTCATTCTCTCCGTCATTTTGATCTTCCTCTTTGTCTTCTTATTCTCCTAATAGCATAATGGCTGAGATCGACAGGCTGAGCCAAGATTATGCTCTGATACCACTGTAGTATTCTCAAATGGGGAAGCATCTTGAACATAAAACTGGAAGTAGCAGTGATAAATCAACACATGTAATGTAAGAAAATCATATAGCCATCACATTAAGATCATAAAAGCAAAATGTATACATGTCCTTGAGGAAATAGTCACTCAAGATAGGAAAAACCAACCTCAAAAGAACATGTACAATAAATACCACTGCTACACAACAATTCCCAAGGCTATGACAGCGCAATATTATGAAGTATAACTGTTGCTGGGAAGTTTCAATACACAAATATAAAAATATAGAGCTCATACAATGTTGGGAGTGAATATCTAAACTCCCAGACACAATTTCAAGACAATCCGGAAAGGATTTCCTAAAATATGCAAAAAGTAGAAAATGCCGAAGTGCAGCCTTAGGGCTAAGTAGCAGCTGCAAATCGAAGTCTGGATGGAGATGGATGAAGATGAAACATGAGATGAATGAACCTCCTCCAATGGATCTTCCAAGTGAAAGGTTTATCCTAACACTGAAGATCTCACCTTCCAATCTAGCAAAGAAACCCCTCACTGCAAATGCTCTCTAAAATAACACAGTCAAGGAGAGATACTGTGCTGCAGGTGATGGGAAATAAGTTGGCCAAGTGCAAAGATCTGAAATAAGCTCTAGAATATTCCTCACTGATCTCCCAAAGGAAAGAAAGCTTCCTCATATGAAAAGCTAGCTCTGGAAGAGGTGTTATCAACCCTCCACTGCAACAACCTGCAACACAACCCAGCTCTAAACAGAAACTATGCTGTAGTTGAAGGAGGTAGCTTGGCCTCAAGCCTGAATGTGGATAAATGAAGTGCAAACTCCCTCAAAAGGCTTCTCTAGAAAGGAGAAGGAATTCCTAAATAGGAATGCCTTGTGCTAATGTTATAGCATCATTTCTCACCTTCATATGATTCATGATTGCTTTTATGGCTTTGGGCACCCATTCCTACAGACTTGGACAAATTCACTTAAAAACAATGTAAAAATCCACATACGCGACTATGCCCGTACTTTTCTGCGTGTATACGCGAGTATATCTGCACTTTTTCGCGTATGCCATTAAAATGATTAAAAAATATATAAAAAATCCCTAATTTCGCGTTGGGTTGATGGTTACTCAGGTAGTTCAACCACCCCAGCACGTGGCCAACTGTTTCCAACTGTTGAAACTACTTGGAGGGAGTATAAAAGGCCCTCATGTGCATGGCCTAAGGGAGAGAGAATTTATTGATATTATACTCTGTTGGTATTCCCTATCCAAGTCTGATTCCCCGTGCCTCCTGCACTTTCCCAGTTCAGTTCAGGAAACCTTTGTTTCCTTGAGATGCTCATCTTCCTATATGTCATCTCGTATGCACCAGTTTGGAAAGAGTCTTAGCGAGGCAAGGGCGAGACGAATCCGGACGACGGTCTGCTCGAAGATCATGGAAGGATTCAGGTGATCTCTCCACTTGTTATTTCTGTACATGCTATTTATAATACAGAAGTACCATCTTGTTCCCGAAATATACGTGTTAGTGTGTGCTTGCATATATGAGAAAATTGTTATTTAAGCATTCATTTTGGTTTGTTTAATGTTATATGTGGATTTCACTAACATTTAGAGTAGATATATGTTGTACAACCAGTTCTTCGTGCTTGTTTCTTCTTGTCTTTCAGGTTAAGAAGGAAGGACGGTTGCTGGGGGTTTGGACCCCGCGGGATCTGCTTCAACCGTAGGACCTACGGGTAACTTCCTCGATCTACTCTATTTATTTTTTCATGAACATGTATGGTTGTGTGAGTCCTGCTTAAGTAGCATGCCCCTGCTCTGTAGAGGTTGTAACCCAACGAACCTCTAGGGTGATATTCCCTGAAACAGAACTGGCGACTCCGCTGGGGATCACATTCTTGTGACTCCCCTGTTGGGTGGTTTCAGCTGTTTGGTAGGTTGCTGACAGTTTTAACTTTCATTTGCAGTCCAGTTTACTTTTTCTCAGTCAGTCTGAAGTCCTGGTTTCTTATCCAGGCTTGATCCTTTTGTTTTTTCATTATTTACCTTTGTATACGCGCTTTTCTCTGCACACAGTCGCATATACACGCAAGTTTGTCTAAAGGGAGTCACATATACGCGAGTTTCCTTTAGCACAGTCGTGTATGCACGCTTGTTGCTAAACTGTGAAGTAGCGTATACCTAGGCAGATTTTGAATTTTTGGGTTTCTTGACTTTTTGGTCCTTTCTGGCTGTGGAGACCTGTTCCTACAGTGTCTTTGTACTTTCTGGATTGTGAAGGAAGTGGTATCTGGTATTTTCTCTCTTTCGTTTGATTGAAAACTAGTCTTTTTGGCAAAGTGTTGTTTCTGGTGCTGGCACTTCTAGTTTGAGTACCAAGATCGCTTTCTGAGCATTCTTGGTTGTTCTGCTTTATCAGAACAGAGAACTCTTTCTCATTTACTCTTTCCTATCCTTGTGTTGTGCTTCGCATTACGATTTTTTCTCGTTTCTTGATTGGTTTTCTTGAGTTCAGTAGGCTAGGTCTTGTTGCAACTTTTGAAGAGTTTTTCTTGCTTCTTCAAAGTTTTTGTTTGCGACGAGTTTGCACTATTCTTCTAGGCTGAGTGGCTGAGTTTTCTTGTCTTCTTTTGCTCTTATTGATCTTGCTACTAGTTAGCCTTATAAGGTTTGGAGCATTGTTGAAGTTTGTGCTTGAAATTCAGTCTTGTTTGGTTTGGATTTTGATAGTTTTTCTTGGTCTTTTCGACCTCTTTCCTTATAAAACTAAAAAGCTCAAAAAACATTTGCTTTGCTTTTTGTTTTTGCATTTCAAAAACTCAAAAAAAATTTTGTCTTGTTTTTGTTTTTGTTGTTGCATTTTTGGTTTCGTTTCGCTATATCTTTTGAAGCTTTTGTGAGGTTTCTTGCTTTGGTTTTTAGCTTGATTTTGGGGAGGAGTTATCATTTATTTCTTCTTCTTGTTTTTAAGCATTTTTGGTGTCTTTATATTAAGAGTTCTTGTTTTCAGGAACTAGCTTTCTAGACAACCAAAAAGAGTTAAAACTGAAAGAGCTTTTTGGGAAATTTCACTCTGCTTTAGGAGATTCTTGCATCTTAGAATTTGCATGTTTGTAGTGATTTTCATTAGGTGCACTTAATCATTTAGTCAGTTTCATAGTTTTTGTGAGTGTGAGTTTGTTATTTGAAAAGAAAAATACAATTTTTTAATCTCGTAGAACCTGTATAGAGATTGCTTTTCATCGAAAGACAATAACTGCATTTGCATGTAGTTAGGTTTTTATTAATTTCTTTTGCGTCAAAACACCATACGTTTCATCTCCATATCCTTGTGACTTAACATAACAACCCATTAAAATAAGCGATTTAATCTAAAATCAACTAGCAAGTTTTCTAAGTGTCATACACCAACTAGCTAGGTTGTAGGGCCTTGGAATAGGTGAGTGGAGAGTTAACTCTCCAAGGCCGATCAAACAAAACATAGAAGTTGATTAATTGAGCGAAATCCAACTCCGTTAGGTGGACCGAGAAAGCTCTCCTCCAGAGAGTTAAGTGCAAGGGGAAGTGAAGGCTGAGAAGAGGGATACCTCCTCTCCGAATAGCTGAATCTGACCTCAAGACCGTTCCGCCCGGCTTCTGACACGGATTGGTGCCCATAGTTTCCACTCCTAGGTTCCACACAGGTGACTGCGGGGGGGAATACCCGTGGTACCTGAGGCAGACGTCGCATCACTTTCAGCAGTACTTCTGGGGGGTGCCCTTGCGAAGCTTGGGTGCTTGAGCCGACAAAGGTTGTCGTTAGGAGGTCGGCGTAACTGTTTCTGATACCTTCGCTAGTTGTTCTGGGCCCTAATCATCCCAGACTGCTTTCGGGAGGTCCTATATTTCGCTTTCCTGTATTTTGGTGTCCGGTCCTCATCACCCGGAGCGGAAATACTTGGAGGCTGTTTGCTTGACTGTATCTCAGGGATTTTTATTTTAGAGAGTGCTCTTTGCTCCTAGCTTGCCTAGCTTTTCACTTTTTTTAGTCTAATTTAAAATCTATAAAAGTGGTTGATCAAGCGCCTCGTCGATCGAGGAGAATCCGGGGGTTATCTCCCGAGAGTCCAGAGCCTTCTTCGAGAAGGCGTAGGAGTGATTTAGCAGGTGGTTACCACCCTGTGGCGTCTGACGCAGTGGAGAGAGATCCTCCACAAAGGTCTGAAGGTTTCATAGCTGATTCTGGTGTCGGTCCCGAGAGGAGCGTTCCACTCACCTCGCGAGTTTTGTTTCCTCAGGAAGAAGATTTTCAAATCGAAGACGTACCTGAGCCTCCTGCTACAGGTCCATCTCCTCTTCCTCCTGATTATCCGTTCGTTGTTCAATA
The DNA here is from genome assembly GCA_034641835.2 of Pinus albicaulis. Taxonomy (NCBI): domain Eukaryota; kingdom Viridiplantae; phylum Streptophyta; class Pinopsida; order Pinales; family Pinaceae; genus Pinus; species Pinus albicaulis. The sequence continues at coordinate 7,953,481 of CM076575.1, read as the reverse complement.
CATCGGACCTGAGTCGGAGAGACCGGAAGATCTTCCGTATCATTCTTATCTTTCGATGGCCACGACTGGGAATGCAGCTTCTGCTGTGAGTGCTGCAGGCATTCAGACTCCTGCTTCTGTTGAAGCAGGGGGCACTATTGCTTCATCTTCGATTGCTTCTAGTGCTGCTGTGTTTGGCTCTGGTTTCACCCAAGCACATGCTTCTGATTCTGGTCCCTTTTGTTCAGGGATGCCCTCTAGTGGGAATCCCTCTTTTTCCTTTTCCGCTGCTTCAGCTGGATCTACGCCCGCTGATTAGGTTGAGATTATTTCAACGCACCCTAACTGGAAATGCTGCCAAATGGTATATCGAGCTCACTGGGGGAAATTTTGCTACATTTGGAGAACTGGCCGTTACATTTTTCAAACTGGCTGGCGTCGGTTCGGGCGACATGAGGCCGGGGACCGCTCCTAGCTAATTTTAAGGACAGGCAACTCACATTTATGATCTCTCTCGGTGAATGGAGGAGAAGGACAGGCCACAAAGCCTGCTATTCCTAAAGAAATTCTTCTCAGGTTTCTGGGCCCCCAGTCGACATTTCCCCAAAAGATGTATCCCTATCTGGGGTATTTTCCGAGGAGTAGGTCATTTTTAGGGCCCAACAGCTGGAATTGATCTATTCTCAGTCTGGGGTCCTTTATAAATATTTTCCCAATGCTCCTCGCTCAAAATTAGATTTATCGAAAACTAAGCCCGGTCCTCATGGTGATGGGCTTGTCGGATTGGTCAATAGTGGTGCAGCCAACCTGCTTTCTCAATTGCAGCAGTTGTCTTTGCAATTTGCTCCTTCTAGTCAGGCTGTGCCTGCCGAGTCATCACCTTCCCAGTCTTTGTCCATAAATGTTGTCCAATCTTCTGATCCAAAAGGAAATCAACAATCCGATGGGAAGAAGAAGGGACGAAATAACAAGAAGAAGGTGCGGGGAACTGGAAGGGTAATGCACCAACGATGTTGGTGAGGTCCAAAGAAGAATACAGTTTCCATGCAAGCCGGCTTTGTCAAGAATATCCCACCTTTGCCCTAAAATTCAGAGCGCCGTGTCATAGCCACAGTTCTTCACCTCAAATAAGGAATAAACCCTTTTCCCACAACAATTAGTTACAACCAAACTCTTGGGCTTCTGGGGGCACCCAGGAAGGGGAAATTCCATCAAACATATACATGATGAGTGCTCACGTGGATGTCGCCACGAGATCCCGTGATTATGGCGAGGAGAAGAGCTCCTCTCGAAAGTTAATAAGTCCGATGCCACCGAGCCATCACATTACGAAACCCATCATGAGCTCGATGCCCTCAATGTCAGTGCTATTCTCTTCGTGTTTATCAACGACACAACCCAATGCTGCAGCCACTGTGAACTCCACTGTAGAAGATCCGGCGCAGTCCCAAAGCAGGCCACCCTCGAGACTCCGTCTGATCCGGCCCACATCACTTTCTGTTCCACACATTGGGGCCATTGGATCCACTCCCTTCGATTACTTTATATCGACGAAAAAATACCTCATCATTACCACATTAAATCGTCGTACTCCAAGGCAATATCTTTTGAACGATTGTCGATGAGGGTGCTCAGCGATGGTGATGTCTCTCGTACATGCCGGAAGACACTTGGATCTCCCAAAGCTGGTTCCATCTAGCATCGTTCTTACCGCGTTCGATGGTCATTCTCAGCGTACCCCATGAAAGATTCCCCGCTTTGCCCATCTTTGTTGGGGGCAAAACTGTTAATATAGAGGTTGAGGTAGTGGATGCAAGCTTGGACTACAACCTTCTGTTGGGGAGGAATTGGATTTATGAGATGGATGCCATTGCATCCTTATTGTTTCGAATTATATGTTTCCCCCACGAAGGGAGGATCATTACAGTGGATCAACTGGACTGTCCTCCTGTAGACCCGAATGCGTCTACTGACTCATCTGTTCCTAAGTTGGATAATACTAAGGTGCCTGTTGAGAATTTAGGAGTTGGAATGTATTCCTCCTTGATGGGTACTTTTGATCTTCCTCCTCCTACGGTTCACACAGGGTCATCCTCCAAGGCTCCTTCGTTATATTCTTTAGAACTCATTATTTTTCGCACCTCTGACCCTTTACTTTCCTTACTTCCACATTAGAGTGAAGGCTGGGTGGGTGGAATGGCATTTCCGATTTCTCAAATGGAGCTGTATATCGCCTATCGTTGACTTCCGCAAACCATCCTGGCCTCAGCCACGGAAGAGTTGGATGGTGATGTGGCTCCGGCTTGGACGCTTAGTTCTTCTTCTGCCCAGGATTTTCTAGATACCACTCTTCCATCTGAAGAGGCCATCCTGGAAGCCATGACTGGTATAGATAGACCGTGGGATGATTTGAATCATCGGTCTTACTTCCTACCTGACTTGAGCGAGGTTGAAACAAGTTTTCCAAGTCCTCCGTCTCTTGGTCCTGTTCACCCAGTCTTGAACCCTTTGGCACCAACACAGGTTTATGCTGAAGGGAACATGGCTGTGATCTCTCCTACTATCCCGGTGAACATTTCCAGGGATCTCAATATTATCGAGAATGTCTTCATTGGAGCTGAATGTTCCCGTGAAGAGATTCAAATTTACACCGAGCTCTTTAAAGAGTATAGGGATGTATTCGCTTGGTCTTATGAGGAAATGCCTGGCATAGACCCATCTATTGTCTAGCATGAGATCAAGACGTATGAAAACGCTAAGCCGGTGAGGCAAAAACTTCGTCCGGTCAATCCTAGGAAGGCAGCAGCTATCAAAGCTGAAGTTGAGAAGCTGCTTAAGGCGGGATTCATTTTCCCTGTTCCTCTGACTGAATGGGTTTCAAACCCTGTTCCCGTAGATAAAAAGCAAGGAACGATTCGAGTGTGCATCGATTTCAGAGACTTAAATAAAGCGTGTCCTAAAGATAATTACCCCACACCATTTATCGATCAGATCATTGACGAGTGTGCCGGTAACGAGATTTTCTCCTTCATGGACGGTTTCTCCGGATATAATCAAATCACTATCCGTCCTGAAGATCAACATAAGACTGCTTTTATTTGTCCCTGGGGTACGTTTGCATATAAGAAGATGCCTTTTGGTCTTAAAAATGCTGGGGCTACTTTTCAGCGGGCCATGTCATACGCCTTCCACGACATCAAAAATATTATCGAGGCATACTTAGATGATTTAGCTGCTCATTCTCGAAAGAGGATGGATCATCCTGGTCACCTCCGGCAAATATTTGAGAGATGTCGTTTTTATAAGATTCGATTGAATTCGAACAAGTGCGTTTTCGCGGTTACATCCTGTCGGCTATTGGGATTCATTGTGTCTAGGGAAGGGATAAGGGTAGATCCCTTCAAGGTTGAGGCAATACCTCGGTTGCCTCCCCTGTCTTCCATCCGTCAGCTTCAAAGTCTTCAAGGAAAGTCTAATTTTCTTCAGAGGTTTATCGTCAATTATGCTGAAGTGACAAAGGGATTTATGAGACTGTTGAAGAAAGGAGTTCCTTTTCTTTGGGACGACTACACTCAACGCTCATTCGATGCTTTGAAAAAAGCATTGACCTCTGCTCCTTTATTGAGTCCACCTGATTATAGCAGGGATTTCCTTTTGTATCTGGCAGCAGCAGAATCTACCATTGGTATGGTTCTGGTTCAGGAGGATGATGCTCTTGTATAGCATGTTATTTACTACCTTAGTCGAGGACTGGTAGGGCCTGAACTTAGGTACACTCCGATAGAAAAATTAGCTTTGGCAGCAGTTCATGCTGTACAGCGACTCCGACATTACATTATTCTTCGCAAAACTTATGTTTTGGCAGCAGCCAATCCATTTCAGTTTGTCCTCAGTAGGCCAGTGATTGGGGGCAAATACAATAGATGGATTGCGATTTTACAGGAATTTGATCTTGAGTTTCTGTCTGCCAAATCCAAGAAATCATTAGTTTTTGCGGAATTGATCTCCGAGTTGCCCTGTGGAGAAGAGATGATCTATGATGAGTCCTTTCCGGATGAACACTTGTTTCTTATCTCTTCGTAGGATCCTTGGTACGGGGATATCATTGTGTATCTCAGACTGCGAAGTTTCCCTCCTCTTTTTCGAAAGATGAGCGTCGTAAGTTGCGTCACTTGGCCAAGAATTATTTGATTATGGGTGATGCTTTATACCGTCGAGGGGTTGATTCAATCCTAAGACGCTGCTTAACTTTCGAAGAAGCTGAGGCTGTGCTGAATGATTCCCACAGTGGAGCTTGTGGGGGTCATTTATCTGGGCTTGCTAAAGCTCAAAATATTTTGCGTGCTGGATACTTTTGGCCCTCGATTTTCAAAAATTGTATTGAATCGGTCAAAAAGTGTCATCCATGTCAGGTCTATACTCAAAAAATGCGCGCTCATCCAGCTCCGCTTTTTCCAGTCGTTACCGTCGGTCCCTTTACAAAGTGGGGTATTGATTATAATACTTGTAACCCGCCTTCGGCTAAAGGTCACAAGTACATTATCGTAGCAGTAGACTACTTCACGAAGTGGGTCGAGGCTATGCCTACTTTTGGGAACGATGGTGAGACTGCAACTCTTTTCCTCTTCAACCAGGTTATTGCTCGTTTTGGTATTCCTAGAGAGATTGTCACTGATCATGGCAGTCATTTTCAAAATAGTATGATGGCTGAGTTGGCTCTCAAATTGGGTTTCCGGTAGGAGCATTCATCTCCATATTTTCCTCAAGCCAATGGGCAAGTGGATGCCGTGAATAAATCCTTGAAGACAATTCTTCAACGGACAATTGATAAAGCTAGATCCAACTGGCATATTATGCTATATCCTGCACTTTGGGCATACAAGACGTCAGTGAAAACTGCAATTGGCTTTACTCTGTTTCAGCTAGTGCACGGGGTGGAATCCGTATTTCCCATTGAATGCGAGATTCCTTCTCTTAAATTAGCTGTTGAACTTCTTCTTGACACTTCTAGTCTGGCAGAACGGCTTCTTCATCTGGAACATCTCGATGAGCAGCGTCGGGATGCTGCCACGATGAACGAAGCGCATAAAAACCGAGTTAAAGTTCAGTACGATAAGGTGGTCAAGCCTAGGGTCTTTTCGGAAGGTGACCTTGTTTTGGTCTATGCCCAAGAAAAGGATGCCTTGGGGGCAGGAAAGTTTAAGTCTATGTGGTATGGCCCCTATATCGTTAAAAAGGTCCTTAAGAAAGGAGCATACACCTTGGTTGATTTCGAGGGGAACGAGTTGCCGGAGCCCCGAAATGGGCTCTATCTGAAGAAGTATTATGCCTAGGCTTCGACCTGGCATGTTGCTTTTGTATATAGTAGTTTTTTGTTTTGTACATATCTGGTTGATTTTCGATCTTTGATGAGTTGGTGATGTTTTTTGATCTGCTTTGGCAGGTTGTGTTGGATGTCATGAGTCATTTTGGTTTCGCCGATGGTGCTAGTAGACACACCCGGAACTTAGCTTCCGCGGCTTGGGTGCTTCATTATCCATCCGGTCAGCTGCTAGTATCAAGAGGGGTCTGCATTGGTCCTGCTTCCAATAATATAGCAGAATACACTGCAGTTATTCATCTACTCTCGGAGGCAATATCTTTGGGTGTTGATTCGTTGGTAGTTTTCTTGGACTCTCAGCTGGTGGTGTCGCAGTTGAACAATACTTATCGGGTACGAGATCCATTTTTATTACGATTTTTCTTGAGGGTACGTTTGTTACAAAGGTCATTTCAATTTTTAACTTTCATTCATATTCCTCGAGCTGACAATTGGTTTGCTGACTCATTAGCTAATCAAGCATTGGATTGGCATATTAATCATTCACTTCAATAAAATTTTAATCATCAAAAACATCATACATTTTGATACATTTATCACATCACATCAAATATCGCTGTATATATATCATCAGAGTGTCAAAAAACTTTACAAAATTTGGATCCATAACGTCATACAAAACTTGGGCTTATGCCCCCATCATGTTCAGTCTCAAAAAAGAATATATTGTCATCTAATACATAACATCTGTCTACTCCTGAGGTCCCTGCCCAGAAGTCATGTTCCTATAGAACGTGACTGCGGTGGCAACTCGGCGGAATAATCTAACCCAGTCTCGGGGTACTCCTACCACCCATCTCTGGATGGCTTCCGGCAGGTCCTCCACGGCAGCCATAGGTATTTGGCGGGTTAGTCCCTCCAAGTTCCTTTGCACGGCCTGGAGTGTCCTGTCTGAATCCACTGTTTCTGCCTCGCCCCTGCGACGCTTGTGGCGCGGGAGACCCTCAGGACGAACTGGTCCAACATCTGAATCATGATCATTTTAAATTTTCAGTCACTATGAATCCAATCAAAAACATGTTTGTTTTTCATTTTTCATATATATTTGAAAAATTCAAAAAAAAATTATATAAGTCAAAATTTTTTGCAAACTTACCGACTGTGCCCCATGCTGTGCCTGGTTGAAGAACTAGATCTGGATCTCCACGAAAGTCCATCCCGGCATAGGGATAGTCGTCCACTACGATGATTTGTTCTCCCCACCAAAGGAAGAACTCAACGTCCCATGTGGTCTGGGGTACTTCACTACCCCCCAATCTCTTCATCATATCTGCCCAACGGGCAATTCTTGGGTCCCGCGGGCTGCTGATGGTAGAGATAACTCTGGGTCTCAATGCTGGTATCTTCTCAAAGAAGAATGTTGTCAAAATGGTACCATAGCCAAAGTGTTTAGTCTTTGCTTGGCGGATTGAAGTCCGCTGTTGCTTCATGTTCAGTAATAGGGCTGTGCACCAATCATACACAAGGGTCAAACATTCTACTGCTATGCTCATTTGCGTCCTGGATGCCTGATGTAGAGAGTCAGATCCTGCCACTCTGCCGATGGTGAACAAGAGGATTTTCATGTGCAAATCCCTCAGATCTTTAATCGCAATCTGAGTTCCAACCTTTTTGGAACCCTCTACGCAATATACGTGGACATAATCTTCCACGGTTAACCCTCCCAGGGGCTTCCCGTGCAAGTCTACTGGTTCTCCCCTCCGGGAGAGTCCAGTGATGAAATATATATCCTCCACTTCAATGCGTATTGGCATCTGATCAATAATGAAGCAATCCTGGTCTGGTTCCTAGTAATTCATGAGCATTTCTAGCAACCGAACATTGCTTTTCATATTTGGAATTTTGAAGAATTTGAATAAACTGCAATTCCGAAGGATATTTTGCGCTGCTCGATCTTGCATGACCACTTGGTCAATTGCTCTATGCTCACGTTCTCTCCAGGAGATTGTCATCCTGTCAAATTTCATTAAATTATGTATTAGCCACGCTTTTTTGTATACGGACCTGCGCATATGCGACTTTTTCTTTGCACAGTCGCGTGTATACGCGACTTTCCTTTAATGAACCCGCGTATGCGCAAGTCCGCATTTTTTAGCAAGGGTTTTAATGGAAAAAATCACTTAATTTTAATTTCCAAACGGACAAAATGATTGACAAGGATGATTGAGGAATCTACCTAAAATTTCGGCGCGTTTCGATGGTCGGTTGTTCCTGATTTGACGAAAGAAGTTTTTAGCTCCAGAGCACTTTTTTCCAAATCAGCAATGCAATAATGAACCAAATGAGAGGTAATTTGTCTATTTATGGCTAAAAAGTTGAAAATTTTCGCAAAAAATTGTTATGCTTATTTTTTCAATCTATCTTAAGCGTATAACCCGTATGCTTCGGAAGTGCCCAAGCTTATGTTTTCAGTACATTTTGACGAATTTGAGATTTTTCCCGGTTTTTTGATCCATGATTACCGACTCGGCAACTTTGCTTGGTCTTTTCTGAGTTCTTTCTATAAAACTAAAAAGCTCAAAAAACATTTGTTTGCTTTTTAGGTTTTGCATTTTAAAACTCAAAAACATTTTGTCTTGTTTTTGTTTGTTGTTGTGGATTTTTTGCCTCTGCCTTCGCTATATCTTTGTGCTTCTTGCAGGGTTTCTTGTCGTGGTTTTTGCTTGATTTTGGGAGAGGAGTTATCATTATTTTATTCTTCTTGTTTTTAAGCATTTTTTGTTTTCTTATATTAAGAGTTCTTGTTTTCTAAACTATTTCTAAACAACCAAAAAGAGTTAAACCGAAAGAGCTTTTGTGAAATTACCGCTTTAGGAGATTCTCGCATCTTAGAATTTGCATGCCTTTAGTGATTTTCATTAGGTGCACTTAATCATTTAGTCAGTTTCATAGTTTTTGTGAGTGTGAGTTTGTTATTTGAAAAGAAAAATACAATTTTTTAATCTCGTAGAACCTGTATAGAGATTGCTTTTCATCGAAAGACAATAACTGCATTTGCATGTAGTTAGGTTTTTATTAATTTCTTTTGCGTCAAAACACCATAAGTTTCATCTCCATATCCTTGTGACTTAACATAACAGCCCATTAAAATAAGTGATATAATCTAAACTCAACTAGCAAGTTTTCTAAGTGTCATACACCAACTAGCTAGGTTGTAGGGCCTTGGATTAGGTGAGTGGAGAGTTAACTCTCCAAGGCCACTCAAACAAAACATAGAAGTTGATTAATTGAGCGAAATCCAACTCCGTTAGGTGGACCGGGAAAGCTCTCCTCCAGAGAGTCAAGCACGAGGGGAAGTGAAGGTTGAGAAGAGGGATACCCCCTCTCCAATTAGCTGAATCTGACCTCAAGACCGTTCCGCCCGGCTTCTGATACGGATTGGTGCCCATAGTTTCCACTCCTAGGTTCCACACAGGTGACTGCGGGGGGGAATACCCGTGGTACCTGAGGCAGACGTCGCATCACTTTCAGCAGTACTTCCGGGGGGTGCCCTTGCGAAGCTTGGGTGCTTGAGCCGGCAAAGGCTGTCGTTAGGAGGTCGGCGTAACTGTTTCTGATACCTTCGCTAGTTGTTCTGGGCCCTAATCATCCCAGACTGCTTTCGGAAGGCCCTATACTTCGCTTTCCTGTATTTTGGTGTCCGGTCCTCACCACCTGGAGCGGAAATACTTGGAGGCTGTTTGCTTGCTGTTTCTCAGGGATTTTTATTTTAGAGAGTGCTCTTTGCTCCTAGCTTGCCTAGCTTTTCACTTTTTTGAGTCTAATTTAATAAATCTATAAAAGTGGCTGATCAAGCGCCTCGACGTTCGAGGAGAATCCGAGGGTTATCTCCCGAGAGTCCAGAGCCTTCTTCGAGAAGGCGTAGGAGTGATTTAGCAAGTGGTTACCACCCTGTGGCGTCTGACGCATTGGAGAGAGATCCTCCACAAAGGTCTGAAGGTTTCATAGCTGATTCTGGTGTCGGTCCCGAGAGGAGCGTTCCGCTCACCTCGCGAGTTTTGTTTCCTCAGGAAGAAGATTTTCAAATCGAAGACGTACCTGAGCCTCCTGCGACAGGTCCATCTCCTCTTCCTCCTGATTATCCGTTCATTGTTCAATACATCGGACCTGAGTCGGAGAGACCGGAAGATCTTCCGTATCATTCTTATCTTTCGATGGCCACGACTGGGAACGCAGCTTCTGCTGTGAGTGCTGCAGGCATTCAGACTCCTGCTTCTGTTGAAGCAGGGGGCACTATTGCTTCATCTTCGATTGCTTCTAGTGCTGCTGTGTTTGGCTCTGGTTTCACCCAGGCACATGCTTCTCATTCTGGTCCCTTTTGTTCAGGGATGCCCTCCAGTGGGAATCCCTCTTTTTCCTTTTCCGCTGCTTCAGCTGGATCTATGCCCATGTCTAACATGGCTAGTGGGTCAGCTTCGTTTCAAGGGTTCCCCTTCAGAACTGGACACATTCCTAGTTCGAATCCTTCGTTAGGGTCCTTTCCATTTACTTCCCAGACCCAGAGTTTCAACCCTTGGTCTGGGGGGCAAAGTTCAACTACTTTTATAGGATGGAACCCTGTATTCACTACAGCGGGGGCAGGGAATCAGTTTTACGCAGGTCATCAAGGGAATGCTTATTTCCCTTCGTTGAGTGCTTATCAGACCTTTTCTCCTCTGTCTAATGCCTGGAACCCCTATCAGGGGCTTTCCTCTTCATTCAATACTTCAACGGGGGGAACTGGTCTGGGCTTTGGTAACTCGGCGTGGGGAGGAGGTTCTTCTCCGTTTTCTATGAGTCCTTTCTGGCAACCTGGTGCCTTATCAAATCCAGGCTATTCTTTTCAGAATGTTGGGAATCCATCCCATCAAGGATGGAATCCTCAGGCTCCGCCTCGCTTACCTTTTCTGGCAACGTTAAACTTGCCAGATTTGTCGAAGTTGACTAATGATCCGATTCGTTATAGTCCGGGGTGGCCTCCGGTCCCGACCAAACTTCCTTCAGACATTCCAAAGTTTGAAGGTAAGAATGGAGAGGATCCGGCGGACCACATCACCACTTTCCACTTATGGTGCTCTTCAAACTCCCTGATCGATGACTCGATCAGGTTGAGATTATTTCAACGCACCCTAACTGGAAATGCTGCCAAATGGTATATCGAGCTCACTGGGGGCAGTTTCGCCACATTTGGGGAACTGGCTGTCACATTTCTAAACCATTTTCAGTTGCCTGTCAGATATGAGGCTGGGACCGAGCTCCTGGCTAATTTTAAGCAGGATGAGGCAACTCACATTTCTGATCACATTCAGGAATGGAGGAGAAGGAAGAGGCTTATCAAAGCTCATATTCCAGGTGAATTCCTTCTCGAGTGGTTTTTGAAATCTCTGCAGTCAGACATTTCAAAAGATGTATCCCTATCTGGGGTATTTTCAGAGGAGCAGGCCATTTTTAGGGCCCAGCAGTTGGAACTGATCTATTCTCAGTCTGGGGTCCTTTATAAATATTTTCCCAATGCTCCTCGCTCCAAATTAGATTTATCGAAAACTAAGCCCGGTCCTCATGGTGATGGGCTTGTCGGATCGGTCAATAGTGGTGCAGATGGATGCCATTGCATCCTCATTGTTTCGAATTATATGTTTCCCCCACAAAGGGAGGATCGTTACAGTGGATCAACTGGACTGTCCTCCTATAGACCCGAATGCGTCTACTGACTCATCTGTTCCTAAGTTGGATAATACTAAGGTGCCTGTTGAGAATTTAGGAGTTGGAATGTATTCCTCCTTGATGGGTACTTTTGATCTTCCTCCTCCTACGGTTCATATTAATGCTATTTCATCCTCCAAGGCTCCTCTTCGAAGAGAGTTCTTTAGAACTCATTATTTTTCGGACCCTTGGACCTTACCTTCCCCTACTGCCACATTAGCGGAAGGTCAAGTGGGTGGAATGGCATTTCCTATTTCTGCAGCTGAGATTGCTTATCAGTCTATTGTTGAATCTGCAGAATCCATTCCAGCTCCTCTTTCACCGGAAGAGTTGGATGGAGATGTGGCTCCGGCTTGGACACTTAGTTCTTCTTCTGCCCAGGATTGCCTTGATACCACTCTTCCATCTGAAGAGGCCATCCTGGAAGCTATGACTGGTATAGATAGACCGTGGGATGATTTGAATCATCGGTCTTACTTTTTACCGGATTTGAGCGAAGTTGAAACGAGTTTTCCAAGTCCTCCGTCTCCTGGTCCTGTTCTCCCAGTCCTGAACCCTTTAGCACCAACACAGGTTTATGCTGAAGGGAACATGGCTGTGATTTCTCCTACTATCCCGGTGAACATTTCCAGGGATCCCAATATTATTGAGAATGTCTTCATCGGAGCTGAATGTTCCCGTGAAGAGGTTCAAATTTATACCGAGCTCTTTAAAGAGTATAGGGATGTATTCGCTTGGTCTTATGAGGAAATGCCTGGTATAGATCCATCTATTGTCTAGCATGAGATCAAGACGTATGAAAACGCTAAGCCGGTGAGGCAAAAACTTCGTCCGGTCAATCCTAGGAAGGCAGCAGCTATCAAAGCTGAAGTTGAAAAGTTGCTTAAGGCGGGATTCATTTTCCCTGTTCCTCTGACTGAATGGGTTTCAAACCCCGTTCCCGTAGATAAAAAGAAAGGAACGATTCGAGTGTGCATCGATTTCAGAGACCTAAATAAAGCGTGTCCTAAAGATAATTACCCCACACCATTTATCGATCAGATCATTGACGAGTGTGCCGGTAACGAGATTTTCTCCTTCATGGACGGTTTCTCCGGATATAATCAAATCACTATCCGTCCTGAAGATCAACATAAGACTGCTTTTATTTGTCCCTGGGGTACGTTTGCATATAAGAAGATGCCTTTTGGTCTTAAAAATGCTGGGGCTACTTTTCAGCGGGCCATGTCATACGCCTTCCACGACATCAAAAATATTATCGAGGCATACTTAGATGATTTAGCTGCTCATTCTCGAAAGAGGATGGATCATCCTGGTCACCTCCGGCAAATATTTGAGAGATGTCGTTTTTATAAGATTCGATTGAATTCGAACAAGTGCGTTTTCGCGGTTACATCCTGTCGGCTATTGGGATTCATTGTGTCTAGGGAAGGGATAAGGGTAGATCCCTTCAAGGTTGAGGCAATACCTCGGTTGCCTCCCCTGTCTTCCATCCGTCAGCTTCAAAGTCTTCAAGGAAAGTCTAATTTTCTTCAGAGGTTTATCGTCAATTATGCTGAAGTGACAAAGGGATTTATGAGACTGTTGAAGAAAGGAGTTCCTTTTCTTTGGGACGACTACACTCAACGCTCATTCGATGCTTTGAAAAAAGCATTGACCTCTGCTCCTTTATTGAGTCCACCTGATTATAGCAGGGATTTCCTTTTGTATCTGGCAACAACAGAATCTACCATTGGTATGGTTCTGGTTCAGGAGGATGATGCTCTTGTAGAGCATGTTATTTACTACCTTAGTCGAGGACTGGTAGGGCCTGAACTTAGGTACACTCCGATAGAAAAATTAGCTTTGGCAGCAGTTCATGCTGTACAGCGACTCCGGCATTACATTATTCTTCACAAAACTTATGTTTTGGCAGTAGCCAATCCATTTCAGTTTGTCCTCAGTAGGCCAGTGATTGGGGGCAAATACAATAGATGGATTGTGATTTTACAGGAATTTGATCTTGAGTTTCTGTCTGCCAAATCCAAGAAATCATTAGTTTTTGCGGAATTGATCTCCGAGTTTCCCTGTGGAGAAGAGATGATCTATGATGAGTCCTTTCCGGACGAACACTTGTTTCTTATCTCTTCATAGGATCCTTGGTACGGGGATATCATTGTGTATCTCCAGACTGCGAAGTTTCCCTCCTCTTTTTCGAAAGATGAGCGTCGTAAGTTGCGTCACTTGGCCAAGAATTATTTGATTATGGGTGATGCTTTATACCGTCGAGGGGTTGATTCAATCCTAAGACGCTGCTTAACTTTCGAAGAAGTTGAGGCTGTGCTGAATGATTCCCACAGTGGAGCTTGTGGGGGTCATTTATCTGGGCTTGCTACAACTCAAAAGATTTTGCGTGCTGGATACTTTTGGCCCTCAATTTTCAAAAATTGTATTGAATCGGTCAAAAAGTGTCATCCGTGTCAGGTCTATACTCGAAAAATGCGCGCTCATCTAGCTCCGCTTTTTCCAGTCGTTACCGTCGGTCCCTTTACAAAGTGGGGTATTGATTATACTACTTGTAACCCGCCTTCGGCTAAAGGTCACAAGTACATTATCGTAGCAGTAGACTACTTCACGAAGTGGGTCGAGGCTATGCCTACTTTTGGGAACGATGGTGAGACTGTAGCTCTTTTCCTCTTCAACCAGGTTATTGCTCGTTTTGGTATTCCTAGAGAGATTGTCACTGATCATGGCAGTCATTTTCAGAATAGTATGATGGCTGAGTTGGCTCTCAAATTGGGTTTCCGGTAGGAGCATTCATCTCCATATTTTCCTCAAGCCAATGGGCAAGTGGAAGCCGTGAATAAATCCTTGAAGACAATTCTTCAACGGACAATTGATAAAGCTAGATCCAACTGGCATATTATGCTATATCCTGCACTTTGGGCATACAGGACGTCAGTGAAAACTGCAATTGGCTTTACTCCGTTTCAGTTAGTGCACGGGGTGGAATCCGTATTTCCTATTGAATGCGAGATTCCTTCTCTTAAATTAGCTGTTGAACTTCTTCCTGACACTTCTAGTCTGGCAGAACGGCTTCTTCATCTGGAACATCTCGATGAGCAGCGTCGAGATGCCGCCACGATGAATGAAGCGCATAAAAACCGAGTAAAAGTTCAGTACGATAAGGCGGTTAAGCCTAGGGTCTTTTCGGAAGGTGACCTTGTTTTGGTCTATGCCCAAGAAAAGGATGCCTTGGGGGCAGGAAAGTTTAAGTCTATGTGGTATGGCCCCTATATCGTTAAAAAGGTCCTTAAGAAAGGAGCATACACCTTGGTTGATTTCGAGGGGAACGAGTTGCCAGAGCCCCGAAATGGGCTCTATCTGAAGAAGTATTATGCCTAGGCTTTGACCTGGCATGTTGCTTTTGTATATAGTAGTTTTTTGTTTTGTACATATGTGGTTGATTTTCGATCTTTGATGAGTTGGTGATGTTTTTTGATCTGCTTTGGCAGGTTGTGTTGGATGTCATGAGTCATTTTGGTTTCGCCGATGGTGCTAGTAGACACACCCGGAACTTAGCTTCCGCGGCTTGGGTGCTTCATTATCCATCCAGTCTGCTGTTAGTATCAAGAGGGGTCTGCATTGGTCCTGCTTCCAATAATATAGCAGAATACACTGCAGTTGTTCATCTACTCTCGGAGGCAATATCTTTGGGTGTTGATTCGTTGGTAGTTTTCTTGGACTCTCAACTGGTGGTGTCGCAGTTGAACAATACTTATCGGGTACGAGATCCATTTTTATTACGATTGTTCTTGAGGATACGTTTGTTACAAAGGTCATTTCAATTTTTAACTTTCATTCATATTCCTCGAGCTGACAATTGGTTTGCTGACTCATTAGCTAATCAAGCATTGGATTGGCATATTAATCATTCAATTCAATAAAATTTTAATCATCAAAAACATCATACATTTTGATACATTTATCACATCACATCAAATATCGCTGTATATATATCATCAGAGTGTCAAAAAACTTTACAAAATTTGGATCCATAAGGTCATACAAAATTTGGGCTTATGCCCCCATCATGTTCAGTCTCAAAAAAGAATATACAGTCATCTAATACATAACATCTGTCTACTCCTGAGGTCCCTGCCCAGAAGTCGTGTTCCTATAGAACGTGACTGCGGTGGCAACTCGGCGGAATAATCTAACCCAGTCTCGGGGTACTCCTACCACCCATCTCTGGATGGCTTCCGGCAGGTCCTCCACGGCAACCATAGGTATTTGGTGGGTTAGTCCCTCCAAGTTCCTCTGCACGGCCTGGAGTGTCCTGTCTGAATCCACTGTTTCTGCCTCACCCCTGCGACGCTTGTGGCACGGGAGACCCTCAGGACGAACTGGTCCAACATCTGAATCATGATCATTTTAAATTGTCAGTCATTATGAATCCAATCAAAAACATGTTTGTTTTTCATTTTTCATATATATTTGAAAAATTCAAAAAAAAATTATATAAGTAAAATGTTTTTGCTAACTTACCGACTGTGCCCCATGCTGTGCCTGGTTGAAGAACTAGATCTGGATCTCCACGAAAGTCCATTCCGGCATAGGGATAGTCGTCCACTGCGATGATTTGTTCTCCCCACCAAAGGAAGAACTCATCGTCCCATGTGGTCCGGGGTACTTCACTACCCCCCAATCTCTTCATCATATCTGCCCAACGGGCAATTCTTGGGTCCCGTGGGCTGCTGATGGTAGAGATAACTCTGGGTCTCAATGCTGGTATCTTCTCAAAGAAGAATGTTGTCAAAATGGTACCATAGCCAAAGTGTTTAATCTTTGCTTGGCGGATTGAAGTCAGCTGTTGCTTCATGTTCAGTAATAGGGCTGTGCACCAATCATACACATGAGTCAAACATTCTACTGCTATGCTCATTTGCGTCCTGGACGCCTGATGTAGAGTGGCAGATCCTGCCACTTTGCCGATGGTGAACAGGTGGATTTTCATGTGCAAATCCCTCAGATCTTTAATCGCAATCTGAGTTCCAACCTTTTTGGAACCCTCTACGCAATATACGTGGACATAATCTTCCACGGTTAACCCTCCCAGGGGCTTCCCATGCAAGTCTACTGGTTCTCCCCTCCGGGAGAGTCCAGTGATGAAATATATATCCTCCACTTCAATGCGTATTGGCATCTGATCAATAATGAAGCAATCCTGGTCTGGTTCCCAGTAATTCATGAGCATTTCTAGCAACCGAACATTTCTTTTCATATTTGGCATTTTGAAGAATTTGAATAAACCGCAATTTCGAAGGATATTTTGCGCTGCTCGATCTTGCATGACCTCTTGGTCAATTGCGCTATGCTCACGTTCTCTTCAGGAGATTGTCATTCTGTCAAATTTCATTAAATTATGCATTAGCCACGCTTTTTTGGATACGGACCTGCGCATACGCGACTTTTTCTTTGCACAGTCGCGTGTATACGCGACTTTCCTTTAATGAACCCGCGTATGCGCAAGTCCGCATTTTTTAGCAAGGGTTTTAATGGAAAAAATCACTTAATTTTAATTTCCAAACGGAAAAAATGATTGACAAGGATGATTGAGGAAACTACCTGAAATTTCGGCGCGTTTCGACGGTCGGTTGTTCCTGATTTGACGAAAGAAGTTTTTAGCTCCAGAGCACTTTTTTCCAAATCAGTGATGCAGGAGCATCAAGACCTTTTTATCCATTTGTAAATATGGGGTGTGATAATATTAAATTGTAAATATGGGGTGTGATGATTTCTAATATTTTATTAATTAATTTGAATTAAATAGGAGAAGGTGAGGATTATGTAAATATCTTTTTATTAATAAAAGGATATGAGGAAATTTAATAAATTGAAGGATTTTAGGGATAAAAACCTATTCCTTAGGGATGTTGAGAAATTTAGGGGTTTGTTAAGCATTTTAAGGGATTGAGCATTTAATTAAATGATTTTTAAAAATTGTATAAATAGGAACGGGATTTGTGAGAGAAACCATGAGAGATTGTGAGTGTGTAGATGCCTTTGGTTGTAAAAGGGCCATAAAATTTTATGTCGGCCATGAATGAAATAAGTTTGTGAATATTTGTTTTTATATACATATGAGTATGTTGAATTCGATTCTGTGTGAACATGTTTGCGTTTAATAAATTTTAGGATATGGCTCTCCACATGGTTGCAGAAATCGATATCATATAACATTGAAATTGCAGTAAATCCGTGTGAATTAATGTGTTTAGAATGTGTGTTTAGACTCTACACATGAACTGAAGAATTGATGTTATAAATTGCCAGAGGAAAACTGTGTGTATAAATCGATTGCTTTTCTGTTTTGATTGGTAGTGAGGGCGAACGGTAGTTATAAAGCCGCAAGTAATTACATTGAAAATCAATGCAAGTAAACCGAGACAGAGTTCTAATATTAACGCAGAGTTCTTAATGTATGTTAGTTGAATCAGTTTTTATTGTCGATCTGCAATTGTTGATCTCAGAAACAATCAACTATATTTCGGACAAAAGTCTCAACCAATCTGTATACCCTCAGGGACAACAGTATCCGTTGATGTGACTGCCCAGGTGTGGATAAGTCTGCTGGACAACTCTGTCGATCGGGAGCACTAGATCCGGTTAAAGTAAATGGGAAAATCGTTGTTTGCCTTCGTGGTGACAATCCACTGATTGAGAAAGGTAAAACAGTTCGTTTGGTAGGCATAATTCTCTGCAATGATCTCAAAGGCGACCCAAAAATTGTTGCAACTGTTTATGGTCTGCCTTCTGCACAATTGAGCGCAACTGATGGAGCGGCAGTTTTTGGCTACATCGATTCAACACAGTCCCCGGTAGCTTCCATAGATGATCAGTCAACTATGTTAAATATACGACCAGCTCCATTGATGGCAAGCCTTTCTTCAAAAGGACGAGAAGTTGAAAACATCCTCGCAGCATATACCGAAGCCGAAGTCTCAATACCATCTGTACCTTTCTATATACTTTCTGGCACATCTATGGCGTGCCCCATGTTGCTGGTGTTGTGACTTTATTAACTGAACTGATTTGATTCCGGTTCTGAATTCATGCTGTAGAAGTTTTTATGTTAATTTGAATTGATGAATTGATAGAGGCAGAGAGTTTTTGTATGTGGATATAGTGAAATTGTGGCGCTAAGTTGTAGTGCAGATGAATCAACAAGAAGTCGACTTGAAAATGACATGAGCAAGATTGATCTACAGCGATGATAAATGCAGGATTGAAGAGCGCAGATGCATATGGAGCTGGAACAGTGGGTAAGTCGACCTGCAATTTGACAGACGCAGAACCAATGGAAAAGGTAAGAAATGTGTTGTTAATTAACTGGAAGCGCGCAGTCATGTTTCCAGCATCAACATGACTATTATAGCATCGATTATTTGCATATGGTTGGTGTGAATATAAGTTGTATAATTTCCACAATAAATGTGAAAATGCCAGGCATTGGTGTTTTTGGTTTGGGAGTGTGGAAAGCAGACAAAAGGTGGAATTGCTGAAAAATAAACTAGACTTTGATGATACAATTAATTACAAGGAGGAAACAGATTTGAAAGCTGCCCTTACGAGGTATTTGCCCAACGGGATTGATATCTATTTTGAGAATGTGGAGGGTGCGATGCTTGACACAGTTCTGGAAAATATGAACAACCATGGCCGCATTGCTACTTGTGGTATGATATCACAATATCAAAGAAGGAAAAATAGTATATGTTGAAGATATTGCGTGGCAGGAGAATGCACAATTTCTTGGTAGTTGGTTTATTTGAAGGTAAACACATGAGGACTATTGGTGATGAAATGAATGAGGGACTTAAGGCATAGTTCTGGTGTTATGAGGCATCTCTAATCTGACAAATAAATAATATGATGTTTAAGAAAGGATTATTGTGGAAGGGCTTTATAACCATAAATATGAAAGAAAGTTTCTGCATAAAGAGTGAATTGGGCAAATTAGAGCATGTATGTTTATAAGCATTACTTTATGAAGATCCTGGTATTGCAGGCTGGCTCCAGGCTTGCGTCAATTTTGGTATCAAAGCCAAGTTGCTCTGTTGAAATGTTTATTTTCTGAATAGTGACAAGAAGGTTTGTTGAACTAGAATGTATTTCTGAATGTGTGATGAATGATGAAGTAGCAGATATGCATGAAGGCAAAGGAGGTCAGATTCTAATCTGACAGTCAAAGCAAACTAGAGTACAGCTGAAGAATTGAGCAGGTATTGGGTGTGGTTAATCTTGATTTGAATTTTACTGACAAGAAATGGAATGAGAATTGATGATTGCAGCAAACTCAGCAAGGAAGGAATTGTTGCTGACAGCTAAAGTTTGCCAGATCAAGCCAGAAGGTTGGAAGAGAGAATCAGATTTTAAAATCTGATTGACAGGGAAATTTTGCAGAGGAAGCATAATGATGAGACTGAAGTGCAGGAGAATGGAAGGACAAGATCAGCCGAGATCTTGAAGGTGGCAGAACCTGAGGAAATCCAATAGAGATTGGATAAGGAAGACAGTTGTGAACAGGCAGATGAGTTGAAGCCAGGAAGAGCAAAGAGAAGTGCTCAAAGGAGGTTCCAGAGAGAGAACCAATTGCTTGCCAAAAGACCGAGTGAGGAGGGCTTGGTGAGGTAAGTGGCGGCAAGACAGGACTTGCTGCTGAAGAGGCTTTAGTACAACTCGTAGTAAAGTGAGTAAGGGGCTCATAGAGATGGAAAGGATGATGACTAGTGACAGTCGTCACAAAGGTTCTGAAATAAACCACAGCAGAAGACAAAAGAAGAAGGATGCCAAGGCAGTTGGAATACAGAGACAGTTAAGCAAAGAGGAATATGAGAGGGAGAAGGCTGAGATAGCAGTTCAGCTTGAGGTGCTGATGGAGATGTTGCAAAGAAATGAGGTAAACCAGAAGCGTGGTTATGTTATGAGAAAGAAGTTGAGATGGCAGAGGTTACAAAGAAGTGGAATCATCAGATGAATATGCAGTTGATAAAGGAGCTAAGGGAACTTGAACGGGTTATTGATGCCAGGCAAAAGAAAGAGAAGCTCGAAACAGTTGAGCTACAGCAAAAGGAAGATGCTGAAGAAGATGTTGAAGTTTCCATATGTTACCCAGAGAGTGGACCATTAATTTCTGAAAGTGATGAAGAGCTGGAGGAGTTGAATCATATGAATGATTCAAAGCAGCGCAAAGATTTGATGACTGAAGCATCAAACAAGACCGTAAGGTCTTGTGATTTTAAAACTAATGATTGGTGTGTGATTGCAGGTTTGGAAGAAGATAGGCAGTGTTTTGAAGTTGACAAAGAAGTGGAAGAGTACCTTCCAGAAGATGAAAGTTTTGAAGCAGAGGCTGGAAAAGAATCAGTTCACTACAGTGGACAAATGCTGGAAGACCTCATTGAGATAGCTGATGAGAAGTGGAGACTAGCTGACGGTCTCAAGAGTTCTTTGAGTTTGGATCAGCATACTGATATGCTGACAGAAGAAGAGAAATCAACACAACATACTGAAGAGTTGCTAAAGGGAAAAGAGGTACAGAGGCCTTATTTTTTTTATTATAATGATTGTCTTATGATTGAAGATGTTGTTGCAGACACTAGAACATATTTGGCACAGGTGGATAGTCAAATGAAAGAAGAAGAGGTAGAACATCTACTGAAGGATGTCCAGGATAGATTGCTGATGAAGGATGACAAAGCAGTTGTCATAAAAGATAATCAAGAAGAAATTGCAGATGAAATTGCAGATGGCGAGCAAAGGAATGTTGCAAAGGGAAAGGAAGATTGGAAGGCCGCAACATCCACAGTGACAGCAAGAGCAACATGGTTTATTGAAGATGTTGGAAACAATCAACAGATAGAGGACATACTAGACAAAGAAATTGAGATGATAAGGAGGTTAATGGTAAAAACATCCCAGAGAAAGACAGCCGAAAGAAACAAAAGGAACGACAACAAGAGAATGACAGTGAAGGATTGCAAGAGCAGAGCAGGTGGAGCACTTCAACACAAAGTATGGAAACCTGGAAGACAACAGCAGATGACAACAGCAGTGAAGCAATCGACAAGCACGGAAGATTTACAAAATAAAATCTGGGATCCAAGAGGAGATATCCAGACTTATGACCAGGTGGTCATGAATTTTCTTACATGGGGAGTCTGATGCAGGAGCATCAAGACCTTTTTATCCATTTGTAAATATGGGGTGTGATAATATTAAATTGTAAATATGGGGTGTGATGATTTCTAATATTTTATTAATTAATTTGAATTAAATAGGAGAAGGTGAGGATTATGTAAATATCTTTTTATTAATAAAAGGATATGAGGAAATTTAATAAATTGAAGGATTTTAGGGATAAAAACCTATCCTTTAGGGATGTTGAGAATTTTAGGGGTTTGTTAAGGATTTTAAGGGATTGAGCATTTAATTAAATGATTTTTAAAAATTGTATAAATAGGAAGGGGATTTGTGAGAGAAACCATGAGAGATTGTGAGTGTGTAGATGCCTTTGGGCAGTTTGTAAAAGGGCCATAAATTTGCATATCTGGCCATGAATAGAAAGCTCTTTGTGAATGTTTGTTTTTATATACATATGAGTATGTTGAATTTGATTCTGTGTGAACATGTTTGCGTTTAATAAATTTTAGGATATGGCTCTGCACATGGTTGCAGAAATCGATATCATATAACATTGAAATTGCAGTAAATCCGTGTGAATTAATGTGTGTTTAGACTCTACACATGAACTGAAGAATTGATGTTATAAATTGCCAGAGGAAAACTGTGTGTATAAATCGATTGCTTTTCTGTTTTGATTGGTAGTGAGGGCGAACGGTAGTTATAAAGCCGCAAGTAATTACATTGAAAATCAATGCAAGTAAACCAAGACAGAGTTCTAATATTAACGCAGAGTTCTTAATGTATGTTAGTTGAATCAGTTTTTATTGTCGATCTGCAATTGTTGATCTCAGAAACAATCAACTATATTTCGGACAAAAGTCTCGACCAATCTGTATACCCTCAGGGACAACAGTATCCGTTGATGTGACTGCCCAGGTGTGGATAAGTCTGCTGGACAACTCTGTCGATCGGGAGCACTAGATCCGGTTAAAGTAAATGGGAAAATCGTTGTTTGCCTTCGTGGTGACAATCCACTGATTGAGAAAGGTAAAACAGTTCGTTTGGTAGGCATAATTCTCTGCAATGATCTCAAAGGCGACCCAACAATTGTTGCAACTGTTTATGGTCTGCCTTCTGCACAATTGAGCGCAACTAATGGAGTGGCAGTTTTTGGCTACATCGATTCAACACAGTCCCCGGTAGCTTCCATAGATGATCAGTCAACTATGTTAAATATACGACCAGCTCCATTGATGGCAAGCCTTTCTTCAAAAGGACGAGAAGTTGAAAACATCCTCGCAGCATATACCGAAGCCGAAGTCTCAATACCATCTGTACCTTTCTATATACTTTCTGGCACATCTATGGCGTGCCCCATGTTGCTGGTGTTGTGACTTTATTAACTGAACTGATTTGATTCCGGTTCTGAATTCATGCTATAGAAGTTTTTATGTTAATTTGAATTGATGAATTGATAGAGGCAGAGAGTTTTTGTATGCGGATATAGTGAAATTGTGGCGCTAAGTTGTAGTGCAGATGAATCAACAAGAAGTCGACTTGAAAATGACATGAGCAAGATTGATCTACAGCGATGATAAATGAGGATTGAAGAGCGCAGATGCATATGGAGCTGGAACAGTGGGTAAGTCGACCTGCAATTTGACAGACGCAGAACCAATGGAAAAGGTAAGAAATGTGTTGTTAATTAACTGGAAGCGCGCAGTCATGTTTCCAGCATCAACATGACTATTATAGCATCGATTATTTGCATATGGTTGGTGTGAATATAAGTTGTATAGTTTCCACAATAAATGTGAAAATGCCAGGCATTGGTGTTTTTGGTTTGGGAGTGTGGAAACCAGACAAAAGGTGGAATTGCTGAAAAATAAACTAGACTTTGATGATACAATTAATTACAAGGAGGAAACAGATTTGAAAGCTGCCCTTACGAGGTATTTGCCCAACGGGATTGATATCTATTTTGAGAATGTGGAGGGTGCGATGCTTGACACAGTTCTGGAAAATATGAACAACCATGGCCGCATTGCTACTTGTGGTATGATATCACAATATCAAAGAAGGAAAAATAGTATATGTTGAAGATATTGCTGATGGCTTGGAGAATGCACAAGCTGCGCTGGTTGGTTTATTTGAAGGTAAACACATGAGGACTATTGGTGATGAAATGAATGAGGGACTTAAGGCATAGTTCTGGTGTTATGAGGCATCTCTAATCTGACAAATAAATAATATGATGTTTAAGAAAGGATTATTGTGGAAGGGCTTTATAACCATAAATATGAAAGAAAGTTTCTGCATAAAGAGTGAATTGGGCAAATTAGAGCATGTATGTTTATAAGCATTACTTTATGAAGATCCTGGTATTGCAGGCTGGCTCCAGGCTTGCGTCAATCAGCAATGCAATAATGAACCAAATGAGAGGTAATTTGTCTATTTACGGCTAAAAAGTTGAATATTTTCGCAAAAACTTGTTATGCTTATTTTTTCAATCTATCTTAAGCTGCATAACCCGGATGCTTGGAAGTGCCCAGTTTGGTATGTTTTCAGGTACATTTTGATGATTTTGAGATTTTTCCCGGTTTTTTATCCATGATTACTGACTCGTCACGGCAGGTATATGATCTTCACTGGCATATAGGTTAGGGAAATCACTTTCCGTTGCATCTTGCATACTAGCCTCCATAATGATCACTTGCCATAGGGTCGATCCCATCAGGTCATGAGTATTACACCCATTTCACTCGCCAATTATTTAATCATGACTTGATGGTAGAGCCTTCCTTTACATGGGCTTCCTAGTTAGTTCCTCGCTATCACTTGTTGCCCATGCTGCATTTTATGTAGGCTCGGGAGTCCTCTTTAGTCCCACCATGACTTATGTGTTGAAGCTTCATTCTTCTTCTTCCTCACTATCATTTTTCTGGCTATTACCCTAGAGGCTCCCTGGTGTCGTTAAGTTGTATTACTGCATTGCATATTGGCTACTTGTTTATCCTGGCCTTTAGCTGGCTTCATTTGGACTCGATGTTTAAGCCAACTTTTGACCTTGACTTTCCGTACAAGTTAACCATTGCATGCACTTAGCTATCACGACTTGACACCTTTGTACCCATGGATGGAATGTTCCTCTGAGTATCACTGACCAGTTTTCGCCACCTTGCATTGAGCATAGGATTGTTCCAATCCTAGGAACTAGTGCATCTGCTTTCTTGATACTCGTTCTATCCATTGTACCATAGCATTCTTTTATTCTTTTTCAGGCTTATTATATGAAAAAGACAAAAAAATCAAATATAACAAAAAGAGCGGGAACGGGATGTATCTTCGTTGTTTCGATGGCAGTACAGAGTCAGTTTGTCGCCCTTGAACAAAGCACATATACTTATATATATTTCCTACATTTGGGATGGTTTTATTTTTTGACCTAGGTTCAGCCTTTACCTTGTTTCACTTGTCAGTTCTCCCCCGGTTGGTTATCTCTTCCAATCATATGTAGAGTTTGTTCTGGCTCCTGCATAACAGACTTATACAGTGTCACTTTTTACTACCATGGTCATCACGAGTCGTGCTTTTGTTCAAGGGAAGTCTAACCAGAGTCGGACATTCTGCGGTGTCTCTTGACTCATTATTCAGTCGGCCTTCCCGGTCTTGTCAGTATCTTGTTCTATCACATCAGATGTTTTGGTCTTCTGCTCATGCTGGTTCGAGAAGGTCCCCATTGACTTCTTGCCGGCGGGTTTGTCTCTTATCGACTACGACATATTGCTCTGAGAGCAAACCTAGAGCCGCACCCTGGCCTTATTTCCATCATTGATAGGTGACCTTGTGCTCATCATTTGATCATCATCATGGGTCTTTGACTGAGTGGTTTCCCCTGTGTTCGACGTCAGCACACATTATCACACTTGGGATTCGTGCAGTACCTTGATTTCCATTTGACCATATCGGTGGATTTCTCGCCTCTGTGTCAGCTTTCATTATTGGTTGGTTCAGAGGGTTTCTTCCGTGCGCTAGCTTCATCTTGTGCATGTCGGAAACGTACTTCGGTTTTGGTTCCATCACTCTACTTCGTCCAATTCCTTCCAAATCTTGGCCTGCGGGTTACACTCGCACTGGACTGATGTGGGATGCCTTAATGCCTTCCTTCCAGCAGATATTTTCCCATCGACTCCGACTCATTGCTTTGGGAATAAGGTCTAGAGTCTTTTTGTCAGTACCTTAGGGTTTGCAGTCATCAGTGGCAGACTCTTCACTATCGACAGTGGGGATTCATCATTGCCTCTTGATTGGTAGATTCTTTCAAGTGTTCGACTTCAACTCATTCATTCGCACTTGTCAGATTGTACTGGGGCACCTTGACGCTCATTTTCATTATTGGTGGGTTGTCTCGCGTTGGTTAACGGTATACATCATTGACCGGTAATCCAAAGATTTCTCACATGGTCGACTTCAGCTCATTTATTCCCATTGTGTAGAATTGTGCCATAGTGATCGGTGAAGACCTCGGGTTGCATCAGCATTCTTCGGTTCACTTTTGACAATCCATTCAGTTTATGCCAGTGATGTCGTCCACCCTTATATGTTGCAGTTTAGTACAACAGCATCTTATATGTTGGCTCCCAAGTTCCGTGATTGTACCGTTTGTTCCACCTCTTATGATTAGGTACTTGGAGATTCAGTTACTTATATGATCAGACATCCAGTTGCACCATCTTTGATCAGCTTTCTATATGTGATACTTGGACATTGATTCAGACTTATATTTCCGGACCATGCTCAGATGATTCATTGTGTACTTTCAGTTCAGTTATACTTGTATACATATTGGATCTATTCAATACTTTCTATATGATGTATTTTTGATTGAGCATGGGTATGCCCGCCTCAGCTTGAGTTGACTCTCTGTTTTCTTTCATTGGTTTTTGGCGGGCTGAAATCTGGTGAAGTCCTCTCTTGTCCTTGCGAAGTTCTTTCTATGTGCATAATACATTTCGGCCATCATGTACCCCTTCTGACCTCATATATTAGGGGGCATCTATTATAGCATCATTTCTCACCTTCATATGATTCATGATTGCTTATATGGCTTTGGGCACCCATTCCTACAGACTTGGACAAATTCACTTAAAAACAGTGTAAAAATCCCCATACGCGACTATGCCCGTACTTTTCCGCATGTATACGCGAGTCCAGCTGCACTTTTCCGCGTATGCCATTAAAATTATGAAAAAATATATAAAAATTCCCTATTTTCGGGCTGGGTTGATGGTTACTCGGGTAGTTCAACCACCCCAGCACGTGGCCAACTGTTTCCAACTGTTGAAACTACTTGGAGGGAGTATAAAAACCCCTCATGTGTATGGCCTAAGGGAGAGAGAATTTATTGATATTATACTCTGTTGGTATTCCCTATCCAAGTCTGATTCCCCGTGCCTCCTGCACTTTCCCAGTTCAGTTCAGGAAACCTTTGTTTCCTTGAGATGCTCATCTTCCTATATGTCATCTCGTATGCACCAGTTTGGAAAGAGTCTTAGCGAGGCAAGGGCGGGACGAATCCGGACGACGGTCTGCTCGAAGATCGTGGAAGGATTCAGGTGATCTCTCCACTTGTTATTTCTGTACATGCTATTTATAATACAGAAGTACCATCTTGTTCCCGAAATATACGTGTTAGTGTGTGCTTGCATATATGAGAAAATTGTTATTTAAGCATTCATTTTGGTTTGTTTAATGTTATATGTGGATTTAACTAACATTTAGAGTAGATATATGCTATACAACCAGTTCTTCGTGCTTGTTTCTTCTTGTCTTTTAGGTTAAGAAGGAAGGACGGTTGCTGGGGGTTTGGACCCCGCGGGATCTGCTTCAACCGTAGGACCTACGGGTAACTTCCTCGATCTACTCTTTTTAGTTTTTCATGAACATGTATGGTTGTGTGAGTCCTGCTTAAGTAGCATGCCCCTGCTCTGTGGAGGTTGTAACCCAACGAACCTCTAGGGTGATATTCCCCGAAACAGCTAAGCAGCACAAAAATCTCAACTGAACAGTTGAAGAAAGCACAATAGTCATGTAGACCACAAAATCAATAATCCATAACATCATCTCTTACTATGGCTGCCTTACTCTCCTTATATACAAATGGAAGCCTTCTCACCTTGGGTCCCACTTATTAGGGTTTCCTCCACCAAGGAATATTCCTCCCACCATCACTGCGCTATCTCCATAGATGATCTCCACCTCTTATTCCAGTGCTGTTGACTTGGTCCAACTTGACCTTGTCCACATGTATTTGCCCCTATTCACACATGAGGGTGCAAAATCCAGCTATTATTATTATTCCATTTCACATCATGAGGGACTTTATTCTTATTTTTGAAATGTATGGGCCTCCTTACCCATTTATTCATCTCCTAAGTGTCAAAAGCAAAAATAATATTCCAATTAGCTGCATGCTAATTTTAAAATATTACAGAGTGGTCATCAATGAAAGACAACATAGTTTTAGATGGAGATTATTTGCATGGAAGTAGTGCTATTATTGGATGGGGCTTAGGGTTTGAAATCTCATAACTTAAGGAAGAGGATGGCAGCCATATTGGTTATGTTGATGTATATGATTTTTCTGAATATATGGTTTGTTTAGACATATATATTTCTCTTGCTGTTTAGCTGAGATTGTGTGTTGTTTAGCATAGGGTGTTCCTGATCGGGAATCCAACCTCTTTCGTTGAGAATCTCTTGGAGGAGTCTTGTACTACATTGTCCACTATCAGGTTTAAGGCCAAGCTTCATCTTTCATTTATAGCGCAGATCTTGTTGAGGGTTAAGTTGTTTTGCAGGTTGCAGTAGTGGAGACTAGATCTTGGTCATTTCATTGATTATTTTTAGTGGAGAAGGCTTCCTTTCCATTGGGAGGACAATAAGGAAGGCCCATGTGCATATTTTCAGATCTTGGCATCAGGCCAATCATTTATTTACCCCTACAGTGTAGTTTACTTCCAGATCTACGTTATTTTTATAGGAGGAGTTGCAGGGTGGTTTGATACACCATTTGGAGAGTTGGATTTCTAGTGAAAGCGATCTGCCTTTCATTTAGAAGATCTATTGGAGGAGGCTATTCTATTGATCATATCAGATTAGCCACACTTTCCAGATCTGTATTTTGCAGTGGATCTTCAACCCTAGGGCCTATATCCCCATCTTGTACATGGTGTTTTGTTGAAAACCCTTAAGGGGTTCTTCAAAGGAGATTGTATAGTGCTCAAATCTATATTGGATCTATCTTTTGAGGCACATATCAGCCCTAGATGTCTTGTATATTCATTTTCTATAGCAGTGGCTTTGAAAAAACGTTGTAGCAGACTTCCAACTCTTTATATATAGTAGTAGCACCTCTTTTGAGGGATTTTGTCCATTGGAGGCTTGTTCTGTCTTGTTGTACATCTTATGGCCCATAATTTATGCATATTTTGCTGTTGTTATAGCATATGAAAGGTCTCCATATTGCCTCTTGCCTTTATATGATGATTTACACTATTTTTCCAGCATTTTGCACTATATCCTTGCTTTTCACATTTGGGAATATTACAATGGTATCAGAGCATAATCTTGGCACAACTTGTGCATCTTGAAAAGCCAATATGTCATATGAAGAAGGAGGTCCTCTCACAGATAGAGAGAAGAGGTATCTGAGAGGAAACCGGAAGTATGATTATACAGATGAAGAAGAAGACAAGGGTAAAACCCCTTTATCAAGAGGAATGAAAAAGAAGGAGTTCTCAAGACTTCTTTTCCAAACTATTCAGGGCATTAATAAAGACATTGTAGAAATGAGGATGGAGAGATGTAGAAATTCTCCAAAAGAGCTTGTGCATAGAGAAAGCTCCAGATTTTCATATTATGAGTGTGAGCATTCAACCACACAATCAGATATACAACACTCTACCTTTCCTATGTTCATAGCAAGAGAGATGGAGGAAGGAGATGTGCCAAAGGAGGAGACTCTTGGTGACTCTTCGAGAATATGAATCTCAATCATAGAGGTTCAAAGATCATCTAAACTTCCAAGATTTTTGCAAGATCAAAGAGAATAGAAGACCCAACAACCATGATAGAAGCAAAAGGTGCAAGAAACATGCTTTGGATAGATTCTTTCTACCAAATTTTGATGGGTCACGTAAATGTACAATGACGGCTTGGGTGAAGGAGCTAGACACCTATTTGTAGCAACACCAAGTTTTAGAGGATGAAGCCATTAGAGTAGTAGCGCTACATCTTGAAGGTAAGGCTTGTGCCTGGTGGTTTTATGAAACTTTTTCTTTGAATCATGTAAATGTATCTACTTATGCAAAGTTCACTAGGAGGTTAGTGAAAATATTTGATGCAAAACATTCTAAAACATACTTGGTTGAGCTAGCCAAGCCTAAACAAACAAAACATTTGCATGAGTTGGAAGGATCTATAAACCCAACTCCATTCCAGAATGTTATTGAGGGGGTTAAATTTTTTTAGAATACCTTGCTAGAGGCAAGATCCTTACTTCATAAATAGCTCTCTTCTCAAAAGGAAGACATGGAGATCTCTTTTTCAAAAGAGGAACTAAAAAAAGAGCCTCTTAATGATGACGAGGAAACCTCCATTCATGATGAAGGGAAAGAGAAGGTAAGAGGTAACAACATTGTCACATCAGGATCAGATCTAGTACCTCATAGAAAGGAATATGGAGCAATTGCTCCAATGAGAGGAGTTATTGTACCTTGCAAGAAATTCCAAAGAATATCACATGTGAAGATCAAGCCATAGTCCATGAGCAGAATGTGCTATCATGGATAGATTGTGAGACCTTGAAGATGAAAGAAGAGGATAGAGAGGAAGACCAACATCATATGATTAGGAGCACACACCCCTATCTATTTTAGAAGGTTGATACACAGAAGAGGTAGACTGATTTGCGTAGTGGAAGCAAGGACCTAACAATCCCATCTATTATGCATATGAGATTGGGTCATGAGACATCATTGTGTTGTGGAAAACCACCTAGGAGGCCACCTGATCCAGATTTGGTGAGACATGTCTCACATCATGATGCACCATTCATAGATCCAATAGGAATGGGAGCATTAAGAGGCCATGATACAATGTTGAGAGTCTTGGGTAAACTCAAGGAGGAGGGAGACATCCTCCCA
The DNA here is from genome assembly GCA_034641835.2 of Pinus albicaulis. NCBI lineage: Eukaryota > Viridiplantae > Streptophyta > Pinopsida > Pinales > Pinaceae > Pinus > Pinus albicaulis. The sequence goes on along the minus strand of CM076575.1, from coordinate 7,923,067 downwards.
ACATCATCATCACCCAATCTCATTTCAGATTTTGTATTGTTGGAAGAGAAGCATGGGAAGGATAGCAACCTTCCAACATACACCTTTGGCATGGGAGATGTCAAGGATAAGAGCAGCCATATGACAAAGGTTCTTTGTGATAGATCATCAGCGCTGTCACTATGGAAGATTGATCCATATTGGAAATCCCAACTGTTGGTGGATTATTCCAAGGACCTTTTCACATGCATGATACTTGATGACCAGCTACATGAAGAGGGTTATTCAGTCCAAGAAGAAGTAATCTAATATCATGGTAGGATATTCTTATCTAGAGCCTCCAATCTCAAGGATAAGTTGCTACAAAGGGCTTATGAAGATTTCCTTTTCAGCCATACTTATTCCATGAAAGCCTACAACACTATCATGGAGAGCTACACTTGGGAAGGCTTTGAAGAGGAACTATATCAGCATTTTCAAAGATGCATGAACCATGTGTAGTGGGAAGAGACCCATAACTCTATGGATGAGTTATCACAACCACCTCTTTCCTCTTTTGGAATGAGAGGGGATCTATCTATCAACCACTCCATTTATATGAGCATAATTTTTGGTAAGGAACATGCTTATGTACATAGTGTTACATTTGATGATTACTTGCATTCCTTTACCATGTATATGCAGGCCATAGCTCCAAGGAGGAGCATTATTCCATATAAACTTCATGGCCAACTTTGGGCTATAAACATTTCTGAACATGGCCACTCCCTTGGAGGATATAGGGAGATGTTGTATCACTCTGGGTGCACTCCAAAGGCACCAAACATACCTCACATTTTCAACCATTGTGAGAAGACTTGGGCAGCAAGTGAGTGGAGGGTAAACCACTTACCATATCATTATCTGATGTAGTCAGGAGATATACTGCACTGATTCCACATGTGGGACTATGATCCACCTCCATTTTTGCATATGGTTGTTTATATGTACTTGGTTATGATCCCATACATTGATTATGTTCTTATTCTTTTTATGGGAATGATTGGAGGAATGATGGAGGGATTGGATGTGTCCTTTGGGAGAGAGATTATCCATGGGTCTTATGTTTCATTTGTTTGGGAGAGCATTGGACCATCCATGATTGCTACATTGGGCCTCTTGATTCCTTATGGGATGAACCATTTGGGTAACTTGAGCACTTGGGTGGTGCCTCTCATGAATAGATGGGAGGAGTCTTTCTATGAATTACCACTTTGGAGGGTGATTCATTTTGTATGAATGATAGCTTGGAAATTGGAGCTCCATATGGCAATAAAGGTTCCCCACATTTTCAATTTCTTCCTTGCAAGTGCTTGGGGACAAGCAACACTTGGGAGGGGAGGATTGTAATATTCCTAAATTGGCCATGAGCTAGTTGGAATATTAAATTTTGTTTTGCTACTTTTTTTTGTGAATAATAGGACAATGGAGGTCCATAATTCTCCTTGATAATGAATAAATCAATCCCAGTATGAAAAGGAGATCTTGGCAGCTTAATTGAGCACCCTTAGGTGTGAAAAGGGTCTGGAACACCTTGACTGGGCCAACTTTGACCAAATCAACAACGCTGTCATGGAGGAGTGGTCATCAATGAAAGACAACGCAGTTTTAAATGGAGATGCTTTGCATGGAAGTAGTGCTATTATTGGATGGGGCCTAAGGTTTGCAAGCTCATATCTTATTTAAGGAAGAGGATGGAAACCATATTGGTTATGTTCATGTATATGAATTTTCTGAATATATGGTCTGTTTAGACATATATCTTTCTCTTGCAGTTTAGCTGAGATTGAGTGTTGTTTAACACAGGGTGTTCTTGATCGAGAATCCCACCTCTTCCATTGAGAAGTTCTTGGAGGAGTCTTGTACTACATTTTCCACTATCAGGTTTAAGGCCAAGCTTAATATTTCATTTACAACGCAGATCATGTTGAGGGTTAATTTTTTTTGCAGGTTTCAGTAGTGGAGACTAGATTTGGGTCATTTCATTTCTTATTTTCAGTGGAGAAGGCTTCCTTTCCATTGGGAGGACAATAAGGAAGGCCCTTGTGCATATTTTCAGATCTTGCATCAGGCCAATAATTTATTTATCCCTACAACATAGTTTACTTCCAGATCTGTGTTATTTCTGTAGGAGGAGTTGTAGGGTGGTTTGATACACCATTTGGAGAGTTGGATTTCTAGTGAAAGGGATCTACCTTTCATTTAGAAGATATATTGGAGGAGGCTATTCTATTGATCATATCAGATTAGCCACACTTTCCAGATCTGTATTTTGCAGTGGATCTTCAGCCCTAGGGCCTAGATCCCCATCTTGTACATGGCGTTTTGCTGAAAGCCCTTAAGGGGTTCTTCAAAGGAGGTTGTATAGTGATCAGATCTGTATTGGATCTATATTTTGAGGCACATATCAGCCCTATATATGTTGTATATTAATTTTTTGTAGCAGTGTCTTTAAAACAACGTTGTAGCAGACTTCCAGCTCCTTATATATAGTAGCAACACCTCTTTTGAGGGATTTTGTCCATTGGAGGCTTGTTCTGTCCTGTTATATATCTTATGGCCCATTATTTATGCATATTTTGTTACTGTTATAACATATGAAAGGTCTCCATATTGGCCTCTTGATTTTATATGATGATTTACACTATTGTTCCAGCATTTTTCCCTATATTCCTGCTTTTCCCATTTGGGAATATTACATCTCTGTCTACTACTACACTTGGAAAGAAATCCCTATCTCTATTCAGCACTCATTCGAAAGGATTAACAACCAAATCCATCCCAATATCTCAACAAAGCTACAATCCCTAATTATTTTCATTTCTGAACACCTATGCTAACAAACTTGATTCTGTGCCAAAAATAAATAATTTTCCCATTTCGACTAGATTCCCTTTGATCGGTATATGGGCGTATCATGTTTTTGACCAAGCTCTTTGACCATTGATTATGCGTTATCTATAAGACCTATGCGTGGTTGAGGTAACACATCAGCATGTCGACCCTATGTTCCTCCAAACCTATGTGCTCGTTCTCCATCATGATAGCTTGATGTATGAGAATCATAGACGTGAGAACTGGAACCGAACTGTTGGAACAGGAATAGGAACCTAAGTGCTGGAACAAGAACTTAAATCCCTCTTTGGTAAAGACATTTGACTGCCTAGGTCAATCTAAAACATTTTAGTTTGATGCTCCTGCATCAGACTCCTAGGGAAGAAAAGAATGATCCATCAAAACTTCAAGATTTATTTGATATTTCTTTAACTTTGCTGATGTCATCCAACTAGCATCTTCAATTGGTTGTCCCTTCCACTTGATCAAATACTGATAATATGTATGTCCTCTAGTTTTCTTTGTCACTTTATTCTTCAAGGCTGCTTCCACTTCTTTCTTTGTTTTCTTTGGCATATGTTCCTCCCAATTTAGAGTCTGAACTTCATCATCTGCAGGGTCATCTTGTGATTCTACTTCTGATTCATTGTATGGGTACAAGTATGCAAAATTAAAGATAAGAGATATTCCAATTCCTTCTGGTAGCTTAATCTCATAAGCATTGGAAAAAAACTTCCGCAAAATTTTGCATGGTCCTATCTTTTTCATTTTTTACTTGTTATAAGTTCCTATAGAAAATATTTCATTCCTCAAGTAAACCATAACTAAATCATCAACTTGGAACTCCTTTTCTCTTCTCTTCACATCAGCCCTTTGTTTATACTTCCTACTGCTTTCTTACAACCTTTTCTTGACATCTTCCTGCAAATTTTGCATCTGTTTTGCAAACTATTCAGCCTTTGCACTCCTTATCTCTTGCTTTTCGAAATATCTAAGCTCATATACTCCTCTAGGGTGCATTCCAAAAACAATTTGAAACGAGCTCATTCATGTACTCCTGTTATGAGTATCATTGTAAGCAAATTCAACTTGAGCAAGTGCCGAATCCCACTATTTTGAATTTTTATAAACCAAGATTCTTAATATGTTTCCCAAGATCCTATTCACTACTTCGCTTTGCCCATCCGTCTGAGGATGATAGGCTGAGCTAAAACTGAGGTTTGTACCTAGCTTTCTCCACAGAGTCCTCCAAAAGTGTTCCATGAACTTAGTATCCCTGTCTGAAATAATACCTACAGGCAGCCCATGTAATCTTACAATTTCTGAGAAAAACAAATTAGCAATATGAGTTGCATCACTTGTTTTCCTACAAGCAATTAAATGCACCATTTTCGAAAATATATCTACAACAACATAGATATATCATGCCCTCTTTGAGTTTTTGGAAAACCCAAAACAAAATCCATGCTGACCGCATCCCAAGGTCTATTTGGTATTGGCAATGGCTTATATAACCCAGTGTTTTGGCTCCTTCCTTTGGCATGTTGACAAATTCTACATTTCTTAACAAACTTTTTGACATCAGTTTTAATTTTTGGCCAATAATAGAAAGCATTCACTTGAGAAAATGTCTTGTCCTATCCAAAGTGTCTAGACAATCCTCCACTATGTTTTTCTTTAATCAAATTTTATCTCATGGAACACTTAGGAATGCACAATTTGTTGTTTTTGAACAACAAACCTCCTTGAATCATGTAGTCCAACCATTGACTTCTATTATAAATCACAGGATTTTTAACAACTGTATATATTATAATGCACAACCAAATTTACTCAGCTTAAAGCATCAACTACTTTATTTGACTTACCACTTGTGTGCTTGATTACAAAGGTGAAACTTTGTAAAAACTCCACCCACTTAACGTGCTTTTGGCTCAACTTTGGTTGATTGTTTATGAATTGTAGTGCATGACTATCAGAATACAAAATAAATTCTTTGGGCAACAAGTAATGCCTCCGGTTCTTTAAAGCTTGAACAACAACATAGAATTATTTAACATAGGATGAGTACTTCCGCTTGGCCTCATTCAACTTTTCACTGAAATAAGCTATAGGTTTCGGCTCTTGGCTCAATACAACTCCAATTGCTATCCCACTAGCATGAGTTTCAACTTGGAAAGTCTTATCAAAGCTTGGTAAGGCTAAAACAGGTTTTTCAGTGATCTTCTTTTTCAACAATTTAAAGTTTCAATCTGTTGTCTATGTCCATTTAAATGTTCGTTTGCTTTCCTTTATTGTTTCAACTATAAATGTACAAATCTGACTAAAGCTTCCTATAAAATTTCTATAAAAACTTGCAAGGCCATGAAAACTTCTTACCTCAAATACGCTCCAAGGAGTTGGCCAATTCAAAATTTCTTGTATTTTTTTCGGTCCATCTTCAAACCTTCTTCTGAGACTACAAATCCTAGGTAAACAAGCTCTTTCTTCATGAAACTGCACGTCTTTAAATTAATTAGCAGCTTCTCTTTTTGCAAATTATTCAAAACAAACTTAATATGCTCTAGATGCTTTTCTTTACTTCGACTGAAAATTAGAATATCATCAAGATAAACTATCAAAATTTTTCTAGCATATTCTCTTAAGACCTCTTCCATCAGTCTCATAAATGTACTTGGTGCATTAGTGAGTCCAAAAGGAATCACTAACCATTCATACAACCCACTATTATTCTTGAATGGAGTCTTCCATTCATCCCGCTCTCTAATCCTTATTTGATGGTATCCACTCTTCAAATCTATCTTAGAAAAATACTTTGACCCACTCAAACAATCCATTAAATCATCTGTACGTGGTAGGGGAAATCTATACCTGATAGTGATCTTATTTATCGCTCTCGAGTTGGTCCACATGCGCCATTCACCACCCTTCTTTGGACTGAGCACCACTAGTAGTGCACACAGACTTAGGCTCTCTTTTATCAGTCCTTTATCCAACAACTCTTGCACCTGTCTTCCAAATTTTTCATTTTCTTGAGGAGTTAGCCTATATGCTACTTTGTTTGGTAAAATCGCACCAGGTATTAATTCTATGTGATGGTTGATACTTCAAATTGGTGGAAATGCATTTGGAAATTCATAAAAAATAATGTCAACATAATCATTTAGCATATTTTTTTATTTCTATAGGAAGATTATCTAAATTAGTAGTAGTCAAAATGACCTTGGGTTTACCCACAACAGGAAAATGCATTTCTCTCTCCTTTTTTACTTCACGCAACAACTCTTTTCCACTGATCATCAAAACATTATTTCCAACCGCTCATTTGTTCGCTTCATCATTCAAAGGCAACAATGTGTGCTTCTTCCCATCCTTCTCTAAGGTATATGCATTCCTTCTGCCATCATGAATGGATTTCCTATCGAACTGCCAAGGTCTTCCCAACAATATATGGCACACGTCCATTGGCATTACATCACATAATACCACACCTTTATATGTACCAATATGTATCTCCACTATGTACTGTTATGTCACCAAGAGCTGATGTCCTTTCTGCAACCAAGACACTTTGTAGGGAGTATGGTGTACCATATTAACCAATTCCAATTTCTCTACCATTTATGTGGAGACAATATTGTCAGTGCTCCCATTGTCAATCACAACCTTGCAGCTTTGTCTTTAGACTTGCATACAATCTCGAATAAACTTTTCCTTTGCGTTGGTTCATTTGCTTCTTTTTCTTCCTTAAGCAACACTCTTTTTAACAATAAAGACTCTCCTGCCTCAGGTGGCTCTTCTTTCCCCATGACCTGAGGGTTTTTTCATTTTTTCTTAGCTATATTTACATTCCTTTGATTTGTTGTTTTGTTTTGAGGGCAGTCCCATGATCCATGTCCTAATTCTACACATATGTAGCACCGAATTTCTCTTCCTCGGCCTCGGCCTCTACCTCTGGGTCCAAATATTCCTCTACAAAAGTCTCCCCTCTATGGTGGCCGATTACTTGAACCTTCTGCTTCATTATGAGAATTCTAGAATCTTGGGCTAGAAGCTCCGCTTCCTCTTGTTGGACCTTTACCTCTGTTTCTCTGACTTTATTTTCTCAGTATTTTCTCCTCCGCCTTGAAAGATGCTTGATAGACACCTTCAATTGTATTCAGACTTAACAGATTGATTTCATCTTGTATGTCATATCTCAAGCCAATGATATATCTAGCTACCTTTTCTATGACATCTTAAACATGTCCTGATCTAATGCTCAACTTGTAAAACTCCTTAGTGTACTCTTTAACAATCATCCCTTTCTGTCTTAAGCTCTGTAACTGTTTGAAAAGGTTTAACTAGTAATTATTAGGCATAAATTTACTTTTTAATGTGCTCACCATTTTATCCCACTTCTTAATCTTGGGTTTTCCCTTTCTTTCTCTGGATGTTTGTAGCTCACCCCACCATATGGATGCATGACCTTTCAATCTGGTAACTGCGAATTTCACCTTCTTTTTATCTTCGAACTCCTCATAGTCGAAATAATTATATAATGAATTGATCCAATCCATCAACTTTTCCACATTAAGGTTTCCTTCATACAAAGGCATTTCCACCTTTGGTATGCAACTTGTTTTTGCCAACATCTTGAAAACTTTGGCTGCTTCACTTTCTTCCTCTTCTTCTTCATCACAATATTCTTCTTCAAAACTGACATCTTCCTCATCAGGTGCTCTCCTTTGAGCAGTTTCTATTGTTTCCATTCTTGTGCAAAGATATCTAATTTCTTCAAGCAGCACTGCATCAGCTACAGGTCTTCCCTGACCTATGCCAGCTCCTCCTCTCCTGGGTGGCATATTTGTTGAAATTCTAAGAACAAAACTCAGTTCCTGTTTCTCTGATACCAAATTATGGCCTTATAAGGCTGAACTTCAATTAATATGAGGCTATACTTTATTTTCCTCTGTCATAAACCAAAGTGACAATGGATCACCAAATTCTGTCTCTAAGAACTTCTTAAAATATTTATTACAAGTTGATGAAATAATAATGCAATAAAAAAATATGGTTACACTGTTAAATCCTATTTTCCTGTGCTACTCTCCTCACACATCACATATCAACATTACACAAAGTGAATTTTATGAATCAAAAACACCATCAAGAGATATTACATGCTTCTTTCAACTTCTAATTGAAAAAAATCTCAGAGGATGCAACAATCACTAATTCACACTAAGAAAAACCCGACCCAATTTTTTTAATCATCTTTGTCTTCTACTACACTTGGAAATAAATCCCTATCTCTATTCAACACTCATTCGAAAGGATTAACAACCAAATCCATTCCAATCTCTTAAAAAAACTACAATACCTAATTATTCGCATTTTTGAACACCTATGATAACAAAATTGATCTATTTGTTTACATAACACATAAAAATAGAGTTTGCAACCCAATTATGTGCCTGTTGTCGTAAAAAATGTCTAGGCACCACAACAACGACTCAGATCGGGGGCTGTCACCTTGATCCCAAATCTCTCTATCTAAGTTGTCTCCTTGCAAGCTAAGGGAGGTAGACCCTAATGAAAATGAAGAAAGAGAACTGGTTAGAGATCAAACAATTTAGGAGGCACAGCTAGACAACCAAATACTTGTTAAGATTTTCGAGATTTTATAGATCCAATTAGATCTGAAGCTTTAAAACCAGTGCCTTGTGGAGTCAAAATATCCTGTTATAAATTAAAGTCAAGTATCTGATATGTAACTGCTGCTATGAAAAATCAATCAACCACAATGATATTCAATAAAACACCCTCACAATTAATCAAACTGGAACATAGGTTCTTTTCGATTCAACATTCGATAAACACCTTCGTAATTATGCATTAGCAATGTTCGATAAAAACATGTAATTTATCATAACTTGAAATATTGCCAAATTTAACTTAAACAATTAATTGACAATTTCAAGTAATTTAACACCAGAATTAAAACTCATTAGACGATCATCAACCAATGCTAAGCATCAAATACTTCAAACCAACAATTTAAATTCGAAACAAAATATTATCATGAGGATACCATCAAATTTAAATGCCAGATATTTTCAATATTTCCGAATTTATAATATTCCAAATAATTCCAATTCAGAAACCTATAGTCAAACTTAGAATATATTCTTCAGCAAGATTTTAGATCTAAAATATAAATTGCAGCAGTAATTTAAATCATAGATCAACAAACAAACGATGCCGACACTAATGCCCAAAATGACTTAAAATAGTAAAAATTGATGAACTTGAAGAAAAATCAATTTTTAAGGCTTGATTAAGTGAAATTTCAGATTTGATATTTTTATTTCAGCAGTGAAACAGTGACAGATGAACAAGATAAAACTGCCCAAAATAGTTGCCAAATACTTCCAGAAATAGCAAAAATATATTAAAACTTGATAATTTCAATTTTAAGGCTTTAAGAGAGTTTGATTCAATAATTTTCAGAACTGATAAGTTTATAACAACAGTAAAATGATAACAGATCAGCAAACTGAAAATACTGAAAATGATCCCTACAATGTCTAAAAATAGTAAGTTTTGCCAAAAAACTGAAAATTCAAATTTTTTAGACCTTATTTAGGGTATGCATCATAAATGTTCAGATTTGATTTTACACAGTTATGCAGTAATTTCCAGCAAGCTTTAAAGTCAGATCTAGGCAAAATTAAAGATGTCCAAATGGCCAAAAATTCTGAAAATGAAGATTTTGCAATTCTAAACAATTTTGACCATATAAAATGTGTTTTTAAGGCCTAATTATTTGTGATTTTCTTGCTGTAATAAAATTTGCAGAAAATAAGAGTTTAGAGTTCAAACCCTTAGCCCAAGGCTTTGAAGATCCCACCGTTGAAATTTCTTGAAATTTTGGGATAATGTTGCCACTTGAAAATTAGAAATTTGGAGACCAAAATCCTGTAAAAATAGCCTAAAAGCCTATACATCCTCAAGGGTCTAGATCAGGCTCAGATTTGAAGTTTTCCTTGGCTGATTTTTTCAGATCTATTCCTGCAAACAAATATTGAGCCCAGATCTTACCCTCTAGGGTCTAGATCTGGCTCAGATCTGAAAATTTCCTTGGCTGATTTTTCAGATCTAAAGATTTCCTTGGCTGATTTTTCAGATCTGAAGATTTCCTTGGCTGATTTTTCAGATCTGAAGATTTCCTTAGCTGATTTTTCAGATCTAATCCTGCACAATTGAAAAAAAGAAACCCAATACCCAATATGTACAAAAATAGAAAAAATCCTAAAAACCCAAATGTTAGAAATCAAAATTATGTTACAAAACTTCAGATCTACACATGTAAATTACAGATCTATACAATATATTTACAGATCTATACAATATACTTACAGATCTATGCACAAGATTTGCAGATCTATAAGATTTGAGGAGTATAAATCTGAATTCACTCTCAGATTTGAAGATCTAAGGCTCTTAATAGTTAGATCTAACTTTAAATTCAAAAAAAAAATTAAGATAATTTTATTTATTTATTTAGGAATAAGCTCTAGAAAGACCCTACAAAAAATATTCCGTAAGATAACTTTAGAAATTAGGAAATAATGGGTTTTTTCAGAGTCGGCTACTCTAACTGAAGACTTTCCCAATTGCTCAAACCCTTTAAAAAAAATGATCTCTGCACACTTAGATCTGAATTTATATCTGCATACAGGTATCATATCCTTGACATTGACACCCCTCATGAAGCCCTGGACAAGCTAAATACTGTCTTTGGCATTCAAAATCAAATCAGGGCCCATCAGCTTGAAAATGAGTTGCTTACTTTGGACCCCAATAATTTCTCCTCTATTGAAGATTTTTTGTCCAAATTCAAGACCCTCAGAGTTCTTTTAGAAGGTTGTAAGGTAGAAAAGGAAGATGATAGCCTCATCTATTGCATTCTTACCAAGCTTGGCCCCGCATACTCTGTATTTGTTTCTGCCTTCCATTCCACTAGAGAAGCCATCATTTCTTCAGGAACCACCTACAAGAATCCCTTTTTTGATGCCTTTTGTGATTCTTTGATAAGAGAACAATAAAAAATTTTACACCTTGGTATTATCACTGCTGGAAACGCTTCTAAGAAAGCCTTAGCAGTCCAACATCAATCATATCAAAAGAATCCCAAGAAGTAGTATCCTAAAAAGTATGGTCCAAAACCAAACAAGGGTCCTAAGCAATTTCAGCCACAAACTAAAAAAGCAACTCACCAAAATGATAAGGCATATAAAAACAAAGGAAAGAAGACACATAGACATTGCAACTTTTGCAATCGTGATGGCCATTTAGACTCCAAATGTTTTAAGAAGATGGAAGCCTTAGAAACAACAATGAAGAAGCACAACATCAATTTGGAGCACTCTTCACCTTCATCTTTAGGTATGGCACTTTCTGCTTGTGGTTGTCAAGACACAAGATCTGGTTATGCATTAAATGTATCTTCTTCTTCTCCTTCTCATGAGTGGCTCATTAATTCCGGAGCTTCTTACCACATGGCTAAAAATAAATCCATGTTTTCTTCTTTAAATGATTGTAACACCAAACATATTTATGTTGGTGATGATAGATCTCTTAGTGTTGTAGGATCTGGAACCATTCATCTAGATAACGGTTAGTTTAATGATGTATTATGTGTTCCTTCCTTGTCATGCAACCTTCTATCTGTTTATCAGATAACTCATTCAGGTGAAGGGAAAATATTATAATTCTCACCTCATGATGTTGTAATCAAGGACCTCAAAGATCCTAAACATATTTTAGCTACTGGCATTGCTGATGATTCCACAAGGTTGTATAAGTTTGACAACTTTGGGTCATCATCTCTTCCCTATGTTTTGTTTCTCATAATGATAATGTGAGCAAACTTTTTCATGAGCGATTTGGTCACTTAAACTATCGCTCTCTTCAAACTCTGTGTAAGGAAAATATGGTGACGGGCCTTCCTATGGTATCTTGCCGGGATGGTGTTTTCTCGGGATGTGTACTCGGAAAACATCATCGGGATAGTTTTGACAAATGTGCCTCTTGGCACGCTTTAGCCCCTTTGCAGCTTGTGCATAGTGATTTATGTGGTCCACTTCCTGTTGTTTCTTTCTCTGGTTGTAAGTACTTCTTAACCTTCATTGATGATTTCTCCAGATGCACTTGGGTATATTTCTTAAAACTCAAGAGTGAAATTTTTAACATGTTCTTGGCCTTTAAGGGCTTTGTTGAGAAACAATATGGACATCAAATTCTTAAGTTAAGATCAGACAATGGCAGAGAATATGTTAGCAACAAATTTATCAACTTTTGCACTCAGCATGGCATTCAATTGCAACATACTGTTCCATATACTCCACAACAAAATGGTGTAGCTGAAAGGAAGAATCACACCTTAAAAGAAATGGCTAATTGTATGCTTCAATCTAAAGGACTTGGTCTTAAATTTTGGGCAAAAGCTATTAACTGTGCAAATTACATAGTAAATCACACTCCTACTAATTTTTTAAAGAATATAACTCCAGAAGAAGCTTGGAGCTCAATCAAACCAGATGTAAGTCACTTTCGTGTTTTTAGAAGTGATGCTTGGGCCCATATTCCAGTTGCGAAACATAAAGCCTTAGAACCTAAGAGTGAAAAATGTATTTTTGTTGGATATTATGAATATTTCAAAGGATATAGACTTCTTCAACCCAAATCCAAAAATATAATCATTAGAAGAGATGTAAAGTTTGATGAAAATTTATCGGCCTGCGAGCCTAGTTCGGCGGGGGTGCCACCTTTGGCCTGCAAGCCTGATTCGGCATATGTGCCACCTCTCTCTCTGTCTTCTATTTTTAATAGCATTCCTTCTAGTTTAGATGATGATAGCGATGATGAAAATCCTCCTCCAGCTTGTGAAATTGTTCCTTATACTCCACCGCTTCCAAGATGGGTCCGCTCTACTCGGGATGTAGCAAGTTCTCTTGTAGGTGACCCTGCCGATCGACAACATACATGTTCTCAGTTCGAAAGAGCCTCTTCCTTATTGGTTCAAGCTCCAGAAAAAATTGATCCAGAAACCTTTCAAGAAGCCTTCGGTCATCCAGATTGGGATGAAGCTATGAATGAAGAGTATTGTTCCTTATTGGCAAACAATACTTGGGATCTTGTTCCTCTTCCAAAAGGAAGAAAAATTCTCAGATGCAGATGGGTTTACAAAACAAAGTTTGGACCAGATGGAAAAGTGGATAGACATAAAGATCATCTTGTCGCTAAAGGTTTTTCACAAGTTGAAGGCATTGAATATACTGAAACCTTCTCCCCTGTTGCCAAAATGAATTCTATCCACCTTGTTCTTTCCCTTGCTGCCTCCTTTAAATGGGAAGTCAATGAGATGGATGTTAAATCTGCCTTCTTACATGGAGATTTGCATGAAGAAATCTACATGTAACAACCCCCTGGCTTTATCCAAAAAAGACTCCAGCCTTGTTTGTCGCCTTAGGAAGTCTCTCTATGGTCTCAAACAAGGTCCTCAGGCTTGGTATGCCAAAATGGATAGATTTCTCTTAGATAATGACTTTTCAAGGTGTCATTCTGACAACACTGTCTACACCAAGAAGGTGGGTAATTCCTTCACCATCCTTGTTATTTATATTGATGATCTTATCCTTACTAGTAGTGATCCAAACCATATAAACCATGTGAAGTCTAGCCTAAAAAACAAGTTTGAAATGACAGACTTAGGACACTTGCATTATTTCCTTGGTCTTCAAGTCTTGCAATCCAAGGATGGCATTACCCTCTCTCAGTCCAAGTATGCCTGTGATCTTCTACACCACTTTCACATGGAATACTGTAAGCCTGCCCCTTCTCCCTTCCAGTCTGGAGTCAAGCTTTCAGTCAACTGTACTACCCGTGAAGTTGATGCTACCTTATACCATCAACTTGTTGGTAAACTTTTGTATCTAACCCATACCTGTCCTGACCTTTCCTTTGTCATTGGTCTTGTCGCTCGGTTTGTGCACCAACCTCAAGAAAGTCACTGGAAAGCAGCTAAAATAATACTTTGATATATTCGGGGTAGAGTTTAGTTCAGGATTCAGTACAATGCAGGAGCATATCCCTTGTTGATTGGTTTCACTGATTCTGATTGGGCTGGTGACCTTGATGATAGGAAGTCCACTGCAGGATACGTATTCACTCTTGGTTCAGGACCTATTACTTGGTCTTGTAAGAAACAAAGTGCCATCTCCCTTTCTTCAACAGAAGTAGAGTATCGTGGTGCTGTTGAAGCCAGCAAGGAAGCCATGTGGCTTCGTCAGATCCTATCTGAATTTGGTCTTCATCAGCAGCATCCAACTACACTTTGGTGTGATAATCATAGTGCCATTCATCTATGTAAAGATCCAATTCAGCATCAGCGTATGAAACACATTGAACTCCACGCCACGCTATGGAAAAGCTCATTCATGATGAAATTATTGTTAAATCTGAAGTGACCCATCCGACCAATGATCAAGTAGCGATGTCTTTAGAAGATATCTAAAAAATTTTGCGAGCTTGATCCATGCTTGGAGTTCAGGAAAGTTGTCATTAAGGGGGGATAGGCTCTAATGCCTCCTTCCTTCTCCTATTGTGTCACTTTTGTAAATCCTTCAATCCTATCCCAATTTGTTCTTAAGGGGGGATGTTAGGATATTTCGACACATTAGAAATAGGATCCTTTTGTGTCACCTTTGTAAATCCTTCAATCCTATCCCAAGTTGTTCTTAAGGGGGGATGTTAGGATATTCCGACACATAGGAAATAGTTAAGAATAACTTAGTCTAGTGTAGATTTAGGTAAAGTGTGCTTCTTTACCATGTACATTTGTAACTTATAATCTGACAATCACGATTTGTAGTGATCCGATGGTTATCTCTCACCTCGGTATTAACGACACTTGATTTGTGGCTTAACACCCGATTGGTCCATGTTCTCTATTTAAAGAGCATGGAGGGTCATTTGTCTGGTAACCGTTTATGGGAGAAACATATGTAACTTTTATTTTATATTAATAAATTCCCTGAAGTGGGCACGTTGGCTCAGGGCGTGGACTATTTCCCTCTTTGAGGGTTTTAACCATGTGATTATATTGGTGTATTAATTTGTGATCTGTTTGTGAGTGGTGACCTTTGGTTCTTGATCTATGGAACTTACCCTGTAAATTCCTACATAGAAGCCATCAACCATCAAAAATCAATAGAAGTAGCAGAGTTTAGAGACAATATCACCACATAGATCTGGAAAAGAAACACCAAATTTTGTAACCCCAAAGTATTTATGCTTTATTGATCAAAAAATTATAAGAGCTTCTGAGAACAAGTGCACGATCCAAAGATCAGATGATTGAAAGACTGACAAAGACCTCTAATTTATAAGATAAAATCTCCAACGACTAGTTCAGTTGACCCATGTGAAAATAATCTTGACCGTCGAAAATATTTAATCATATTTTAATCTGGACCGTCGAAGTTATAATTTTGAGGAAATTTGAATGTATCATTTAATTCCATTTTAATTAACTCAAAAATAATATTTTTGAGTTAATTACCTTAAAATTTTGACTTTGACTTAACCACCAAGGCCCAAGGGTCCAACATTTCTTGAAATG
Organism: Pinus albicaulis; assembly: GCA_034641835.2. Classification (NCBI taxonomy): domain Eukaryota; kingdom Viridiplantae; phylum Streptophyta; class Pinopsida; order Pinales; family Pinaceae; genus Pinus; species Pinus albicaulis. The sequence continues at coordinate 7,907,547 of CM076575.1, read as the reverse complement.
ATCAATATTCCCTTAGTCTGGGACCTTTAATTTTTTTTTTGTTTTGTTTAAGGACCCACGAATTTTTCCTTTGAAGAATTTTAACTCACCTAGGACCTAAAATTAATTAAATTTCTGGCTTAGGATTTTTAATTAATTTAGCTAGAAAATTTAATTAATTGACTGAGAAGGGATTTAATTATTTTTTCCAACCCTCTTTACATAAGATAAATACATTTAGACACATAAAGGGAGAATACCCATTCGTATAGACCCTAAAAAAGGTACCAAATTCTGCGACTTAAAACATGATCTAGTAGACCAAGTAGCTTGTGATAAAATAATCTAGCCAATTAGCTAGGATTATTTCCAAAGACTCGATAGAAAACACTAGGAATCACTTAACATCTTGATGAAAAAATCGATCCTAGCTTTGGGGTGAAGCTGGAGGGGAAAACTCTTTCGATCACTTGTGTCGAAAAACACAAGCAAATCAGTGAGACAAAAAACCTCTTAGGATAGAAATCGTCACCAACATACTAGGCTTACGTAGGTTGTTACATACATGATGGTCTTAATTAGATCATTTACATCATAAACTTGCAGAATGGGTTTACATCGTTCATAAAACTGTCGGCCGTCGATGGAATCTGAATGGCACGAACACGTCGAACATGATGAATCCCATTTGAAAAAATGGGGGTGTACTGTTATGGGGTCATTGACAAAGTGTGGTCAACATCTGGCTCTACTTGGGGACATGTTGCTTCATCAAAGGAATGTGAGAATCCAAAATCTGTATCCAAGCAACACACAAAATTACATAAGTAGCGTCCATCCAAATATCATCATTTAACATTAAGCACATGAAAAAAGAGAAGCTCTTCTTTAATTTATTATTCTACTTAACATGAAAAGTAAATCTACTCTAACCACAAAATGAAATGCTGAAATAACAAGGTATAAGGTTAGAGATACAATACAAAGGATGCCCTGTGGCATCAGATGTGTTCAATATAGTGCATGCTGAGCATTTGCCTGCTTTCAAGCAAGTCTGTAGGTTGCTTTTTAGATGTGCCATGTCCAATCTTGCATATTGTAGGACTTTGTCTTATCTGAATGTCAAGTTGCTCTCGGCCATCAGACAAAGCAAAGCGCTTACTTCTTCTTTTCTATTTTTTTCTCTTCTTCTTAGTGGGTTGTGATGTCAGTAATGAGACCACTGTATATTTCTTGTCCTTATGTTGAAAATTCTTGTATAAAACATCTGATGAACCTGGAGTGTGACCAATCTTATTCTAAATGTAGTTTGTTAAAGGTGACACATAAGCTTGGTCTTTCTTAACGTCCTTTGTAACCATAGTTAATTTTTCCTTAATGGGAAAAGTGACTTCCATGTGATGAGTGGAAATTGCTTCAACAAACTAGGAGGCCTATGATCTGTTGACAATTTTTACTTGGGTTGGAAATTCTGCATGCGTGATCTTTCCATTTTTTCCAACTTATTTTGAATATCAGTCATTTGATTAGAATGCTTAATATTTATAGTACTGATTTCCTTCGCATGAATCTCTTCAATAGTCAACAATTTGTGTTGAAGAGACATCTGACCAATTTCCATGCTTTTTATGACATTTATTTCCCGTGCATGACTTGTTCAATGGCATTTGTCTTATTTCGAAGATTGATCTGGTTAGCTTCCATGTTTTGAATCATTTTATCATTATCCGCTTTCATGGCCATGAAGAAATTTTGCATATAGTTCATCTCCTCTTCATGATTTGATTCCACGATCATCATTTCCTTGACATGCTTTTCTTCTAAGGCCAATAACCTACTCTGCATAGAACCAATTTCCCTAGCGTGATCCACTATTATTTTTTCTTGATTAAGTTCCATATTTTTAATTATCTAAGCTTGATTTAGTTGTATATCCTTAACCATATGAATCAATTTGTTAACAAGATTCTTATCGTTGTCAACACTAATTTGAAAACTTGTTTGTACTTCACCACTATCATGGATTTGTGCTGTCGTGGTACAAGTGGATTCATCCTAATAATTGTCCTGGACTTTTTTGTTGATAGCTGAGTTCTCTACGAGATCACTTTAATTTCTTTGCATAGTACTGGGGGAACAAGGCAAGTCATCTTGTTTTATATATTTATCTTTAAAAGCATTGATTATGTGCTGTAAACAATAAAAATACTCCTCAGGACAATTTCGAAACCAATCGATAGCATCACCTTTTAAGGAATAGCCAAAGATACGTATCTTGACATCTTCATGATTATATTGTGAAGGACGACAATATTTATTTATTATAAAAGTGACTGTCGCTATATGCTTTAGAGCAATGGCTGCATTACCACCTGAGAAAAAAGGAAATTTAGGAATGGCCTCTTTTGGCATGTCATGAAAGGTGTCATCCATGATGACCTGCTTAAAGGTTAAGTGGATGTTAGAGAAAGAGATATGTGTTCAAGAATAGTTAAAAGGTCCTCAAGAAGCGAGCTTCTTAGTAGGAACTCTTGTAAGAAATGAAATAATTGGAGTCGCCACTTGAACATGAAACTAATTCTAAAACAGAAGAAATAATCGAGATTAACAGATCGATATTGGGGGGGGATTATTGTCTGGGAGTAAATAGATAAATAAGTGGAGTCGCCACCCAAACAAGAAGCCAACCGAAATGTCTAGGTGCTAAAGGTTTAAATTATGAAATGATTAGTGATATGACAAAAGATATGATGATAAAATGATGCCAGAAAATGCTATGCAGTGCGACGAGCTAATGAATGGCGAGAAAAATATTAGAAGATTGGAAAGTGTCGTTAAGACCAAGGACATAAAAAATCTATCCCCGACAACGGCACCAAAAAATGTTGTCGCACAAAATGTCTAGGCACCGCGACGATGAGTCAGATCAGGGGCTGTAACCCTGATCCCCAATCTCTCTATCTAAGCTGTCTCCTTGCAAGCTAAGGGAGGTAGACCCTAATGAAATTGAAGAAAGAGAACTGGTTGGAGATTAGCCAATTTAGGAGACATAGCTAGACAACCAAATACTTGTTAAGATTTATGAGATTTTACAGATCCAATTAGATTTGAAGCTTTAAAACCAATGCCTTGTGGAGTCAAAATATCCCGTTATAAATTAAATTCAAGTATTTGATATGTAACTACTGCTATGAAAAATTAATCAACCACAATTATATTCAATAAAACACCCTCACAATTAATCAAACTGGAACATAGGTTATTTTCAATTCAACATTCGATAAACACCTTTGTAATTATGCATTAGCAATGTTCGATAAAAACATGTAATTTATCATAACTTAAAACATTCCCAAAGTTAAATTAAACAATTAATTGCCAATTTCAAGTAATTTAACACCACAATTAAAACTCATTAGACGATCATCAACCAACGCTAAGCATAAAATACTTCAAACCAACAATTTCAATTCGAAACAAAATATTATCATGAGGATACCATCAAATTTAAATGCTAGATATTTCCAATATTTCCGAATTTATGATATTCCAAATAATTCCAATTCAGAAACCTATAGTCAAACTTAGAATATATTCTTTAGCAAGATTTCAGATCTGAAATATAAATTGCAACAGTAATTTAAACCATAGATCAACAAACAAACGATGTCGGCACCAATGCCCAAAATGACTAAAAATAGTAAAAATTGATGAACTTGAAGAAAAATCAATTTTTAGGGCTTGATTAAGTGAAATTTTAGATCTGATATTTTTATTTCAGCAGTGAAACAGTGACAGGTCAGCAAGATAAAACTGCCCAAAATAGCTGCCAAACACTTCCAGAAATAGAAAAAATATATTAAAACTTGAAAATTTCAATTTTAAGGCTTTAAGAGAGTTTGATTCAGTAATTTTCATAACTGATAAGTTTATAACAATAGTAAAATGATAACAAATCAGCAAATTGAAAATACTGAAAATGATCTCCACAATGTCTAAAAATAGTAAGTTTTGCCAAAAAACTGAAAATTCAAATTTTTTAGACCTTATTTAGGATATGCATCAGAAATGTTCAGATCTAATTTTACACAATTATGCAGTAATTTTCAGCAAGCTTTAAAGTCAGATCTAGGTAAAATTAATTTTCCCAAATGGCCAAAAATTCTGAAAATGAAGATTTTGCAATTCTAAACAATTTTGACCATATAAAATGTGTTTTTAAGACCTAATTATTTGTGATTTTCTTGCTGTAATAAAATTTGTATAAAATAAGGGTTTAGAGATCAAACCGTTAGCCCAAGGCTTTGAAGATCCCACCATTGAATTTTTTTGAAATTTTGGGATAATGTTACCACTTGAAAATTAGAAATTTGGAGACCAAAATCCTCTAAAAATAGTCTCAAAAGCGTATACATCCTCAAGGGTCTAGATCTGACTCAGATCTGAAGTTTTCCTTGGCAGATTTTTTCAGATCTATTCCTGCAAACAAATATTGAGCCTAGATCTTGCCCTCCAGGGTCTAGATCTGGCTCAGATCTAAAAATTTCCTTGGCTGATTTTTCAGGTCTGAAGATTTCCTTGGCTGATTTTTCAGATCTGAAGATTTTCTTAGCTGATTTTTCAGATCTAATCCCGCATAAGTGAAAAAATAAACCCAATACCCAATATGTACAAAAATAGCAAAAATCCTAAAAACTCAAATGTTAGAAATCAAAATTATGTTACAAAACTTTAGATCTACACATGTAAATTACAGATCTATACAATATATTTACAAATATATGCACAAGAGTTGCAGATCTATCATATCTGAGGAGTATAAGTCTGAATTCACTCCCAGATATGAAGATCTAAGGCTCTTACTAGACAGATCTAACTTTAAATTCAAAAAAAAATTTAAGATATTTTATTATTATTATTATTTAGGCACAATCTCTAGAAAGACCCTGCAAAAAATATTCCGTAAGATAATCTTAGAAATTAGGAAACAATGGAATTTTTCAGATTTATGAAATCTAAGGGTCGACTGGTCTAACTAAAGACTTCCCCAAACGCTCAAACCCTTTAAAAAAAATGATCTCTCCACACTTACATCTGAATTTAAGATTGATAGAGATTAAAAAATAAACGTGAGACCTTTCAGAAAAATAGATAACTAATCTTTCCGTAAAATCAAAATGCTATTTTAGAAACCCAAAAAACTGTACAAGATACCTATATGCAGATTAATCCATAGAGGCCATCAACCATAAAAAACCAATAGAAGTAGCAGAGTTTAGAAACAATATCACCACATAGATATGAAAAAGGAACACCAAAGTTTGTAACACCAAATTCTTTATGCTTTATTGATCAAAAAATTACAAGAGCTTCTGAGAACAAATGCACGATCCAAAGATCGAATGATTGAAAGACTGAAAATACCTCTAATTTATAAGATAAAATCTCCAACGACTAGTTTAATTGATCCATGTAAAAATAATCTCGACTGTTGAAAAGATTTAATCATATTTTAATCTGGACCGTCGAAATTATAATTTTGAGGAAATTCGAATTTATCATTTAATTCCATTTTAATTAACTCAAAAATAATATTTTTGAGTTAATTACCTCAAAATTTTGACTTTGACTTAATCACCAAGGCCCAAGGGTCCAAAATTTCTTGAAATTCTCAATATTCCCTTGGCCTGGGACCTTTAAATTTTCTTTTTAAGGAGCCACGAATTTTGGCTTTGAAGAATTTTAACTCACCTAGGACCTAAAATTAATTAAATTTCTGGCTTAGGATTTTTAATTAATTTAGCCAGAAAATTTTATTAATTGACTGAGAGGGGATTTAATTATTTTTTCCAACCCTCTTTACATAAGATAAATACATTTAGACACATAAAGGGGGAATACCCATTCGTATAGACCCTAAAAAAGGTATCCAATTCTGCGACTCAAAACATGATCTAGTAGACCAAGTAGCTTGTAATAAAATAATCTAGCCAATTAGCTAGGATTATTCCCAAAGACTCGATAGAACACACTAGGACTCACTTAGCATCTTGATGACAAAATCCATCCTAGCTTTGGGGTGAATCTAGAGGGGAAAACTCTGCCGATCACTTGTGTTGAAAAACACAAGCAAATCAGTGAGACAAAAAACCTCTTAGGATAGAAATCGTCACCAACATACTAGGCTTACCTAGGTTGTTACATACATGGTGGTCTTACTTAGATCATTTACATCATAAATATGCAGAATGTTGATGGAATCTGAATGGCGCGAACACGTCGAACATGATGAATCCCATTTGAAAAAATGGGGGTGTACTGCTATGGGGTCGTTGAAAAAGTGTGGTCAACAGTGCCAAAAATAAAGAATTTTCCCATTCCGATCGGATTCCCTTTGATCTATCTATGGGCATATCACGTTGTTGAACAAGGTCTTTGACCATTGATTATGCATTATTAGAAGACCTGGTGTGGTTGAGGTAACACATCAGCATATCGACCCTCTGTTCCTCCAAACCTTTTTCTCGTTCTCCATCATGAAAACTTGATGTATGAGAATCATGGAGGTGAGAATCGTAACCAAACTATTGGAACATGAACTTAACTCCCTCTTTGGTAAATAACTTTGACCGACTAGGTCAATCTAAAACATTGTAGTTTGATGTTCCTGTATCGAAATTTCATCCCAAAAATTCAAGTGTTTATTCAGTATGAGATGATAGAATATATAAATGATAAATATACCTCTAATTCGATGTATGAATAAACCCAAATCTCTTTGTTAACAAATTAGATAGATGCAGAGTAACTAGTTCTTGCTTCTTTGAAAAAATTGTGCTAAAAGCTAAGTCATCTAGTGTAGCATGATTGAGCTGAATGTTATGATATTTAGTGAAATTTTCATCATCTGTCAACATGCATTATGCAATCCGAATGGAAAATTTGAAACTAGAGTCCTTTAATACTCATTTTCTTCATAGAAAATGACACCACAAATTACCAAAAACCAATCCAATATATAAAAAAATCACTGCAAACAATAAAGACACACCCACTAAATCATGTGTTGGCTTTATCTTTTTGAAGTGAGATCTTTGAGTGAATTATTGGATTAATTCTAGGTGAGTTTTCTCCTTCAATATAAATGATAGAACTAGGATGAGTCCAATATCTCCATGGTTTAAAATTTTCAAGCCTAAAGAGTGAAGTGGTCACTAGATGATAGGTTGTGACTGCCTGATAGTATCATTTTCTCTTTAAAGGAGAAATACTTTTGAAGTATATAAAAGACAACAAACCCATTATTTATTTCTCATTTATTTTAATTTTGAAGAAATAAAATACAACATAGTTGTAACTTTACTAATAATTTTACAAAAGGGTTTATTAGCCACCTCCAAGCTCACACAACATCTTAGGCATAAATTTATAGCGATTGGTTTGTGATGATGTGCTAAAATTAAAATAAAAAAGAAAGATAAATCTATGATAAACACTATATAAGCCCCATCTTAATCCAAAAACCATAAAGAGAGAGAGTAAGGAGACCTAGTCTTAGATTATAAAATATTTTTTTGTTCATTGTATTTGTGGTATAATGAGGTTTCCCCCTCAAATTGGACTATAATTATTGGTTCCATATAATTGTTAAGGTTCAAGGATCATAACACTTCAAAGTAAAAACATATCATGATAGTTTGAAGTACTTTTTGGAGCAGATACTATCTTCATAAGAGCAACAAAAACGGGTCACAAAGATGTTGGGTTATTAATTTTAAATTATCTATAAAAAGAGAAAAAAAAAATATTGTGGCAGATGCACTCTTAAGGAAAGAGGAAGACAAAAATTATTTAATATGTGCTATTTTCATTCTACAATTTGACTCGGTGGAAGAAGTAAAGATAAAATGGTAGCAAGATGAGGATATATGCAATATCATTCAACCAATATAGGAAGACCATGATGCGGTAAAAAAATTTACATGGAAAAATGACTCGTTATGGCATCAAGATTGCTTATACTTGTGTAAGAATTCTCAACTCAAATAGAAGGTCCTATTGGAATTACACACCTCTCTTATAAGAGGACATTTAGGGATCTTGAAGACATAACATAAGATCAAGAAAGATTTTTTTAGGGAATGCATTAAAGTAGATGTGTATGTTGAGATTGCAACAAGATGATGAGCTTAGTGGAAAGAAGTTGCCTTCACTAAGTGGGCCCGCAGGCTATTTTTGGCGCAAAGTCTACTTTTAGACTATGTCTATTTTTAGACATGTTGATCATATTCTATGAGTTGCAGGATGCTATTTGTGGATGGTTGGTCAAGTTGGAAAAATAGATGGACTTCTATTTTTAGACATATTTGGCGGAATCTATTTTTAGATTTCCAGTCTAAAAATAGATATGTCGAATATTATTAGCTCTTAATAATATTTGGACTATAAACATTATCTTATTCTCTTGGAGCACTTCAGTTAAGTGCACAGATGTGGCACAAGAGCTGATAGAAGGAATTACGCTATTCCTAAGGGTTAAGTGGAGCTATTGCATGGATACTTCAGTTAGAACTCATGTGAGAGAGTTTGGTGGAGTTGATTGAGGAATTTAATGGAGTTGTGTTCAGTTTAACTAAGCTAAACATAGTTGAGCTAGTTGTATCTAGTCTAACTGATTGATACACTAGTGAGAGTGGTGTGAATTAATTATTAATTAATTCACTACTTATAAACTCATTAATCAACTAAAGAATACATCAGTTAACTTCAATGCATGGACAGTTTCAGTGGAGACCAGTGAAGAGGTAAGTGAAAGAGAAGTGTGACTATCAATTGTGACTATACTGGTGCATGAGTTTGCACCACACATTGATGGAGATGCCAATGAGGATTGCGCAGTAAAAGCCATGTGGTTCGAAGTTAATTATGAGCCATTCTTCAGCAGGGATTGTGCAGTAGAGGCAGGCTATCAGGTGGCAGAGATTGGAGCATGTGATTTGCTAGATCGGGCTTGATTAGTGTGTAGCAATTGAAGATTGTACTGAGAGCTTGTGAGGAGCTTTGTATGATGATTGTTACATAATCTCTATGACATATAATATACAGATATTTGGGGGTTTTCAACTTTAAGCTTTCCCATAAAATACTGTGTTCATATGTGTGATTGTTTATGGTTTTAATGTGCGCATGCGATTGTTTTTATTTCCACAATTAATGATCAATGGTAGAAGAGATTCTGTATTGTGCATGAAGTTAAAATAGTGTGTGATTAGGAAAATCTCGGTGGATAACATATCAGTTATCAAATTTCTACATGGTATCAGAGCGATATTGATCATTGGAGCAATTGCAAAACATTGAAGTGGTTGAGTTTTGAGCTGGTGGAATTCGAATTTGTAGCAGTGTTTTCTTGGTGTCTAAGTTGAGATGTCTTTCAACGGATTGCGATTGGAGTATTCCCTTGAGGGAAGCTCGAATTATATTGCATGGAAGGACATTATGGAGGCGGTGTTGGATGACAATGGGTTGAAGGAGTTCATAGATGCAGAAATTCCAAAACCTGCTTCTAGCGATGCTGCCGTACTTGACGCATGGAAAAAGAAGACAACAAAGTGTCGAAGGATTCTGTTGGAAGGTGTGAAGGATCACATAGTGTCCAACCTTCATGGTAAAGCTTCTCCATTCTTGATGTGGAAAGCTTTGATAGATTTATTCCAAAGCAAGAGCGACCAGAGGAAGTTGGCGCTCAAGGATAAACTCAGGAACATAAAAATGGAGAAAGGCGACAGTATGCCCAAGTATTCACGGTTCATCCAATGCAGTAGGATGATGGGAAGTGTGGGGTTACCGCTGATGACGAGGACTTGGGGAGCTGGCTCTCCCTTGGCTTTCGAAGAGTTGGCATTCCTATCGTGACTCATCAGGACTCGTCAATGGTCGGGAGAAATTGCCGTGGATGGGAGCGACTTTGGTCAGATCTTGTGCAAGAGGAGAGAGAAGGTGGAGTACTGTGATGATCTTCATCAAAGAACTCTCAGATGAAGAAAATTGCTTTACTGCAAATCACAAGGAAGATAAGGAATACCCTCAATCCGATGCGAAGGCAAGAAGCGGGTGACATGTCCAAGGTGAAGTGCTTTCACTGTCACCAACACGGCATTACGCCACTAATTAAATTTTCTGGCTGCATAGCGAACCATGTTGTAGTCGTTGGAGAGGCCTTAGCCTCGTAGTTTTAGCTGGATTTTTCGCTGATCGCATGCTTGGTCTCAAGTATGATGGGTTCAGTATGGTTTCTTGACAGTGGTGCGTCTTTTCATATGTCTGGAGACAAAGATTTGTTTACTGATCTGGATGAGAAAGATCTTGGAGTGCACATCGAGATGGGTGATGATGGTGGATACAGTGCGACCGGTATCGGTACCATTTCCTTTGAGAGGGAGTCTGGTAAACCCTTCGTATTAAACGAAGTGATGCATGTTCCAGGATTGAAGAAGAATATGATCTCGGTGGCCATGTTAGAAGACAAGGGATATGATGTTGTCATTAGCGAGGGAAAGGCTTTCCTGCGCAGTAAGGAAACTGGTGAAACCCGGAGGATAGGGGTTCAAGTTAAGAACCTTTATCAGTTGCAGGTAGATGGCTGCGCAGCAATGGCAGGCAAGGCAGAAGGAGTGGTGAGCCGGGATGATGGCGAGGTGTGGCATAGGAGATTGGGCCACCTTCACCATGGAGCTTTGAAAATTTTGCTGCAGATTTCTACCAGGCTTCCCAAAGGTACACTTGCGCAGTTAGATCAGTGCAAGGGATGTACTTTGGGAAAATTTGTGAAAGCCACTTTTCATGAGAAGGATAGTCACGCAATGATGATCCTTGAGAGAATTCACACAGACGTGTGTGTACCTTTCTCAGTAGCTTTGACAACAAAGCACAGGTACTATGTGATATTTGTTGATGATTTTTTTCGGAAGTGCTGGATCTTCTTCATCCAGAAGAAGAGTGAGACATACTCAAAGTTCTGTGAGTTCAAGGCACTGGTTTAGAAATAATTGGGGAAGCAGGTGAAGGCTCTTAGGAGCGACAATGGTGGTGAATTCATCTCTGGCGAATTCAAGGACTTTTGTAGTGCAAAAGGAATTCGTAGAGAGCTCATAGCGCCTCATAACCCACAACAGAATGAGGTTGCTGAGCGGAAGAACAGAACGATCGTGGGTGCTGCATGAGCGATGTTGCATGATCAGGGCCTTCCCATACACTTGTGGGCTGAGGCATGCAACATTGTGGTTTATGTGCAAAACCGTTGTCCTCACAGGATACTTGGCATGAGTACACCCGAGGAGGCTTTTTCTGGTAACAGGCCTGATATTTTGTTGGAAATGTTGTCATTGATGGCAAAGGAGCACAAAGGAGCAACACCTGAAACAACAACAAGCAAAGAAGTAGCAGAGGCAGCAAAGAAACAGACAAGAAGTAGAGGTAGCAGAGAGAGCATAAGACAAGTAGTAGAGGCAACAAAGAGAGTAACAGAGACAGATAAAGGAAGCAACAAAGAAGTGAACAAAGGAAGCAAAGGAGACAGGCGAAAGAAGACTGTCGAAATGTAACAGTTAAATAGAAGAGCAGAAAGGCAAAGGTAGAAGCAGAGGCAGAGCCGTTATTCCGAGAATCACTACCCCCGCTGGTAGATACACTAAACATAAATTCTGGGAACTGTTACCCAAGCCAAAGGATATATATATAAAATTCCGAGAATCATGAACCGAGTGGCAAAGTATATATATATATATATATATATAAACCTCATTCCGGGAATCGTAACCCAGGCGGGAGGATACATAAACATAATTTCGGGAATATTAACCAAAGCGGCAATGTATATATATATATAAATCTTATTCCGAGAATCATTACCCAAGCCGGAGGATATATATATATATATATAAAGTTCCGAGAATCGTGACCCAAGCCAGAGGATATATATATATAAACCTTATTCCGAGAATCATTACCCCAGCCGGAGGATATATATAAGGTTTTGTGCAAGATTAAATGACTAAAGGTCCAAAGCATATATATTAATGTATATGGAGCACTTTACGATCGAAAGAACCAAAGTACCATAAGGTGGGACCCTTTCCCAATCGCATCGGAGAAAAACTGTGCAGCGAAACATGTAAACTAAAAGTTGTGATTGCGATTGAAGCCCGGACCCGATGAGCTTGTAAATCATGATTAATATATGTTTGAATTCCGGCCTAATCACATTGGAGAATCGAGGCATAGGAGTATCAGAACATGCAACTGGGAGTTGCGATTGCGGTCAATCGCAATCGGAAGCAGTCGAGGGATAATACATCAATCGCATCAGGAGTATTCAAGTTTCAATTAATCGCATCGCAACCGTCGCAAAGGATCCAATCGCAATTGGAAGAATTCAATTGCGACTCATCGCATTGGCACAATTGAGTGAACAATGAATCATTGGAATCGGAGCATCGGAGCATTGGAATGTCGATACATTCAAATGGAAATTGCGATTGTGATCAATCGCAATCGGAAGAAGTCGAGGAGTAATGTATAGCATCGGAAAGCATGGAAAGTGGGCCCGGATATATGATATTCTATTGATTAAATGGAATCAACCTCTTATATTAATGTTTATAACGCTTGACTCGGGGAATATGTATACATGGTGATATATTTATATATTGTGCTAAAGTCGAAACTTATAGAAAATGAGGTGCGTGCTGGGCATTCGTTAAAGTGAATTCATGGGTCTTTACATTCGGTTGGAGAATATATATGTATATATATGCTGATACATACAATAAATACGCTGGTATTTAATATAATGGTTTTTATAAAGTTCATGGATTGGGTTTATTATAAGAGCCTGCAAGGACGAAAAAGAGAAAGACAACTACAGAAAAATGTGCAGTAATCCAAAAGAACAGAAGAGGGTTGATTTGAAAATAAATTATATGGACAGAGAATGTGTAAGCAGGCTGCCCGAGCACAGAGATTGAGAGTGAACAGACATTGCCCAGATTCATATATATTTAAGAATAAAACTTGAAAAGCGATTATATATGTAGCTGGTGCACAAAGGTACAGTAAACAGATGAATAGGTGCAGAAGTGAACCAAATATACAGAAAAGTCACTCAATAGTAGCAGAAAAGACAAATCCAGTAAAGCCAAAATCCAGAAAAGGAGCTGAGTGAAATTGAAGTGTGTAACTGAAAATGTGAATGTAAATGTTGTAATTAATTTTTTATTGTTTGTGATGCATTGGCAAGTCTCCAGTAGGAAAACAAAACTCCCACTGTAATATTGAAATTAATGCATATTGTTATATTTTTCTGAATGAGCGGGTAAAAGAAATAAGAAGGCAGAAGGCAAAAAATCAGGACTATTCACTTCAAATTCCCTGAGGAATGTAAAGAGTCATGTGATGAACTCTATATATAATATCACATTGATATGCACAAAGAGATTAGAGAGTGAGTGAAGAGAATGCAGAAATGAAGCAGTGAAGCAGAGAAGAAAGAGGAGCTGAGCAGAGAAGAAGGAGGAGCTGAGCAGAGAAGAAGGAGAAGCTGATAGAGAATCTGAAAAGATGCAGAGATGATACAGGGCAGATATGAGAATAGATGAACAGCAGAGCAGATGGAACAGAACATAGCTGATATCCAAGGTAAATCAGCAAGTGTTTCTCTTTTGAAAGAGTAAGGAAGTTAGAGCTTCCCTATCAAGTTGTAGCTTGATAGATGTCAGTTGTAGATGACTGAGGTTGGAGCCTCCTGTAGGTTGGTGCCTACAGAAAATAGATGGGAGTTGGTGCTTCCACATCAAGTTGTAGCTTGATAAAATGTCAGTTGTAGCTGACTGAGGTTGGAGCCTCCTGTAGGTTGGTGCCTGCAAAAAATTGATGGGAGTTGGAGCTTCCTTGCAAGTTGTAGCTTGCAGAATTGAGGTTGGAGCCTCCTGTAGGTTGGTGCCTACAGAAAGTCAGTGGTGAGAGGGATTTGGAGCTTGCCTTTGCATCACAACAATAATAAGATGTGGTTTTCTCCCTTTATGGGTTTCCACTTATAGCTAGTGTCTCTGTGCATGATGTTTATGTGTTGATCTGGTTTATTTCATTTGCTTAATACTTGTTGCTCTCATATTAATTCTACTGTTACATTATATTAATGCTTGCTGCTCTCATATTCTAATATTACTCACATGTTAAGTTGAACATGAAATGAAGGTGTAAACAAGTGTTAATGAAAAAGTTTTAAAAGTCCATGAATTTGTTAAACTGATTCACCCCCCCCCTCTCAGTTTAACTAAGGGTTCAACAATTGGTATCAGAGCCGGTTCCTTTGGTATAAGCTTAATAGCTTGAAGGAGATCTGGTTGAGTCATGGACTATCAAAATGTACCTGTGCTAAATACAACAAACTTTCCTGAATGGAGAGATAAGGTTAAAACAGGTTTAATGGCTGATGAACCTGAGGTATGGAATCTTGTGTGTGATGGTTACTGCACTGTACAAAGGAATGCCAAGGCAAAATGTGTGATATATAACAATCTTCATAACAAGGATCTTGAGTTAATAATGGAGTTAACTTTAGCAAAAGAAATCTGGGACATACTGCATTTCATGCATGGAGTAGACACTGAGGATTGCATTGTCAAGAAGGAGAAGAGAATTAAGAAAAGGAGAAATTCATGTCAAAAAGAAGATGTTCAATCAAATGAGGTACCTACTAGTGTGAATGGTAGTAAGAGCCATGAAGAAATTTCAGCTGAAGAAAAAGCCAAACTTGATACAGCTCTGACTGAAATAGAAAAATTGAAGAATGAAAACAAAGACCTTAAGAGATTGGTACAAATATGTGATGAGAAAGAATATGAAGATAGGAAAGAAATTATTGGCCTGAAGACACAACTTGAAGAAGCAAGGAAAGTTGAAGACACTCTGCTGCAACAAATGAGAGAGAAAAGTCAGGAATGTGAAAGATTGGAAGAAGAAGTAGTGAGCCTGAGAAAGAATTTAGAAAAAGTCCAAAGAGAACTATTAATGAATACACCTCTAATGAAAAGCACTGGACAATTGGACAAGATGATAAATGCTCAAATATCTCCTCTCATAAAGGCAGGCTTAGGATATGTAGGAGGAACTAGTAAGTCCCAGATAGAAGATAATAGGAAAATATTTTTTGTAAAAGCTGTAAAGAACAGTGAAACAGCTCAACAAATTCCTACAGAAGCAGAAGGCAGCAAGAACATGAGTTGCAGAGAAATAAATAGAATCAAGCAGCAACAGAAATAACAGAGAATGAGAGGATGAAACAATCAACTACTAAAGGCTCATATTCTCCTAAGGATGAATTGAACAAATTCGGAAGATGTCAAAGGAGGTTCCTCCCTCCTATGAAAAATAGCACATGTTTCTCTTGTCATAAACCAAGACATAATGTAGCATATTGCAAGACAAAACAAATCCAGTACAACCAGCAAAGGATGCAGCAAAAGAGAAGAATCCATCAAGCAAGCAAATAGAAAGGACAATCTTTCACCAGGTACACAAATCATTTGCATGGCTATTGTTATGCATGCAATAATTTGGACATAAATCTGTTGAATGTAAAATGTATTAAAAAAGGGGAACAAAGTATTGTACATCAGCTCAAATGCACCTTGGTCAAATAAGATGTTATGTATGCCTTAAGCGTGGTCACAAAGCAAAAGACTGTAAACTGCAATATATATTAAAGAACTCCAAACAGATGATGAAGTCCAATCCAATCAAACAAAACTATGAATCGGAAAGGAGTGCAGACATTATGATGAACCCCAATAGAGTATGGAAGGAAAAGAGAAAGGGGGAGCCTATTATCTCCATAATATAATGAATACATCCTAGTCTCAGGGGGAGCTGCTCTAGGAAACAAAGAAAATATCCAACCAGTGATAAATATGAAGCAACATCCCAAGGGGAGAGCAGTTCATATGTAGTCCTCACAAAAAGTAGTCTAAGAAGAGCTCCATGAAATAAAAACAGCTATGAAATTAGGAAGTGAAAGGAAATTCCTCTAACAGAGAACTATAGAGGAAGAAGATTATTTGATGTTTTAATTAGCTGGCAGATTGATGGAAGAAGAGAAGGCAACAAGAAGCCATGGTAATAGAAAGAAAACATCAGCACCTTAAATGATGATCACATTGTGCATCATATTGCTAGAATTGACAATGAATCACATTAAGAAGAATGAGTAAGAAAAGTGTCTGTCATCATTAATATCATTACATCACTCATCTATGAAAAGTCCCCTTGGAGGAGTACAGTCAAGTAAGTGATAAATTTCTGAGTGATCTGCCCATGAAGAGTCCTAGGAAAGAAATTGAAGATGTATTCCCTAAGATCACTATGTTAGAACAGTTGAATTGTATGTAAAGCAACAATGGTTCTGAAGCAGTCCTAGAAAAGAAAATGCTCTGACTTCCTCTGAACAAAATGAAAGAAAAAGCAAAAGATTAATGAGACCAAGATCAGATTCCATTAGGGGAATTTTGAGGTCTACAATGGGCCTCATAAGAAAAATGTACAACAAAAATAAACTTTATAACAACCAATAGGATTCAAGATGATGATGTCAACCATGGGGGATGATTCACCATTTTTTAAATAAAAGGGTAAAAATATTAAAAAATAATAAAATAATAAACTGCCAGATGACCTAAAATTTTTACTCACTGGCGGAGAGCCACATGCGAAATGACCTCATCCAAGGAGTACCCATGTTGCATACTTTTGATGAACTCTACTACACGAAAAATGAGAAATACATAAAAACGTGATTGTAATCACATTTTTTTATGTATTTCTCATTTTTCGTGTAGTAGGACCCATCGAAAGTATGCAACATGGGTACTCCTTGGATGGGGAATTAAATTTCACATCCAACGAGTACTCCCGCTCGAAATTTGAGTAAAAACTTTGGGAGATAAGTTGAAAATATGAGTTGAAAAAGTAGTTTTTCCATTTTTCCCTCTAAAATTTGATGATGTCATCAAATCTTATTTGATTTTTTCCACTATTATTTTATAATTTCCTTAGGAGGTCCCCTAATGAGTATATTGATGATTGTTGTTGAAAACAGTGGAGAGCTCAATAATATAATATATGAAGGATGTCTTAATTATGGGTAAATGTGCAAGTTGAAGTGAAACCTCTGCATGGTTTATCAAAGTAATATCAATTGGTGTTTAGGTACAAGCAGCATGCTTATCAACAGATTACCAAGCATTATTAGTGGAGTAGCAGTATGATACAGGTCCACGGATCAAAGAACTATTCAAGGTGCATAGTGGGTATCTTTAAGTGTTCAGTATTGCAAGGGTATGATGAGACTCTCTAATTGGGAGTACAAATGGCTCCTATGTGCAATTATGTTTAACTCTGTACATGGATTTACTGTGGAGTATAATGTGTAAAGTTTTATATATACTAAGGAAATTACAGTCATAATACAGTGAACCCGCAAAGGAAATTGTGAAATCAGGTGATGGCACAGTAATAATTGTATGGGAAATGCTCTGAATGAATTTATGTGTAGAGGTTTTGTGGTCGATATTGGTGAAGTCAAGTTTAAAACTTCTGGGTTGAAGTATTAAATTGATTTGATATGTTACGAATTTGGGCTGGATTCATATAATCTATTTTTATGAAGAAATTATGTATTTTATGGTGAATGTACATTACTGTGGAAGTGAGTAGATGGAAAAATCCAATGCGTGCGTAGACTTTTTGGAGTATCACATTGCAGAGATTGTGAAATTAGATCACAGAACAGCATTGGGGAATGGTGCCTTAAAGGCATAGGAGCAGAAACCTTTATGGTGCGATGGATGGATCGATCGTAAGGCTCTGTCTCACACACCAGAACTCGGAATAGAACGTTACCGTGAAGTTATAGGGTTGAATTTATATACGGCTTTTATGGTAATGGGATTTACATTGAGGTCACAATAATATGAAGATCGAAGGTGCGTTTGGTGCAACTAGAGCACAAAACCAAATCGAAAGGTTCGGTTTGTAAGAGGATTGTATAAATGCGTTGATCAAATGACTAAGGAATTTTAGAAAGCAGAGGAATTCAACTCTATTCAAACTAGTGGAAGACTAAACAGATTGACCCTTAGATCGACCGATGGAATGGTTGATGGCAGAGTTCGACGAAATGGTGCATTGAGGAGTTAGATGGAACCAGGAGTGAGTAACCGGAACCATGGGGTATGAACAGTGACAGTGGGTTTGGAACACCACACAGTTTTCATCGCACCACCTTCGACAGGCAAGCGGTTTTCAAGAAATTGGAGCGATTCCATAGAGCGGCTGACACGTGGCATACGGAGGGACCCCAAAACCGCTTTTACTGCGCGCCATCGCGCATTATCGTTCGTGCAAGTAACTCAAGCAATATCCGTCGGATCGTGTGGAGCGAGGCGACGTGCTCTCCGCCGTCGGATGAAAAGGGCGACATAATGCCAAGGTACGTTATCCGAAGGTGGGCCCGAACATTTGTTTAAATGCCATTGAATTCAAAGTTCAAGAAAGGGTCATATATGTTGCATGGTTCACTTTATAATACGGAGCGTTGTGATATGATTGGTATATATATATTATATGATAAGGCGCATATGAATGGTTGATGTAATGTGTGGGCTCAGATATGAAATACGCTGATATGGTGAGGTTATTAAAGTATTTGCATATGCGTGAGGCCTAATCAATAGTGAGTATATGCAGAGACTTCTATGTAATGGCTTGGCCAAAATATTTGAATATTAATCTGAAATATTATACGTTGGGTTTTTTATTATGGTTTAACCACAGTTTTGAAGATGCCGAGAGTTGATTAAACCAAAGGTTCTGTAGTAAAAACTATTCAAAAGGCGTTTTCACTTTGAAGACTTTGGAATATGTGGGTCCCGATATATATGGCCCCGTATGAAATATTGTAAATATTGAAATATGAATGAATTTATACGTATGGTTTTATAACCATGGAAAAATGAAGTTTCCGCATTAATTCAAGTTTGCCCAGATTTAAAATCAGTTGTTATATTAAAAGATAGTTATATGTACAACAGTTACACAACTGCAATGAAAGAGAGATTGATTACTGACATACATACCTCCTTATGTCATAAATGAATTGCATGGTTGATAAGTGAGATTGAAAAATACATTGAATGTATCCTACTTCAAGGTTTTGTTTTGAAAGTACATTATGCAAGAAGTAAAAGCATTTGATCTCTTAGATAAAATTCTAGTTGATTCATTGATCATATCAGTAACAAGGACCTGCAGCTATTAAGTGTAATATTATTATCAGCATCCTAGCTCAAATCATCACTAACAGGCAAGAAAAGTGAACCACAACTATAAAAGACATATTGGCTTCATCACAATTGAACAAATGTTGTACTACAGATGAGTATTGCAGAAGAAGACATATTCCATCCACAATCTTCCTCAACAGAAATGTATTGGCGCACTACATCAGATAGAGACTGAAGTATATTTGAAGCATTCTCAGTATTTTAGGTTTAATCCAGTGATGCATCTCTAATTAGATAAAGCTGGTACAATGTGTTCTATGAAGTGTCATTATCCTCACTTTCAGCTTTATACAAGTGAAAGGAGTCAATGCTTTGGGATTGTATCAACTTGCAGTGTACATTCAACATCAATAATCCTCAAAGTGTTCTCTCAACAAGTCTTGTACACCAGTCTGGAGCAGTAGGGTACAAAGTCAGAAGAAGGTGGTCTAAAGAAAAATCAGAGAGAGGAAATACAAAGACAGAATCTACACTGAGCAATGTGCAACCCTTTGCCATTGATGTCAAAGGGGGAGGAAAAGAAGGAAATAGTAGAAAGGGTCTTCTAAAAGAAGCTAGGCAGAGGAAAACTTGGAAAAAGCATTGGATTATTGGTGGATGAGTTGCCATCAATGCCAAAGGGGGAGACTGATGGAAATGTTTTCATTGATGGCAAAGGAGCACAAAGGAGGAACACCTGAAACAGCAACACGCAAAGAAGTAGCAGAGGCAGCAAATAAACAGACAAGAAGCAGAGGTAGCAGAGAGAGCATAAGACAAGTAGCAGAGGCAGCAAAGAGAGTAACAGAGACAGACAAAGGAGGCAGCAAAGAAGCGAACAAAGGAAGCAAAGGATACAGACGAAAGAAGACTGTCGAAATGTAACAGTCAAATAGCAGAGCAGAAAGGCAAAGGCAGAAGTAGAGGCAGAGCCGTTATTCCGAGAATCACTACCCCAGTTGGTAGATACACTAAACATAAATTCCGAGAACCGTTACCCAAGCCAGAGGATATATATATAAAATTCTGAGAATCGTGAACCACGCGGCAAAGTATATATATATAAACCTCATTCCGGGAATCGTAACCCAGGTGGGAGGATACATAAACATAATTCCGAGAATATTAACCCAAGCGGAAATGTATATATATATATATAAATCTTATTCCGAGAATAATTACCCAAGCCGGAGCATATATATATATATATAAAATTCTGAGAATCGTGACCCAAGCCGGAGGATATATATATAAACCATATTCCAAGAATCATCACCCCAGTTGGAGGATATATATAAGGTTCTGTGCAAGATTAAATGACTAAAGGTCTAAAGCATATATATTAATTTATATGGAGCGCTTTACGATCGAAAGAACCAAAGTACCATAAGGTGGGACCCTTTCCCAATCGCATCGGAGAAAAACTGTGCAGCGGAACATGTAAACTAAAAGTTGCGATTGCGATTGAAGCCTGAACCCGATGAGCTTGTAAATAATGATTGATATATGTTTGAATTCCGGCCTAATCACATCGGAGAATTGAAGCATAGGAGTATCGGAACATGCAACCGGGAGTTGCAATTGCGATCAATCGCAATCGGAAGCAGTTGAGGGATAATCCATCAATCGCATCGGGAGTATTCAAGTTGCGATTAATCGCATCGCAACCGTCACAAAGGATCCAATCACAATCGGAAGAATTCAATTACGAATCATCGCATCAGCACAATTGAGTGAACAGTGAATCATCGGAATCGGAGCATCGGAGCATTGGAATGTCGATACATTCAAATGGAAATTGCGATTGCGATCAATCGCAATCGGAAGAAGTCGAGGAGTAATGTATAGCATCGGAAAGCGTGGCAAGTGGGCTCGAATATATGATATTCTATTGATTAAATGGAATCGACCCCTTATATTAATGTTTATAACGCTTGAATCGGGGAATATGTATACATGGTGATATATTTATATATTGTGCTAAAGTCGCAACTTATAGAAAATGAGGTGCGTGCTGGGCATTCGTTAAAGTGAATTCATGGGTCTTTACATTCGGTTGGAGAATATATATGTATATATATATGCTGATACATACAATAAATACGCTGGTATTTAATATAATGTTTTTTATAAAGTTCACGGATTGGGTTTATTACAAGAGCCTGCAAGGAAGAAAAAGAGAAAGACAGCTACAGAAAAATTTACAGTAATCCAAAAGAACAAAAGAGGGTTGATTTGAAAATAAATTATATGGACAGAGAATGTGTAAGCAGGCAACCCGAGCACAGAGATTGAGAGTGAACAGACATTGCCCAGATTCATATATATTTAAGAATAAAACCTGAAAAGCGGTTATATATGTAGCTGGTGCACACAGGTACAGTAAACAGATGAATAGACGCAAAAGTGAACCAAATATACAGAATAGTCACTCAATAGCAGCAGAAAAGACAAATCCAGTAAAGCCAAAATCCAGAAAAGGAGCTGAGTGAAATTGAAGTGTGTAACTGAAAATGTGAATGTAAATGTTGTAATTAATTTTTTATTGTTTGTGATGCATTGGCAAGTCTCCAGTAGGAAAAAAAAACTCCCACTGTAATATTTAAATTAATGCATATTGTTATATTTTTCTGAATGAACGGGTAAAAGAAATGAGAAGGCAGAAGGCAAAAAGTCAGGATTATTCACTTCAAATTCCCTGAGGAATGTAAAGAGTCATGTGATGAACTCTATATATAATATCACATTGATATGCACAAAAAGGTTAGAGAGTGAGTGAATAGAATGTAGAAATGAAGCAGTGAGGCAGAGAAGAAAGAGGAGCTGAGCAGAGAAGAAGGAGGAGCTGATAGAGAATCAGAGAAGATGCAGAGATGATACAGGGCAGATATGAGAATAGATGAACAACAGAGCAGATGGAATAGAACAGAGCTGATATCCAAGGTAAATCAGCAAGTGTTTCTCTTTTGAAAGAGTAAGGAAGTTGGAGCTTCCCTATCAAGTTGTAGCTTGAGAGATGTCAGTTGTAGCTGACTAAGGTAGGAGCCTCCTGTAGGTTGGTGCCTACAGAAAATAGATGGGAGTTGGTGCTTCCACATCAAGTTGTAGCTTGATAGAATGTCAGTTGTAGCTGACTGAGGTTGGAGCCTCCTGTAGGTTGGTGCCTGCAGAAAATTGATGGGAGTTGGAGCTTCCTTGCAAGTTTTAGCTTGCAGAATTGAGGTTGGAGCCTCCTGTAGGTTGGTGCCTATAGAAAATCATTGGTGAGAGGGAGTTGGAGCTTTCCTTTGCATCACAACAATAATAAAATGTGTTTTTCTCCCTTTATGGGTTTCCACTTATATCTGGTGTCTCTGTGCATGATGTTTATGTGTTGATCTGGTTTATATCATCTGCTTAATACTTGCTACTCTGATATTAAGTCGACTGTTACATTACATTAATGCTTGCTGCTCACATTCTAAGATTACTCACATGTTAAGTTGAACATGAAATGAAGGTGTAAACAAGTGTTAATGAAAAAGTTTTAAAAGTCCATGAATGTGTTAAACTGATTCACTCCCCCCCCCCTCTCAGTTTAACTAAGGGTTCAACATATTTCCCATTTGAGGATTTTTGGTTCAACTATTTACATTCATGTGACGAAGGATGCCAGGAAGAAGCTAGAGCTGACCGCAGAGGTTGGGATATTTGTGGGGTACACTGATACACCCCACAACTATCGTGTGTATTTTCCAGACAGTCGCAAGACTGTTGTGCGACGGGATATCAAATTTCATGAGGAGAAAGCCATGAAGTGTTCTCTTGAGAGGGAGCCACACTTGCATGCAGATGAGGAGCTATTAGTTCCTAAGGATGAGCCTCAGGATGTGGATCAGCCACAAGAGGAGGTTCATGGAGTGGAAGAGACCACTCATGCAGCACCAACCATCAGAGGGTGGAAGCGCACTACAGAAGCTGAGCGACTGGCTCAAGATGTAGAGAGGATTGTAGGAGCACCTACATCACAGCGCAGACAGAGACAGTCACCTGACTGGTATACTAGATACATGGCTCTTATGAGCAAGTGTATCGTGATAGAGCCATCCTCTTTTGAGGAAGCTGTGGAGGATCCCGCATGGGTAGATGCCATGGTGGAAGAGTATGATTCGATTGTCAGAAACAGTGCATGGGAGATTGTCCCAAGGCCGGAAGGGAAATCAATGGTAGGTTTGAGATGGATCTACAAAGTGAAGCAAGCAGCTGATGGGAGTGTGGAGAAGCACAAGGCAAGATTTGTTGCTCGAGGCTTCTCATAGATTGAGGGGATCGATTATGGGGAAACCTTTGCACCTGTCGCAAGGTATTATTCCATACGGACGATTCTTGCTCTCTCAGCGCAGATGGGTTGGCACATTCATCAGATGGATGTGAACACTGCGTTTGTCAATGGAGTGATTGAGGAGGAGGTGTACATAGAGCAGCCCAAAGGTTTCGAGATCTTCAGCAGCGAGTCGCATGTGTGCAGGCTCAAGAGAGCATTGTATGGGTTGAAACAAGCACCTCGTGCTTGGTACACACGGATAGACAGTTATTTCACCGGACTTGGATTCTCCAAGAGTGAGGCGGATCCAAACCTATAACAGATTGTGGTGGAGGGTAAGTTGCTGATCATTGTACTTTATGTATATGATTTTATTTTGACGGGTGATGAACTGTTGATACACTCATGCAAGGATGATCTTGCAAAGGAGTTTAAGATGAAGGACTTGGGCCTCCTTCATTATTTCCTGGGATTGGAAATCTGGCAGCGTAGTGATGGACTGTTTGTTTCTCAAGGCAAGTATGCCCGAGAGATACTGGAGAAGTTCAACATGCATGGCTGCAAGCCTGTTGATACTTCTCTTCCTGGTGGTTGGAGGAAGGAGGATGCTACATCGTCGGATGTAGTGGATGCCACTATTTATCGACAGTTGGTGGGGTCGCTTATGTATCTGGTCAATACACGACCCGACATATGCTATGCTGTTAATCAGCTTTCAAAAGCTATGGTTAAGCCTACCAAGCTCTTTTGGAAGGCAGGAAAGCATGTATTGAGATATCTCAGAGGCACATCGGGATATGGATTATGGTATAGACAGTTGGATGAGCTGAAGCTGTGTGGCTTCATGGATGCAGATTGGGCAGGGAGTCCAACAGACAGAAAGAGCACATCTGGAGGGATTTTCAGTATCGGGTTCACAACAGTTTCTTGGTATAGCAGGAAGAAAAGATCCGTGGCACTCAGTTCAGCAGATGCTGAGTATATGGTAGTGTGTTTGGCTACATGCGAGGCTATATGGATGAGGAAGATCTTGTTCAGGTTGTTCGGTTCACACTTAGATCCTACTGTGATATATTGTGATAATCATAGTTGCATCAAACTCTCAGTTAAACCAGTATTTCATGATAGATCTAAACACATTGATATCCGGTATCATCATATCAAAGATTGTGTGCAGCGGAAGATCATGTTACTTTCATACATTCCCACGGAGAATCAGGATGCTGATATCTTGACGAAGGCGCTCACCAGGAGAAAATTCGAATACAACAGAGGCAGGATAGGGGTGGCAAATAATCCTTATCTTGTTGAGAGGGAGTGTTGAGATTGCAACAAGATGATGAGCTTAGTGGAAATAAGTCGCCTTCACTAAGTGGGCTCACAGGCTATATTTGGCGCAAAGTCTATTTTTAGACATGTCGATCATATTCTATGAGTTGCAGGATGCTATTTGTGGATGGTTGGTCAAGTTGGAAAAATAGATGGACTTCTATTTTTAGACATATTGGGCATAATCTATTTTTAGATTGCCAATCTAAAAATAGATATGTCGAATATTATTAGCTCTTAATAATATTTGGACTCTAAACATTATCTTATTCTCTTGGAACACTTCAGTTAAGTGCATAGATGTGGCACAGGAGCTGACATAAGGAATTACGCTATTCCTAAGGGTTAAGTGGAGCTATTTCATGGAGACTTCAGTTAGAACTCATGTGAGAGAGTTTGGTGGAGTTGATTGAGGAAGTTAATGGAGTTGTGTTCAGTTTAACTGAGTTAAACATAGTTGAGCTAGTTGTATCTAGTCTAAATGATTGATACACTAGTGAGAGTGGTGCGAATTAATTATTAATTAATTCACTAATTATAAACTCATTAATCAACTAAAGAATACATCAGTTAACTTCAGTGCATGGACAGTTTCAGTGGAGACCAGTGAAGAGGTAAGTTAAAGAGCAGTGTGACTATCAGTTGTGACTATACTGGTGCATGAGTTTTCACCACACATTGATGGAGATGCCAATGAGGATTGCGCAGTACAAGCCAGGTGGTTCGAAGTTAATTATGAGCCATTCTTCAGAATGGATTGCGTAGTATAGGCGGGCTATCAGGTGGCAGAGATTGGAGCATGTTATTTGCTAGATCGGGCTTGATGAGTGTGTAGCAATTAGATATTGTACTAAGAGCTTGTGAGGAGCTTTGTATGATGATTGTTACATGATCTCTATGACATATAATATACAGATAGTTGGGGGTTTTCAGCTTTAAGATTTCCCATAAAATACTATGTTCATATGTGTGATTGTTTATGGTTTTAATGTGCACATGCGATTGTTTTTATTTCCGCAATTAATGATCAATGGTAGAAGAGATTTTGTATTGTGCATGAAGTTAAAATAGTGTGTGATCAGGAGAATCTCGGTGGATAACATATCAGTTATCAAATTTCTACAGTGTAAAAATTTCTGATGGAATGTGTGGTATGCCAACATAATAAAGGAGAGAATATCAAGACCTCAAGGATCCTTCAACCATTAGTCATACCAAGTCAGTGTTGGGAAGATGCTCCAATGCATTTTATTATAGGTCTACCCAAATATCATGGAAAGAGTGTCATTATGGTAGTCATAGATCGAATGACAAAGTATGCTCACTTTTCCTCTCTTTCTCATCTCTTTCTCATCCTCTTATAACAAGTATTGTGGTATAAGCATTCATGGAAACAATCCAAAAGATACACGGAATACTAAATATTATTGTGAGTGGTAGAGATCCAATTTTCATTGGAAATTTTTGGACTAAATTGTTTTCTTGTTTGGGTGCTCAATTGGATCACAACTCATTTTACCATCCTCAATATGATGGCCAAACTGAGAATGTGAATAAATGTATAGAAGGATATCTAGTTACTTTGCATATGATAAATAGACAAAATGGGTCAAATATTTTTTCTTGGCAGAATGGTGGCACAACACATCCTTCGATAATTCATCCAAAAATTCACCAGTTATGGAAATTTATGGATATCATCCTCCATCTCTCACATCACCCTTGAAAGGGACTATAAAGGCTCAAGAAATAGAGGAACACATCCAACACTAATAAGAAGTTCTAAAATTATTGAAGAATAACTTGGTTATGACAAAAAATATGATAAACAACAAGCATATCAACATTGCAGTGAAAGGGAATTTGAAGTGGGGGATTGTGTATTTGTGAGACTAAGTAGAAGTATTATTTATGCTCAATCAATGGGCATAATAACAGGATGCATGGTGATGAGGAACATTAAAATAACACATATAATGTTTGTAGATGATGCCCTTTTTATAGGGGAGGTCACAATCACTGAATGACGTGCATTTCATCATATTATTTCCATCTTTGGGGATGCATCGGGCTTATATATTAACAAAGGAAAATCATATTTAATATTGGAAAATAAGGAGGAGGCAAAAATTCAAGATATTGCTAGAATATTTGAGGTGGAATCAATTACTATGGATGCAAAATTCAGATATTTGGGATTCATTTTGAAACCAACTAACTATGAGATTAAGAATTGGGATTGGCTAATTAGGAATTTTGAGAACAAGATGTCAATATGGTCACATAAGTGGCTTTTGATGGGAGGGTGGTTGGTACTAATTAAATCGGTCTTTCATAATATTTCAGTATAATAGATTCACTAATATAAGCTGCCTGAAGATATTATTAATAGAATCGAGTCTATCATTTCCAAGTTCCTTTGGTTTAGTCTAGGGAATGTGAATAAAATTCATTTAATTTGCCTAGAAGTGATTTCTTGACACATGGAAGTTGGTGGATGGGGGATAAAGGATACAAAATATTTCAATAAGGCATTATTAATCAAGAAATTTTGGAGACATGTATATGGATGATCTAAAATTAAATAGGAACACAAAAAAATACATATATAATCATAAATACAAAGATGCAACAAAAATAACACTTCATTTTATTAATATCAAAGAACTGAAATATGCTTACATACAAAATGGAAATAAATTAGCTCGGGCAATGGTAGCTTATCTCTAAGAAGATATGTGGCATCTACATGCCTCTGAATTGTGATACAATGAGGCTCAAGGGCCTTTTTATTATTTAACAACAAGGGAAAACCCTAAACAACCAAACCCTAACCCCAGGATATGGAACACCAAGAGTTTGTGGGCCATGTTGGGGTTATTTGGGCAGCTAACTTCCCAGGGTCATAACTTGGTCATATTATATTTGTTTAAGGTGTACGATACCACGTTGGAAAAATATATTCTAGTACTATAGGATTTGCACCAGAACCCTATGACTATGAGCTTGTTTCAGACCTCAAAAAAACTTTGTTTATAGGGTCAAAACTGCTTCGGAAGTTCAGGACCCGAAAAAATACTAAAAAGAGTAAATGTCGCCATAAACAAGGAAAATGATGAAACCGACTGGAGGTATAGGTGGAATATGTGGGTGGCTACCACTATCCACCTGGATCAGTGCTCCCTCATTAGGAAGTGATGGTCCCCATTACGTATAAAGCCTCCATGAGGTGAGGAAATTTCTATTGAACCTGGCCCATGGTGAACCGCTTACCCTGGTGAAGGATTTGACCTGCTTTGACAACTCGATATAGCTAGATCCTTTGTTGGCAAGTTTTCTTGATCTAAGTGTCCATGATATGATCAATTGTGGCATGTTCCATGCAGTCTGGGTTTAACTCTATAGGCTTGAGTTGTTCTGCAATGTCAGATGTGTCCAATAATTGTGGGAAGTACGGTCGAAGGTGGTCCACATTGAACACTAGGTGTAGGTAAAGGAACAATGGAATGTTGAGCTCGAATGATTTTTCCCCTACAACCTTGGTGATGGTGTATGACCCATATCGGAGCAGACAAATCTTGTAGTGGGGCCCAATAAGGTGCTCCTTCTGCAAATGTAGCCAAATTTTGTCGCCCACCTAGAACTTGTGTGACACTCAATGTTGATCATGTCATTTCTTGTACTTAGCATTAGCTTTGCACAATATTTCATGGACCTGCTGGGGGATATGCTGAATGTGCTCAATGATGTTGTTAGCTCTGTCAGCTTCGAAATGGACATGAGCCGAATCTGCTTGAGTAGCTGTAAATGGTATGACTACATCAATGGGACACAGTGGCTCAAATCAAAACCCCAAGGATAGTTGATCTATGGAGAGCATTGTTGTAGCTGTGCTAGACACAGGTGATGATTTCATCCCACGTGCATGGATTATTTGAGTTGTACATGCACAAAATGTTTACAATCATCCTATTGATGACCTATGTCTCGCCATCAGTTTGGGAGTGGAAAGTTGTGGAATTAGTGATCTTGGTATCTAGCATTGACCAGAGACTTGAAAAAAAAGTACTTAGGAACCTGTTGTCCCGATCTAAGATAATGGACTGTAGGATCCAAAATTGTACCCACACTCATTTAAATAAGAGCTTAGTAGTGGCTTCTGCTGTGATGCTCTTCTTACAAGCCGCCAAAATGACCATTTGTAGAGAATATGTCTACGAACATGAAAACACAATCGTTGCAATTCTTAGTAGAAGGAAGGCCCTACATGTAATCCATAGAGATAATTCCCAAGGTTGAATAGGAGTAGGCAGATGAATATAGGCCTTGATTTTTTATCGTCGATTTGGAAATGATGTAGGAATTGTAGCATCTGATGTAATTCCCAACATCCTGTTGAAGGTTCGACCAATAAAAATACTTCTGTAACACTTCCATTTTTTTCTCTACTCCGAAATGTTCAGCAACCCAATTGTAGTGCACCTCCCAATAATCTTGGCACACTCTCTTGAAGGAACACAGAGGTGTCCCAGGAAACACAACAATGCATCTTGGAGCTGAAAATTTGTAACTTTTTTCCTTCCTGGAGCATCTGGTATGTGTTTCCAAAATATGGATTGCTCTTGTAAAGATGCGGCCACCCCGAAGTCTCGTTCCCACAAGAGTCGAACACAATTTTCAGTGCCATGACCAGTGGTTGGTTGATGCAGTCTACAACATTTTTTTTTCTTCCCTTCTTTTACTTAATACCCAAATGGAACTGTTGCAGGTGTGTGGATCATTTCTGATGGAAATCGCAACTGTAGGGGTCGGTGGTCAGTGTGGATGATTGTTTCCTTCCACATAATGTAATGCTTCCATTGTCGGTGGGCCTGCACAATGGAATACATATATTTTTCATAGATGGGATACTTTCAGATGGTGTATCAAAGTGTCTCACAATGATATGCCATTGGATGCCCTGGTTGAGTAAGAACTGCACCAATAACATAATATGAGGCATTTGTCTCAATCTGAAATAGTTGGTACAAGTCTAGAAATTTGAGCATTGGTGCAGAGTAGCGGTGATGATTCAACTCG
Source organism: Pinus albicaulis (assembly GCA_034641835.2). Classification (NCBI taxonomy): domain Eukaryota; kingdom Viridiplantae; phylum Streptophyta; class Pinopsida; order Pinales; family Pinaceae; genus Pinus; species Pinus albicaulis. Next base: position 7,877,481 of record CM076575.1, on the reverse strand, counting down.
ACAAATGCCTTCTGTTGGAATTTATACCAAAATAATTTTTCTTTCGCTCCACCCTTGGTGAATTGACTTAAAGGCAAAGTGATATGAAAGAACCCCAACATGAACCTACGGTAAAAATTGGCAAGACCCAGAAAGTTACAGAGCTCTGTTAGAGTGGTTGGGGCTGGCCAAACCTGAATGAATTGTATCTTGACTCAGTCCACATGCACACCCCACTCATCGATGATGTACCCCAGATATTGAACCTGGGTCATACCAAAAGTGTATTTCTCCAAATTGGCACAAAACTTGTGTTGTTGTAGGGTATAGAGGTCGTTTCGAATATGGTGGAGGTGCTCTTCCCAATTCTGGCTAAATATCAGGATGTCATCCAAATACACCGCCACAAATGATTTGGTGAAGGGTTACAAGATGTTTTCCATCAACCTCATCAAGGTTGCGGGGACATTTATCAACCCAAAAGGCATAACCAACTATTCGAAAAGGCCCTCCTTGGATTTGAGGGCAGTTTTCCACACATCAGAGGGTTTGATTTGTACCTGATGATAACTGGACTTAAATTCAATCTTGCTGAAATATTCCCCCCCCCCCCCTTGAGCTGTTCTAGAATGTCGTCAATCCATGGGATTGGATACCTATTCCAAACAATGATCTTGTTCAGTGCCTGATAGTCAATACAGGTCCAAGTCTCGTCCTTCTTCTGTACCAAAACCACTGGGCTCCCACATGGTGATGAAATTGGAATGATGTGCCCTTTCTGTAATAGTTGTTGAATATGCCTCTTGATTTCATATTTCTCCAAAATATAGCATTGATATATCGTTTCATTGGGTAGCGATGCGCCCGGGGTCAGGTCAATGGAGTGCTTGTCCTGAAATTGTAGAGGTACCTTTGTGAGTGAGGTGAATATGTCCCTGTATTCCTCCACGATTTTTTCCATCTGATGTTGTCGTGTGTAGGAGCCCTGTTTAGAGGCCGTGGCCACAATCTTCTTCTTTCCCTAAGGGAAAATCATAAAAAAAACAAATTTCTCGGTCTTGAAAATGATCTTACTACATTTCTTCGCAGTGATCAAAGAGATGGTGGTAAGTGGTGCTACCTATGGTATCTTGTACAACTTATTTCCCAACGTAATAGTAACAGTGCGAGGCCTAGACTCATACACATCATGATACTTCCACAAGTATGGTTGTCCTAATTATAAATCCAAAATTTCAAGAGGAGAAACATCACACAATACCTCATATGTGAAGGGCGCGATGTTGTAGGGAAGACGACACTACTGGATAACGTGTAGATCTCATCCTTAGTGAAGCCACTTAATGGTGTATGGATGTAGGTGTGTTGTGGTCGGTAGGCCCAACTGATTCATGACCTCTGCTGAAATGAGGTTCTTTTGTCTCCCGATGTCGAAAATGAAAGATAGTGAAGAACCCTTCACCCGCATCTGTGAGTAGAAGAGGCCCTCCCCCTCCTCTAGATCTTCGGGCTCATTCTTCTAGATCTTGGTGATGGAAACGGTGGAAATGTGTAGAAATTTACAGGGTAATTTCCGTAGATCAAGAACCAAAGGTCACCGCTCACAAACAGATCACAAATCAGTACACCAGTATAATCACGTGGTTAAAACCCTCAAAGAGGGAAACAGTCCACGCCCTGAGCCAACGTGGCCACTTCAGGGAATTTATTAATATAAAAAGAAAAGTTACATATGTTTCTCTCATAAATGGTTACCGGAAAAATGACCCTCCATGCTCGATTATGGACCAATCGGGTGTTAAGCCACAGATCAAGTGTCGTTAAGACCAAGGTGAGAGATAACCGTCGGATCACTACAAATCGTGGCCGTCGGATTATAAGTTACAAATGTACATGGTAAAGAAACACACTTTACCTAACTCTACACTAGACTAAGTTATTCTTAACTATTTCCTATGTGTTGGAATATCCTAACATCCCCCCTTAAGAAAAACTTGGGATAGGATTGAGGATTTACAAAGGTGACACAAAAGAGGCCTATTTCCTATGTGTCGAAATATCCTAACACCGCCCCTTAAGAACGAATTGGGATAGGATTGAAGGATTGACAAAAGTGAGAAAATAGGAGAAGGAAGGAGGCATTAGAGCCTATCCCCCCTTAATGACAACTTTCTTGAACTCTGAGCATGGATCGAAGTTTGGTAAACTTCACTTTTGTGAGAGCCTTTGTAAAGATATCAGCTACCTGATCATTGGTTGGACAATACTGCACTTCAAGAACACGATCATGAATGAGATTTCTAATGAAGTGTATGTGGAGTTCAATGTGTTTCATACACTGATGCTAAACTGGATATTTACATAGCTGAATGGCACTCTGATTATCACACCAAAGTGTAGTTGGATGCTCTGATACCATGTAGGAATTTACAGGGTAAGTTCCGTAGATCAAAAACCAAAGGTCACTACTCACAAACAAATCACAAATCAGTACACCAGTATAATCACGTGGTTAAAACCCTCAAAGAGGCACTAGTACATTTGGCGGAAATTCCGACACTTTAGTTCCGACACTTTTGACCAAATGTCAGAACTTTCCCCAAATTTTATCAATTTTTCAAATCCCGCCCACAATTTTCGCTATATCGACATTTGGAGACAAGTGTCGGTATTGTGACACTTAGAGGTAAGTGTCAGTCTTGCGACGTTTGGAGAAAAGCATCGGATTGGAGGAAAGTGTCGGTCTTGCGACACTTAGAGCTAAGTGTCGCTATTGCGATGTTTGGAGCAAAGCATCAGAATTGCGACGAATTGGAGGAAAGTGTCGGTCTTGTGACACTTAGAGCTAAGTGTTGCTATTGCGACGTTTGGAGAAAAGTGTCGGAATTGCGACGGATTGGAGGAAAGTGTCGGTCTTGCAACACTTAGAGCTAAGTGTCGATATTGTGATGTTCGGAGCAAAGCATCGGTATTGCGACAGTTTGGGGAAAATCAAAGAAATGTTAACCACAAATTTTTTTAAGAAATGTTAACCATCAAAATTTTCTAAGTTGTGACCTCACGGGTGCCCTGTGCACGTTCGTGTGGCCCGTTTTTCGTTGCTCCCTTATGCCTTCGTTCAGTCGTGCACGTCGTGTCACACCGTGTGAGGGCGCTCACCGTGTCGTTTCGTTTGAGGGTGCCCGTCGAAACCCGTTCGGGTAGGGTCATTTCATTTGAGGGTGCCTGCCGAAACCCATTTGGGTAGGGTCATTTTGGTTGAGGGCGCCCGCCCAAACGCGTTCGGGTCAGGTCGTTTTCGTTGAGGGCGCCCGCCCAAATGTGTTTGGGTCGGGTCGGTTCGGTTGAGGGTGGTTGTATCAAATTTTCTAAGTACTTGTGACCGCACGGGTGCCCTGTGCACGTTCATGCAGCCCGTTTTCCGGTTTCTCCCTTATGCCTTTGTTCGGTCGTGCGCACCGTATCGCACCGTGTGAGGGCACTCGCCCAAACGCATTCGGGTCGAGTCGTTTCGTTTGATGGCGGTCATATCAAATTTGCTAAGTTGTGACCACACAGGTGCCTTATGCACGTTCATGCATCCCTTTTTTTGTTTGCTCCCTTGTGCCTTCATTCAGTCAGGTGCGCCGTGTCATTTCATTTGAGGGCACCCGCTTAAACCCGTTCAGGTCGGGTCGTTTTGGTTGAGGGCGCCCGCCCAAACGTGTTCGGGTCATTTTGGTTGAGGTTGCACACCCAAACGTGTTTGGGTCGGGTCGTTTCGATTGAGGGTGCTCACCCAAACGTGTTTGGGTCAGGTTGTTTTGGTTTAGGGTGCCCGCCCAAACACGTTTAGGTTTGGTTGTTTCAGTTGAGGGCGGCTGTATCAAATTTGCTAAGTACTTGTGACCGCACGGGTGCCTTGTGCATGTTCGTGCGACCCATTTGCCGGTTGCTCCCTTGTGCCTTCGTTTAGTCATGCACGCCATGTCGCGCCGTGTGAGGGCGCCAGCCCAAACGCGTTTGGGTTGGGTCATTTTGTTTGAGGGCGATTGTATCAAATTTGCTAAGTTGTGACCGCACGAGTGCCTTGTGCACGTTTGTGCGGCCTGTTTTTCGTTTTCTCCCTTGTGCCTTCATTCGTTAGCTCACCGTGTCATTTCGTTTGAGGGCGCTCGCCCAAACCCATTCGGGTAGGGTTGTTTCGTTTGAGGGCGGTCGTATCAAATTTGCTAATTTGTGACTGCATGGGTGCGTTATGCATGTTCGTGTGCCCCATTTTCCATTTGCTCCCTTGTCCCTTCATTCGGTAGCCCGCTGTGTCATTTCGTTTGAGGGCGCCCGCCCAAACCCGTTCGAGTAGGGTCGTTTCATTTTAGGGCGCCCGCCGAAACCCGTTCGGGTAGGGTCATTTTGGTTGAGGGCACCCGCCCAAACGCGTTCGGGTCGAGTCGTTTCGGTTGAGGGCGCCCGCCCAAATGTGTTTGGGTCGGGTTGGTTCGATTGAGGGCGGCCGTATCAAATTTTCTAAGTACTTGTGACTGCACAGGTGCCCTGTGCACGTTCATGCGGCCTGTTTGCTGCTTTCTCTCTTGTGCCTAATTCGTTTGGTCGTGCAAGATGTGTCGTGCCGTGTGAGGGTGCCCACCAAAATGCGTTCGGGTCGGGTCATTTCGTTTGATGGTGGCCGTATCAAATTTGCTAAGTTGTGACCGCACGGGTGCCTTATGCACGTTAGTGCAGCCCGTTTTCCATTTTCTCCCTTGTGCCTTCGTTTAGTCGGGCGTGTCGTGTCGTTTCGTTTGAGGGAACCCGCCCAAACCTGTTTGACTCGGGTTATTTCGGTTGAGAGTGCCCGCCCAAATGTGTTTGGGTTGGGTCATTTCGGTTGAGGGTGCCCGCCCAAACACGTTCGGGTCGGGTCGTTTTAGTTGAGGGCGCCCACCCAAACGCGTTTGGGTTGGGTCGTTTCGGTTGAGGGGGGCTGTATCAAATTTGCTAAGTACTTATGACCACACGGGTGCCCTATGCACGTTCATGCAGCCTGTTTGACGGTTGCTCCCTTGTGCCTTCGTCCAGTTATGCGCACCGTGTCGCTCCGTGTGAGGGAAAAACGCATTTGGGTCGGGTCGTTTTGTTTGAGGGCGGTCGTATCAAATTTTCTAACTTGTGACTGCACAGGTGCCTTGTGCACGTTCGTGCGGCCTGTTTGCTGTTTTATCCCTTGTGCCTCCATTCGGTAGCCCACCGTGTCGTTTCGTTTGAGGGCGCCCGCCCAAACCTGTTCAGTTAGGGTCATTTCGTTTGAGGGCACCCGCCCAAACCCGTTTGACTAGGGTCGTTTCGGTTGAGGGCGCCCGCTCAAACGTGTTTGAGTCGGGACATTTCGGTTAAGGGCGCCCACCCAAACGCGTTTGGGTCGGGTCGTTTCGGTTGGGGGTGCTCGTATCAAATATGCTAAGTTGTGACCGCACAGGTGCCCTGTGCACGTTCGTGCAGCCCGTTTGTCGGTTGCTCCCTTGTGCCTTCGTTCGGTCGTGCGCGCCATGTGAGGGCGCCCGCCCAAACGTGTTTGGGTCGAGTCTTTTCATTTGAGGGCGATCGTATCAAATTTGCCAAGTTGTGACCGACGGGTGCCTTGTGCACATTCGTGTGGCCCGTTTGTCATTTGCTCCCTTATGCCTTCGTTCGGTAGCCTGCCATGTCATTTCATTTGAGGGCGCCCGCCCAAACCCGTTCAGGTAGGGTCATTTCGTTTGAGGGCGCCTGCCCAAACCCGTTCACGTAGGATCGTTTCGGTTGAGGGCACCCACCCAAACGCATTCGGGTCGGGTCATTTCGGTTGAGGGTGCCCGCCTAAACGTGTTTGGGTCAGGTCGTTTCGGTTTAGGGTGGCTGTATCAAATTTGCTAAGTACTTGTGACCGCACGGGTGCCCTGTGCACGTTTGTGCAACCCATTTTCTGGTTGCTCCCTTGTGCCTTCGTTTGGTCATGCGTGTCGTGTTGTGCTGTGTGAGGGCGCCCGCCCAAACGTGTTCGGGTCGGGTCGTTTCATTTGATGGCGGCCATATCAAATTTGCTAAGTTGTGACCACATGGGTACCTTATGCACGTTCATGTGGCCCATTTGTTGTTTGCTCCCTTGTACCTTCGTTCAGTCGGGCGCACTATGTCGTTTTGTTTGAGGGCACCCGCCCAAACCTGTTCGGGTCGGGTCGTTTCGTTTGAGGGTGCCCGCCCAAACGTGTTTGGGTTGGGTCGTTTTGGTTGAGGGCGCCCACCCAAACGTGTTTGGGTCGGGTTGTTTCTGTTGAGGGTGCCTGCTGAAACGTGTTTGGGTCTGGTCGTTTCGGTTGAGGGCGGTTGTATCGAATTTTCTAAGTACTTGTGACCAGACGGGTGCCCTGTGCACGTTCGTGCGGCCCGTTTGCTGATTGCTCCCTTGTGCCTTCGTTCAGTGGTGCATGCCATGTCGTGCCATGTGAGGGCACCCGCCCAAACGCGTTCGGGTTAGGTCATTTCGTTTGAGGCCAATCGTATAAAATTTGTTATGTTGTGACCGTAAGGGTGCCTTGTGCATGTTCATGCGACCTGTTTTCCATTTTCTCCCTTGTGATTTCGTTCGGTAGCCTGCCATCTCGTTTCGTTTGAGGGCGGTCGTATAAAATTTGCTAAGTTATGACCACACGGGTGCCTTGTGCACATTCGTGCAGCCCGTTTGCCGTTTGCTCCCTTATGCCTTCATTTGGTAGCCTCTCGTGTCGTTTCGTTTGAGGGTGCCCGCCCAAACCCGTTCGGGTAGGGTCGTTTCATTTGAGGGCGCCCGCCGAAACCTGTTCGGGTAGGGTCGTTTTGGTTGAGGGCGCTCGCCCAAACGCGTTCGGGTCGATTGTTTTGGTTGAGGGCGCCCTCACAAACGCGTTTGGGTCGGGTTAGTTCGGTTGAGGGCGGCTATGTAAAATTTGCTAAGTACTTGTGACCGCACGGGTGCCCTGTGCACGATTGTGTGGCCCATTTGCAAGTTGCTATCTTGTGCCTGATTCATTCGGTCGTGCACACTGTGTCACACCGTGCGAGGGCACCCGCCCAAATACGTTTGGGTCAGGTCGTTTCGTTTGATGGCGGCTGTATCAAATTTTCCAAGTTGTGACCGCACGGGTGCCTTATACACGTTCGTGCGGCCCATTTACCATTTTCTCCCTTGTGCCCTCATTCATTCGGGTGCGCCGTGTCGTTTCGTTTGAGGGCACCCACATAAACCCGTTCGGGTCGGGTCATTTCGGTTGAGGGCGCCTGCCCAAACGTGTTCGGGTTGGGTCGTTTTGGTTGAGGGTGCATGCCCAAACGCATTTGGGTGGGGTCATTTCGGTTGAGGGCGCTCGCCCAAACGCATTTGGGTTGGGTCGTTTCGGTTGAGGGCGGCTAGATCAAATTTGCTAAGTACTTGTGACCACATGGGTTCCCTGTGCACGTTCGTGTGGCCCGTTTGCCGATTTCCCCCTTGTGCCTTCCTTTAGTCGTGCACGCCGTGTGAGGGCACCCGCCCAAACGTGTTTGAGTTGGGCTATTTCATTTGAGGGTAGTCGTATCAAATTTTCTAAGTTGTGACCACACGGGTGCCTTGTGCACGTTCGTGCGGCCTGTTTGCCATTTTCTCCCTTATGCCTTCGTTCGTTAGCCCGCTGTGTCGTTTCATTCGAGGGCGCCTGCCAAAACCCGTTCAAGTAGGGTCATTTCGTTTAAGGGTGCCCGCCCAAACCCGTTCGAGTAGGGTCGTTTCGGTTGAGCGCGCCTGCCTAAACGTGTTCGGGTCGGGTTGTTTCGGTTGAGGGTGCCCACCCAAACACATTTGGGTCGGGTCGTTTCAGTTGGGGGCGCTCGTATCAAATATGCTAAGTTGTGACCGCACAGGTTCCCTGTGCATGTTCATGCGACCCGTTTGCTGGTTGCTCCTTTGTGCCTTCATTCGGTCGTGCGTGCCATGTCACGCCGTGTGAGGGTGCCCGCCCAAATGCATTGGAATTTTTTCTAGTGGGTGTTGAATTTATCATTTTCGAATTTCAAGCTTATTCACCACCCTGTGTGCATCCTGCAACCTTTTACATGGAAATAGGTGTTACTGTGTTGAGGGCACCATCACTGGTGTAGCTTCATACATCCCAAGTCTTGCACAATTTTCATACGCACAATTTCCCCTACATAAATACTAACTTCTTTGGTACCCTTAGTTCTATTCTGCTTTTTTTTCTTAGTTTCACAACTCCCTCCCTTTCTTCTAACTTGTCTCTTTCCATGTTCCGACAAATTTTGGGTCTCATCCTTGTGTAGGAAGCTCCCCTATCTCAAACCTCTCCCCCTCTATTTCCAAGCTTGTTTGGCTCCCTATTTGTGGTATCAAATCACACTTTGTATCTAATTTTGTTTTCCAACACTTGATTTCTGTCCCTTATGGGGAACAAGTTGCACAAGACAGTACAATTTTATGTCCACATCCCCATTATTTCCATTTAGACCAATATTAATGCATAACTTTTCAATCATAATATAATATTAAATTTCGTTATTACTTTTAAAACACTCCTTAAGTACCTCTTTTCCACATCAAAATGGCATAGGTAAGAAAAAGGTCTAAAATAAATTAGACTCGACATAATAAAAACAATATGCAAAAAATGTAGTTATAGCTTACATACCCTTACTTGGGCCAACATTATATAACTCTACTTCACTAGGATGAACATTAACTAAGGCTTCACGTATGCATCCACCAAATCTGTCACATCAATGTAGTCCCTAATACATGTACCTTCAAGAGTATTGTGACCACACAGGTGCCCTGTGCACATTCGTGTGGCCCGTTTGCTGGTTTCTCCCTTGTGCCTTCGTTCGGTCGTGCGCGCCGTGTCGCGCCGTGTGAGGGCGCCTGCCCAAACGCGTTCAGGTTGGGTCGTTTCGTTTGAGGGTGGACGTATCAAATTTACTAAGTTTTGACCACAAGGGTGCCTTGTGCATGTTCGTGAGGCTAGTTTTCCATTTTATCCCGTGTGCCTTCATTCGGTCGGGCGCGCCGTGTGAGGGTGCCTGCCCAAACGCATTCGGGTCGGGTCAGGTCATTTTGTTTGGGTGCGACTGTATCAAATTTGCTAAGTTGTGACCGCACGAGTGCCTTTTGCATGTTCGTGCGGCCCGTTCCAGGCTATTCCTATAAGTCGCTTGGCCTCTTCTTGCTCTCACATGAATGTAGTCTTGCTTGACTGGTACAAAATAAGGTTTCGCATTATCAACTATTTGTTTGGGACAACTTTTAGTTGTTTCAACACTGCTACATTCTTCAAGCTTATCCTTTAAACCATATTAGCCTTTTGTACTCTCTTCAACTTTGTAGTGCTTTCCATTCCTCTCAGTCACATATGTTTCCTTGGTCTGTTAAGGGACAAGGTCGACAACATTAGGATGTTTTTGCAATAAACAAGGGTATTTCTAGGACACAATCAGGTGGAGAAAGAGTATAAGAGCCAAATTTCTCATGAATGTGGGACACTCGAACTTAAGATTTTTTGGAGTAGTCATGAGGTGCAGTCTGGTTATTAAAACTTCATCAGATGACCATTCTCCGGACTTAAATTGTGTGACAACACTGTGGCTGAGTTTGAAACTGGAGATTGAACATACATTTGGTTTGATTGCAATAAACATTTTCATCAATAAATGTAAAGCAATGGCCAAAAAATACTATAAATTAATAAATAAAGAAGACATGGCAACAAGCAACAATACTTACAAAATTGTTACATTGAGACACAAAGAATAAGCAACTATTGTGCACAAATAGAGACCAATGAAACTATCATCTTAACCCCTAACCCCTTAAACACTAATTCCCAACCCCTAACCCATTTATCCCCCTAAACCTCTAAACCCCTAACCCATTTAACCCCTAAACCATAAACCTCTAAACCCTTAAACCCTAACCCCTAAACCCTTAACCCCTAACCCATTTAACCCCCTAAACCCTTAACCCCTAACCCCTTAAACCCTAAACCATTAAACCCTTAACCCTAACCCCTTAAAACCTAATTACTGACCCCTAACCCATCTAACCCCCTAAAACCTAACCCCATTAGCCCCTAAAATCCTTAACTGCCAAATCCCCTAACCCCCTAAACCCCTAACCCCCCCAAAACCCTAAACCTATAACCCCTTAACCCCTAACCCATTAAACCCTAATTCCCAACCCCTAACCCATTTAACCCCCTAAACCTCTAAATGCCTAACCCATTTAACCCCCTAAACCCTAAACCTGATCTAACCCTTAACCCCTAACCCCTTAAACACTAATTCCCAACCCCCAACCCATTTAACCCCTTAAAACCCTAAAACCCTAACCCATTTAACCCCCTAAACCCTAGCCCCATTAACCTGTAACGACCCCTAACCCCTAAACTCCTTAACTGCTAAATCCACTAACCCCTTAAACCTCTAAAACCCTAACCCATTTAACCCCCTAAACCCCTTAACCCCTAATTCCCAACCCCTAACCCATTTAACCCCCTATACCTCTAAACCCCTAACACATTTAACCCCCTAAACCCCTAACACATTTGAGGTTGGCCATATCAAATTTGCTAAGTTGTGACTACACGGGTGCCTTGTGCACATTCGTGCGGCCTGTTTGTTGTTTGCTCCCTTGTGCCTTCGTTCGGTCGGGCACGCCATGTCGTTTAGTTTGAGGGCGCCCGCCCAAACACGTTCGGGTCGGGCGTTTCGGTTGAGTGCACCTGCCCAAACGTGTTCAGGTCGAGCCCCCTAAGCCCCCAATCCCTAATCCCTTAACTACTAACTCATTATTCGACCCCTAACCCCTAAATGCACGTAAATCCCCTAACCCCTAACCCCCAATCCCCTAAGCCCTCCAAATTCGAATTAGCTTTGAAGAAGTAATTGTTTTCTTACTTCTGTCTAATTCACTATATACTTAGATCATGAATGTGAGAAGGCTGTTTGCAGATTATATTATTATTGTATCAACAATGTAATTATTTCTGTGTAGTTATATCTTTCTAGTCAAAAACCTCATCTTCAGAAATAATTTCTTGTCATTTTCAAAATTGACTACTTTGTTGAGCACAACATGCAGCTTATCTAATAATTTATTGAAGCTAAGATCTCCACCTTTGGGGCAAGCTGCTTTTCGGGCGCTAACTCCACTATATGTGGGGTTAATTAACCTTATGCCTACAATGTTTACTGTTTGCATATCGGATTGTAGATAAATCGTAGCCATATCACATAGGCCCCATTCACTTACGAAGGTTCCCCAAACTCTGCCCCTAATTTGGTTGATCTTGCTCAACGTCAAAATTTTGAATTTTCATTGATGATTGATTTTCCTCTCGCTCGAATGCAAAAGGAAGATGAATTTCATATTTTTCCTCCATAATTTCCACATTCGACATCTATTGTAGCTATTCATCTATGCTCATCTGGAATCACCACAAGTTGTACTTTTTTTTTTTCAATGGATTCTTGATGTTGATCTCGAAGAGATTTCTCCTCCTCAAAAAAACATATCCTGGTTGTAAGCATGGTTGTGGTACGTTGATGTTCAAAATAAAACTACAACTTGTAGCCCTTGATCTGCTAGGGGCCGGTTACCCTTATATTAATGGTGGTGTATTCATACTCCTTTTGAATAACCAATAAAGGGTCAAGGAAATTGACCAATATGTTGTCAAGTTTTATCTTATCCATCTCTGGGGTAGGTTGATTTTCGGCTAACTCCACTGCTTTTGATCTCAATTTTTCCAATTGCTTCCTTATCTCATATGATACCTAAGCCTTTGCCTTTCTCTTCCCTTCTAATTTCGTAATAGTGTCATAATGATGCCAGCCAACTTCTTTGGAAAGCCTTCCTAGCAGACAATACTTGTGACCTGGCACCTAATTCCCCTAACCCCTAACCCCCAATCCCTAAACCCTTAACCACTAAATCATTATGATCTCCCTAACCCCAATCCCTAATCCCTTAACCACTACTAAATCATTACTCCCCTAACCCCTAAATGTACTTAGATTCCATAAACCCTAACCCCCAAATCCCTAACCCCTTAACCTGCACTACTCATTATTCTAGTCCTAACCCCTAACCGCTAAACCCTAAACCTCTAACCCCTAAACTCCTATTCATCGAACCCCTAAGCCCCTAAAAACTATGCCATGAAAACCCTCCAAAAAATTCTTAAATGATGGGAATTCCTATTCAATATGTGTGAAGCTAGTCATGGAATGTGACAAGTCATCCAAGATACATCCAAATATTTGATTTGTGCCTTGGGGAATGTGAAATAATGGGTAAGATACAATCACTGGTGAGAAAATCATTGGTTCGAAACTATGTGGGAAAAATTCCAGTCAAGCTAAGGGATGGTGTGGCCTAGGTTGGATGCAATCCCTAGGTGATTTTGACGGCTTAAAAGCCCTTGGTTCATGGCTACTCAAATCACATGTTAGACATGAAACTCATCTCAAAACTCACATTACCTAACAAAATAAAAGTAATGGATTATTGCACAACTTATTTATTTCCTGGGCATATGTCTAGGTATGTTGACATAAATTATTTACTTATTCATTAGGAATAACATATAATGGTTCAATATATGGAACATTAGAATTTTAAATTTGAATATTTTTATTTTCAAAAGTTTGCATAGTATTAGAATATGCACTAAAAAATTTGTGTGACATATCATTATGTATATTATTATTATCATTCATGCAATACAACCCTCCTAGAGCCAAAATCGTTGACATGGTTGAATGACCATAGGAAATGAGTGGATGTTCTCCCCAATGAAAGTTCCCATTTTATGTATGGAAACATACAAATAACCTAAATACTTTATAAAATAAATTTCTACTTCCTTAACTTTTCATTTTTGTGTACAATTTAAAATTGATTAGATATAATTATATAAATAAAATACAATGGAGAAAATTAAAACCCCTTAGCATTCTTATTCACAAGGGTGTTTGATTTGAACATTGTTCCTAATCGAGAATCTAGGATATGATTTTTTTTTATTAAAGGTCTAATTTAAAAAGTAGATTGATTTTAGAATTACGACTACTTGAAACCAAATTTTAGATTTTATACCTATTCAAATTTTTTTTCTCGTTTCGCTTGTTCCACCTATTCAAATTTTCTTAATCGACCTATTCAATTTTTTTCTTGCTCCGCTTGTTCGACCTTTATGCCTTCTTTCCCATAATTCCATTCTTCTCTATGATGCTTGATTTTTTCAAGATTCTTGTAGAAGCATGAACGCTATGAAACCCTAAAGCGGTCATAGTCCATTAACAGCTCGAAAGCCATAGTAGCTGGTGGAGATATTTCGAGTTTTGCCGATGTTCAAAAATCTGTGGGAGATCTGAAGAGAAATCGATCATGGAAGAATGCTTTCTTCTTATGGAAGAATCAAATTGGTATTTCCCTTGTTTTACCCCATTCAAATTCGCTATTTTTTCTTCTACGCTATCTTGGTTATGAGATATAGATGCTTCTATGCTATCTTGGTTGTGAGATATAGATGGTTGTAGGTCTGAATTTATGCACTCTATCTTTGTGGGTCTATTCAAATTATAGGGATATGGATTCTTCTCCTTTGAAATAACCCAATAAACTCTAAGGTTGTAGGCGAATTGAGGGCGAATTATAGAATATAGCGAGGAACAGAATACAACAAAATGGTTTTAAATTATTGTGGCACTTCAATGGCCAGTGTAGTAGCAGGACAATGTGGTTCAACCCTAATAAGCAGGACAGGGGGATTGCTCTTTTCTTCTTCAAGATCCACCTATATCAATGGAGGCATGAAACTTGAGTTGCGGGTCCCTCTACCAATGCAGGATTCTGCTATGACCAGAGTGCCCCAGCTAATTCTAGCCATGGCGCCCAAAAAGAAGGTACTCCTATTATCCTCCAAAGTTGGCTTAGATTAGATTAGATTTATATGTCTAGTGTTGTTTTGTGCATTTGGTGTAACAATGTGCAACAAAATATTTCTTTTCAAAGAAAGTTAAAACAACTAGAGTGTCCATAATTTATCATCTTATTGCAAACCTTAGATTCACAACTCAACTTTATAACATCTGTAATATGTATAACTCCCAATATTTTCAATACTGGGAAGGCAGTATCCAAACTTGCTTGAAACCCCTTTAGAAGAAAAACTAAACCACCATGAAGCGGAATTAAGGTCCTATTACCCAAGGCTAATCAAAAAAATTTCTTGAAAAATAGTTTGAAGCAATTTCAATGAGAATCTACACAACAATTGTTTACAAAACTTTCCAATTATCTTGTAAGAAATTTCAATGATGGAGAGGCATTGTCAGCCTACTGTAGACACTTATAGTGCCTTAATAGTGCCTTCGATAATTAGGTTGGAATCGTTCATTTATCATCTTACTTAATAGATCAAAAGCATGATCCACCCTCCCTGATTTGACGTTGCCATCAATAAATGATGTGTATGTTACTTGGTTAGGTTGTAAGCCTTTCTCCTTCATTTTATCAATGAATATTTAAGCCTCTTCCAGTTTGCCTTCCCTGCAAAGTCCATAGATCAATGCACTGTAAGTGTAGACATTTGGAGAACAACCCTGATTTACCATTTTGTCTAATACTTTATATGCAAGATCAATGGCACTGGCTCTACATAGTCCATCAATAAGCGTGGTATAAGTCACCAGGGAGGGAGCTAACCCTTCCCCCAACATCTTACCAAAGACAATATCTTCCTCAAGCACCCTGTTTTCTTTGCGGGCTTGAGTTCTGATTTTTTATTTGGTCTTTTGTCTAAAACTTTGAAGGTCAGTGCTATAATGTGGGTGTTTTGGTTTCTAGGATGATTCCTTCCCATGCTAGAGCAAGGCTATCCTTGGATTTTAAATCAAACTTAGACTTGGGGCAATATCCATGTTTGTATAATTGGGTAAGATAGCCTATGAATTGAAGTTTATGTGAGAAAGATATTCTTGTCTAAATTTTCTCTTTGTAAACAATATCTATACCTATATTACAAGATAAGGAGAGAAAGCAAGCTTGCAGAAGGGGAAATTTGATGCCATGATGGCTCTCTCCTTTTGGTTTTTTTATTTACAATTTATGCTTGAAATTTCTCTAATATCTTGAACCCATTGATTTTGATTTAGACTTTTATAATAGTTTTAGGGTAACAATGACTTTTGAAGATAGGTTAAGTGTTGTCTTGAAAAAATGGTCCTCTTTGCAGACTGACTTTTTAAAAAGTCGGAATATTATGAATGGCAATGTGATAACTGCAAATGTCATCAAAGTTTAGCTAGATATCTAGGGGTGATTGTCAAATTCCAAGCCTGCCTTCTGATACAAATTTTAAATTGGCATGGGCTATCAAGTCAATTCATCTTGCAGCCATCCATTTTTTATTTGCATAACATGAGCCTTTCTGGACCTTCTTGTCTTGTGCGTTTAAAATGTCTTATTGCATCCCAGTTCCTGAGTTCTAATCACATTTCAAATTGGTGTTTCAACCTTTCCATCTTTCAATGTATCATATGTGGGCTTATTTGTTAGTGAAAATAAGTTATATTTTTATTGACTAAAGATGTGTCATAGCTGAGAACCCCTACTTTGTCTGCTTTGAGTAACCAGAAAATCATGATTATGCACTACCAAAGAGGCATACTGTTGTCAAATGCCATCCTTGAGAAGGCAAAATGAACATATAAGAAATTTGAATAGATCAACTTTGAAGGAATATTTATCTATATCTATATATCTATAAATAATATAAATAAAATTGGGAAACAACTGTTAGGAACATATATGAAATAATTTGTAATAAGAAATTAATCAGTGAGGGCCTTGAAAAGATTCAATCTGCAATATTCAGGAAATAATAGGAAAAATCAGCCAATCTTGGCACGCCAGTAATGTTAAACTAAATAATTAATATTATTTCGAAATAATAATTTTGTTAATTGCATTGGGATTGATTTGATTAATTTGAGATTATTTCATATATGGTTTGTAACATTTAAACCAATTTCTTGTGACTAACCCCATGGAAACTCATAATTGCTACATTGATCAAGATGGTCTCAAGATCTGACAATCTTTTACATGGTTTTGAATGCAGATATATTTGGGAAAGTTTCAAATGAGCGAGAGAATGTTGACATTGGTGTTTTTGTATGTGGTCCTGAAAGTTTAGAGACAAGCATAGCAAAGGAATGCAGGTCATACAACTTAAGAAACTTGAGAAACTCGAGAAATAGAGTTGTGTTTCATTTCAACAGTCATAGCTTTGATATGTAATGAACTAGTTATAGAGATATCACTACGACACAATGGCTCATTGTATTATGTTTACATAGGTTTCATATGCAAGTCTATAGCTGCCTTGCTATTAGTTTGGCCTATTTCATGAATTGACATGATTATGTAAGGCTCACTAAGGCCAAAATTGCCTCACGGGACCTATACAAGTTAAAATCTATATGATGTAATTATTGATATGTAAATTAATATCTTTTCATATGAATTTTATAAATTTCCTAAAGGTTATTTGACAGTCTGCAATAAATTACACAGACAATGACCCTAATGATTTATTAATCTATTTCTGTAATATTAATCTGTTTCGGTTATAATCTATTAGGATTTTAATCTTTAGGAAAGCCAAACGGAAGCAAAAATGTATGTGTCATTGTCTCCAAATGGTATCCTTTTTCAAAGGTGACGTATTCAACATGATTTTCTGATAGGTGGACAGTGACAAGGTGTATCTTGGGCTTATTGCTTGTTATCTAAAAACTTGTAAGCATCTATGTTATAAAAAAATATTTGCTTTTGTGCATGTTTCACTACAGAAGAATGATGAGGATGGATCTTTTAGGGACTTCAATAAGAATGGAAAAAGGAAACTAGTCTTCTTGACTTCTAAATAATACAAACACTAAAATAAGTAAAGAAAAGGAGGTAGTGTGAAGAGTTATCATCTGCATAAAGTGCGTACTTCTTCCGAAATGAATGAGAATTATCTAAGACTTGCAAGAATAAATATGTTAGATGGAACTTACAATTTTTCTCTTAATGCAAAATTGACTCAAGGCAGAGGATATACATTCAAACTAGTACATTTTGCGGAATTTTTTTTTTAAATATTTTGATCCAAGCATCGGAAGACCGACACCTTACACGTCGGAAGATCGACGCTTTACACATTGGAAGACCAACGCCTTAGAATTCTAAAGAGAGATGTTTCTTTTTTAAATATTTTTACTTTTTTGTCGAAAAAGCGATGTTACATAAGCGTTGAAAGAGAAACATTTGTTTTTTTAAAATATTTTTACTTTTTCATCAGGATAGCGACATTACATAAGTGTCGGAAGAGCGACGTTCTAAACATCGGAAGACATATCCTCGAAATTGCGACAGTTGTGTGAAATTTGATAAACGTCGGAAGACCGATGCTTTTGAAAAACGTCAGAAGAGCGATGGCTTGTAAAACATCGGAAGAGCTACGGTTTGGGAAACGTCGGAAGAGCTACGGTTTGGGAAACGTCAGAAGAGCGACGGTTTGGAAAACGTCGGAAGAAGTGTCTCTATTCCGACACTATTGAAGTGTTGGAAGTGCGACTCTAAGGCTAACCACGTTTTGTTGGGCCTCAGACTATCGCTCTTGCGACGACTATGTGTTGGAATAGCGACAAAGTGGCCATCGGAAATTGGGCCAAATGTCCTAGTGAGGGAAACAATCCATGCCCTAAGCCAACGTGGCCACTTTAGGGAATTTATTAATATAAAAAGAAAAGTTACATATGTTTCTCTCATAAATGGCTACCGGAAAAATGACCCTCCATTCTCTTTAAATAGAGATCATGGACCAATTGGGTGTTAAGCCACGGATCAAGTTCCGCTAATACGAAGGTGAGAGATAATCGTCATATCACTACAAATCGTGACCATTGAATTATAAGTTAAAAATTTACATGGTAAAGAAACACTACCTAACTCTACACTAGACTAAGTTATTCTTAACTATTTCCTATGTCGGAATATCCTAACAAAATGGGCTCTGCATCGATAATATTTTTCCCCTTGTCATTCCCCTTGTCAGGTTATGACTCAGAGTCGAAACATGCATTTGATTCTGAAGCCTTCAACTCAGCAACCAGTGACTGCTTGGCCTGACACTCACTTTTTTTGTGAGTGGGGATCTTATGGAACTCACACCATTTTCTCGTGTCCTTCTTTGTCTTCATGTTGTTGTTATTTACTTATGACTTTAACGGGTTGTCTCGGGTCTCCCTGCCTTGGATCTATCCTTTATTTTGTGGTTTGGGGGTGCCTTTCCCTTACTTAGGATTCACAGATCCCAAGGCTCGCTTCTTCTGTTTAAATTTCAGCTCGATCTTGAAAATGTATCGATAGGCAACGCCAAGAGAGGAGATGTCCAAGAACTCGATCTTGTCCTGGATGTACTTCTGTAGATAGCCATGGTACTTGAGTACCAAATGTCACTCAAAATACTTAATACCCAACTTCATGAGAAGGGTATGAAAAATATTTATGAAATCTGACACATCTTGGTCCCTTCCCTGCCGCAACGTAGTCCACGTTCTGTATTTATCCTCATAGCTCATAATAGAGTAATACTACTCATTGATGGAATCCTGGAAAGAATTCCAAGTGGGTGCGACTGAAAATAGTGAGGGTGAACTCTCTTCTCTCTTCCCCATTCTCACAGTAGGTTTCCCACCAGTCCTTGACGTGGGGGGCGACTTTAAGGAGTGCAAAAGTAATCATTTCCTGATTAGAAAAATCATGAATCGAAAAATATCCTTCTAATTAACCATATATCTATGGCATCCTCACCTACCTTACCTTAAAATATGGGGATGTCAAAGTTAAATTGTACCTTAAAGGGAGCAGCACTTCCAATGTGGACGCTGGAAGAATATGCATCGCCTATGGGTAGCCGCCGAAGGATCTGGGAAAATTTGTCCATCATTGCATTCCTCTGTCACTCGAGGGCTTCTTTGAGCAATATTTTGAAAGGATCTCCTGCTCCCTTGTCTTTTTTTTCTTAAGCCATGGGAGGCCATCAGGATTTGTGAGGCGGGTCTTGCAAAGGTTTAACCGGTTCAATCCCTAACTCCTATACCTTGACCTCATTGGGGATGTTAGCCACCTATAAAATTTTTCATATCAAATGGTGGCTAAAATTTTTTGTAGCCTTCAAGAAACAATTTTATGGCAAAAATTATGAGTTCTTGAAGTCTTATGAAGATGAATAACCCTTTAATTAATCTTCACTGCTGTTTCCCTCATAACCCTGAAAAATTTGTTGTTTGCCTAAAGAAGACTGCTAAAAAAAACCCATTTTCGCCTTCATTTTACCCCTCCTTTCACTCATGAATAACATCATTTTCATCCCCTTTTTCTTCATAAAATTCCTCCATTTCCCTCATTTTCCTTCATTCCCTTCATAAATTCCCTTTGATAAGGTTTAAAACTCCTTTTTAAACCTTATCAGAACTTTGAAAATCCTCAAAAAATCCTTCAAAAATCCTAAAAAACAGTATTTTTGCACTAAGGCCTAAAGCCCCTTTGGCCTTAGCCCCAGCTCCTTTTTTCCGCAATAAAATCGGAGTTGTAACCCGCAGTTAAGCCCCTATCGCGCAATCACAATCAGGGTTTTCTATTTTCCTTATTACCTTTTACTTTTGAAAACTCCGATTGTAATAGGCCCTTTTTCTTTTAAAAACCCCAATCCCTTCGCCTTCTTCAAAAAACCATAGCCCCGCAACCGGGCGCTAAAAGCACTAAAAAACCTTTCCCGAACCTTATTTTTCCTTTGTATTTCATAAAAAACCGACCTTTCCTTTGTTTTTTAATAAAACCCGACGATATGTTTTAAAAAAATCCGGGTCGTCGGTCTCTACAGATCAACAGCCGTCAGCTCATCACATCGCAATCTGCATGAGTCCTCCTTTTCTTTATGTCTTTCAAAAAAATCCAATGCGATCAAACCCCAACCGTCAATCATCTCTCCGATCCGATGGTCAATACACAATCACATCGAAACTTTCCACTTTTCCTTTTACCCTCCACGATGTGATCTATGATTTAATTTGCACCATCGATTATCCTTTGATCTAATGGTTGATACTCCATAGCATCGCAAAAATCCTTTGGTCCGTTCCCTTTCCCTCCTCCAATTACAATCCCGCGATTTAATCTGAACCGTCAAATCCACAAGAACCGACGGCTCAGATTTAATCACACTGCGCTCGAAAGCCCTTACCATTGCACCCATCAATTGAATCCCCACCGTTGATCTCTCCTAGATCTAGCGTCCTGTTCTTAATCACATCGGCGCATTTTATTGTTGCTTTACCCCTTGCCACCACCGATTTTCGATCCTGCGATCAAATCTGGGCCGTCCATTTCAGATATCCTACGGTCCAGATCAAACCTGACCTTTCTTTGTTATTTCACAAAGCCCGACAGTGTAATTATTAGGTGAAGATCCATTGTTGATCTTTCCAGATAAACGGTCCTTATTGCATCCAATCTCCACCCGACTCCCCGTCTCACATTGCTTTCTTTACCCCGAGATTAAATGTGGGCCATTCATTCCTAAGATCTAATGGTCCAGATATAATCCGATAGGCCCAACTCCTTTGGGACCTATCTTCCCCATTGACAGATCTCGACCGTCCATTCCCGAGATCTAACGGTCGAGATCCAATCCGCCTTTGACCTTGCCCACCTTTTTTGCCCGCACATTTTACCCCATCATGCTCTCATTTCCACCGTCATATCTCCCCGCCTTTCATTCGACGGTCAGAATACCTTTTCGTGTTTTTTCTGCGTATGAAGTTTAACACCAAAAAATTACGCAATAAAAGTGGTTTTGGAGGGGATAGGTGTCAAACGCTGACCTATATCGCGTTCCAAAAGCCAAAACTGTTTACCACCCACAGCCCCGCGTGAAAACTGCTGCCTGTTTTCTGATTACCACCCTTCTCCATTACATTGATTTTCCTCCTTTTAATCATAGTCATCCATCGTTTCAGATCAATGGCTCTTATCTATTCTACATCCAAACTTCATTTTAACCCCTCATCGCTTCCGCCAAAGTTTTTTTGCCCGTTTTCATTACATTTTCTTCCCCTTTACTATAATGTTACCCCTCCGCATTATAAACTTCCTGATTGATGTCCATCGTTGATCAATTTAGATCAATGGCCCAGACTTAATCTCCCCACCATTTATCCAACTGCCTCCCCATTTCACCCCAGCAAGCAATCCTCACCGTTGGATGTTTTCATCCAACGGTCGCGATCATTTCACCTCCAAAGCAGTTGAAACCTATCCATGCAGGTTTTTATAATTTTTCTTGTTTGTGTAGGTTTTTAAAGGTTTTTCCATTGTTTTAAGAAGAAATGAAGGATCGGGGATGACGATCCCCCATGCCACTATCAATGAAGGAGATCATTATGCAGGGTTCACATCATGATTTATCCGTGCCTCGTGAGCACTGATAACACTATGAAACCCTCTGCGTGCCTGCAAAAGCAACAAAAACATGGTAAACCTTGATCAGACAGAGAGTATTAGTGTCAAAGGGTGAGATCACAGCAGAGGTGAAGAATTCAAGGTTTTAACACCGTTTTGAGGGATTAAGGAGTAAATTCAACTATCAAAAGCCTATTCCACACAGTTAAAGACAATATGAAGACCAGAAGATAGAAATTAAGCCTAATCAGACCTAAAACACATATCTAAAGTAAATTAAAGGTGTTTTAGGGAAAGACAAAGAAATCTATCAGTCCGAAAAGCCTCCACTGCCACATCAAAGACTAATTTAATCCTCTCCAGCTACCAAAAGCCACCTGCAGCCCCAAAGCAATCAAAGAAGGCATAGTAATTACCAGAGCAGAAGATATTTTCCTAAAGACAGCTGAACAATTATTTCAAATCAAAGGAACTGATTACAACTGTTAGCAAAGTTATTACAAAGATAAGAAAGGGCTTTAAAGTCAACAAAATCTCCCAAGTATTCTTAATAACTTAATGGAAACCAATTAATACAGACAAATATTAGAAAAAATTCTCCATTGAGCCTCTCAAAGGTCGAGAAGCATTAATTTGTATTAATTGAGGCTAGAGATATTATTTTACATCCCATCTCCTCTTTTCTTCTATAAATACCTCTATAGAAGATGAGATAAAGGTTGGTCTCTGGATATCTGTAGCATGTAAATAGTTTTCTGAAGTTGCTGAAACTCTGTTTGTAATTGAAGATACATAAGCTGAGAAGAGAAAGTTTTATGAGTTGTTGAGACCTTTTGGACTTGAAGATTGTGCTGGTTTGAACATCAATATATGAGTCAAATTCTATGGGATCCTAGTCTACATTAATGGTGATGTTTTTCTTATTGTAAATTGTCTTCCTTCATGTTTTTCATACTGTCCACTTTCTCTGATAAATAACAACAAATATAGAGATAGGATTTACTGTTAAATGCACCCTTCTTTCACTGATAAGCTTTATCTTTATGTTTTCCTCCTTTGTGTATTTGAGAATGATTTAATACAGTCTAACACAGTTAAGGAATGTTGGTGTTCCCACGTCTTACTATCCAAAACTTTAAACATTGTTCTTGAAAGAGATCTTCAATACTCGCTAAGTAAAGACTGAACTAGGGAAGTTTATGGTTAGCCCGGTCCTCTAGTTCCTTCTCCAACAGTTTTTCTTGAAAGTTTCCCTTAGAGTATGCTGAAAGCAGGTCTAGATTTCAACGATATCTTACTTGATCTTAAGTTACTCTTATGTTTGTCTTTAATGTTTTCATCCTTTCTGAAAGTAGTCATGTGGATTACTGGATTGTTTTTCTGATAAGTTAGCTTTAATACAAGCTTGTCCAAAGAAGTCTATGGTTAGCCCTATCCTTTGGCTGGTTTCAAACAGTTGCTTAAAATGATTTTCTTGTTTGGAAAGTTAATAAATCGTTGCTGAAATTATTAGCTTCTTCCACCATCACAACACTTTGATGTTACATTCCATCATTTAATCTAAGAGATCTTGAGGTGTAGATGACTTGCCCCATGGTAACCTTTGGAGACTTGATGTTTCAATTAAACCCTCTATGACTCCATAGCCCAATGGATTGAAGCCTCTTCTTGCCTATATTATTATCTGAACCATTCTCTCACTTATTTACACCTTCACCCTTCATTTAGAATTCCTTCACCTTCATTATATCTTTGCCCAACCAAAAACAAACAAAAACCTTGTTCTTCATAACTAGCCTAATATCACATTTCAAACCTTAAAAGATAAATCAATCTTTGCACTTATAGAGAGATCCCTCTTTGGATTCAGGAGGGCTAGATCCTAGAATCAAAAAGTGGTTCATAATGTTGTCTCTGTAGCTTTAGTCTTGCCAATCTGCTGAAATTAAAGGGAACTAACATTTCTGGCGACTCCACCGGGGAATTCTGAATGAATTTCATCTTAGATACCCTTAAAAACTCAGAAGACCCTTAATATCTTTAGATTGGTATTCATAATAAACATGGTGGTGGAACCATAACACATTTTACCTCCTCAAGAGCTAAAAATTTTCCACCTGGCGACTCCACACTCTACAACTCCCAAAAGACCAAATGAATCCACTGGTAGAAGACTCTGAATTGGTTGATAAGATATAGTGACCTCTTTTCTGATTTAAAAACATGGATTTAGATATAGACCCAGAAGACAAATATATGGTCATGATGGAAAAATTGATGTACATGCTTGGAAAGAGAGTGGATAGGTTTATGGCTAATCTAAACATTGGTGATCTAGAGCAATATATGCCTTTCCTTGAGCAAACAAAAACTAAACCACTACAAGACATGTGTGATGAACAAGATTATAGATAAAACAATCAAGAAAAATTTCTAATCATGATGGAAAAGATGATGTACATGCTTGGAAAGAGGATAGAAAGGTTGATGGCTAATATGAATATTTTTGATCTAGAGAAACCTATACTTTTCCCTGATCAAACACAAGCCCAATCATCTCAAGACCTAGACAGTTACCAAGATATGTATGATGATCAACACTTTATAGAAGATGATGAGAAAACTTACAAAGAAATCAATGAAGAAGGTTGTCAAGAAATGCTTGACTGCCTACCTATATCTTGTACTATGCTAATAAGAGAACTTCATGAGAAAATTGCAAAACTAATAGTGAGCGATACTTTGAGGAAACAAGTAGCTACTTTGAAAACACAGAATCTGATATCGAAGAGGAACCAACACATATAGGGAATTCCCCCCTAGATTATAACCTATCTCAGATTACACAAGAAGAGTGGCATCCTGATAATGTAGAAGAAACAAATCATGAACCTTATATGCAAACTGAGTATCCTAATAATCACGAGGAATTTTTTGAAACACAAGAAGATCAGGAAACAATAGAAAATCCTCGAATTTTCTTTACAAACTTAAGTGAAGATCCCTTAGAAGAGGCTCAAGAAGACATCCAGCCTCAAAATCAGCCTTCACAAGAGACAAAAAACTGTTGTACTCCTGTTCAAAGGAACATAGAAACATCTTCCCCTTTGAAAGAAAAAGAAATAGATCAGATTATTAATAAACAGTCAGTCTCTGAAACTTTTTGCAAAACAATTACTCTTGCCCATTTACATGAAGAAATTTGTTGCATAGATTTAGAAAGTTCTTTTGTAGATCAAGAGAAAGAGGGCAGCTGTATTTCTGCTTATACTGAAAGAAAAATCTCTCCTTTGACAGAAGAACAAATTGATCAAATACTAAACAAGCAGCTACCCTCCAAACCATCATCCAAACAAAAAAATCATGAACATAATGTCTATTCCATGGAACAATCCAATGGCACTCTAGAAAAAGAGGATAGTAAAGAAATTAATGATAATATTGAAACTAGTCCTCTTTGGAGTATGAATTTTGATGGATCATGTACTAAAACTAGTGCAGGTGCAGGAATATGGATTTACAATATAGAAAACAATAATTCAGAAGCCCATTCATATAAATTAAGTTTTCAATGCACAACTGACATAGTAGAGTATGAGGCACTCCTCTTAGGGCTGCACTTATTGAAGAAATTAAGAGCCCAGAAGATAATATTTCATGGAAATGAAAAATTGGTAATTAGGCAAGTGAAGGAAGTCTAATGCATGGTTAAACATCCTAGACTTAGATCCTATAAGGATGATGCCATAGATTTGTTAATTTTTTTTAAAGAATTCCAACTTATCCTTGTTCCTAAAGACCAAAACAGTTTTGCTAGTGGATTAGACCTTGTAGCTAGTACATTTCTGAGACCTTGGGAGAGCAAACGATATACAATTCAAGAAAAATTCAGACTAGCTGTCCCAAACAATAAAAGAGACTGAAAATTTTTTGAGGGAGAAAAACAAATAGAAGACTGTCCTACTGAGGATATACCATCTTTTCAAGAAGAAACTTCTCCCATCACTGATATCAATCTACCATTCAAAGAACCTAAATTTATACCAGAAGCAAGCATAGATTTGGAGTAAGAAGAAATTTCACTGCTTGCTATTTTGCAGGTTAAGGATTTTGATGCTTCCAAGCAACATTCTGAAGATATAGTCCTCCAAGCTGATGTCTTGGAAGCAGACAATCTACCGGACATGGAGGGCCAAAAACAAGAGAATCTTCATCTTTTCTTTGTTGATCCTTTGGAAGAGTGTGTGGAAGTCCCAACTGGCTCAAATTATCAAGCATGGATCCTTTGCAAGAGCCAAAGACATAAAATGTTGTCACCTCCTGTGACAGTCTTGGCTTTGAAGATTAATATTCAAAATGTACTATGGATACCCCTGACAAGTAGCCAGAGTTTCTTCTTCTTTTTGACACTACTCAACTGGCTACATTGGCACTTTTGTATCGTATGAGAATGTAAATACTCCAAGTTAGAATAGGTTAGATAGTAATATCAATAAAGCTCAGTTTGAGCATTTAGATAGTTGTTGATTTTTGTCTTGAAGAAAAAAGAAAAAATAAAAAAACAATAGAATATAGAAAAGAGGGCAGAGTGAAAACAAGAAAGGTACAACCCCATACCAAAAAGAGAAACAAAGTCTGAAAGTGTGCAAGCTTAAATGCCACTCCTAAGAAACACACTCCTAGCTAGTCATACAGCCTAATCATGACTATTTAGTTTTCAATTTACTGCTGATAGGTTAGTGAATTAGATTTTCCAAATAGCTTAATCTTGGCTTATTAGTTAGGAAGATTAGGATAGAAGAAAAAGGTTCAAACAAGCTCAAAATCTGAACCTATGAATTTCAAAAAGAAGGAAGGCTTTAACTAGATCAAATCTTGGGCCAAGGATAGAAGCAAACTGGTTTTAAAAAGCCCAAAACTTGAACCAAGAAGAAAGAAGAATCAGCTCAAACAAGCCCAAAAACAGCGCTAAAAAAGAATGAAGGATGTTCTTGAGTTTTCAAATTTTAAGCCTTCACCATTTTGCTTTAAATTTCTGCAAATTTTTGTCTATGTGCAGCTTGTTTTTATGCCATAGATCAGCAACAAGTTAGACTGTTCAATCCTATCTTGTTTTCTTTCAAATTTTGTCTTAGAATGTAGAGAATAAAAAATCTGTCAGACAGTCTAATCCTGACAGATAGTAGTTAGGTAGAGAAGCTTATGAACTCAACTGCTTAATCTGAGTTCATGGAGAAATAAGGGTAGAAATAGAATAGTTTTATGTTTTCTCAAAAGAACAAAATGTTTGTAAAAAGAGTTTTCCAATCCAAATGCACTCTGAAAATAAGAAAAAATGTTAGATCATTAAGATTGGGTAGGTAGAAAGCTTGTTTTGATAGAATTCCATTGGTTGTAATGGCTGCTAACACTGTCAGATCTAAAGAAGACCAACAAAGGTAAAAAAAATTTGCAGCCTAATGGATGAGGCATTGATCTTCTTCCACAAAATATTTGTCTGAGGTTCTTGACACCTCCAAGGAGTTGCCATCCCAAGTTGGAGCCGCTGCTAGCCACCTATGAAATCTGTCATATCAAATGGTGGCTAAAATTTTTTGTAGCCTTCAAGAAACAATTTTATGGCCAAAATTGTGAGTTCTTGAAGTCTTATGAAGATGATTAACCCTTTAATTAATTTTCACTGATGTTTCCCTCATAACCCTGAAAAATATGTTGTTTTCCTAAAGAAGACTGCTAAAAAAAAAACCCATTTTCCCCTTCATTTTACCCCTCCTTTCACTCATGAATAACACCATTTTCATCCCCTTTTTCTTCATAAAATTCCTCCATTTCCCTCATTTTCCTTCATTCCCTTCACAAATTCCCTTTGATAAGGTTTAAAACTCCTTTTTTAACCTTCTCGGAACTCAAAATCCTTAAAAAATCCTTCAAAAATCCTAAAAAGCAGTCTTTTTGCACTAAGGCCTTAAGCCCCTTTAGCCTTAGCCCCAGCTCCTTTTTTCCACAATAAAATCAGAGCTGTAACCCGCAGTTAAGCCCCTATCGTGCAATCGCAATCGGGGTTTTCTATTTTCCTTATTACCTTTTACTTTCGAAAACTCCGATTGTGATAGGCCCTTTTCTTTTAAAAACCCTGATCCCTTTGCTTTCTTCACAAAACCATAGCCCCGCAACCGGGCGCTAAAAGCACTAAAAAAACTTTCCCGAACCTTATTTTTCCTTTGTATTTCATAAAAAATTGACCTTTCCTTTTTTTTTTAATAAAACCCAACGATATGTTTAAAAAAAATTTGGGCCGTTAATCTCTACAGATCAACGGCTGTCGTCTCATCGCATTGCAATCCGCATGAGTCCTCCTTTTCTTTATATCTTTCAAAAAATTCTGATGCGATCAAACCCTAGTCGTCGATCATCTCTCTGATCCGACGGTCAATACACAATCGCATCGGAACTTTCCACTTTTCCTTTTACCCTCCACGATGCGATCTCCGATTTAATTTGGACCGTTGATCATCCTTTGATCTGACGGTTGATACTCCATCGCATCGCAAAAATCCTTTGGTTCGTTCCCTTTCCCTCCTCCAATTGCAATCCCGCAATTTAATCTGAATTGTCGAATCCACAAGAACCGATGGCTCAGATTTAATCGCACTCTGCTCGAAAGCCCTTACCATTGCACCGACCGATTGAATCCCCACCTTTGATCTCTCCTAGATCTAACGGCCCGCGCTTAATCCCATTGACACATTTTATTGTTGCTTTACCCCTTGCCACCACCGATTTGCGATCCTACGATCAAAACTGGGCCATCCATTTCAGAGATCCTACGGTCCAAATCAAACCCGACCTTTCTTTGTTATTTCACAAAGCCCGACAATGTAATTATTTGGTGAAGATCCACAGTTGATCTTTGTAGAGCAACGGTCCTTATTGCATCCGATCTCCACCCGTCTCCCTGTCTCACATTTCATTCTTTACCTTGAGATTAAATCTGGGCCGTTCATTCCTAAGATCTAACGGTCCAGATATAATCCGATAGGCCCAACTCCTTTGGGACCTACCTTCCCCGTCGACAGATCTCGACCGTCCATTCCTGAGATCTAACGGTCGAGATCTAATCCTCCTTTGACCTTGCCCACCTTTTCCGCCCGCGCATCTTACCCCATCATGCTCTCATTTCCACCGTCATATCTCCCCGCCTTTCATCCGACGGTCAGAATACCTTTTCGCATTTTTTCTGCGTATGAAGTTTAACACCAAAAAATTACGCGATAAAAGTGGTTTTGGAGGGGACACATGTCAAACGCTGACCTATATCGCGTTCCAAAAGCCAAAACCATTTACCACCCTCAGCCCCGTGTGAAAATCGCTGTTGGTTTTCTACTTACCACCCTTCTCCATTACATTGATTTTCATCCTTTTAATCATAGCCGTTCATCGTTTCAGATCAATGGATCTTATCTATTCCGCATCCAAAATTCATTTTAACCCCTCATCGCTTCCACCAAAGGTTTTTTTCCTGTTTTCATTACATTTTCTTCCCTTTTACTATAATGTTACCCCTTCACATTATAAACTTCCTGATTGATCTCCATCATTGATCAATCTAGATCAAAGGCCCAGACTTAATCTCCCCACCGTTTATCCAACCGCCTCCCCATTTCACCCTAGCAAGAAATCCTCACCGTTGGATGTTTTCATCCAACGACCACGATCTAATCTCACCTCCAAAGTAGTTGAAACCTATCCATGCACGATTTTTATAATTTTTCTTGTTTGTGCAGGATTTTAAAGGTTTTTCCATTGTTTTAAGAAGAAATGAACGACCGGGGATGACGATCCCCCAGGCCACTATCAATGAAGGAGATCATTTTGCAGGGTTCACATCATGATTTATCCGTGCCTCATGAGCACTGATAACACTATGAAACCCTCTGTGCGCCTACAAAAGCAACAAAAACACGGTAAACCTTAATCAGACAGAGAGTATCAGTGTCAAAGGGTGAGATCACAAGAGAGGTGAAGAATTCAAGGTTTTAACACAATTTTTAGGGATTAAGGCATAAATTCGACTATCAAAAGCATAATCCACACAGTTAAAGATAGTATGAGGACCAGAAGACAGAAATTAAGCCTAATCAGACCTAAAACACAGATCTAAAGTAAATTAAAGGTGTTTTAGGGAAAGACAAAGAAATATATCAGTCCGAGAAGCCTCCACTGCCACATCAGAGGCTAATTGAATCCTCTCCAGCTACCAAAAGTCACCTGCAGCCCCAAAGCAATCAAAGAAGGCCTAGTAATTACCAGAACATAAGATATTTGCCTAAAGATAGCTGAACAATTATTTCAAATCAAAGGAACTGATTACAACTGTCAGCAAAGTTATTACAAAGATAAGAAAGGGCTTTAAAGTCAACAAACTCTCCCAAGTATGCTTAATAACTTAATGGAAACCAATTAATACAGACAAATATCAGAAAAAATTCTCCATTGAGCCCCTCAAAGGTTGAGAAGCATTAATTTGTATTAATTGAGCCTAGAGATATTATTTTACATCCCACCTCCTCTTTTCTTCTATAAATACCTCTATAGAAGATGAGACAAAGGTTGGTCTCTGGATATCTATAACATGTAAATAGTTTTCTGCTGCTGAAGCTCTGTTTGTAATTGAAGATACATAAGCTGAGAAGAGAAATTTTTCTGAGTTGTTGAGACCTTTTGGACTTGAAGATTGTACTAGTTTGAACATCAATATACGAGTCAAATTCTATGGGATCATAGTATACATTAATGTTGATGTTTTTCTTATTGTAAATTGTATTCCTTCATGTTTTTCATACTGTCCACTTTCTCTGATAAAGAAAAAAAAATATAGAGATATGATTTACTGTTATAGGTACCCTGCTTTCACTGATAAGCTTTATCTTTATGTTTTCCTCCTTTGTGTATTTGAGAATGATTTAATACAGTCTAACACAGTTAAGGAATTTTGGTGTTCCCACGTCTTACTGTCCAAAACTTTAAACATTGTTCTTGAAAGAGATCTTCAATAGTTGCTAAGTAAAGACTAAACTAGGGAAGTTTATGGTTAGCCCTGTCCTCTAGTTCCTTCTCCAACAGTTTGTCTTGAAAGTTTCCCTTAGAGTATGCTAAAAGCAGGTATAGATTTCAATGATATATTACTTGATCTTAAGTTACTCTTATGTTTGTCTTTAATGTTTTCATCCTTTTTGAAAGTAGTCATGTGGATTACTGGATTGTTTGTCTGATAAGTTAGCTTTAATACAAGCTTGTCCAAAGAAGTCTATGGTTAGCCCTGTCCTTTGGCTGGTTTCAAACAGTTGCTTAAAAGGCTTTTCTTGTTTGGAAAGTTAATAAATCCTTGTTGAAATTATTAGCTTCTTCCACCATCACAACACTTTGATGTTCCATTCCATCATTTAATCTAAGAGATCCTGAGGTGTAGATGACTTGCCCCATGGTAACCTTTGTAGACTTGATGTTTCAATTAAACCCTCTATGACTCCATAGCCGAATGGATTGTAGCCTCTTCTTGCCTATCTTATTAGCTGAACCATTCTCTCACTTATTTACACCTTCACCCTTCATTTAGACTTACTTCACCTTCATTATATCTTTGCCCAACCAAAAACAAACAAAAACCTTGTTCTTCATAACTAGCCTAATATCACATTTCAAACCCTAAAAGATAAATCAATAATTGCACTTATAGAGAGATCCTTCTCTGGATTCAGGAGGGCTAGATCCTAGAATCCCAAAGTGGTTCATAATGTTGTCTCTACAGCTTTAGTCTTGCCAATCTACTGAAATTATAGGGAACTAACAGGGGACATGGAAAGAAAAACATAGAACGAGTAGACCGCTCTGATACCACTGGTCCGAACTTAAACAAGAACGCAATAGAATACAAATATAGTCATAAATACATATATGAAACATAAATAACACTTCATTTTATTAATATGAAAGAGTTGAAATATGCTTACATACAGAATGGAATTTAACTAGCTTCGGTGATGGTAGCTTATCTCTGAGAAGAGATATGGTGGCTACATGCCTCTGAACTGTGTTATAATGAGGCTCAAGGGAATTTTAACTATTCAAAAATAAGGAAAACCATAAACAACCAAAATGCTAACCCTAGAAGATGGAACACTAAGAGTTTGTGGGCCCCGTTGGGGTTAGTTGGGCAACCAACTTTCGAGGGTTGTAACTTGGTCATATTATCTCCATTTGGCGTGTATGATGCCTCATTGGAAAGATATCTCCGATTAATACAAGATTTGCGGTAGGCCCCTTCTGGGCCTACCTATAGTTATGGGCCTACTGCAGACCTCAAAAAAACGCCATTTAAGGGGTCAAAACTGCTCCAAAAGTTCAGGACCCAAAAACTGCTAAAAATAGTAAATGTCACTATAAACAAGGAAAATGATGAAACTGACTGGAGGTATATGTGGAATAGGAGGGTAGCCACCAATAACCACCTAGATCAATGAATTGTTTTTTTGGAAACAAATCATCAAAGATAAATATCTAAAAAATAAAAGATAGTGGACTGGATCAAAGAAGAGGCTATTGAAAAGAAGGCGACATCATATATATGGAGGAGTATGATGAAGATCAAGAATTGGTTACTTGGTAATATTGTTATGGGAGGTTGATATGGTATCTACGGTAAATATAGGGTTGGATGCCATTAAATGTTTGGCTGAAAATCACTCTCTATCTGCTCCTTTTTTTAGACACATTCACAGTATGGGTTTCTTCTTCATAAAACAACTCTATGTTGAAATTCATTCATTTCCTTTAACAAATTCTTGGCTCAGTGCTAGGGAGATTGGTATATATAGGTCATTAAAAATGGGGTGGGATAAATATATTTTATAATTAAGCTTAGCATGTGTAGTTTTGATAGAGAAAGAGGACAAACTATCTTGGGATGGGTATAAGTTTAGGGATCAAATCTTGATTACTGACATTTATAACCATATTACACAAGATCGAAGCGTTATGGATAAATGTTTGTGGTTTCAGAAGTCTTGGAAGATGGATATACCTAGCAAATTACAATTTTTTAACTTGATTGGTTGTGAACAACAATATTCTTACATGGACAAATCTTCTTAAAAGATGATTTAAGGGGCCCGTGAGATGTGCTTTATGTGAAGCAGATAATGATGATGTGGTTCATATTTTTCATACATGCCCATTCGTAGTCTCAGTATGGTATGGGGTACTACAAGGGATCAATATAATCATTGTATGGGATAAGAACTCCATTGAGAAATGCATAATCATAATGGTTTGAGGAATTTAAGGAATATTATGGTTTAACTTTCTATATTCTATGGGGAATTTGGAGAAGTAGGGACTCAAATATTTTGACCAAAATGAGTCAGATGTTAGTGGGACGATTTTTAATATCACAACATAATTTCTGGATATAGGGCCAAAGAAGAAGATTATATCAAGACAAAATCTGCAGTTTCAGGAGGTTTGGTGTAAATTCCCAATCGGGTTCTTTGATGGGGCATCAAAAAATAGTGTATGTGGTAGTGAGCCATATATTGTTATGAAGTTGGTATGTTATTTAATTTTAGTTGGTACAATGGTGTAGGTACTAATTATAGAGCCGAACTTATTTCTTTATGGGTGGTCTTAATTTGTGCAAAATGCCTGATATTGGAGAGCTAGATGTGTTTGGTGAATCAAAAGTGATTATTGAATGGGGACATATGAGGTCAAATTTTGAGCCATCATCACTTACTCATTAGATGCAACAGATTAGAGCATTGATCAAGACTTTCATAGATTATCCATTTTACACATTTACAAGGAGAAAAATCATGTGGGAAATTTCCTATCAAAGGAACGATGTTGTGGATTGACATGTATGATTAATTACTCTTCCTTTTACAATGGAAACTTTTAAATATCAAGGAGTATAAAAATCTAAACGACTATCATTGACAATTTCTATATACTATTATCTTTTATTTTTGATGCTTAAACAAGTTTCTTTTCTCTTTTTTGAAGAAAAAATTTATATAATGTAGTAGGATTAGACAAGGAAAGAGTAATTATGAAGACAAAGAAAGAAAGAAAGACATATTTTTTTTGAATTGATATATGAATTAGATGTAAAGATGAGATAAGATATGATTTGAGGGGCATAATATGGGGATCAAAGATGTATGGGAATGAGACAAAAAATATGAATATGTAACTACCTTTTGATAATGAAAGTATGTTGGTTTTCTCTTATTGAAAAAAAAACACATAAATAGATGTCACTCGAGCAAAAAAAGGAGGGAAATAAGTTAGCTTCAAGGTATTATGGCCCCTATAAGGTGTCACAGAAGATTGGAAGTAATGCTTACAAATTGGAGTCACCTCCATCTTCACGTGTACATGTAGTCTTCCTTGATTCATGGCTAAAGGTCATGAGTGATAAGATACTAATCCAAACTCTTCTACCAGATATTAATGAAGAAGGAAAAATAATACTAGAACTAGAAACAAATTTGGAAACAAGGACTGGCAGTTGAGAAATCAAGCAATCACTAAGTACTACATAAAATGGAAGAAGATACTGATGTAAGAAACAACATGGGAAGATAATTTTTTCATGCAGAAACACCCACAGATAGTCAAGTGTTATGAACAATACCTCTTTGAGGGGGAGGGACATGTTAAGCTCAAAATGCCTTATTGAGCCCTAGATATCGAGTGATTACATTTCTATTTTTATATTGTTATGTGGGCTAGAACCCCTCATGGTCCCATTTTATTATAATTGTATCTTTTGCATGTATGTATATGTATATATATATATATATATATATACATATACATATATATATATATATATATATATATATATATATATATATATATATATATATAACACTAAGGATACATAGTATTAGATCATCATGATCACATATTGTCTTGTTCATTGTATTCCTCAAAGAGGATTGTAATTATTGGTTTCTTATCATTTTTAAGGCACAAGGATCAGAATAGTCTATAATTTGAATATCACATCAAGCATAACTTACGTATCACACCATGGCTATGAAAATGAGCTACTACACACAATTGAAACATGAAACTCTATAATCTAAAACCCATATATAGAAATTAGAGCTCTCCCTTTGGAGAAATAACAATACAATGCAACACTAAGAATGAAAGAGCCAACAAATTCACTGAAAGGGAATACCTACAAATTTTTGGTGGGGAATAACATCACTCACACTGTAGTGATCACATTTTATGATTTTTTTGAAATCTATGTAAATGTAGCCCATGGAAATATAAAGTGGTATTGCGTGTTCTTATCACTTGTTAGATTTATTCCAACAAATTTTGTAGTGAATTATAATGTGGATGCAAATATCAAGGGGAGTAGAGAGCATTGATATAGGGGAGCAAGAAAATGGAAAATATAATACATTAAGTAATTTGACTCATATCAAACAATAGGAGAACGTAAAATAGAATTTAGAGTTAGCATCAATTCTACAATATTTGTTGACAACCGATTCTATTTGTACAATTGTTGAAGCTAATATAATAATTTAAGGTTGAAAGAATATAAGCACAATCACACATTATATCATTAGAAGTACCACATTAGTTTAAGGTTGTTCACAACTATTTGGAGTTGTCTAGCAGCACACAAACAAGGAATGTGATTTATTTTTAACATAAAGTACATTTTGGAAATTATGATAGCATCGATTTTGAACAGAATAAATAACTTCTCTTACTATAAGACAAATATCTCTAAATATATTCAAACATTTTAAACCATTGGAGGCACGTGATCTGGGTAAATTTTTGATACCCTTTTAACCAAGACCATTTGCTTCTGCTGATGTGTTAGAATAGCATTTTTCAAAGCATTAATGAACACACATGCAAATATATTAAGATGAAAACATGTCAACAATCATACAACAAAAAACATAATAGGTTTAATAACAGAGTTCGTCCAGTGTGGAATACTTATCTGGGCCTCGGTGTCTCAATGATGTTAGCCACTTCATTTAGTGTTGTAGCTGGTGTTATTTTACACGGATGTTGTTGACTTGTCATACAAGGAAAATCCCTCAACATGAGTGGCAAAGTCTCTCCACGAGACGTTTCGTTACAAGGAACTCTCACTCATCACAAACGTCCTATCAGCATGAAAACTTCACACATGGTGACAAAGAATATCCTGCCATCAAGGCAACGAAGGGATCTCACAAAATAAATCACCATTTATGATAAATACATACCACATCAAATGCATCTTATGTCAAGCGGGAATCAACAACAACAAATGAACATGACGATTCCGCTTCATACATCAAACAGGAATCGACACGACATAAAACATCCTACAACAATAATCAATGAAGTACATGGAAACAACGCTTAATATACCTCAACTCTAATGCTGGATGAAGAATAGGCTGCTCAATCGCTGGATCTGAATGCACCACCGCAAACGTGGCGTCGAATGGTGTGAAATCGACTGTACACATGCTGAATTTTGACACCGTCATCCCCATCTAGAATTTGGCTGAAATATCGATACCTCTATTGTAGAAATTGACACTGCCATCAAGTTCGTGTTGTCGAGAGGTGTTAAATTCATATTTAATGTGTCCAATTTGGACACTAGGAAAATTTGGCCCCTTTGGAAATGAGGCTCAATCATGGTTCCACTACCTCTACATGTTGGCTCATGGTTCCACCTGCATGAAAATAAAATAATAATAAATCTTGAACTACGTGCCCACTCCAATATGCCTGGGCACATTAGCGAAAGGATGAGTTTATATAATAAAGTATCGGTAAGAATTCCCAAAGGAAGCCGCTAGTGTGGCGATTGTGAATCGGAATGGTGGGGAGGAGATCGGGCAGTCAAACCCCGCCCCCTCCCAAAATTGTTGCATTTTGTTTTAAAAACTCAATGAATATTTGTTTGGGGGGCTAGACCCGCATCAGGTGGCTCACCCATATATCCATTGTTATATATTTATAGAATGGAAGGGTTGGGGTGACAAGGTTGACAACTCGCGCCCCTCCCAAACTTGTTCATATTGTTCTGGTGGTTGGGGCGGCGTTCATGGCCGTAGGCCCCAACCCAATAATATATATTATTTGTTATTCATTGGGATAGGGGCAGGGGTCATGGCCCATCCATATATATATATATTTGTTTTCTTTAATAATAAGCAGGAATTTTTGAATTTCTCGATTTTTAATCGAAGGATTCAAATTAATGACCCCAAAAATTCACCCGAAATCTGGCCAAAGCTGACCGAAATCTGACCTCCGGGAAATTGTAAAAATGTTGCCTCCTTATCATTCCAATTCATTGAGTCAACCTTAGAACTTTAACCAACTCTAACTTTCGCTTACGAACTCAGTTTGATGAACCGTTTGCACCGTTGTGATCAGGACAACGAGATCTTCAACTTGAAACTGAGCTTGACACATTTCCATCACTTTTATTTTTGAATTTTCATAAGCCCTCTTTGTCCTGTGTGTGTCTCCAGATCCACTTGGATCAATTCTCCCCACTGAGGAGCTTTTGGTCCTCCAAAAGCATTGAAAATAATTTGCAACTGCTATGTACAATTTCTGCACCACAAGTGTCCGGAAAAAGGTCACCCTTCCATCTCCTTCACCTTTGTTCTTTGGAGCCTTCAACGATGAGCCGACATTTGCATCTTATGCAAACCTTTAGTACAATCTCCTGCAAATTACATGCTCAAATTGTGACCAACTATGACCCAAGCATTCCATACTCGCTACGAGTTTATAACACATACTCAGTGGTCAAGCTTACATCAAAATGGAATTAATAATACCCCAACTATTAATACAAGGCCAATGACATCATTGTCACATTGCAAGTGATGGAAAAACACATCATCAATTTTACAAAAGAAATTCAACACATTATTTACAAAACATGGCCATGACACACTACCACATCTATAAAAACCATTTCTTACTCAACAAAGTGAACTGCGATGAATGTGGTGGATTTTCTTGTTGAACATTTTCACTGACTCATTTCTACACGAGTGCTTTGTCCTTAAGATGCTACTCTGGATGGATTCTCCAACACATGGCTCTTTGATGACCATTTTGGTTGCAATGGGTGCAATGAGTATTCTTCCTCAATACCTTCTTAACCAATTTCTTTCCCTTCGATGGAGAAGGCTTTCCACTCATCCTCCTTTATGCTGCCATTCTTTTCCAACACTCAACAATGACATGGTTATGTAAACCACAAAAATGACAAGTTT
This sequence comes from Pinus albicaulis, assembly GCA_034641835.2. Taxonomy (NCBI): domain Eukaryota; kingdom Viridiplantae; phylum Streptophyta; class Pinopsida; order Pinales; family Pinaceae; genus Pinus; species Pinus albicaulis. Next base: position 7,839,609 of record CM076575.1, on the reverse strand, counting down.
TCTTATGCGATTTACGTTCATGATTAGAAACATGCTTATAATCAAAATGATCTCGGGAATATCGAGAATTATTATTCCTTTCCTGGTGGTCTCTGGTGTCATCCTTATGATGTGAGCTTGCCCCAACTCTTTCACTACGACATACACTTCCATGGGATGATGGTGAAGTGTTCCCATCATTCTTTTCCCCTGATGAGTTCAAAAATTTATGTTTTCCTTTGATGTCATTATGGAGATGACAACTTTCCTTAGTCCTCTCTCTACAATATGTGTTTCCATAAGATGATGGGGAAGTGTTCCCATCATTCTTTTTCCTCGACGGTTTCATCAATGTCGTGGGGAATTTTGACACCTTTGAGCATTCTCTTTCAGTGTATCCCAAACCTGCGTATCGAGGTTTCTGCACAACCTCCAATGGCCGAGTTATGCCTTGGCCATTAATGCCAAGTCCTCCTCCTTTGTACCCCATCTTGGTAAGGAGTCTCATGCTCGTTCCTGTAATGGGTATCTCCACATTTCCAAATGAAATAATTGCATGTGAAGATGAAACTGAAGAATTATCATAATTGTTTACCTCAGATGTCGATTTTGAAACGAGTGAAGAGGGCTTCTCTGAGCCTTCGTTATGCTTCACTTCCTTCAATGCCTCTGTCGTGACTTGTAGTTGAAGTTGTAATTGTTGTGTCTCCTTATTCTATTCTTGTAGAAGGGTTTTTAATGCATCATGATCTATTTGAAGACTTCCGTCGTTGCACTTTAATTCTTCCAATGCCTCTGTCGTGGCTTGCAATTGAAGCTACAATCGCTGCTTCTCCTTCTTCTCTTCTTGTAGAAGTGTCTTTAACTCAGCGTTACCTGCTGCTTGTTTCTTATAAGAATCATACAACATGTCTGCTTTCTTGGACACCCTGAGCATGGTCTTGTACATGTCTTTGACATCCTCCATTGCTGCACATTCAATGGTTCACGCTTGCGGTTCACATAAGCAAGAAGACTGCTCTGATCCCACTTGATCCGGGTAAAGTTTTGATACCCTTTTAACCAAGACCTTTTGCTTTGGCTGATGTGTTAGAATTGATTTTTTCAAAGCATTAATGAACACACATGAAAATATAATTAAGAGGACAACATGTCAACAATCATACGACAAAAAACACAAGAGGTTTAATAATGGAGTTCGTCCAGTGTGGACTACGTCTCTGAGCCTCGGTGTCTCGATGGTGTTGGCCGCTTCATTCAGTGTTGTAGCTGGTTCTATTTTACATGGATGTTGTTGAATTTCCATACAAAGAAAAGCCCTCAAAATGAGTGGCAAAGTATCTCCACGAGACGTTCTGTTACAAGGAACTCTCACTCATCGCAAACCTCCTATCAACATGACAACTTCACACATTGTGACAAAGAGTATCCCACCATCAAGGAAATGAAGGTATCTCACAACATAAATCACCATTTATGATAAATACATCCCACATAAAATGCATCTTACATCAAGCAGGAATCAACAACAACAAATTAACATGACGATTCTAATTCATAAATCAAACAGGAATCGTCACGACATAAAACATCCTACAACAATAATCAATCAAGTACATGGAAACAACACTCTATATACCTCAAATATAATGTTGGCTGAAGAGTAGGCTGCTCAATCACTAGATCTGAATGCACCATCACAAACATGGCCTCGAATGGTGTGAAATTGATTGTCAGCATGCTGAAATCTCACACTATCATCCCCATCTGGAATTTGGCCAAAAAATCAAGACCTCTGTTGTAGAAACTGACACTGCCATCAGGTTCGTGTCATCGAGAGGTGTAAAATTCATATAAAATTTGTCCACTTTGGACACTGGAAAAATTTGGCCCCTCTAGAAATGAATCTCAATCATAGTTCCACTACCTCTGCATGTTGGCTCATGGTTCCACCTGCATGCAAATAAAATAATAATAAATCTTGAACTACGTGCCAGCTCCAATTTTCCTGTGAGGATTAGTGAAAAGGTCGAGTTTATATAATAAAGTGTCAGGTGGACTTCCCAAAGGAAGTCGTTGGTGTAGCAGTTGTGGTTCGAAATGGTGGGGAGGAGTTCGGGCGGTCAAACCCCACCCCCTCCCAAAATGGTTGCACTTTGTTTTAAAAACTCAAAAAATATTTGTTTGGGGGACCAGACCCGCATCAGGGGGCCCGCCCATCTATCCATTGTTATATATTTATAGAATGGAAGGGTTGGGGTGGCGGGGTTGACAACCCACACCCCTTCAAAACTTGTTCATATTGTTCCAGTGGTTGGGGTGGCGGGGTCATGGCCGTCATCCCCACCCCAATAATATATATTATTTTTTATTTGTTGGGATAGGGGCAGGGGTCATGGCCCGCCCCTATTTTTTATATTTTTTTGTCTTCTTTAACAATGAGCGGACATTTTTGAATTTCTCGATTTTTGACCGAAGGAGCCAAATTAACGATCCCACAAATTCGTCCGAAATTTGGCCAAAGCTAACCGGAGTCTGGCCTCTGGGAAAATTGCAAAACTGTTGACTCCTTAACCTTCCAAGTCATCCGCTCAACCTTAGAAATTTTCCCAACTCTAACTTTCGCATATGAACTCAATTTGACGAACCATTTGCACCGTTGTGATCAGGACGACGAGATCTTCAACTTTAAACTGATTTTTCCATGTTTCTGTCACTTTTATTTTTGAGCTTCCATAAGCCCTCTTTTTCCTGTGTCTGTCTCTGGAGCCACCTGGATCAGCATGGACATAAATTTTCTAAAAGAAAAAAAAAATCAACATGGAAAAAACCTACATTTCCCAATTCAATAAATATTTAAATGTTGCTTTTAAGAATTTGCATCTAACCTAGTGAATCTTGAGTGGTTTAATATAACAACTTCTTGGATATGCATAGAGTCTTCAAGACATTGTCACGTGTTTAGCCATTCTTAGCCACTCCGCTATAGGTGTTCCCAATATGTCATTAATGATGGGAATGCCCATAAGTAGTAATATAATCAAGAAACAACAAAACATGAATTTTCATAACAATTTTATTCTTAGAAACCTATTAACATCTTCCAACTGACCAAATAATAATTTCTATTAGTAACACATCTTGGTTCATGCCATGCTATAGCATGACTAACTAACCATTATCTTTTCCCAAGCTAGTTCTCTCTTGAGAATTTTATTACCTTCTTGAAAACATGTAACAGCTAGTTCCCTCTTGAGCATCTTCCTAACTGCTTGAAAACATGCAAAACATATGGATATGCATCCAAACTGAATATTTTTGAATGATTAGTTAATCAAGGGAAGAAATGTTTCATTCTATAAAAAATTTGTAAAAATGTATAGCATGGCAGGACTTACAATGAATCCATTCACATGTTGCTGATAATCACACAAAACATAGTATCAACACCACCTGAAGGACATTCTCCTCTAGTTCATGAGGTGTTTGACATAGATTCTCAACTTTTGTAATGTTTTGCAGATGCAATTTCTCCAATATTTTTTTCTTCTACTAAATAGAGTGAAGTTTCCATAGTTTCTCTGAAGGCCCAATAGATGAGTTGATCTCACTACTTATCTATCCATGCATTCAAAGCCAACTTCGTTGAAATTGTGCTTATGGGATTGTACTACAACATTTTTTGCAAACCATGAAATTTTTTATTTTTGTCTTAATATCTTCATGGGCAACAAGAATTTAAAAAATATGAAAAATCTCATGGGTTTTTTTAGTGTCAAAATTTGCATTTAACCATCAATGATCAAAATCACTCTTTTTATATTCATTTTAGGCATCCCACTTGGAATTTTTTTATCATTCCATTAGGTCATGCAAAAACTTGATTCACTAATGGTAGCCCTAGTCATAAAACCCCACTCTCCCTCAAAATTTCACATTTGCTGACCCACCTTTATGTTTTGCTGAGCATAAAACAATCTTAAAATCTCATTTCACTATAGCATTATGTCAGTCAAAGTTAACCATGGATTCAGGTCATCCAAGGTCCCATTAGGTCAATTAGGTTTCATTTTTCAAGGTTCATAACACACCATTTTATCTCGGTAAGGTCAGCAAAGGTGTGAGAGTGCCTCAAATAATACTTTCTCAATCATCTACAGAGGATTTATCAACATGTCAAAATGATTTTTAAAGATTGTAAATTTGGTTTCAAAGTATGATTTTCATACCAAAATGTAATTTTATTAAAAACAAAGATGTAATTTATTTTTAATTTTTATGTAATTTTATGCTCATAATATGTAATAAGTTTTTTCCCAAGCTGCAAACTCAAACTTTACATGCCAAGCTGAAGAGAAGCAAACTCAAAGTGAAAAATGTCAAACTCCAGCAACATCATCCTGCAAAGAAGAAAAATCAAAGGAAATGGGTAATCAACAATGTTTTCAAAAGGTGAAATGAAACATTATAAAAGTGGGTTTTCCAACCTAAATTCAAATTCACTTAAGTATTTATGACTCCTTGACATCATTTCAAATTCATTTGTCTCCTCCAAACACCAAGAAACCACTCTAAGAGAGAAAAATTCTAATTTCAGGGTGAAATTGGTAAAAAACATAGCAGAGGGCGCAAATGCTTAACAGAGGGTGAAAATTCTTAAGCGAGGGCGAAAATGATTAAGAGAGGTTGCAAATTATTAAGAGAGGTGGAAAATGCTTCTCTGAGGTCACAAATGCTTCAGGCGTTGCGCAAATGACTAGGAAACCGCCAAAACACATTCAAGTGGCAAAAAATAATTTCTAAAGCTTCATCAACCTACTCATCGACCTCCAGCAAATGAGTAAGAGCTAATGCCATTAAATACCATCTTCATCAAGTTCATGTGTTGAGTATTGTGAAATTTAGGTTAGAATTTGGTGTTTGAAATTGTTTTAAAACCCTAGTATCCCCATTGCATTCTTGAAAATTCCCAAATTGCACTCCCTTACACCTTTATACCCTTCCCACAATTGAAAATACCCATTCCTAAACCCCTGTTTTATAAAATTCCCTTTCCCTAACCCTTTTTCCCAGAACCCTAAGCCTTAGGTGCTACATTTACCTAGTCTCCCAATCCCCAAATCCCCATCCTAAATCCCATAATACTACTACTCCCTATCCCCTCCCCCATTTCATACATCCCTAGAACCATCTCCTTCATTTTCCCTTTCCCATTCCTCATTCCTAAAAACATATTTCATACCATGCACTTCCCTAGGGTTTTGATAAAAACACCATGGCAGAAGAGGAAGAAAACAAGTCATACAGTGAGGGAGAGGAAACAAAGGTGAGGAGGCCACATAAAGGGGGAAGACTCAAATTTGAACCTACCAACACTAGGGAACTCTTGGCTTCTCCAATGAATGTGACATGCTTCAAACATGTTGGTTGTTATGAGTTCTGTGAGAAAATTAAGAGGGTGCAACACCATCCCATGCTGACTAGACTTTTCATATCTAGACTCCATGATAACCAAGTTACTTTAGCTGATGTCACTTTTACTATATCAACTACTATCATTTCAGCTACCACCGGGATCCCAAATGTTGGGGAGAAGTGGTTCAAGAAAGGTGATTTGGAGAAACAGGACTTTGAGTTTTTGCTAAAACCAAGATACAAGAAAGAGACAAAGAGGTTCTTTCGTTTTTCTGACCTCCTGGACAGATATGCACCAATGATGAAGATAATCATGAAATACTTTTCATGTGAAGGTAGATTTTCAAGGCTTTATTCCTATCACATACGACTCTTAATGCATTTCACTAGGGTAAGGATGCTTAATATACCCTACTACCTTTTCCGGAGTATAGATAAGATGGCATATATTTCCCAGAAAAAGGAGTATGAACATAAAATGAGAAGACTTTTTCATCATTCCCTTATCAAAATAATAGTCCTCTATCATTTCAATCAACTAAACATTGCATGGAGTACCTTCATACCCAATGATATTTTCAAAGAGCCATCTACTTAGCATGCACAAAATGTCCCTTCATCATCCCAGCCATCCACTTCCATCCATCCATCTCAGCCCATAGCACATTCATCATCATTAGATCAATCCCCTTCACCTCCTTCATCTTCATCTCATCATAACATTGGGTCACCTAGCAGGAATGAGGACAATGAGCCTAAGTGGGTTAGTATGGTTGAGGTTGAGCCATTGCCAAAAACCTACCAGATTGGCCACATGCATGTGTTTTCTCCACACATAGTGGAAGGGGCCATGCCTTCTACAACAACAAAGCAGGTGGACAAAGGCAAATAAAAGGTGATTGAGGCAGCCATTCATGATGAGGAGGACCTTCATGAAACTGAACATGAATTCTAGCTTGTTGACCTAAATGAGGATGAAAATGACAAAATCACTAATGTAGCCATCAAAGGAAAGGATGCCAAGATTAAGGAGCTCAAAACTAATCTTGACAGGGCCAAATATGTCATAAACTTCCCTAAGCAGGAGAATGAGAAATTGAATACTAAACAAACCATTGATGAGGTCAAGTATATCATTGCTCAAAGGGAGGTAGAAAAATCCAAAGCTATGCTAGATGAAACACTTGAAAAGTATGGCTTGCTTGATGAAAAAGAGAAACAAGCACCAAAAAAGATACCTAGAACTAGAGGGCTAAAAAGAGATCTAGCTCTAGAAAGACATAGGGAGGTTGAGCTTGCTAATCAGCTAACCCTAAATGAGCAACTTTCCATTGTGATCAATGAAAATAGGGAGCCATGGCTTGATAGAGCCAATCATCACTTAGAGAAGCTTCTAGCAAAGGCCAACAAAGAAAATGACCTATTGACGAGGAAGGTCAAACACCATGCTCTAAAAGAGAAAATTGCAATGGCCAAGCTCAAAAGAGCCAATGCAAAGATTGAGGATTTGACCATGGAAGAGAAGAAAAAACTGGACATACTCGAAGAGGCTTCCCTCCAAGCCTAGCCACATTATCATCAACCATTCTACCAATTTTCAAGCATTTTGAAACTTTTTTGCAAAATCTAGGATTTTCTTAGTTTTTTCTGAACAGACATTTATCAGAAATTTGGTCATTTGCGCAACACCCTAGGTGCTATGCAAATGTTTGGGGCATTTTTTGAGGGAAAGAAGACCACCAATGGATTCCCAAGGATAAATGCATTCCATAAAACCATGTTTCCAGCCTTGACTTGCAGATTTGACAAGTGAAAAGGTAAAAAAAAACTACCTAAAAATCACATTTCTTCCCCTGTTTTGGCCTAGGTGTTGCGCATAGAGCAATCTTGGGACAATAACATTTTGAGGGGCCAAATCAACTTCATTTTGAAAACTGGAGGCATATTCAGAAAGAGGACTTGAAGGGCTTTCCAACAAGCCATCTTGGGCCTGATTTGGAAACCTGCAAGACAGTCAAAAGTGGCCTTGAACAGGGAGGGCGCAAATGACACAAAAAGGGCACAAATGACAAAGTGAGGGCGCAAATGACCATTTGATGATATTTTTTAAATTTCTCTGTAATTTTGACTCTGCTTCAGAAAATCATGTTTCTACCTATGTAAGTAATGATGGTAAATGTAATTATTCTATGGATAAGTTACCTAGGGGTAGATTCATTGGGTAAAAGTTATCATTGAGTCAAATGAATCAGTTTGAATGTAACTAGGAATGAGTCACTTGGACCATCCTACACTTCAGCTTTCAGTTCAATATTTTGTAGATCTCTTCCTCACCTCATGGATTCGACCCTTGAGGATGATTGAATGTTGTTTTGATGTCTATTTAGTCCCTTTCTTCACTCTTAGCAAGGGTTGGAATCAGTTTGGATATTAGCTTATTGATCAAGGAACTATTGTACTGAGTTTTAGCTAGTTAATAAAGAAGAGTTGCAGCTATTTTTTGGGATTCATGTGGTATGATGTTTATCATTATTTTTCCTTCAGTTTCATATGTTAGAATGTGTTGTCTTCATGTTCATTACATCTCTATTGTATGATCTCTTTCAAGTTGATAGGCAGAACACATGTTTGCTCATGCTCTGTTTAGGGAAAGATATCATAATTTGTCCATTTTCCTTTGTTTAGGAAGAACACATCTCCCATGCTCTTCCGAGCTTCTCATCAGTATCAAAACCATCTCATCACAATAATCTTTAAAGTGGTAAGCCTTATGCCTACCTTTCCTCATTGAATCTCTGCAACCCTATCTCATTTTCCCTGACCTAGCTCCCTTGACCTAATATCTTCATCCAGTGAAACCCAACTCAATCAAATCAAAACAACCTCTGCACTCATACCTAGCCTAAAAACCCTAATTGATCCATCCCTCTTGGTTGTGACCTTGTGGAGAGAGCCCTCTCTGACTTGGTAGGGCTAGATACCAAGTTAAAAGGTTGGCCTGTGGTTACCTCTATTGGGATTCCTTCTTCAGCCTTGGGAATCTGGCAGAGTAATAACAGGTTTGACAACAAGAAAAGAACATTGAGAAGATGGAGACCACTAGCAGAAAGATTTGAAACTTCTGGAACAAGGTCCATAGGTTTCCATTGAGGACATTCATTCTAGTCACTTAAAATATTTATACCAGGCCACATTTTGTCCATTGGAGCTCCAAACAAACTTTCATACATAAACGAAATTCAACTTAGTTCATTTTGTGATGGAATGAGTTGGCACTTAAAAAAAAAAATCCAAACCATTTTTTAACAATACTTGTACATATAAAGGAGTTGTTTCATCTTTGAATGCTAAAAAAAAAAAGGTGGTTTCTCATCATTTTAGCTAAAAGTATCTAAAAAAAGATTGGTTATCAATTTTACAATTTAATAGCAATTTGGAAATAATTATAGGAGTGAGACTATACAAAAATTGAAAATTAAAAATGTAAAACATCCTACTAAATGTTTCTTGTGTAGTGCCATACTCACCAAAAATGCATCTAACTGACTAAATGTCCACATGGATAGAATAGTGAGTGCAAAGTCCAAAAATATATCTATAGCTCTGTACCACATGGTGACAATTTGCAAATATAGAAATCAAAACCTAATTCTAAATCTCAATTAAGAACCAAGAACTTAAAAGATGGTAACTCAAAATAGGTTTTCTTTATCCAATGACAAAGAATTAAGGAAAAACTCAATGTGTATTATTTCTCATGCCCTCACAAGTCCTAGATTTGTAATTTTAAATAAGACTTTACCTTTGTCACCATTATGTTTTGTGGCTTTGAGCTATTCCTTCACACAATTGAAACATAAACTCTGTAATCTTAAGCACATATACATAAATTATAGCCTTAAAACCACTAGATCGCGCTCTTAAGCAACTAGAAACAGGGCAAACACGTTCCAAATGTATTTTGCGAAGATACATTAAGCAAATCTTAAACACAAATAAATTCCCCATAATACAAAACAGATATGCAACAAAGGACGTGTACGGTATAAGTATAGATATCATCACAGCCACAAAATCAAAACCCGCGCTCAACTTGAGAGCACAGCCAGGTTTTTTTATCACCGAAAGGGTTTTCTTCGTCATTTCGTCCGTTGTGAAGCCAGGAACAACGGCTAGTTTCTTGATCGGCAAGGGGGTGGAATTTCAAAACAGATTTATATTGGTTTTTATATTTTTATGATTCATTTTCACGATTTCAAAAAAATATTAACAAAGTTGTAAAGAAAGCTAGTTTCCGGATGGTCAGGGTTGGAATTTCAAGACGGTCTTATCCCTCAAATCTGAGAATTTTCACATTTCTTTTTGTCATCTTCACAATCATCTTCTCAATTTAAAAAAATATCAATAAATTTTTAAAATTTTAAACTGTATTTAACAATCAAATCAAATTATATCCCAACTAACTCTTCTTGCCAAGCGTATGACAGTAAATATAAAAGTAACAATAAACAGATAGATGGATCAAATCACCTTATTACAAGTAATTTACCCAATTTACCCATCAAATTATATCCCAACTAACTCTTCTTGCCAAGCATATGACATTAAATGTAAAAGTAACAATAAACAGATAGATGGAAAAGGGCGTTTGCTGCGCCTCTGACACCCTGCCAACAGTTTGCTGAGTCTCTGCATTATTTTCAACTGAAGCTTTTTGTCGCTGAGTGCGTGCTGAGCACAGAGAAAATAACGTGATTTCTTATTTATCAGAGAGGCACAACATCTCACGTCCTCTTTTGGATTTCTATTATACTCGTGTTAAAAAATTATGAAGAAACGGTTGCTAGATGATCCCTGGTAAAGAATATTAATAGTGATAATTATGCTTTAAGGCGTTCTTATTTGAAAGTAACGTGTCCATGTTTGAGCCATTGAATCAAATGTTAGATGATTGAAACGTTTTAGGCTATTAGATCCACAAGTTTTAAGTTTAAATAATGTTATTAATTTTTTTATAGATTTAAATAAAATTTATAACATAAAATTAAACTCCACACAAACCAATTAATTTAAAATAAATGGATAAAAAACACTATAAAAAAAGAAAAATAACTATTGGTCAAAATACAATAAAAAATAAAATAATAATAAACTATAAAAATAGCCATGGTATTGACCCATGGTATTCATGTGGAATGTAGTTTATTTAAAGGGGGGAATTAAGATATGTATTTAGGTTTTTGTGACTTTTAAGTTATAACGATCCTATTTAGATTTAAATAAAATTTATATCATAAAATTAAACTGCACACAAACCAATTAATTTAAATTGCATGGATAAAAAACACTATAAAAAAAAATAACTATTTATGTATTTAAATATTACATTTTTGTGTCACAATGCTCTCCAACAAAGTATGATAGAAATATTGTTACGCCATGTTTAACATTTTGACTATGTCAAATTATACAAAAATAAAAATAAAAGTGAATTAAATAAAAAGATTGAAAACAACTTATTCTTATTGAGCCGAAAGGCTCATTCTACAATCCAATATGAGGGAGATGTTAAGTATGTCACGTCCTTAAAAAATAATAAAAATAATTTAAACAATTAAAAATCTATTAACCCAACAATTAAGTGTTGATATAATAATTGAGCCAAAAGGCTCATTCTAGAATCCAGTACAAGGGAGATGTGTAAGTATTTCACGTCCTCAAAAAATAATAAAAATAATTTCAACAATTAAAAATCTATTAACACAACAATTAAGGGTTGATATTATAATTTTATACAACTTTGTAGAAATAAAATATATATATATATATAGAACTTAAAGAAAGTGTTTGAATATCCATATTAACTAATATATTTCAGCATGGATTTTCTCTCTCTACAGAAAGTGTGTATATATGTGTGTGTGTGTGTGTGTTAACCTTAGCTTGAAAGGAAAACTTAATTGAAGGTAATGTAGAGTAGTTACTTTTTAATAAGAGGAAAATGTGTGACTAATTCAATTTTTAATATAAAATATTAATAATGATAAAATATAAAATTAGACAATTTAAACAATGAAAAATTACTACATAAAACTATATTAATCACAAATTTACGAAGCAGTAAAATGTATTAATTGACATGTAATTTAAAAAAAAAGTTTGATATTGGATCTTTCAAGGCCCTTGGTAGATATGTGGTTAAACTGCATCTATATTGTTTCTACGTCCCAGTGTGAAGGCTACATTAAGTATGTTCATTCCTCGTAAAATAAAAATAAAATATTCTCTAAATAGAAAAACAATGTCGGCTATAATAAAAATGAAAAAAAACATATATGCTATGCATTTTTAATTAGTTGTCCATATGACCTAATATCATGTAGAGTAATTAGAAGTAAAAAAAATATGTGAGTAAGATGTTTAAACCTTATGTTTTTAAAAAATATTTTAATAAGTGATATCAACTTTATATAAATCTATATATAGAAAAAAATGTTAAAAGAAAATATTTTAATGTATGATAGAATCAAATATCCAATGTCAGTTATGAATAAAATAATTTAATACGAATTAATATAAAATGTTTCAATACACATGTTATGTAATCTCTATAACAATCAAAAGTGAAATTTAAACAATAACAAATTTTTGTATTCTAAAATAAGTTTGCAACAAAAGGAATTTGATCCCTTTCGGCTCATGTTAGATTCATGTTTTAGATGGATCTATGTTGGTTTTAAAACAACTCCCCTAGCTGCCAATGTGTCCATGTTTGAGCCATTGGATCAAATGTTAGATGATTGAAACTTTTTAGGCCATTAAATCCACAAGTTTTAAGTTTAAATGATATTATTAAAAATTTGTTATATTTAAATAAAATTTATAACATAAAATTAAACTCCACACAAACCAATTAATTTAAAATAAATGGATAAAAAAAACTATAAAAAGGAAAATAACTATTGATCAAAATACAATAAAAAATAAATATAATAAAATATAATAATAATAAACTATAAAAACAACCTATGGTATTGACCCATGGTATTCATGTGAAATGTAGTTTATTTAAAGTGGGAAATTAAGATAAATATTTAGGTTTTGGAGACTTTTAAGTTAAAATGATGTTATTAAAAATTTGTTAGATTGAAATAAAATTTATATCATAAAATTAAACTCCACACAAACCAATTAATTTAAATTATTCTTTGTTGTGTTGTGACAAATTACTATCGCTTATGTAATGACGGAATTAGTTCACAGCCGGAAAAGACAACGACTTTAACGTGGTTCACCCAAACCTCCTGGGCTACGTCCACACAACAGGGCATTGGCAGTCTTATTATTTCAAACAGGAGATTACAATTCTCACACACTCTCTCAAACAAACGTATGGATACCTGTTATATAGCAGGAGAATCTAACAGCCTCATAAATCCTCTCAACTCAAATTTAGCATGCATTAACTCCCTCCCAACAAACTGGAGCTAATCTAGGAACTAATTCCTAATTTTTGTCACCTAATGAGATTTTTGCCAATTTTACTCAAAACAGAAAAATCTCAACAATCTCCACCTTGACAACAATTAGCATGATGCCCTGTTCTTTATTATTTTATCTTTTCTGCAAGCCAAGAGAAGCCAAACACCAACGCAGCTTCTCCAACAAAACTGGTTTCGTGAACATGTCTGCACAGTTCTCCTTTGTATGCACCTTTTCAAGAGAGACTCCCCTTTCAGTGATAACCTGTCTTACAAAATGGTACTTAATTGGAATATGCTTTGATTTACTATGATAGGCAGGATTCTTAGCCAAATGTATTGCACTTTGACTATCACAAAGTAACCTGATGTTGTCTTGTAACCTACCAAACTCACCAAGCAAACCTTTCAACCAAACCGCCTCTTTGCAAGCATGAGAAGCAGCAATGTATTCTGCTTCAGTAGTGGATAAAGCAACAATGTTCTGTAGCTTTGAAATCTAGCTAATAGCTCTACCTGCAAGAGTAAATACGTACCCTGAAGTTGACCTTCTCTTATCCAAATCACCTGCAAAATTGGAATCAACATATCCGCAAACAAATTCACTACTCTTATTGTAAGTGATACAATAACTACTTGTGCCTCTCAAGTACAGAAGCACCCATTTCACTGCTGACCAGTGTTCTTTACCCGGATTTTCCATATACCTGCTGACAACCCCAACTGCATGTGAAATATCTGGTCGAGTACAAACCATCGCATACATTAAACATCCTACTACATTGGCATATGGAATTCGAGACATATAATCCTTTTCTTCATCTGTATTAGGACATAAACCCGAAGAAAGCTTGAAATGGGAAGCAAAAGGGACTGACACAGGCTTCACATTATTCATACCAAACCTCAAAAGTATCTTCTCAACATACTTCTGTTGTGATAGCCACAGCTTACCATTGCTCCTGTCTCTGAAAATCTCCATGCCCAAAATCTGTCTTGCAGCTCCTAGATCTTTCATATCGAATGTCCTTGCCATCTGAGTCTTCAACTTGTTGATTTCATCAATGCTTTTGCTTGCTAAAAGAATATCGTCAACATACAACACTAAGATAATGAACATGCCATTTTTCAATTGCTTGAAATACACACAATGATCATATTCACTTCTAACATATTTATGACTCAACATGAAAGAATCAAACTTCTTATACCACTGCCGAGGCGACTGCTTCAGGCCATATAATGACTTCTTGAGCCTGCAGACAAATTTCTCATTGCGATGCTGAACAAACCCTTCCGGTTGTTCCATATATATTTCCTCATCTAAGTCTCCATGTAGAAATGCAGTCTTAACATCTAGTTGTTGTAACTCTAAATCAAACAAAGCAACTAAAGCTAACACAATTCGAATTGAAACTATTTTGACAACTGGTGAAAAAATCTCATGAAAATCAATGCCTTCTTTCTGAGAAAACCCTTTTGCAACCAGTCGCGCTTTGTACCTGTCCTCCGTATCATTCACACCCCGTTTCAGCTTGTAAACCCATTTACACCCCACAGTTTTCCTGTCTTTCGGAAGCTCAACCAGATCCCATGTGCCGTTCTTACTCAAAGCCATCATTTCGTCCTTCATGGCTGCTTTCCACTTGTCACTATTCGAACCTTCTATTGCTTCCTGATAGCACAGAGGTTCATTGTCATTAGCAGTAAATGCAACTGAAGTAACATAATCATCATACCTTCTCGGTGGCCGTTTGATTCTTGTCGACCTGCTTAAGGATGTTTCTGGCTGACTACCATCTGTAGGAACTTCTTGCCGATCAGTATCTGAGACCTGTTCATGATCTAAACCTGAACCCTGTTCATGTTCTGATTCTGAAACCTGTTCATGACTAGTATCTGAACTACGGTCATCATGACTATCATTAGAAGTGCTGTCAAACTGAATGTGCTGAAAATCAAATACATCATCCTGTTTCAATTTTCTATCTACATCTAACTGTACAAGAGAGGATTCATCAAACTTTACATCTCTGTTGATGATGATTTTGAGGGTAGTAGGATCCCACAATCTATATCCCTTTGTTCCAACACCATACCCAACAAAGATATACCTTTTAGACTTTGGATCTAACTTAGTTCGCTGATGTTTAGGCACTAGAGCATATGCATCACAACCAAACACTCTGAGTTTAGAATAATCACAAGGGTGTCCTTTCCATACCTCTTGTGGAATCTTGCAGTCTATCGTCGTCAATGGAGATCGGTTTATCACATAACAAGTTGTTGCCACTGCTTCCGTCCACAACTCCTTTTGCAACCCGGCGTTACTCAGCATACTCCTTGCTCTCTCTAGAAGAGTCTTGTTCATGCGTTCAGCAACTCCATTTTGCTGAGGAGTATAAACAGTGGTCTTATGTCTCTCGATCCCTGCATCCTTGCAATAGCTGTCAAACTCCTTGGAAGTAAACTCACCACCATTGTCAGTTCTTAAACACTTTATTGTTCTACCAGTGCTGTTTTCTACCAATGCTCTAAACTGCTTGAAAACTGAAAAAACATCAGACTTATTTTTCAACATGTAGACCCACACCTTCCTAGAAAAGTCATCAATGAACGACACAAAATATGACGAGCCACCATATGACGCTGTAGGGGCTGGACCCCAAACATCTGAATGAATATAATCAAGTATGCCTTTACTAGTATGTTTGCTTGTTTTAAATTTTTGTTTACTTTGTTTTCCAAACAAGCAATGCTTACAGAAATCTAACTTTCCAGACCTTAGATTAGGAAGTAACTTGCGATCAGCCAAAATTTTCAACCCTATTTCGCTCATATGGCCCAACCTTTGATGCCATAGGCGAATGGAACTACTGTCATGTTCAGACACCGTAGACACATGAACTGACCCTGTTCTTCCTTCTAACTGAAACAGATTTCCTACTTTCTTAGCCTTCATTACTAGTAAAATACCTTTATAGATTTTCATAACTCCACCTTGAATTACAGTTTTATATCCATTCGTATCCAATGCTCCTAAAGAAATTAGATTTTTCCTTAAGTCTGGAACATGTCTCACATCTGTTAACAATTTAGTTGTGCCATCAAACATTTGCAGTTGTATGCTTCCTATCCCAACAATATTTAGATGTGACATCATTACCCATGTACATGACTCCATCATTAACTGATCTATATGTCTTAAACCATTCTCTATGAATACACATGTGGTTTGATGCACCGGAATCTAACAACCAATGTTGATCATGATTTGACATATTAACGGACAACACTTCGTCGCTCATACCTGAACCAGATGCGGAACCTGTATCTGTCGCATTTGCCTCCTTCTTCTCTGTCGAAGAATCTCCTTTCTTCTCTGTTTGCTGTCTCTTCCAGCAGTCTTTCTTCAAGTGCCCCGATTTGCCACAAAACCAGCACTTCACTTTGCTCTTCTTCCCTTTCGACTTTGAACGCGAATCGTTGCGCTTACCAGAGCGTCTTCTCTAGAACGACCTCTAGCCATCATTGCCTCTGATGTAGAGGTGTCAGCATTCGACCGCTTCCTGGTCTCTTTGAACAACATGGCTCCAACCACATCGTCAAACTCAAGGACAACTGCATTACTGAAGCTTATGGAAGTAACAAAGTGATCCCACGATTCAGGCAATGTACACAATAGAGTTATTGCCTTATCCTCTGAATCAAATTTTACATCTAGACTTTGTAATTGTACCAATAGAGTATTGAAAACATTCAGATGGTCAGTAACCGAGGTACCTTCCTTCATCCGCAAACTGTATAGCTGCCGCTTCAGGAGAATCCGATTTGTCAAGGATTTCATCATGTAGAGCTTTTCAAGCTTGATCCACAAGCCTGCGGCGGTCTTCTCTGACACAATGTTGAACAGAACGTCATCCGCCAGACACAACCGAATTGCGCTCAGAGCTCTGTCATCCAACTCATCCCATTCATCCTCCGTCATGGAAGAAGGCCTTTTGCTCCTCCCCAACAGCGCTTTCGCCACGCCTTGTTGAACCAGGAGATCATGCATCTTTACCTTCCAGATCTCGAAGTTGTTTTTGCCATTGAACTTCTCAATTTCAAACCGGGCATTTTGAGTTTTTGCCATCTTGTTTCAGCAAAAAACACAGTAATCTCCAGAAAACCAACTTTAAACCAATGAAGTTTGTGTTTTAAAAAAAAATGCCTTTGCCTTAAATCAGATTACAATCCTTTGATTTATATGCCAAATAAATACAATGGCATTACAATAAATCGATTTATTTAAAAAACCCTTTCAAATCGATTTAATGGCATATAATACACCTCTTTAAATAAAAAAGGCCATCGATCTTATGAACTCCATTAAAAAAAAACTATTCATAAATCGAGCTATTAGCAACCGCTTCCATTATGGAGGTACAGTGCATTGTTGGCCATTTTTGTCCGCTTCAATTGTTTAGTCTTATGCATACGTCTCGTTCAGGCACTGTTCACCACATGTGGAAGGTGCAGGTGGACCCCACAAGCAACGCAGATAAGATTAACGCGGTTGCACCTTCAGGGTAACGTCACGATTTTTTCACCACTCAAATCGATATGTGCAAATGGAATTATTTAAATGTCAAATGGATTTATAACAGCCTTCGAAATCGATTTATAACAGCGTTCATTCTTTGACATTTAAAAAACTTAAAAAAAAAAACGGTGGCTTAAAAGTCGACTCACGGCATTCTGTTGAACAAAATTTCACGCAGCGTTGGACACGCTCCCTCCACATCGATCTTTCTTCAGCCCGGGACTTATTCTCTGCAACATTCTGGGATTGCGCATCTATGGCGCCCTCTTTACTGCTTTCCGCTCTTACAGCAACGCTAGCAGCAAAACTGCAACGCAGGTTTAAAAAAAAAAACTTTTCCACGCAAAAAATTCAACGCATCGGTTTAAATCCCCTACGCAGGATCAATCTCTTCACCGCTGAACGCACAACTGTGTCCACTCCATGCAGTGTTGGTAATCCACGCAGACCTCCGGCCAGCACCACCGTCAGCTCTTACATTTGATTCACGGCATTGCCATAGCCATTGAGTCTGCCATTGACGCATAGCCCAGACATTCATAGCCCAGACATAGCATATATCACTATGTGTTCAGCAGCAACACCAGCGTTCAACCGGCGCACTCCACGCACTCCACGCACCAGCGTTCAACGCACTCCAACAGAAGCTCCGATACCAATTGTTGGAGCGCAGCAAATTATAAAACACAACAACAGCAAATTAGTCATGCACAGGAAAGACACACAGCTTTAACGTGGTTCACCCAAACCTCCTGGGCTACGTCCACACAACAGGGCATTGGCAGTCTTTATTAATCAAAACAGGAGATTACATAATTCACACACCCTCCAAAACAAACGTATGGATACCTGTTATATAGCAGGAGAATCTAACAGCCTCATAAATCCTCTCAACTCAAATTTAGCATGCATTAACTCCCTCCCAACAAACTGGAGCTAATCTAGGAACTAATTCCTAATTTTTGTCACCTACTGAGATTTTGCCTATTTTATCCAAAACAGAAAATCTCAACAATTGCATGGATAAAAAACACTATAAAAAAAAGGAAAATAACTATTTATGTATTTAAATATTATGATAGAAATGTTGCTATGCCATGTTTGACATTTTGACTATGTCAAATTACACAAAAATAAAAATAAAAATAAATTAAATAAAAAGATTGACATAATGTAATGAACATTTTAACTAGGTCAAAATACAATAAAAAGTAAAAATAATAAAATAAAATAATAATAAACTATAAAAACAGCCCATGGTATTCATGGGGAATGTAGTTTATTTAAACGGGGGAATTAAGATGGCCTAGATCAATATCAAGAGCCAAGAGAGATCAAATGTCTTGATATGCAAAGCTCTTTTAGAGTGAAAAGAGAATTTTCATGGTTAATGTAGTATAAGCTACATGAAATTTTACATTGTTGTATACAATATCAAGAATCTATGCTCAATATCCAACACCATAGAGCAAGACATGTTCACCAATTCAACAGTTGCTTCCAAATCTCTCTCAGTACTAGAGTTGTTTTCTCAATAAAATTATTTGTTATGCTCTTGATGAAAGCCATAGTTGTTGCGTATAGGAGCATTTAGCTCTGATAAGAAAAGTGTGATAATGTGTTATAATTTTCTTTTTTTCTCAATAATTTTTTTTTAACTCCTCTTAAGTAATGAAATCCATAGTTGTTTTCATATAGGAGAATTTAGCTTTGATAAGAAAAGTGTGATATTGTGTTATAATTTTCTCTACAAATGTGTTGGAGTTTTTTCGCAATAAACTTGTTTTTATTGCTCTTAAGTGATGAAATCCATCGTGCATGTAGGAGCATTTAGCTCTCATAGTGTGACACTGTGTTATAATTTTCTCTAAAAATGTGATGGAAAGCTTGCCATGAATTTTGGCAATTTCATTGTTAATGTAATATAAGCTAAATAAAAATTCATTTCTTGTACACAAGATCAAGAAATCTATGTTGAGTAGCCAACACTAGAGAACAAGACATGTTCGCCAATTCTATAAATGCTACCAAATCTATCTCGGTGTTGGAGTTATTTTCTCAATAGCCTTATTTTTACTTCTCTTGAAATTATGAAAGCCACCTCTCCATACCTTTTTTACTATCTTCAAAAATAACAAAAGAAACCAAATTCATATGAGCGACACTGAAAAAAAAAGAACATGGTAGACACTAGGGAGATCACTAATCTTTTGAATATTTTCAAAGATCATGAAAAAATTATACATAGGTGACTCAATAGGAAGTGGTAAAGATTAAATATGGAGGAACTACACCAAAAATACATTTGATTTTGAAGGTAGAAAATCACGATCTATTTCTTCATTCATGAGGCATTCATGTTGGCATGATGAGAGAAGGTCTTTAACTTTATTTCAACATACCCCTCATAATTTGTGAGGTTCAAGGAAGCAATATTGCAGTAAGATTTCACTATAATATGGTCCTTGCCTTTTCTTGATATAATTATTTGTTAAATTAAAAATTATTTATTTAATGTATTCAAATAAATTATTTTTTTATTTTTTAAATTAAATTAAAATACACACACATATATATTCTCTTTAGCTATATCTTATGAGTTTAGTATGTTTTCAATCAAGAAGAGGCTTCAGAGTTTAAGAACTATATCTTAGATTTGAGGACATGATTCTATTAAAATTTGTGAAGCAAATTCAAATTTTACAACTTGTATGTTTTAATAGAAACAAATTCATTTTTTACAACTTGTATGTTGGAAGTGATGATGGCTTCTTTAGACACTTGATTAGTATTGTGAAAGAAATTTGAGTATATCATTAAGGAATATGAATAGTTCGTGTAACAGTTGCATTACTTATAACAGAATTTAATATCCTTTCTTGATGATACATACCACCTAATCCATGAAAAATTGTAACCATGTCTGCAATGATATATGCTAATCATCTCAGTTTTATGTTAATGCCAACATGCATGATGATGTTTCTAATTTTCAATGAAGTAGTCTTCAAAAGTTCCTAGCTCTATTTTAATTACATAAATGCATTGAAAACCATCTGATAGTATTTATTTCAGTTGTTTTATTTGGACGTGTTGCAAACTGACATATTGTTCCAAGAAGTTTGCTATCTCTTATCAGTTTATTATTTTTTCAATCCAGAAGAGGCTTCCGAGTTTAACAACTGTATCTTTCTGGTTGATAACTCTTACCATCAATATCTTTGAAACCTCCACGATATGCTTCCATGGAAGCAAAATTTGCCAATTAATCCCTGCACGGTGGCTCCTTCTCTGCAACATCTTATTTCTTTTAGGCTACTCTTTCCTATTCTATTTCCTTAAGGCGTTTCTTTCGCAACATGTGGTGCAATTTCTAGTTGTAGAAAATGAGGAAAATGACAATAGATGGATGACCTTAACATTATCTTGGAGCATTCCATGGGTTGTAAATGAAACCAATATAATTTTTGGAAGGGATTATGGTGAGTTTAGTAATGTAAGGTAGGTTATGATATTATAAGGAAACCCATGATATGGTAAAATATAGTATAGAAAGAAATTTAAGGCGGGGAATAATTAGTTTTGGTAAAAATATGATAAAAGAAAAGTGAAAAAATGTTTTTTTTTTTAAATCATAAAAATAGATAAATTATTGGAGTGATTTAGAGATCACATCTATATGTTTCCAATATAACTCAAGAGTATGCCCAACAACCACTATAACCCAAGAGTATATCTAAAAAGTCACATTATAGTGGACCTCTAACCCAAGGATGATCTATCCATCTAGCCTTATCACAATAGGCTAACACTTGAGGGGGAGGAAAATAAAGTGTCATCCCAAGCACTCTATTTATTAACCCAAAATAATTAATTTATCAAGTTAAGGTAAGGTAGGTTATGACATCACAAGAAAAACCATGATATGGTAAAAATAATTTAGAAATAAATTTAAGGCGGGGAATAAGTAAACTTAGAAAAAAGCACAATAAAAGAAAAGTGAAATAATTGGTGTTTTTTTTTAAACCACAAAGATAGATAACTTATTGGAGTGATCTAGGCCAGGTATGAGATCAGACCTATATATCTCCACTATACCCAAGAGCATGTCATACAACCATTATAACCGAAGAGTATATCCAAAAAACACATTAAAGCGGACCTCTAACCCAAGGGTGATCTACCCATCAACCTTATCACAATAGGCCAACACTTGAGAATTGAACCCATGTGGAGAGGAGAATGAAGATTCCACTCAATTACCCTAGTTATGAACCTTAAATGATTAATTTAACAAGTTAAATTTTAATTGAAGTAAGAAATTATGAATGCAAAGTAGTTCAAAATTAAATGTTTAACAATTAGAAATACAAAATCCAACAATAATCAATGAAATTTACCTAAACATTTACCTAAACCTTAAATTCATTAACATTAGTAAAAATTTAAAATTTAAAATACTTTATCAAAATTAAAAAGATTGAATTAAGATAAATAATAATAATAGCCCATGGGGCTACACCAACCATGGATGGCATTTGCCAACCAATTTAGAGACCTGCCCAAATTTGAAACTGGGTAAATAGAGACATGCCCAAATTAGAAACTGGGTTTACTTATCTAGCAAGGTTTGTGGGTGATTGATAAGAGTGCCATCGACTCAATCCAAGATCTTAGTGATGACAAGATACAAGTCTCTTGATAAATTAAAAAACATAAAAAATCTTAATAAATTAAATACGTAAAAGATAAATAATAATAATTATTGTTATTTTTCATATGATCTATTAATTTCACATATTTGAAAGTATATAAAAACTCTCCCTATCATATAAATATAAATGTAAATTTTATATGTGACATCAATTTCTGACAAAAATATAACAAAGATTCACTACTACGTACAAGATTCCAAGAGTCACAAGCCTCCAATGTTCCCTCAACAAGGTAATAAAATTGCAAGGTTAAGAAGTGATCTGAAATGATTGTATTAGTTTTGTTGTGCTAAGTATCTTTTCAGTTTATAAACATGTGTTGACTTATCTCATTAATTTGCTTAAGGATTGATGATTTTAACCATGAATTGTAGATGATTTTAGGTGAATTAGAAGCATAAAACAAGCTTAAATAACACTAAACAACAGTGTAAAACAGAAAAATAAGTCACCACATGAAATTTACACAACAGGCATGATGAAGCAATTCACCCCTCCTGGGCTACATTTGCTGCTCCAGCTCTCAATGTCATGTCCATATTTTATTATGCTCAAAATTTTGCAAATACATGTAGTTACAGTGCTCTAATGGTTGTTTTATTTGCACCAATGGCTCCAGAATGCTCCAATTAGTCAAAAATGACTCTTCATTCACTCAGAATGGGTGAAAATTTGAGTCTCCTACTCTTTTGCCAAGTTACACCTAGAAAAACTCTACCAAAAGTGGAGAACTCCACTCATATAGAGTTAAAATAGCTTCTCCTGCCTAAAATGGCGCGCTGACCAAAACTACCGCCAAATAAACTGTGGCACTAAAATTTAATAATTGGGCATATGACCCCCAAACCCCGCGGTTCACAACCATCGACAGTTGGGTGGAACCCACGTGTTTTAAACCTGGGTTGAATGTTAAAATGTGGTTGTTGGTGGGTTGAACGCTGACCGCGTGGAGTTGGTTGGAATTTAAATGCCATGTCACCACACACGACGGAAACGGTTTGAACGTCGGGTCAATAGCTGTCGGGTTTAATGCTTATCTGCGAAGTTTAACGCTATGGTTGAATGTTTATATGTGACCACCACACAGGGACTGCTGGCAGGTTGGGACCATCGGCGGTCCCAAACCCCAATACTCCATTACAATAAAACTTAAATAGAACATGACAACTCTTATAGTTAAGATTCATCGTGTGGCTTGGGTGGTTAGATGTGCGCATGTTCTTTTGGAGGTCTAGGGTTCGATTCCTACATACCCTAAAAAAGTTTAACACACCGTTTAGGGGACACGTGGTAGCCTCAGGGCTAGCCATGTGGCACACTTGAATTGGTCCTCCAAATCCAATTCAACGAATAGCAGTGTGACACATGTCAACCCATGATTGGTTATGAGGAAAGGAATATTCCTCAAAATATTCCCCTTTTGTTGACTATACCTCCACCTTGCTCACTGTGCATCTCAGTCAACCCTGGTCAAACTGTCGCAAAATTTATCTGTTTGGAAATTTGATCAAAACGTGATATCTCCCTCATACAACATCGGTTCTTCGAACCGTTCACGGTGCCGGAATGAGGAAAACAAGATCTACGACCATCCTAGTTTCAACCCAATCCTGTAACTTTTAATTTTGAGCAAAATTTATGAACTCATGATCACTCATCCCCATTGGGAAGCTTTTGGACTCCAAAAGACTTTATTACTTAATCAATAGATGAGGGTAAATCTCCCTCACCTTTCCAACCTCCATCCATTTTTCCTTGTTTATTTTAGTGCCTTTGAGCCTAAATCGAAGGTAGTCAACACTTCCCTTCTTTGATGCTCTTGTCCTCCTGTCAAGAATTGTATCTTCATTGAGCTCATCCAGAAATTCTGGCAAGAAATCTTCAATAGAAGGAAGCTGAACATCACTTACTTCATCATCGTTCAAAGGTGGCTCATACAAGCATAAGTTTTCAACATTAACAACTGAATACATTTGCATATAAGAAGGCAAGTCAAGTTGGAATGCATTATTACCAACTTTTTTTTATGATCTTAAAAGGACCATAGCAAATGGGTTTGAGATTTTTACCTTCCCCTTGGATCCTTTCTTTGCTAATGTGCAACCATACCTCATCTCCCTCTTGAAACTTGTGATCAACCCGGTGTTTGTCATGCCTCTCTTTGTATTTTCTTTGACTTTTATCAAGCTGTTTTTGAATTTGTTGATGTATAATCTGAATTTGCTCAATGAACTTTTGAGCCTTATCAATATCACTATGGCCATCAATTGCAACATCCTTCCCAAAGATGAAGTCTAGTGGTGTTTTTTGGTAATACCCAAAGCATACTTCAAAAGGTGAGGTTTGTGTTGAAGAGTGCTTTGCCCGGTTGTAAGCGTGCTGAATGTAATGCAGTTGTTCATCCCACAACTTGGGATGTTTGCTGCAATATCCTCTCAATAGATGCACAACGGTTCTGTTGACCACCTCGGTTTTTCCATCTATTTGTGGATGAAAAGAAGTACTCTTTTTCAACTTTGTGTCCATCATCTTTCATAGATTTGACCAAAAATTCCCAATGAACCTAGAATCCCTGTCACTAACAATAGAAGTTGGAAATACAAAATGAAACCAAACATGCTGAAAATAAAGTTCAACAGTAATGTTTTTCATACATGGCATAAGTATACACATTTTACTGAATTTATCCACAACTACATAAAGATAATCATGTTGCTTTCTTGACATAGGTAGACCTCCAACAAATTCCATGGAGACACTCTCCCATGGCCTTGATGGTACCAATAGTGGCGCGTACAACCCAAGCTTCCTATTACTAGGCTTACTTGTTGCACACATAGAACAACCTCTTATAAAATGTGACACACTATCTATCATGCGAGGCCAATAGCAATACCTCTATAGATGCACCACTGTTTTGCTTACCCCAAAGTGTCCAGCAATAAGAGATGAAAGAGCTTCTCTCATGACACTTAGCCTCTCTCCTTATGGAATACACAGCTTTCCCAAATGAAACAAAAAAGTGTTATGCATGTGATAATCTTTTTCTTCAACTTGATTCCCTCAACTCAAACTAGCATACACATCTTGAAAATAAATGTCATGTGCATATTAATCTATGTAACTCTCATGTACAATAGAATCATTTTTGAGTAAAGTAGATGCACTAATGATTGGTCTTGAAATCATATCAGCAACTTTATTGAAAATACCTTTCTTTTACCTTATAAACAAGTGAAACTGTTGAAGAAATCCCATCCACCTAAAATGTATTGATTGTTGCAATTTTTTTTGCGATTGCAAGTGCTGTAATGGTTGGTGATCAGTATGCACAATAGTCTCTTTACCCATCATGTAGTGTTTCCAATTATTGACACTTTGTACCAATGCATATAGTTATTTGTCATATGTAGGATAATTAGTCACATAACCATTAAAATTTTCTGAATGAAAGGCGATAGGCTTACTATGCTAAAAAGTAATGCGCCCATGGCATAATCACTAGCATCGGTTTGTATCTCAAATGGCTGTCTCAAATTTGGTAATGCAAGGACTAAAGCTGAACTGATATTGTCTTTTAAAGCTTCGAAAGCTTGATGTTTTTTGCCTCCCCATTGGAAGCCTTTCTTCACACTTGTCACTGCATGCATAAAAGTTGTGATGAAAGAAAAGTTAGCAATAAGCTTCCTCCAATATTGAGCTACACCTAAGAAACTTCTTACGTCGGTAACTGTTTTGGGTGTGGGCCAATTCACAATGGCCTCCAATTTAGAAGGATCAATCCTCAATTCTCCTCCTCCTACAATATGTCCCAAATAGACCAAATAAGTCTTTCCAAACTCACATTTTGACATCTTAAGAAACAATTTCTCTTTCTTCAAAATATCAAGCACTCTATTCACATGCAAGACATGATCTTCTCTTGTTTTGCTGAAAATTAAAATGTCATCTAAGTACACAATAACAAAGTCATCAAAGAATGGTCACAAAACATTATCCATAACTCGCATGAAAGTTGTCAATGCATTACACAAACCAAATGGCATAACTAGCCACTCAAAGAGTCCTTGTTTGGCTTTGAATGCATTTTTCCATATATCACTTTCTGCAATTCTTACTTGATGAGATCCACTTCGTAAATATAACTTAGTGAAAAACTTTGCTTCTTTCAACTGTTCAAGAAAATCATCTATTCTTGGGAGTGGGTAGCGATTTTTTACTGTAATCTTGTTCAAATCTTGAAAATCTACACACATGTGCCAAGTCCCATCTTTCTTTAGTATTAAAAGACTACGGGTGAACCAGATGGTGAGGTGCTTGGCCTTATGATTCCTTTGTCCAACTTCTTTTTAATTTTCCTCTTTATTTAAGCATTCTCCATTATCGACATGTGATACATACCGATATTTTGAAGAGGACAATCTTGCTGCAACTGAATCTCACGTTGAATTTCTCTTTTTGGAGGAAATCCTGCTTCCTCTTGAAACATCTCATGATGTACATTAACTACATCATATAAATCTCATTTCAACTTAGGATCACATCCCTCAAATGATTCATAATTAACACCAACTTTAGGCGTAATCATAAGAAGAAAAAAATTCTTACTTGAATTTACTAGCCTCTTTTCCTGTCCATCATTTACCAAAGCAATGTTTGTCTTCTTGCGATGTGCTCTTACAATGAACTCCTTTCCATATTTGAATAAATGATACTTTTTCTCATGGTGTCAGAAGATCGCTTTCCTGTCATACAACTAAGGACTCCCCAACACAATACCTATTATGTCAAGTGGAACCACATCTAATTCAACAGTGTCAACAAAATTTGTAGTGATTGCAAACCGCAGTATGCATTTCTTCGAAACCTGTAAATTTGCATCCTTACAAATCCAACCCAATGGATATGGTTTTGGATGTGGTATGGTCTCAAGGTTATGTTTCTTGACCAAGTATTTAGAGATTAAGTTTTCTTGTGACCCACTGTCAAACAATGTGTCAATCTTGGTATGTTTGGATATGACCCTCAAATGAAACAGTTCTATTCTTTCTTCTTCATTTGGAGTATGTATGTGACAGTTTGATGTATTGGTACTAGGTTTAGTTTCAAATTATTTTCCCTTCATGTTCTTCAATCCCATGGATGTAATCTTAGATTCATAACCTGAATCATCTCCTAAATCATGTTGAGTTGTAGCAGCCGTTTTCTATTTTCCTTTGTTATTGGGTTTCTTTGGTCTCATTTCAGGATGTACTTTTCAACAATGAGTTTCATCATGGCCTTCAATGTTTAAAAACCATTTTTTCTCCCTCTTTCTTAACAGATGCATTCTTTTTTTTTTTACATTTCGAGGTCTTTTCCTTGGATTTACCCTTGAAAGGTTTCTTCCTACCCTCTTCAGAAATGCTTTTCTCTCTAGCTTCTAGATTTGTGGCCTGAACACATACTTCATCTAGACTGGTGGGGTTAAACATGAGAATAGTATGTTTTAGGTAGCTATGTAAGCCTCCTATGTACTTAAGAAAAGTATCTTGGCTCTGGAAATCCACCCCTAATAAGAGAGCTCTTCTCCTAAATTCTTGGGTGTATTCTTGCACATTTTTTCCCTTTAATTGCCTAATGTTTTTCCAGTTCATTATGGCTTTCTGCATATGAGCTAATGTATAAAACTGTTGTTTTATAGAAGTAATGAAATCTGACCATGATAGAATAATCTTACCATGTTTCTTGATTTCCTCCTTTGTCTTGGCTTCCCACCAAACAAGCTAATTGAATTTTGGTATCATCATCTTGAAGGTTCTGGATTCTCAAATAGACCTCCAATTACCTAATTTAACTATCAAGATTTTCTACATTGAGTTCACCATTAAACATTGGCAATTCAAACTTAACATCAAGTTTTAAAAAAGGACGTTTACTAGTGTTCTTTGACTTGTGTGGCTGATGTACTGAAGAAGAAGTAGAGGATGATGATGATGAGGGTGAGGATGATGGCTCTCCATTTCCTCCATTTCCGTTCTTTGACTTATCTTCATCATTGTGACCTCCTGAAGATCCATGTCCTTCATTGTGAAGTTTAGATCCTTCTCCTTCTAGTCTCTCATTCCTTTCTTGATAAAGGATTCTAACCATCTCATTCATGTCAAGAAAATATTTCCTAAACACTCTTTCTTCCTCCTTGGGATCATCTTCTTCATGGATTTCTCCTTCCTCTTGAGGCATGCTTAATGTAGCTTCTGCTTCTTTAGGAGGTGAACTACGTGGTGGATATTGTGGAAATCTTGCTCTCCTTTTCTTTGGCTCTTTTATAGACCCTTCTTCTTCCACCAATTTTCCTTCTCCTCTTTTGAGCTTGACCCTTGTAAGCATCTAAAACTTGCAAACAGTTAAAAAACTATTTGCACTAAAAAACACCAGAGAATAAACTCTAGTTCTAATACCAATCTGATCTAAAATGACTGTATTAGTTTTGTTGTGTTAAGTGTCTTTTCAGTTTAGAAACATGTGCATACTTGTCTCATTATTTTTCTTAAGGATTGAGAATTTTAACCATGAATTATAGATTATTTTACTTGAATTAGAAGCATAAAAAGGTCTAAATAACACCGAACAACAGTGTAAAACAGAGAAATAAGTCACCGCATGAAATTTACACGGCAGGAATGATGAAGCAGTTCACCCCTCCTGGGCTACATCTGCTGGTCCAGCTCCCAATGACATGTCCATCTTTCATTATGCTCAAAATTTTATAAATACATGTAGTTACTGTGCTCTAATGGTTGTTTTCTCTTCACCAATTGCTCTAGAATGCTCAAATTATTCAAGAATGACTCTTCATTCACTCACAATGGGTGAAAATTTGAGTCTCCTACTCCTTTTCCCAGTTACACCTAGAAAAAATCCACTAGTAGTAGAGAACTCTACTTATCTGGAGTTAAAATATCTTCTCCCGTCCAAAATGGCGTGCTGGCCAAAACTATCATCGAATAAATTGTGGCATTAAACTTTAAAGGTTGGGCACATGACCCCCAAACCTCACAGTTAACAACCGTTGGCGTTTGGGCAGAACCCACACATTTTAAACTTGGGTTGAATGTTAAACAGTGGTTGCTAGTGGGTTGAACACTAACCGCGCGGAGTTTGTTGTCATTTAAATGCGTGGTGACCACACACGACAGAAACAATTTGAACACCGAGTCAATAGCCATTGGGTTTAACGCTTATCCACGAAGTTTAACGTTACGGTTGAATGTTTATATGTGACCACCACACGGGGACTGCTGGTGGGTTGGTACCGCCAGCGGTCCCCAACCCCCATAATCCATTACAATAAAATTTAAATAGAATCTAACAAATCTTATGGTTAAGATTCATCGTGTGGCTTGGGTGGTTAGACGTACACGTGTTATGCCAGAGGTCCAGTGTTCGATTCCTGCGGACCCTAAAAAAATTTAACACACCGTTTAGGGGACATGTGGCAGCCTTAGGGCTAGCCATGTGGCACCCTCTAATGGTCCTCCAAAACCCATTCAATGAATAGCAATGTGACACATTTCAACCCATGATTGGTTTTGAGGAAAGGAATATTCCTCAGAATATTCCCATTTTGCTGATTGTACCTCCACCCTACTGATTGTGCATCTCAGTCAATCCTGGTCAAATTGTCACAAAATTTACTTGTTTGGCAATTTGATCAGAACACGATATCTCCCTCATATGACATCAGTTTTTCAAACCATTGTCGGAATCAGAAAGACGAGATATACACAACCATATTGGTTTCAACCCAATCCTGTAACTTTGAATTTTGAGCCAAATTTGTGAACTCCTCATCACTCCTCCCCATTGGGAAGCTTTTGGACCCCAAAAGACTTGATTACCTATTTAGTAGATGAGGGTACAACTCCCTCACCTTTCCAACCTCCATCCATTTTGTCTTGTTTGGTTTAGTGCCTTTGATCCCAACTCAAATATTGTCAACACTTCCCCTCTTTGATTCTCTTGACCTCTTGTCAAGAATTGTATCTTCTTTGAGCTCATCCAGAAATTCTGGTGATAAATATTCAATAGAAGGTAGTTGAACATCACTTTCTTGATCATTGATCAAAGGCGGCTCATACAAGTGTAAGTTTTCAACATTAACCACTGAATACATTTGCATATAATAAGGCAAGTCAAGTTGGAATGCATTATTACCAACTTTTTTTATGATTTTAAAAGGACCATAGCGAATGGGTTTGAGCCTTTTACCTTCCCCTTGCATCCTTTATTTTCTAATGTGCAACAATATGTCATCTCCCTCTTGAAACTTGTGATCAACCCAGTGTTTGTCGTGCCTCTCTTTGTATTTGCTTTGACTTCTCTCAAGTTGTTCTTGAACTTGTTGATGTATAATCTGAATTTTCTCAATGAACTTTCAAGCCTTATCAATATCACTATGGCCATCAATTGCAACATCCATCCCAAAGATGAAGTCTAATGGCGATTTTGGAAAATACCCAAAGCATACTTCAAAAGGTGAGGTTTGTGTTGAAGAGTGTTTTTCCCTATTGTAAGCATGCTAAATGTAATGCAGTTGTTCATCCCACAACTTGGGATGTTTTCTGCAATATCCTCTCAATAGATGCACAACGGTTCTATTCAACACCTCAGTTTTTCCATCTATTTTTGGATGAAAAGAAGTACTCTTTTTCAACTTTGTGTGCATCATCTTCCATAGATTTGACCAAAAATTCCCAATGAACCTGGAATCCTTGTCACTAAAAATAGAAGTTGGCAATCAAAAATGAACCCAAACATGTTGAAAATAAAGTTCAGCAATTTGTTCAACAATAATGGTTTTCTTACATGGCATAAGTATACACATTTTATTGAATCTATCCACAACTACATAAAGATAATCATGATGATTTCTTGACATAGGTAGACCTCCAACAAAGTCCATGGAGACACTCTCCCTTGGCCTTGATGGTACCAGTAGTGGCGTATACAACCCAAGCTTCCTATTATTAGGCTTACTTGTTGCACACATAGAACAACCTCTTATAAAACGTGACACACTATATATCATGCGAGGCCAATAGCAATACCTCTGTAGATGCACCATTGTTTTTCTTACCCCAAAGTGTCCAGCAATAAGATATGAATGAGCTTCTCTCATGACACTTAGCCTCTCTCCTTTTGGAATAAACAACTTGCCCAAATGAAACAGAAAATTGTTATGCATGTGATGATCTTTTTCTTCAACTTGATTCCCTTCACTCAAACTAGCATACACATACTGAAAATCAATGTCATGTGCATATTGTTCTATGTAACTCTCATGTACAACAGAATCATTTTTGAGTAAAGTAGATGCACTAATGATTTTCTTGAAAGAAAATCAGCAACGTTATTGAAAATACCTTTCTTGTACCTTATAACAAAGTGAAATTGTTGAAGAAATCCCATCCACCTGAAATATCTTGATTGCTACAATTTTGTTTGCAATTGCAAGTACTGTAATGGTTGGTGATTGGTATGCACAATAGTATCTTTACCTATCAAGTAGTGTTTCTACTTCTCGACACTTTGTACCAACACATATATTTCTTTGTCATATGTAGGATAATTAGTCACAACACCATTAAAAGTTTCTGAATGAAAGGCAATAGCCTATCATGCTACAAAAGTAGTGCGCCCATGGCATAATCACTAGCATCGGTTTGTATCTCAAATGGCTGTCTCAAATTTGGTAATGAAAGGACTAGAGTTGAACTGATCTTGTCTTTTAAAGCTTCGAAATCTTGTTGTTGTTTTCCTCCCCATTGGAAGCCTTTCTTCACACTTGTCATTGCATGCATAGGAGTTGCGATGGAAGAAAATTTAACAATAAACTTCCTCCAATATTGAGTTGCACCTAAGAAAATTCTTACCTCGGTAACTGTTTTGTGTGTGGGCCAATTCACAATGGCCTCCACTTTAGAAGGATCAATCCTCAATTCTCCTCTTCCTACAATATGTCCCAAATAGGCCAAAGAATTCTTTCCAAACTCACATTTTGACATCTTAAGAAACAATTTCTCTTTCTTCAAAATATCAAGCACTCTATTCACATGCAAGACATGATCTTCTCTTGTTTTGCTGAAAATTAAAATTCCATATAAGTACACAATAAAAAAGTCTTCAAGGAATGGTCGCAAAACATTGTCCATAACTGGCATTAAAGTTGTCGGTGCATTACACAAACCAATTTTCATAACTAGCCACTCAAAGAGTCCTTGTTTGGTTTTGAATGCAGTTTTCCATATATCACTTATTGCAATTCTTACTTGATGATATCCACTTTGTAAATCTAACTTAGTGAAAAAAAATTATTCTTTTAGTTGATCAAGCAAATCAGCTATTCTTGGGAGTGGGTAATGATTTTTTACCGTAATCTTGTTCAAAGCTCGAAAATCTACACACATGCGCCAAGTCCCATCTTTCTTTGGTATCAAGACTATGGGGTGAACCGCATGACGAGGTACTTGGCCTTATGATTCCTTTGTCCAAAATCTCTTTGATTTGCTTCCTTATTTCAACATTCTCCATTATTTACATGCGATACATACCGATATTTGGATGAGGACAATCTTGCTGCAACTGAATCTCATGTTGAATTTCTATTTTTGGAGGCAATCCTGTTGGCTCCTGAAACATCTCATGATGTGCATTAACTACATCATATAAATCTGATTTCAACTTAGGATCATATCCCTCAAATGATTGATGATTAACATCATCTTTAGGCTTAATCATAAGAAGAACAAAATTCTTACTTGAAATTTTCAGCCTCTTTACCTGTCCAACATTTACCATAGCAATGTTTGTCTTCTTGCGATGAGCTCTTACAATGAAATCCTTGCCATATTTGAATAAATGATACTTGTTATTATGGCGATAGAAGATCACTTTCCTGTCATACAATTAAGGACTCACCAACACAATACATGTTATGTCAAATGGAATCACATGTAATTCAACTGTGTCAACAAAATTTGCAGTGATTGCAAACTGCAATATGCATTTCTTTGAAACCTGTAAAATTGCATCCTTACAAATCCAACGCAATGGATATAGTTTTGGATGTGGTATGGTCTCAAGGTTAAGTTTCTTGACCAAGTATTCAGAGATTAAGTTTGCTTGTTGTTGGGTCGTGAATACGACCACTTTTTAACACTTATTTCATCCATTTTCATTCTTCTTTATCATGTCATTTATTATAATTTATCATATAAATCCATCTTATAATGATTTATGCTCTTATGGATGAATATTATTTCTTCTCCTTTATTTTTAATAAATTGATGATTACTATGCATAATTTTATCAATGATGGTTTATTAATATATTTTGTAATATCACTCACCATTTTAGCCTCCAAGATATTTGCCAGATTGAAGATTTGATCTCCAAATCATTATCAAATATTCCAACTCAGAAATCCCATGGAATAAGAAGTGATCGTTTTGCGGTTGAGATTCTGAGCAAGTGAAGAAGAATCTGGAAAATCCGGAACATAGGTTTTGTCCAGAACAGGGCCAATTAACTTTTTTAAAGAAACAGTTTGCCAAAATTTGGTTTGTATTGAGAGAAACACAGGGTTATTTGAACACAATTTTCTTAGATTTGTTGTTGTGGTCGTCCTCCAAATCTCATCCGCAAAGCCAAATTCGCCTTTCTCTTGTTGAAAGATTGTTGGAAATATATTTCCTTGTTGATCAATTGGTTGGGAACAATTCAATTTTGTTATGAGAGATCCTATTTACTATTTGATTTCTCCTCTCTTTGGTTATAAAAGGGGACGTTCGTAAAAGAGAGGGGATGGATCATAGTTGTTGCTTTTGTGAATTGTAAACTTAATCAAAAGATGTGTTATTGAAAGCATGATTCCATTGTAATGATGCTCCAGTTTAATGATTAATTGAAGTTGTTGTTCCATTCGCATCATCTGAAGTAGCTTGAGCAGTCCTTGCTGGTGGTTAAGGGCCCGACCCCTGGCAGCATGAACTACTCCTCTGTGTTATATTTCCAATTCCTGCAGCGTGTGATCGATTTGCTACATGCATGTTATTGTGAGTTTATTTCATTAGTTGTTTGTCATTTTACTGTCTTTATGTATTACACGCTCTGTTTATGAGTTATTTCATTATTGTATGATCTGAATCTTATTTCTTACAACGTGGGTTAATTGAGACAGCATATTGCCTTAGAACATCCTTGAATTCGCGGAAGTGATATTGGTTTTATCTTACTTTACTGTTTTATTATAATGGATTGTGTTGCCGTTCCTTCCCCATTTAACAAGAATCTTAATCCTCGAATTACTTATCTTGTTATACTTCGTTTTTCGGCATTTGATGTTCCATTCCATTTGATGTTTTATCTAACTGCTGTTCATTTCAGAGTGCAGATACAAAGCTTCGCTATTCAGTTTGTTTTTCAATAGGATTTACCGTTTAATAGAGTTTTGTTGTTCAATTCCTTTAATTTCGGTTTGTTGTCCATTTAAATTGATTTTCGTTTCATATTAATTAGTTTACAAGAGTTTGCTTTCATTTCGATTGCTTTAAGATCACCAACTGTAGAGGACACTGGTTATTGCTTCCAAGTTCCCAAATTGGTTATCTTGCATCGATTTCTAAGGGAAGGAGTTATTGCTACTGTATCCCTGATTGATGTTTTGCAGATTGGTTTAAGTAAGGTTTCAGAGCATTTCCATTTATGTTACTGTAATTAGATTTCTTTACAAGCATCCATTTACTCTTGTATCTCGAACACTGTACTACATATAGCAAGGCATTACTCTTGGATAAATTGCTGCCTCAGACAGAGTACACTCTTGAAATAAAAAGTTGCTCCCGGATTGATAATTAATGTGAAATAAATAGGTGTTAAAAAGATACCTTTTATGCCCTCAACATTTTGGCACCGTTGCCGAGGAGAGTGTATGCCATTTAGAAAGAGTGATGCATATTTAATTTTTTTCTGCTTGGGAAGAATTGGGTATTAAAGATGGAAGGTAAGAACCTGCGCACTGAGCAAGAAACACACTTGTTCACTGGCCCGCTTCACAGCAGAATTGAGTGAAAGCTTAAGGTAGGAATGAATGCTTGCGTTTTTTTTTTAATTTTAGAGGTAGAGTCTTTTTTGAAAAAAATCTTGTAATTCCACTCGAGTGGTGATGTAAGCACCACCCATTTCACTAACCAATTGACAAGAACATTGGAAGGAGGATCCTTAAAGAAACACCTGAAGAACATCTTCTATTATGGTAAGAAATGGCTCACATTGCAACTTTGAATTCCCTATCAAAGATCTAGGAGGAGTGACACAAATGCACATAATCCTCCCATTGTCTCTACCAAATTTTCATGGTTTGACAAATGAAGATCCAGATACATTCTTATTTGAGTTTTAAATACTTTGTAGTGGATATGATTATTGTACTAACGATCAAAGGTTGAAAGTGTTTCCTCTTACTTTAAAAGGAGCAGCTCTCCGATGGTTCATGAGCCTAGGTGGAAACTGCATCCAAACATGGGAGGACATGAAGAACATATTCTTGAAGAAGTACCAAGACTATTGCAAATCCAATGAAGATATTTTCGGTATGACACAAAGGGAAGATGAAAGCTTAGAGGACTATGTAGAGCGATTTCGATACAACCTTCAAAAATCAAAGCATAAGCATTTGGAAAAAGAGATCTTGAAAACACTTCTTCTTAAAGGAATCAAAGATGATTTTTTAGAACTCTTAAATCTGATAGGAAAAGGTGATGTTTTTTAGTTATCATATGATGATGTTTGTGAATTGTGCATAAGGTATTCAAGAGGAATTTCCAAGGCTGGTAAGAATTTTAGAGAAGTTTCTTCTTTCTCTTCCAAATTTACTACAAGAACAAGAGACATAAGAGCTGAAATCAAGGTTTTATTTGAAAATTTTAAATATGAGTTTATTAGCTCTCTAAAGTCACAATTGAATGTTTTGCAGGTTCAGAGAAATCAAGAATTTGATGAAGTATTTTTCCCTCTTTACCAAAAGGAGCATCTCATA
The DNA here is from genome assembly GCA_034641835.2 of Pinus albicaulis. NCBI lineage: Eukaryota > Viridiplantae > Streptophyta > Pinopsida > Pinales > Pinaceae > Pinus > Pinus albicaulis. Next base: position 7,803,357 of record CM076575.1, on the reverse strand, counting down.
GATAATCACTTTTCCTTATCTAATTTGGAAGTATCATATCAAAGAGATGCAGAAGTTGCAACAAGGTCAAAACCATGGAAATCATGGCCTACAGGTATGATTCAAAACACTTCCTCTCCATTCTCTTACTTGTATAATCCATTATGGAATACTCATATGTTAGGGCAACCATGCCAATCTCAATATAACCACCACCAATCTTGTTTGCAAGTTTGGAATGGTTCACCTTATGATTGCATGACTACTCTCCCTCATCTTGTAGCACAAACACATCTTCCAGCTCTTCCACAACACCTTGTTTGCCAATCAAAATCATCCACTCAACACAATCAATTACATCATCAAGAGGCTCCATTCCCTACACAATCTCCTGCTCAACTCATTCCACACCCACACGATAATAAACCAGTACAACATGCTTACAATGTTGTACTGCAAAATTCACCCACCCTTCCCACCCATTCTATCTCACATGTACCATTGGAAAAAACTTACAATGAGACTCAGAATGAATCAAATCCAAAAATTGTAGAAGTTATGAAAGAAAATGAGGTTTCTTCTAGTTTGCACCAACAAACCATTTTAAAAGCTCAAGAACTTCATGATATGATGGCTATGGGAAATCAAGGAAGTAAAGAATATATTGAAGATTGGTTTCACTCCATCATTTGTTTGCAACATCACTCCATACTTCAACAATTTTTGGCACCATATTTTCAAGGGAAGTTGGCTTCTCATACCCTAATTTTTATTAACATACATTTTTCAAATTTGGGTATGTACATAATTGAAGCCTTATTTCGGAAATGGCTCCACTGGAAATACTCTTATACGTAATCATATTCATTTTCCAATTCAGAGTAGGATAGTGGAGAAATAAATAAAAGAGGAAATAAAACAAACACATTTTTTTATTTATTTTTGTAAAAATAGTTGTTTCTTTGTTGCAACACGCTGTGAAATCAACATTGATGATAAATATTTTAATTTATTTGTGTATGTAGATGAATTATATTTCAAATAAAAATTCTACAAACACCTATATTCATTTTTATCATCAATATGAAAAAATTGCTTGAATATCATTTTTTGGCTTGCGAGCTTGATGAAATTTCTGAAAACACAGTTGGGATAGTCATGTTTTGGGGGACCAAAATTGAATATTTTTAAAACTTGTTTCTATCCTAAGTATCCCTTGATTTCTACTTTCCAACCCAATTGGAATCACTCAATTTGGATTTGAAACGAAAAAGTTAGAACCAAAACATTGAGAGAGTGTCTAATACGCAGCTCAAGAACAGAGTTAGGACAGTCAAATTTTGAAGGCCTAAATGACTATATTTTTAAAACATGTTTCTATAGTAGATTCCTCTATGAATATAGTTTACAACTCAATTTGAATCACTCAAATTTTGATATCGTATGAGGAATTTATGACCAAAATACTGACTACCTATCATAAATCAGCACTCTTGAAACTCTATTTTCTCGGTTGTTCCTTAACATATTTGACCCATCAATTCTTCTTTTCTTAAAAACATGTTTCTATTGAAGATAAAAAAATGAATATACTTTAATCTCCAATTTTAATCAGTTCAATCCCCCATCAAACGAAAAAATTATGCTTGAAATATCAACTGTTGGTCTAAGTTGGAAAATCGAAAATGACTCTATTATGCAGGTTGTTTTAAGAAAATTTGACATATCATAGCATTGAATTTTTAAAACCTGTTTCTATTGGAGATAAAACTTTGAATTAGCTCTCATTTTGCTTTGGAATCACTCGAATCGGATGAAAAAAGAAGTTGTGATTAAAACACTGTTGGTTAGTATGGTCGACCACTGCTCTCCCGCAGGTAAAAAATATAATTTGTTTTATTTTTCCATGGATTTGTTCTACAGAGTAACTACTTGTTAGTTTTTTGCATAATTTTTGGATTAGGGGAGCCTGATCACCTCTCTTTCTCCATGATTTAATGTTTTATTGCAGGTAGACACTCGTTTTTTGTAGGTCTTAGGAGAACAAAGAAGGTCAATTTATGGATGAGCGATTCTTAAAAAATTTAGTAAAACAATGGCATTTCATCCAGTTCATTACCTAAAAAATTTATAACAAGAAGAAATGAAGAATTGGTTCCCATTTCAAGATTCATGTTACTGCTGCCAAAACATTTTTCAAAAAGATCATTTTTTCCCATTAATAGATTGATATTCATTTAGGAAATAACATCATAGCTGTTGTAACTTAATAAAGTGTTGTTTCTTTTCTGATTTCTTTTATGTTTTTGTGTTGTAGGTGTTGATCCCTTAAAATTTCAATTTTCGCTCCAGTGGTAATTGAACAATAAGGACCCCACCATGCAAGTTTCAGTTACAGAAGGAAATTCTTCGGCAACACCAATTCTGTGAAAAAAAAAAAAAAACTTTTTCTTGAAACCTGTACATAAAGTTTGTTTTCTTTTACTTTGCTTGTTTTTTTGTATAGAATTTTATTTCTTGAACCATTCTTACATTGTTTATGAATTTTTTTTGTTCCTTCTTTCGAAAGGAACAACAGTTTTGTTGTGAATGTTTTTGCAGTTCCTTTCCAAAGGAACAACACTTTTGCTGTTCCTTTCGAAAGGAACATCAGTATTGTTGTAAAAGTTTTTGTTGTTCCTTTCCAAAGGAATATCCTTTTGAAAGGAACAACATCATTTTTGCAGATTTTTTTACTGTTCCTTTTCAAAGGAACAACACCTTTTGAGTGCATTTTTCTTGTTTTTTAAAAAACATTTCTAGAACTTTTTTTTTTTTAATTTTTCATGACTTTTTGAAAGGAAAACATACAATTTATGGAAAGATACACAAATTAGAGCTTACTGTAATAAGCAAATCAAAAGAAATTGTCATTTTTAAGAAATTTGTTTAGTAATGATAAGAAAAATGAAAAATGGACATAATCAATAACATGATTTTGTTGTCTTATTACCACTAAATTCATATGATCGATTATATTTATCATGTTGGTTCTTTCCCATATTTTATAACTTTCTTTGATTTTTACTTATGGAATAGGAACAATGGCATATTATTTTCTATTGAGCTGTTCAGACTTCTTCCACCATCCCTACTCTTAAGGAGTGCTGAGCCATCCTTTATGAATAAATAGGAAAGTGCTATATGAAAAGAAAAATATTTACATATTTTTATAATTTGGCAGATGGAGGATAGGGGGTCTCATCAAGAGCTAGCCTACCATGTTCATAAGGAAGCAAGTGAAGTGGCATTCCCATCATGGCCACCAAACTAGGGATATGGTCCAATGGACAATTGAAAAAAATTAAGAAGTCCTTGGAACAGGAGGTCTCATCACGAGTCGGCCTGCCCACTTTTCACTTCTTCCCAGTGAATGACATTGTGATTTATCTGGTCACCAAGCCAGCACAATGGCCTTCGTTATGACAATTCACAAGCACTTCCTCAGCATAAATAAAAGACAATGGTTCCAAGGGTGAGAGAGCAACTCTATCAAGGTTATGGACACATGTGGGCAACAGAGCTCTGCTGATGGTATTGGAGTTACATTTATACACATCAATAGTAATATTAAACCCTTTTTCCTATATCTTTATTTAAATATCAGATGAAAGTATGAATCCTTAACCTTTGATTTCAAATCTATTATACATGAAAATCATCATAAATCGATCACATTAGTTTAAGTGGGTAATAATCGCATTTCTACTTATGTTTATCTAAAGCTGTCCCTTCTCCTTATCCTTGAATCATTACAAAACGCTTCTATATCGGTTTACGATTTATCACATGCATGGATTTCAGTAAATGCTATAATTTCATTGATTGTATCATAAGTATGTATGCCTTTCCATGCTGTACAATTGCTGTGCAGTACACTGCTCTTTTATTTTGCTGATTTGCCACAATATTGATACTGCATTTATACAAAAAAATTTATGCTTGAACTTTTTTGCATGCATCTTATCTGTTGCCATTCCAAACTGAAACTGTGGATTCAATAAAATTGCATACAGAATTGTGATTTGTTTACATGAGAACAACAAGTATGGGGGAAAATTCTATTCGTAGCACGATCACACTATTGCAACTAACAGCAAAGGCTCACGAACGCGCACATGGCTTCCACCTTTTGCATCACTTTCAGTAACCGCTCAGCCTACATCAGCTTCAACAAAGGTCAGTCCCTACATGTCCTTCCACATTTTTTTGGAGGTAACACTTGAGGTAAAATAGCATAATTTTCTTATTTATTATGAATTTAGGATAATTTCATGAAAATCCATTGAGCATTGTTTATCATCATTCATTCCACATCTTTACCACTTCCCATTTTTTTAGACATGTCTCATCTTTCAGTTTGGGGGAGTGTTGATTTCCTTCATTTCTTTCTTATGACCATGTCAGTAATCTTCTTTGATATTCTTATTCATTCTCAACACCTCCCTTATTCCATGTTGTTTTACACCAAACATAGATTTCAACAGATTGTAGCAACCACCTCTCTTTGTTTTCTAGCATCGCATGAGGACATGCTAATTCTTCAGTTTGGCGGGGGGTGGGGGAATTGCTACACATGATGGATGTTTTCCACTTTCTTTCTCATTTAAGGCATACAATTTCATTTTTGTACAGTGCAGAAATTGATTTGCATATATCTTTAAAACTATGAACTGAATTCTTGTGTTTTCTGCATAATAAAGAAGTATAATTAAAATACACAAACCCAGATAATTTCATGCTAAATTAGTTCATGAAATTTCAAAAATTATGCACTATCACCTACAACCATTTATATATATATATATCTCATGATCCATGCATCAAAACGATCTAATTTTTGAGAAAATGGTTAATGAAGTTTGCTGTTACTTATGTCACATTTTTATAGAACTTCATATACATATAGTTGAATGTCAACTATAAAAATTGTTATGCCTTTATCAAGATTGCTAAAATTGAATATTCATTATTTGAGGAAAAATTCATTTGTTCCATCCATTTCATGAGTTAGGACGAACAATTTTCTTTGTTTGGTTAACACATGGGTTTTGTCTTTGGGTTGCATGATGACATGCAATATATTCAGTTTGGGGTATGTTGGGTTGTGAATACGACCACTTTTTAACACTTATTTCATCCATTTTCACTCTTCTTTATCATGTCATTTATTATAATTTATCATATAAATCCATCTTATAATGATTTATGCTCTTATGGATGAATATTATTTCTTCTCTATTTTTAATAAATTGATGATTACTATGCATAATTTTATCAACGATGGTTTATTAATATATTTTGTAATATCACTCACCATTTTAGCCTCCAAGATATTTGCCAGATTGAAGATTTGATCTCCAAATCATCATCAAATATTCCAACTCAGAAATCCGCTGGAATAAGAAGTGGCCGTTTTGCGGTTGAGATTCTGAGCAAGTGAAGACGAATCTGGAAACTCCAGAACATGGGTTTTGTCCAGAACGGGCCTAATTAACTTTATTAAAGAAACGATTTGCCAAAATTCGGCATGTATTGAGAGAAACGCAGGGTTCTTTGAACACGATTTTCTCAGATTTGTTGTTGCGGCCGTCCTCCAAATCTCAGCTGCAAAGCCAAATTGGCCTTGCTCTTGTTGCAAGATTGTTGGAAATATATTTTCTTGTTGATCAATTGGTTGGGAACAATTCAATTTTGTTATGAGAGATCCTATTTACTATTTGATTTCTCCTCTCTTTGGTTATAAAAGGGGACGTTTGTAAAAGAGAGGGGATGGATCATAGTTGTTGCTTTTGTGAATTGTAAACTTAATCAAAAGTTGTGTTATTGAAAGCATGATTCCATTGTAATGTTGCTCCAGTTTAATGATTAATTGAAGTTGTTGTTCCATTCGCATCATCTGAAGTAGCTTGAGCAGTCCCTGCTGGTGGTTAAGGGCCCGACCCCTGGTAGCGTGAACTGCTCCTCTATGTTATATTTTCAATTCCTGCAGCGTGTGATCGATTTGCTACATGCATGTTATTGTGAGTTTATTTCATTAGTTGTTTGTCATTTTAGTGTCTTTATGTATTATGCGCTCTGTTTATGAGTTATTTCATTATTGTATGATCTGAATCTTATTTCTTACAGCGTGGGTTAATTGAGACAGCATATTGCCTTACTTAGAACATCCTTGAATTCGCGGAAGTGATATTGGCTCTATCTTACTTTACTGTTTTATTATAATGGATTGCGTTGTCGTTCCTTCCCCATTTAACAAGAATCTTAATCCTCGAATTACTTATTTTGTTATGCTTCGTTGTTCAGCATTTGATGTTCCATTCCATTTGCTGTTTCATTTAACTGTTGTTCATTTCAGAGTGCAGATACAAAGCTTTGCTATTCAGTTTGTTGTTCAATAGGATTTACCGTTTAATAGAGTTTTGTTGTTCAATTCCTTTAATTTCGGTTTGTTGTCCATTTACATTTCTTTTCGTTTCATATTAATTAGTTTACAAGAGTTTGCTTTCATTTCGATTGCTTTAAGATCACCGACTGTAGAGGACACTGGTTATTGCTTCCAAGTTCCCAGATTGGTTATCTTGCATCGATTTCTAAGGGAAGGAGTTATTGCTACTGTATCCCTGATTGATGTTTTGCAGATTGGTTTAATTAGGGTTTCAGAGCATTTCCATTTATGTTACTGTAATTAGATTTATTTACAAGCATCCATTTACTCTTATATCTCGAACACTGTACTACATATTGCAAGGCATTACTCTTGGATAAATTGCTGCCTCAGACAGAGTACACTCTTGAAATAAAAAGTCGCTCCTGGATTGATAATTAATGTGAGATAAATAGGTGTTAAAAAGATACCTTTTATGCCCTCAACACTTGTGACCCAGTGTCAAACAATGTGTCAATCTTGATATGTTTGGATATTACCCTCACATGAAACAGTTCTATTCTTTCTTCTTCATTTGGAGTATATATGTGACAGTTTGATGTACTGGTACTGGGTTTAGTTTCAATTTATTTTCCCTTCATGTTCTTCAATCCCATGGTTGTAATCTTAGATTCATCACCTGAATCATATCCTAAATCATGTTGAGTTGTAGCAGTATTTCTCTGTTTCATTTTGTTATTGGGTTTATTTGGCCTCAATTCAGGATGTAATTTCCAACAATGAGTTTCATCATGGCCTTATTTTGAATAACATTTACAAACCATTTTTTCTCCCTCTTTCTTAACAGATGCATTCTTTTTGTTTTTAACTTTTGAGTTCATTTCCTTGGATTTACCCTTGAAAGGTTTCTTCCTACCCTCTTCAAAAATGTTTTTCCCTCTAGCTTCTAGGTGTGTGGCCTAAACACATAATTCATCTAGACTGGTGGGGTTAAACATGAGAATAGTATGTTCTAGGTAGCTATGTAAGCCTCCTATGTACTTGAGAAAAGTATCTTGGCTCTGCAAATCCACCCCTAATAAGAGAGCTATTCTCTTAAATTCTTGGGTGTATTCTTGCACATTTTGTCCCTTCAATTACCTAAATTTTTTCCAGTTCATTATGGCTTTCTGCATATGAGCTAATGGATAAAGCTATTTTTTTATAGCAGTAATGAAATCTGACCATGATAGAATAATCTTACCATGTTTCTTGATTTCCTCCTTTGTCTTGGCTCCCCACCAAACAAGTGCTACACCTTCCATTCTCAATGAAGCTAATTGAATTTTGGTATCATCATCTTGAAGGTTTTGGATTCTCAAATAGACCTCCAATTTCCTAATCTAATTATCAAGCTTTTCTGCATTGACTTCACCATTAAACATTTCCAATTCAAACTTAACATCAAGTTTTAAAAAAGGACTTTTACCAGTCTTCTTTGACTTGTGTGGATGATGTACTGAAGAAGAAGTAGAGGATGATGATGATGAGGGTGAAGATGATGGCTCTCCATTGCCTCCATTTCCTCCATTTCCCTTCTTTGACTTATCTTCATCATTGTGACCTCCCGAAGATCCTTTTCCTTCCATGTGAAGTTTAGATCCTTCTCCTTCTAGTCTCTCATTCCTTTCTTAATAAAGGATTCTAACCATCTTAGTAATGTCAAGAAAAGCTTTCCTGAACACTCTTTCTTCTTCGTTGGGATCAACGTCTTCATGGATTTCTCATTCCTCTTGAGGCATGCTTAATGTAGCTCCTGCTTCTTTAGGAGGTGAACTAGGTGGTGGAGAATGTGGCAATCTTGCTCTCCTTTGCTTTGGCTCTTTTACAGACCCTTTTGCTTCGACCAATTTGCCTTCTCCTCTTTTGATCTTGAGCCTTGTAAGCATCTAAAACTTGAAAACAGTTAAACAATTCTTTGCACTAAACAACACTAGAGAATAAAATCTAGCTCTGATACTAATCTGATATGAAATGACTGTATTAGTTTTGTTGTGCTAAGTGTCTTTTTAGTTTATAAACATGTGCATACTTGTCTCATTAGTTTTATGAAGGAGTGAGGATTTTAACCATGAATTGTAGATGATTTTAGCTGAATTAGAAGCATAAAAACTGAACAACAGTGTAAAATAGAGAAATAAGTCACCACGTGAAATTTACACAGTAGGCATGATGAAGGAATTCACCCCTCCTGGGCTACATCTAGTAATCCAGCTCCCAATGGAATGTCCATCTTTCATTATGCTCAAAATTTTGCAAATACATGTAGTTACAATTCTCTAATGGCTATTTTCTCTACACCAATGGCTCTGGAATGCTCCAATTAGTCAAAAATGACTTTTCATTCACTCAGAATGGGTGAAAATTTGAGTCTCCTAGTCTTTTGCTCAGTTACACCTAGAAAAAATCCACTAAAAGTGGAGAAATCCACTTCTTTGTGTTGGACATTTGGTTCAATGCTCCTCATGTGTTTCGTGACATGGACTAATTGCCTCTCGTGGATCCTAACTTTGGCGATTGTAGAAAAGACTAAAGCTTGCAAGTTTTGGTATAACGACAATCGTGGTCCCAACAAGTGGTATCAGAGTGACAGATCTTGAGTTCGAAACTCCCCCAACTCGTGTTGGGGGGGGGATTGTTGGACATTTGGTTCAATGATCCCCGTGTGTTTCGCTACATGGACTAACCACCTCTCGTGGATCCTAACTCTATTGATTGTAGAGGAGACTAAAGCCTACGGGTTTTGGTCTAACGACAATCGTGATCCCAACAATCTGGAGTTAAAATAGCTTCTCCTGCCAAAAATGGCGCACTGGCCAAAACTGCTATCAAATAAACTGTGGCATTAAAATTTAACGGTTGGGCACATGACCCCAAAACCCTGTGATTAACAACCGTCGGCGGTTGGGCGGAACCCACGCGTTTTAAACCTGGGTTGAATGTTAAATTGTGGTTGCTGGTGGGTTGAATGATGACCGCCCGGAGTTGGTTGGCATTTAAATTCCATGTGACCACACACGACGGAAATGGTTTGAACGTCGGGTCAATATTCGTCGTTTTTAACACTTATCCGTGGAGTTTAACGTTACGGTTGAATGTTCATATGTGACCACCACGTGGGGACCACTAGCAGGTTGGGACCACCGACAGTCCCCAACCCCCATACTCCATTACAATAAAACTTAAATAGAACCCGACAACTCTTATGGTTAACATTCATCATGTGGCTCGGGTGGTTAGACGTGCACATGTTCTTCCAGAGGTCTAGGGTTTGATTCCCACGGACCCTCAAAAATTTTAACATAGTTTATGGGACACATGGGAGCCTTAGGGTTAGCCACGTGGCACTCTTTAATTGGTCCTCCAAAACCCATTCAATGAATAGCACTGTGACACATGTCAACCCATGATTGGTTTCGAGGAAAGGAATACTCCTCAGAATATTCCCCTTTTGTTGACTGTACCTCCACCCTGCTGACTATGCATCCTAGTCAACCCTGGTCAAACTATCGCAAAATTTACATTTTTGGCAATTCGATCAGAACGCGATATCTCCCTCATACGACATCGGTTTTTCGAACCGTTCACGACACCAGAAATAGGAGACGAGATCTACGCAACCATCCTGGTTTCAACCCAATCTTGTAACTTTTAATTTTGAGAAAAATTTATGAACTCCTGATCAAGAAGTCTCCAATGTTCCCTCAACAAGGGTCATTGGATTTGAATGTTCACGAAGCAAAAAAAAAATTAGTAAGGGAATGTAAGATTCCAGGGACAAAAAAATATGGCAATATAAAAGAAAATATTCCACAATTCTCCAATGCCCAACTCTTATTTCATTTCCTTTTATTAGAGGCGAGGATAAAGACCTAATAAATTAAAATAACCAAGTGTATAAGATAAATAACAAAGGAAATAGCATGAAGGTTCAATTCGTTATCATAACTCGAAAGTAATGTCAGCAAAGCATGACAACGAAAATACACTATACCCATGTTTCATACCGGGGTGACAATCTTGATCTTTTTTCACTGCAGGTGCGTAGATTATGGGTTCCAATACCACGCCAATGAAACTTATTTTAAATTGTGGCAACCCTCAGCCATATGCAATCGACCAAGGGAGGAATGTTCAACCACGCCTGATCATACAAATGGCTCCCATGCACTCCTGCTTTGACTGATGGTGTTTCTGATTAGTTGAATGAGGACCATTTGGTAGTGACAAGAATAGCATCTCAACCCTTACCTCGGGTACCTAATGCTCCTCCTCTCTCTGCAACTTCTACGATCCTTTCTTTGGGTATGGCCACACTTTTTGTTGTCAAGAGTTTTGATCCATTGCTATTTGACCCAATCAACTAGAATTCCCCATGACCCAAGTGACCCTGTCTAGTTGGTAAAAATCACAACTGTTGACTTGAGCGACCCACTCGACCATTATGCCTGCAAAAAAATGGCTCTCTGTGTGAAGATGAGGATCTATGGTGCATGGAGGGCTATAGTAGCTTAGATTTTTGGTAGCTCAGATCTACCCTGTTAGCCTCAACAACAACTCGATATTGATTGTGATGCAGCCAAATGGATCAGACAACTCCTCAACACATTGGCTCTCCTTATGATGGTGTATATGATATATTTTTCTCCAATCAACCTGCTTAGAAATCCCAAATGAAAGCCCTTAACACAGTTGTGTAGGCTAATCCCCTCTGCGGACAGAGGCGATCCCTCTAGCCCTAGGGTGGGTCTAGAAACAAGGGAACATGTTGGACTTTCAAATTCCTATATTATAAATGAAATATAAATTCAGTCGGGCACGTCTCAAGCATTTGTTCAGGATTGGACTCGATGAGGCAATGGGCCTAAAATCTCTCTCAATAATGGATTCTTCTCTGCCTTTTTATACACACCAGTTATAGTAATGGCTATTCAACTAGATGAATCAATGTGAGAAGGAATAATTTATAGGAGACGAGGAGGTGGTTTGGAATCCCACATGAGGTGTAGGAGAGGTCTATCCCTTTTGGGAGTTACACAATTGTAGGAAAAAATGGGCCAAAGGGAGAAGCTTGACGTTATTCAGTCAAACAAACCATGATGACTTTTCTCACGAAGTTGTTAAACATGGAAACTTTATTTCTATTTTTAAAAACTTTCCAAAAAGAGCTCGACATGGGTGCCCTTCTGAGACAGAGCACCAAAGGGCATGAGGCCCACTGTTAATTTCTCCACGGGCGCGAGTCCATAACTGCCTACCAACACCTACCGAAAATCATATGTTTTTGAAGGTATTCTTGAGGAATGATCAAAAGAGAATATGTTCTTGACATGCCAAAGGATGCAATGAAACTTATAGAAAAGTATGACAGTACACAAAAGTCACTGAAATGGTCCTCCAATGTTCGGCATGCGGATTGCATGGACGGTGAAAAAATATTGTGTAACAAATTCCTCCTAAAGCATGAGGTCCGAGAGAGAGGGAGGGGTGAAATGATTTACGAGAACATGCCCAAACCAAAACCGTCATAGGAAGACCTGCAAGAATAAGTACAACTGATATCTTTGATACATGAACATGTGGTATGGGTGCAACCATCCATAATAGAGTACATCCAATAATAAGATCCGAGGTATGGACACAACCATCCAGCAAGAAGGATCATCAAATTCAAGCATGCGAATGAGTGAGCTGAGGTCGAACATGCAAGAAAATCACTTGATTACCAACCAATGATGAAAGTTGTTAACAGGTGTGAGAGAAACCACCAATAATGACAATGGCTCTCAAGGTACAACTAGTACAATCTGTGGAATGTGAACAATGAGCTAGAGTCGAACGCCTGTGAAATCACTCGATCGAATGTCAAGATGAGGACCTGTCATCGAATGCGAAGAACTTTCCATTGAGGCATGCAAGCTCTAGGGTACCGAAAGGGAGTCTCTAGAGTCAAATTCCTAGATAATGAGCTGAAGTTGACAGAAAGTGATCGGTCGAAGGAGGGCCATAATGTTTCCCACATCATCGACACGAGACATAGGAATAAGATGATAGTGAATTAGGACTAAACAAAGGATCATGGGTTGAAAACTGCAGAAAGAACTTCTCTTGAACATATTGGTGACACGACTCCAGAATTTGGCAGTATTTGACATCAAGGGATTTGAGGTCATGGTGATGTGGCAAAGAGCAGATGAGAGGTCAAAACAAATAACCCAAACCCATGGAGGAAAAATGACGAATGGGATTTCCCCAACCCGACATGAATTGCAGACAAGTGTCATGTTCAAAAGTGACATATGGCCGACACGACTAAGAACTAGTTCCATTTCCCCCCACCATTTCTGGCGAGTACCCCAATTATTTTTGGAAACAAGTTTGAAGGGGATAGCATATGCTTTTAATATAATTTTTTCCTTCAGAAAAATCCATCCTAATACATTTTACGAGCCCTAGGAAGGAGGAAATAGGTAACGTCATGGTGATGGTTTCCGATGTCATTTAGGTTTAACGAGTCTGACAAAGGAAGAACTTGACGTCTTTTCATGATTAGAGAGTTTGAAAAGAAGCGAAAAAGAAAACTCCAATAGGTCCATTTTCATAGGTAGTCTCACAAATCCGAAAAGGTAGAAAACAATGTCTGAGAGAACCTCTTAGTCACGATTTGGCTAAGGTATTCCTTTTTCGTAAAAAATCTGTCCCAGCCCAAAAAAAGGGTAAACTTATACTGGGCAGATGATGTTTCACAACCTTTAACGAGTTCAAAACGACAAGAGTCTCGACAATATTTTAAATTTTTGAGAGTCAGAAAAGAGCTGAAAGATGACTCCAGGGGGTGACTTTTTCATGTTTTTATCGAGTCCGAAAAAGTAATAAAATACAACTCATCACTTCATCGTTATCACGTTTAGGACCTGTTGCTGCACACGAAACAAAAGAAAAACCCATTTTTCGAAGTAAAATATTAAAATAATTAGAAAATAAGCTTGAAAACCTAATTAGGGTTTTGAAAAGGTTATAAAATGACAGAAATAGTAAAAACAAATTAATTTTCACCTTTTTAATTTTGTGTGAGCATTTTACCATTTTTAACTGTGATTTTGTGGAGCTGGCAGCAGACAATCCAGAAGACCAATCGCAAATCCGCTTTCTCCAGGTAAGAGCTCTCATATTTTCTTGCATTTTAAACTATATTTAACTTCCTGCATTCTTGATTTTTTTATGTATTTGGGTAAATTTTGTTGTGGTTTGGCCACGACGGAAAACATAGGTTCTAGGCATAGAGTCACGCCAATCGGCCTAGAATTCTAAAGGGGAGGCACCAATTGGCATTTCTATTTGTAAAATAGTAGTGCCAATCATCGCAGCTAAATTTGGACAAAAAATACTCCTAAATAGCCTGTTTTAAATAGTTTAAAAGTCAATTATGTGACTAATAGAAGCCCCGGTGATGGTTTTGCAGGTAATTAAAAGCCAAAATGGTCATCTAATGGAAGGAAAGAGAGCACTAGGAGGAAGATGAACAAGCCATGGGAAATGAGAGATGCATGCATGCCTTGAGAGGCTGTGGGATTTGAAATTCTTCCTAGCACTGCGTATACGAGCTCAGCTAGAATTACTACAGTATCTGATCAGTGTGTGGGACGCTAATCAAGAAAGGTTTATGATTCACGATCAAGAGTTGGAGATAGAAGTATCTGACATATATTTCATCACTAGATTGTCACAGAGGGGAGCAGCATCGATCCTAACAGGTACCCGTCCCATGGGTGAGAGCATGGGTATGCTAATAGATAGAGTTTGTCCAGGAGCAAAGAAAAGATCGAAAAGCGGGAAAATATATATTCAAATGATATCTAATTTGGCACTAAAGGTAGTGCTGCACATTATAACATGAGCTGCTGGATCTCAGGCCCCTCACGAAGCTACAAAGACATAGCTTCAACTTGCCGTGGATTGTATGACTCCAACCATTTTCAACTAGGCGAAAGTCATAATAATCAATATGAAGCACCAGTTAAAAAATTGCAAGAACGAAAAGCTAAAACAATTTGGATACGGGTCCATCTTGATACTGTTCATCCTAGAATGGTTATCGATATTCAAATTCCAGGAGATGATAGTACCTGCACCACCAGCACGAGAGCCACGGATGGTCCATTGGGCGGAGTTTATGCCTCGATCGGGAGGTGGTCAACATATGTCATGGAAGCCAGAATTCTTCAATTGGCTCCACCGAAAACTCATTGTTGTAGAGGATTGGCCATATACCTCCACTGATGTCATGGGTGATCTGGACCTTCCACTTCCAGAAGGAGAGGATTGGGATGAAGCTTTGGGTAAAAAATCATTTTTTGATTATGATGAGTATTATGATTTTTTTGTTTATATATGTTCTGATATTTATCCATGCATTGCATATGTTGGCCCAGAGAGACCTGCAGGGATATCCCACATAGCACAGAGGGTCCCATGCGATTTCAAGGTGGCCCCTCAAGGTGAGGGAAGCGAGGAAGAGGAGATCCCGCACAACTTGGAGGGACTCACAAGCGGGATCCCAGATTATATGAGATTCGAGGATGTTCCTTGTGCGTGCAGTGAAATGCTATCATTAGCATCCATTGTTTACTAAGGTGGCTTGTGCATGCAGTGACATGCTATCATGAGCATCATGCTGATTAGACGCCTAGGCTTTATTTCTACATATTTTTTGAGATACATGATGTCTTGGGATGTAACCAAAACACACATATTTTTTGAACTTATGATGCACGTGGATGCAAACAATTGATATATATATGCTTATTTTCATGTCTAAATATTATTATGTGAGGATTATGCTTTTACAAATTACACAAATGTCTATCTAATACAATATTGGCTACTGCATTAGTTAACGCATTCATTCTTCTAGGAATATGCTGATATGTGATATAATCAAAATTCCTTTCTAATAAACAAATACACAAATAAAACCTTAAAATACAAGGATTTCTAACAGAGTAATGCCCATTAAGCTGAAGAACAAGAAGATGACAGTCTAAGTTCATAATTAATGCATGGATGTCGAGAGAAATGGCCCCGGTTAAAAGTTTAATGACGACACTGTATTCAACAAAATTGTTTGTTTCTCGTCCTAGACAAATGCCTTGAAGGTTTATCAACTCACCATTAGGATTATAAATCACCCGGGCTGCGGAAGACAGATTACGAGTACTGCGAGAGGCACCATTCACGAAACCAACATAAGGAGTGGCAAACATCTGCACAATAAGCAATGACATAATAAGCAGGAAAATTGATCGCAAAGCACACCAAACCAAAAATTGTACAAAAATGAAAAACACACTTGTGCACAAAACAACATGCACGAGAAACTCATGCACAATATTTTTTGACATACAACCCATTTCTTAGCTGATTCAAAGAATATCCTTCATAATCAATGAGCTCATAGACCCCGTTCTGCAAAACATGCTTAACGATATAGGGCCCATGCCACATGGGTTTGAATTTTCCTTCCCATTTAGTGAAGTATTCGATGGTTACGATAATATAAGCATGCCCCCCAACCGAGTGAGGGTTACACGTCATAAAATTGATGCCCCACTTCGCAAAGGGACCAACAGTAATGACAGGATGGAGGTGAGCAAGTAGCGCGCACATCTTGCACTGGTAAATCTAGCAATTGTGACACTTACAGACAACGACAATGTAGTCTTTAAAAATGGTAGGCCAAAAATATCCAACACGAAGGATTTTTTGTCCAGTAGCATATCCAGACATGTGACCACCACATGCACTAGAATGGCAGTCATTGAGGACTTTTTTAGTTTCCTCAAGGGTTAAACATCGGTGGAGAACATAATCAGCTCCGATGCAGTATAGAGTATCTCTGACTATGTGATAAGGTTGCGAATGATGACGAATGCATCGACGAGCATCCTTCGTCAACTCAAATCAGAAGGTGGAAGTTTGGAGATAAACGATGATATCACCGTACCATGGATCGAGGGTGCTAATCAGAAAAAGAGTGTCCTCCGGAATGCATTCCTCAGAACCAGAGGGAGCAGAGTTAGAAGGTAAAGAGAAAATAAAATTGGCAAAAACCAATAATTTCTTTGATTTGGCGGTAGTGAACTCTAAATCGAACTCTTGGAGGATAACTATCCATTTTGAGTATTCCCCCCCAACAATTGTCGAGTCAATATATAGGTCATGGGGTTGCAATCGGAAATCACGGTAACTGTGCGAAGTAGAATATAATGGAGAAAATGTTGGACGACTTGAACAACAACCAATGCCAATTTCTCGACATGTGCATAACATGTTTCAGTATCGAGAAGATTGCGGCTCAAATAATAAATTACGTGCTCGTCACCATCGTTGTTGTCTTTTACCAGAACCATGGCAATAGTGCTAAATGTGGCAGCCAAGTAGAGGGAATAGTCGCGATGATAATTGGGAGGGTGCAAAAGAGGATCATTGATAATAAATGTCTTTAGTGCATCGAAATACTTTTGGGCAATCTCATCCTAGAGGAACGAGACGCCTTGCTTAAGAAATCACATGAATCCTTTGCCTACTTTAGCATAGTTTGGTATAAAACGGCACAGGAAATTGGCTTTCCCTTGCAAAATTTGAAAGTGATGTAAAAAGGAAGGGGACGGGAGATTAACAATAGCTTCGACCTTAAGAGGGTCGAGATAAATTCTGTCTTTAGAAACGATAGGAGTCTACCAGAATCGACGCAGAAGACACATTTATTTAGATTGAGCTGAATGTTGTAGCGTCTACAGCGAAGAAAGATTTGACGGAGGTGATCTGGGTGGTCCTTATGTTTAGCAGATTGAGCTAGAAGGTCATCCAGGTAAGGTTGAACAATGGGCTTAATATCATGGAAAGCGTATGACATTGCTCGTTAAAAAGTGGCACCATAATTCTTAAGGCCAAAAGGGAGCTTCTTATATGCGAAGGTGCCCCATGGACAGATGAAAGCGGTCTTCTATTGGTTAGTCGGAAGAATATTGATCTGGTTGTAACTAGAGAACCCATCCATAAGGGAAAAGATCTCACTCCCAGCACATTTTTCAATTATCTGGTCAATGAAAGGAGTGGGATAGTTATCCTTAGGACAAGTGCGGTTGATGTCACGGTAATCTACACAGACACAAATAGTACCCTGCTTTTTATCCATGGGTATGATATTAGAAACCCATTATGTTAAGGGGATTGGATAAATGAATCCAGCTTTGAGAAGTTTTTCAACTTCTCCCTTGATGGTGGCTGCCTTTCTAGGGTGCACAGGATGAAGACATTAGCGAACAGGCTCCGCGTCAGGATAAGTAGGGATCTCGTGCACGACTATACTTGGATCGATGTCAGGAATTTATTCGTAAGACCAAGCGAAAATTCCTTGAAACTCTTGGAAGAGACTAGTATAGACCTTGATCTCATAAAGAGAACAAGTCACCCCAATATGGATGTTATCGACAACCCCTGGTTTAAGGGAGATGTCAATAGGCATTGCTTGCGTAATGTTTCCCATGTTACCTTCTACAAAGACTTCATGTGTCAAGATGGGCATCTTAAGCAGATGGGAAGGAGTTTGGGAAGAAACTTTCTCAAGACAAGTAGACATGGCCCCAAGGTCAGGCATAAATGAGGAACGATGATGACTATCGCCCACAGAGGATCCTTGAGAGACATTGTTTCCACGATGGCCTCATCAGTGGGAAATATCTCATTCAAAGGATCAGGAGAATATGAAGCACCAAGTAAAAGGGATTGAGAATACGTGTCAAGAGACACACTCAAAGGAGTATGATCAGAGGGAGGAGGAGCCGAAGCCAAGATAATTTCACAATAATCAATTTCTATTAGGCTTAACGGCATCACATCACCAAACAAATCAACGTGCTCGGGTGAAGGGATGATCCATGGATCAGAAGACGTGGAGATCATGTTGCACTGAGCAGTGTTGGGCGGAGGAAGAGAAAAAAGACTCATAAGAGCGGAATCTTTGAAAAGTCCCAGCCCAATGCTCTCATAAGGTGTAGGAATACGGTTTACATATGGAACGTTGCTCCCGGAGGATGTTGAAGTGAAAAATGACAACTAATCGACAGTGATGATCTTCCCTTCATGTGGAAATACAAAACACGAAAGAGAGTGGACGGATGCATAGCATGGTGTGAATTCAACTATGACTGAGGAGAAGATTATAATTGAGTTTGGCGTCAATGAATTCAACCTCAAAATTGACCATTTTTACTTCCAACGTTATAAGTAAACTAGAGAGAACACCAAGAGGGCGAGATTCCATTCCGTCAAACTCTTCTAACGTGTTTGGAGACTGATTGAGGGCTGGAGAACCAATGAATTTCCAATATGCAGAATACATGATGCAAGTAGATGCACCCTCGTCCATGACCGCTCAATGGATATTCTTTCCATTAATCCCAACTTGGATAATCAGTGCAAGTTGGTGAGGGAGACGCGGAACGAAATTTTCCAAATTGAAAGTGATAAGGCTGGAATCGGCGGGGTCAACCCCTCTGATAGCGGATAGCAAAGCCTTCCATTGTGACGGAAAAATATGAAGCACTTCCAATGCATACATAGCGGATGGTGTCTACGACAAATCCTCAACAATACTGTAATGCTGAGCGGCACGGGTGTTTGGGTTATAAAATGACTTACGGAGTATGCCTTTAGAAGGTGGTCATACAACATGCTTAGGATTAGGCCTTTAGATATGAATAGGGCTAGAATAAGGTGGGGGAGGAGGACCATCGACGATCTCTTTTCCCGCTGTCGGACGTGGTTCGTTATAATCTTTCGATATGGTAGCAATAGAGATGGGTGTAGCACCATTCATCATGAAAATTTTAGAGCCAAAAGGGGCCGAGGAATGATGTTTCTCCACCATCTAATTTTGCTGCAATGGGAATGGTTCTTTAAGGATAGCCGTAGTGCCTTGAGTTCCTTTGAGCAGTCGACTCACCTTGGCCTATCGAGGACAATCCTTGGTGTAATGCTCATCGTAAAAAAATAGACAAGGATACTTCGGTTTACGTTTCGAGCCATCATCAACCTTAGGTTTCGAAGAATCCCGTTTTGGGGCATCAGCTTTGGATTTTCCTTTACCCTTCTTCTTACCTTTGGAAGCATTATCCGCCGGAGTGGACTGGACGGCATTCACTTTCGTTGTCTTACTAGGATTCAGAGGTGGATGAGAAGCAGTATTAGTGGAAGAAGTATATTTTTTCTTCGCAGGATTTAGAGAAGACTTATGAGAATTCTGAGACACAGAACCAATGATATCATCAACAGATGGCGTCACCGGTGCTTTGGTAGTTCCATGTCGTGGAGCATCAGGAAAGAGTTCATACAATGTGTCGGATTGAGAGTACACGAGATCGAGTTACTGGGCATGAGCGATGGCTTGTTCCTTAGTAACACATGCCCCCATAGCGATGTCCTTAGCAATCAGACTGATAAAAGAGGTAGTGAACCAATCAGTCAGAAGTTCATCAAGAATCTCAAACTTGATCAAACGATGATGCCACCTCCATTCATGAATATGATCGAAGATATGAGTAACCGGATCCTATTTCAAGGATGTTAGGAGGTGTGTTCCAGTTTCATAATGAAATGGTAACTGAAAGTGTGTGAGAAATTCCATGGTGAGAGAGTTGAAATCTTGAAAGACGTCATGGGAAAGTTCAATGTACCACTTTGCAACGGTAGCAGTGAGAGTCTTTTGGAGAAGACGTAGCCGAATTGAATCATCAAACCAAGAGTTAGAAGAGCACCAAAGATGGTATGTCATAACATGTGCTTGGGGGTCTTCGTCGGACTTGCCTTCAAATTTGGGACAATCTCCAGGGATTTTAGTCGGAACTGGAGACTAATATGGATTATGAAGGATAGGATCATTCCTCAACTTTGACACAACAGGAAGTTCCAGCGTAGAAAGAAAGGGAAATTGTGGATTGAAAGGCATTGTAGGCCTTTGATAAAGACTAGTATTGGGATTCCAACCAAGTTGGGAGAAATTCTGACCCCGTATCTCCTGTCCTGGAGGATTTTTTCCATAGGGGTTATAACTCTGATAATTTTGTCCATACACTGGTTGAGGACCAGGATATTGATTCTGAGTAAACCACTGAGGTCTTGCCTGAGAAACATATGGATTTTGTTGCAGAATGTAAGCAGTGCCTTAGGGCGGACCTTGTACCATTGAAGATTGAACTTGAGGAATAAAAGGCGGGCCCTGAGGCTGCACAGGCTTCCCCTGGGGTGCAAGTTGAACTAGATGCTACAGTTGAACATGCTAACCGTCAGGTGCAGGTTGGCCTGGTTGTTGGGGTTGGACAGGTTGTCCCTGGGGTGGAGGTTGGCCTGGATGCTGAGATCCACCGGGTTGTCCCTGAGGTATAGGTTGGCCTGATGGTTGAGATGAGCTAGGTTGCCCTTGGAGACTAGGTTGGCCCGGCTGAGCAACAGAGGGTTGACCTTGCTGTACAAAATTTGGGCCTTGCTGAATGTAAGGTTGGTTCTTTTGTGTTAGGTAAATTGACTTGCACTTATAGTCAAGTTTGACTGAGTTAAACAGTGATGGTTTTGGGGCACATGGTATTGTGCACCCATGGTTTTAAGCTCATGGTATTGCATGTAATGGAGCCTATAAAAGGCTCGGAGGACTTCATTGTAATGAAAGTTCTGGATGTGAGCGGTGAAGGCTCACTTGCCTAGATTGGCCAGGGTTTTGGCTAAGGCTAATGAAATTTCATTAGGATGAGTTTTCCCCGGAGTTTGGGGTTTTTCTTGGTTAAACATATGTGTTTATTGTTTATGATTTGTTGTTGGTTATGTTTAATTGTTCCTCTTAGTAATTAGTTAATATTCTTCAGTAAATGTTTCTTCATTTGGTATCAGAGCCATATTTGGCTTCAGAGGGACACTTTTGTAGCCAAGGGTTTTATTGGCCTATGAATGGAGAAATCAATGCAGCCTTTTTCAGATGTGGCCATACGGAGCATGGTGTTGCTAGGTTTTAGGAACTATCTGATTAATTGATTCCATGGGGAATTCCATGGAGGGTTTCTCAATGGAGAAAGAGGACAATGGTGCTACCACAACCTAGATCTAGCAACTAGCAGTAATAAGAAGTTGGTCCGAGAAATTCAGAGATGAGAGGACAGTTATATTAAGAGAGCAACAAGGGTAAAAAAAATAAAAAAATAAAAAAAATTAATTATTATAATGGAGTTAATTTTTGCATGTAAATTGGCATATTGTTGTAAGACCTGGTATGGAATGTGTATCCCTGGGTAATCACTGGTAAATTCTGGGTTAGACCTAGGTGATATGGGGGGATGTCAAGTTAACAATTACCCTGGGTAAAAATTTGAGGGTGGAGGAGCTAGAGTGAGCGGGGTTGTCTCATTTAGAAGTTTTGGCTGGATTTAGTCAGGAAACCCCAAGTCAAGTTTAAGGGGGGAATGTTAGGTAAATTGAATTGTGATTATAGTCAAGTTTGACTGAGTTAAAAAATGATGGTTTTGGGGCACATGGTATTGTGCACCCATTGTTTTAAGCTCATGGTATTGCATGTAATGGAGCCTGTAAAAGGCTCAGAGGACTTCATTGTAATGAAAGGCCTAGATGTGAGCGGTGAAGGCTCACTTGGCTGGATTGGCCAGGGTTTTGGCCAAGGCTAATGAAATTTCATTAGAATAGGTTTTCTCCAGAGTTTGGGGTTTTTCCTAGTTAAACATCTATGTTTATTGTTTATGATTTGTTGTTGGTTATGCTTAATTATTCCTCTCAGTAATTAGTTAATATTCTTTGGTAAATGTTTCTTCATTTGGTAACAGAGCCATATTTGGCTTTAGAGGGACGATTTTGTAGCCAAGGGTTTTATTGGATTGTGAATGGAGAAATCAAGACAACCTTTAGCAGATGTGGCCATACGAAGCATGGTGTTGCTAGGAAATAGGAAATATCCAATTGATTGATTCCATGGGGAATTCCATGGAGGCTTTCTCAATGGAGAAAGAGGACAATGGTGTTGCCACAGCCTAGACCTGGTGACTAGCAGTAATAAGAAGCTAGCTCGAGAAATTCAGAGATGAGAGGACGGTTATATTAAGAGAGAAACAAGGGTAAAAAAAAATAAAAAATAAATTATTATAATGGAGTTAATATTTTCATGTAAATGGGCATACTGCTGTAAGACTTGGTATGGAATGCGTACCCCTGGGTAATCACTGGTAAAGTCTGGGTTAGACCTAGGTGATAGGGGGGATGTCAAGTTAACAATTACCCTGGGTAAATTGACTTGCGATTATAGTCAAGTTTGACCAAGTTAAGCAGTGATGGTTTTGGGGCACATGGTATTATGCACCCATGGTTTTAAACTCATGGTATTGCATGTAATGGAGCCTATAAAAGGGTCGTAGGAAATGTGAGCGGTGAAGGCTCACTTGGCTGGATTGGCCAGGGTTTTGGCCAAGGCTAATGGAATTTTATTAGGATGGGTTTTCCCCGAAGTTTGGGGTTTTTCCCGGTTAAACATATGTGTTTATTGTTTATGATTTGTTGTTGGTTATGTTTAATTATTCCTCTTAGTAATTAGTTAATATTCTCTGGTAAATGTTTCTTCATGTTGCACAAAAGGTTGTCCCTGGGATGGATAGGTTTTCCCCTGGGGAACATAAGACGCTCCCTGTTGAACATGATGTTGACCAGCAAGACCATAGGATTGACCCTGTTGGACTGAAGGTTGTCCCTAGAAGGGTTTTCCTTGTGAACCATAGGGTTGTCCCTATAGGTACGTGAACTGGTTGGGGTAAACCAAAATTTGAGGCATTTGAACATACAATGGACCTTGTGGGTGAGGCCCATAGTGATAGATGTAATTTCCATGCTAATCGTAGTAATGCAGAGGATTAATGGGATATTGAAACTGCTGAGAACCCTGGGGGAAGTAATTATGTTGTTGAATGGCCATCATATACTGGTCGTATGTCAAACCTCTAGGAATAGGATTAGAGGAGATAGGTGCACTACCGGTAGGTTGTTCGACTCCTGATACATGAGGCTGTGATCCACTCATGGCGGGTCCAACAGGTATCGCGGAAGAAATAGGAAGTGTCCCATGACCAGCAGAAGATGGTGGTAATGACAAAATCACACTAATAGACGGTGCAGATGAAGCCACACAAACAGTGGGCTTGGTTGGGACAAACGTAATGATCATCAACGTGATGGGATTCGAGGGGGATGGACTCAATACAAATGACCCCTCTGAGGGAGCCGATGTACCTGACCATATTGGATTCTGATACAAAGATGTAGCACCAGAAATCATCTGACTCAACGAATGATAACTAGCCAGGAGAGTGGAAGGCTATGAGGAAGGTTGACCCGAGACATAAGGAAAATTCTCCGGAGGGAATTGATATTGTCTCGTACAAACATAAGTCTCTTCACTACTAACAAGACTCGTGGCATCCATGTTGGATGCAGACTTGTTGTCGGCGAAAAGACGACGAGCAGTGGCAAGTAAAGCACGTGTTAATGGCGATGCAAGTAGTTCCAAGGGTAAAGGAAGATATTCTTCCCTGAAAGAGGCCCAAACGTCCAGAGGTTGCCAATTGATATCAAATGGTTCCTTAGGAGGAGATTGAGTGGCAAGAGGTTGAACACTCGGAATAATAACATGCCATTAACCTAAAGTCATAGCAAACTAAGATTTCCTCGAAGAAAATTTAGGAGAAGGATCTTCACTACGAGGTAATGAAGGGGACGACGAAACTGGTGGTTCTGCCACCGTGACTTTGTCTCAAAAACAAGAGAGAAAAGAGATGATAAATTCAAGTCTTCAAGATCAATCACTAAGGAATTACTTATGAACAAGCCAAGAAAATAACTTTAATGGGCGTGTGATCATCGGTAATTAATTTTATGACACTGAAACAAAACTCTACCTTTTCATATTTTAAGAGTCGAGAAAAAGGGAAAAAGATGACTCTAGTCACTTTCAGGTTGAACGAGCTCGAAAGGACAAGTTCTCGATGATATTTTCAAATTTTAGAGTGTCACGGAAAGATCAAAATGAATACTCAAGAAATCTAAGAAAGAGGGTGTACCAAGCTCTCGTGAACTACAATATACACCTTGGTGATGAAATGAAAGAGAAATTACCAAGGAATTAACGTACGTGTAGGCAGTATCCCCGAATGATGTTTTCGGTGTATAACGGTTATAGGGCGAAAGACTCGGCTTCCTATGGATAAAGGATTACAACCTATGAGGGTCTCCCTTTATATACTCGATGGTACGGGGAGCACAAGTCTGTGCTAGTGCTGTCTAATGCCAGATGGCGAACGACAACTACTAGGTTTAACAACGTCGGAACACGTCACTAGCCTAGACCTATAAATGTGAGCGTTAAGTTTCAATGCTTCCTTAGGTTGATTGAGTTCATTTTAAATGTTATCTTGAAATTATGTTCTAGTTTCAAGGCTTTACCGAATGTAATCTCGAATCTCTAATGCACAACTATATGAGAAAGAATATCATTCCGATTCGATGAACAACTAGCTAAGAGAGGGATAGAAGTCCACAATGAAGCAACAGTAAATCGAATGCAAGAATAACTTTTCCTAATGTTCCTAACACAACCAAATTAGAAAATGAAAGGATTTTCTCTTGTTGTTCACTTTTTAATGAGAAAGCTACTAATGCAAAAGACTACTTTTCATTTTCAAACCAAAATAAAAAATGCAAATTTTGTTCTTTTAGATGAATGAGAAGAAATAATGCACTATTACACTAAAAGGACAAAATGAATATTAGTTTTGAGCAACTCGAATGAAATGATAAAAAATGAAGAGACTAGTCCAACATGAATGTAAAACACACTCAAAACAGGCATGCATTCCTTCATGCAAAAAGAGGAATTTCAAATCGACTCAGTGAGCAATGTGATCTATTCTTAGGGTGAGAGATGGAAGGTCAAACCGACACCAGGATGACAGTTCAACGACCCAACAACATGTAGATTCGAAAGAGAAGACTAAGCAATTAGTGAACAAGCTAAAAAGACAAAAGACTAGACTGACTCATACATAGCTCAGAAGCTCAGTGAACATGTGGCTGAACAAGCAAACAAGGACGCCTAGAAAACCTAGGATGGAAAGCCACAAATGATCAAATGAGAGGCAATCAACTGAAGAGAATGAGATAGGGAAGTCAAAAAAAATCCAAGTGAACTAATTCATAATGGAAAAACCAATCCATAGGGTAAGATGCACTGGAAAACTTAGGGAAGAGGCATAAATCCCAACCTACAGGATTCAACGTGATTGTTAAGTTGTAATCCACGCTGAATAAGGGAAAGCACACCTACAAAACAGGAAACTCGCGCCAATCGGCTCAACTGTTAAGGAAACAACAGTGCCGAGCTAGAAAACCAAGGAAAGGAGAAAAAGCCACTGAGGAAAAGCCAGACTTAGCACTCTGAGAATAGGTATGATGGTTGGAAACAGTCAAAAAATAAAAACACAATAGAAAAGCGGTTATACGACCAAAGTCAGACATACAAGAAAAATGCTAAACGAACAACGAGAGATGACAGACATATTGTTCCCCAGTAGAGTCGCCAACATGTTGAGCAGGAAAATCCCCTCTGCGGACAGAGGTGATCCCTCTAGAACTAGGGTGGGTCTAGCAACAAGGGAACATGCTGGACTTTCAAATTCCTAGCTTATAAATGAAAGATGAACTGGGATAGATATCCTACCTCGGTCCAACGCCTTTTTCGTGACATGTAGCAGCGATCCTCCGATCTTTGTCTTCACACGTCATGGTTCGTCAATGATGATGTTCGCACACCTACACAAAGATCAAGTGAATGATGGCAGCATACAAGAATATACCTTCATTTACAGCTACTCGATTGGTCAAGGAGAATCAAACATTTTGCATATAATTGAACACAAAATTGGAACCAAAAAATAGTCATGTATTATTGATAGAGAAAAGAATTTTACAATGTTAATGCCTTGACGTTGCAGGCCTCCTTCGACGGTTTCAGTCAGGCACGTCTCAAGTATTCATTCGGGATTGGACTCGATGAGGCAATGGGCCTAAACTCTCTCTCAACAATGGATTCTTCTCTGCCTTCTTCTACACACTAGCTATAGTAATGACTGTTCAGCTAGTTGAATCAATGTGAGAAGGAAGAATTTATAGAAGAGGAGGAGGTGGTTTGGAATCCCACATGAGGTGGAGGAGAGGTCTATCCCTTTGGGGAGTTTCACAATTGTAGGAAAAAATGGGCCAAAGGGAGAAACTCGACGTTATTCAGTCGAACAAATCATGATGACTCCACTCACGAAGTTGTTAAGCATAGAAACTTCGTTTCTATTTTAAAAAACTTTTCAAAAATATATCGGCACAGGTGCCCTTCTGAGACTGAGCGCCGAAGGGCATGGGGCCCAGTATTAATTTCTCCATTGGCGCGATGCCATAACCACCTACCAGCACCGACCCAAAATCATATGTTTTTGAAGGTTTGCTTGAGGAATGACCTGTTAAACACACACATGGTGTATGAGGAAAACTAAACACACACATAGAAAGATAGGAATTCGTTGCATCTTTATTACACATAGATGTACATTTATAATACAATGGTGTGATGCTTGGATTCATCTTCCAAGGTCACTTGGACTCCTTTGTGACTCTTCGCCTTCCACACCTACCCATGGAGGATTAGGTGTTCAACATTCCCCCCTTAATCCGAAGGGGTATGTGTGAGTACAAGAAGAGAGTTGTAATACAAATCTGCAAAGTATGCATGGCAACACTTAGGATGGATCAAATCTCTGAAATATTTTCCAAAAGAGGTGGTTTAAGGATGACCACCAACACTGGAACGCAACGCTTATTGCAGTTCCCGAAACTCTTCCAAAACTGGCAAGAAGCTGAAGTCTTCTGCTAGAGGAAGTGTTCTAAAAGAGGAAGAATATCAACCTCACATGGATGGTTTAAGGCTGTCCATCAACCAAAGGCATGCTCATGGGAATCTGTGTCTCTGGCTACAACTATGAATATGGAATAACAAATTGTGGCTCAGACTCACTTGAACTGTTGTGTCTTTGGCTACAACTCTGAATATGGAATGAGAGATTGTGGCTCAGGCTCGCTTGATGTGGCGTTGAAGCTTGTAGATGACCACCATTTCCCCCCCTGTCAGGTACAAGGTGAGATGATTGTGAAAAATCAACTACAAGATTGTTCAATATTCTAGAACAAGTTTTGACATGCGACTTAAACATCTTCTTGGTTGTTGATGCCCATTGCCAAGAAGTGATCCATCCAAGATGAATCTTTGTTCTTGCAGAAGGCTTGTTTGTGAAGCATCTGTGTGAAGAATGGTTGTGCCAACCACAATGCTTGCATGGGTGAAGATCAAAATAGTTTCATAAGGCCAACTCGATCACAGTGTTTGCATTTTACAATCTGTTGTTGTTGTGGAAGTGGAGTAGGATCTAGAACAACTGCAGGTGAATTGTCATAAATAAATCTGGCACTCTGAAATTTGATGGGCTTGGAGTAGTCTGGAATATGAAAGGAAAACTCCTTGTCATATCCAAGATCAGTTTTGTGCTTGTTGTGGACAAGCTCTTCCCAAGGTCTGATGATGGGCTTGGGAAGTGCAGACTGAGTTGTTGCATTTGCATGTAACTATGCTCTTGTACAAGGAACTGAATGTGAATTGGCTGCAACTTTATATTCTTGCTTCTAATGAGAGTCCTTCTCAATGTTCTGAACAGAAATAGGTTCAAAATGATGACTCTTTTGCTGAAGTTCATCTTGCTGAAGCTGAGATTCCAACTGCAAAAACTCAATCTTTTCTTGTGCATCTTGCAAGCAAGTTTGAATATTAAAAAGAGCGTTCTTGCTCATTTTTACCATATCATGAACACAGGAATGAATGAGTTTATTCAACAACTCTAATGCATCATTGATTTAGCCATTTTTCTCAACAACTCAGGCTCAAGAAATAAAGGGTGTCGGCTTCAACCGATAATGCACCCGTTTACAATGTGATTCAAATTATTTTCAAAAGAATACAAGTGACTTCAAAGAAGTATACAAAAATTTCTCAAAAACTCAAAGTTGTACTTCAAACACTGATTGCAAATATGAAGAAGCAATATCCACTCTTAATGTTAGTACAATTCTGCAAATATTTTGTAAATGTGTAGCAAAAATCTACTGTGCAATAACCCTTTAAGGCAACTGGTTTCTCTCTTCTTCAAAGAGCTGTTTTACACCAACAACAACTCAAATCAACAAAAGAAGGAGATTAAAAAACTTTGATGTTCGATCTTGTTGTACTGCTTCACAATAAAGACTAAGAGAAACTCCAAAAATCAGAAACTTTGTGTGGCCAAACTATGAGTGAATGCCACTATTGTTTTGAGAATGATGCCCAATTTACAACTTGTCTTCACATTGTAAAACTCTTTGATAAAGTCACCCTTCTATATATGCCACAAATCACAAACTTCACTTTCCACTATGTATACAATCCATTTACTCATATGCCATTTCCTCTCTCTCTACTGTATTTTCTTTTTCTTTTTTTTTTTGAAAAAAAAAATTAGGGAAAAACAGAGGTATTAACTGGGGGAGGTTTTATCTGGGAGAGGTGTTTACTGGGGGAGGTGTTTTCCGAGGGAGGGTTTATCTAGGGAAGATTTATTGGGGAGGTGTTTTCTGGGGAAAGGTGAAACTAGGGAAGGTATATCTGTTAAAAAAAAAAATTTAATTAAAAAAGGTCGAATTAAAAAATCAAAAAAGGGAAACAAGGAGAGGGTCGTGGGAAAGGGGAAGGGCGTATGGGAAGAGAAGTGAGTGGGAGTGGGCGGGGAAGGGTGAGGGAGGGTGGTGAGGTCGAGAGGGAGCGAAAGGGTTTGAAGAGGGGGCGTTCTGTGTGAAGGTCGAAGGCCGAGAGAGGGAAGGGGACTGGTTGGGAAAATATGGGAAGGCCGAAGGCCGAGCTTGAGGGCACGAAGTTGAGGGCGTTGGGATGGTGTTGGGGAGTATTGTGCAGAGAGCGTGTGGATAGGGGAAGCAAGGGGGAGCGGGTTCAGTGTGAAGAAGGGATGGGTAGAGAGTTGGGAAGGGGGCGGGTTGGGGGAGTGGGATGGGAGAGCGTTGGGAGGGGCAGGGAAGTACAGGAGGGGGAGGCCGAGGGGAGGGGTGGGAGTGATGGGAGGGTAGACGGAGATGGGGTGAGCGGTGTGAGGGGTCGGGTGAGGTGGAGGGTATTGAGGTCGGGAGGGAGGGAAGGCCGAGTGGAAGGGTGAGGGGGTTGGGGGTAAGTGCAGGGGCGAGGGGGCCGTGGGTTGAGCGAGGCGGAGGGTGGAAGGGGATGGGTTATGGGCTATGAGAGCAGAGGGGAGACGGGGCTGTGAGGAAGTGTGCAAGTGAGGGGGGAAGAAATAAGGGGGTATGGGTGGGTATGGAGTGAACAGGGGCCGAGCGGGGATGGCCGAGGGCAAGAGATGAGGGGTGAGGGGGTCGGGTAGAGTTGCAGTGTGGAGGGCGAGGGGGTTGGGGAGTGTGGGAAGGCCGTGAGGGCTGTGGGTAGTGTAGAGGGCCGAGTGGAGTGAAGCTGACGCAGAGAGCGGAGGGGTGGAGAGGGATGAGGGGGATGGGGAGATGATATGCGGGTAGGCGGGTGAGTGAGGAGAGTGCAGGGCCGTGAGGGCCGAGCATGCTGCTCAGAATTTTTTTTATTTTTTTTAAACTATAAAAGATATAGCAGAGAATTGCAGAGGGTGAGGGTAATAGCAGAATTTTTCAGGAAATTTCCAGCAGAAGAATTTGTAGGAAACTGTCAGTCAAAACTCAAAAAAATTTCCAGTAGAAAATATTTTTTTTTCCAGCAGCAGAGAATTGCAGAATTTCACAAATGTACAGCTTAGCAAGAATGTGCAGAATTTTGCAGAATTTTTTCAGTAAAAAACCCATAATTTTTTTTTGAAACCCACTTTAAACGACATTTTTCCAGCAGCTCTCCAATGTACAGAAATTAAAAGTAGGCAGAAATTGCAGGAAAAATTCATAATTTTTCTTTTCAGAATGGAAAAATGGCAGGAGCAGTGAAAAACCTGCAGAGTTTAAGATGCAAAACATTGATCTTCACAAAACTAATTTCTGAATGCTGTAAAAGATTTTTGAATGCTGCAAAGATGACTGCTGCAAAAAATCTCTAAGTGCTACAAAAATGACCAAATTTTTTGCAGATTTATGCAGGCCACAAAACAAAATGGCTCACACACGGTTGAGATGGTTATGAACATATCAAATCTGATACCATGTTAAACACACACATAGTGTATGTAGGAGATAAACACACACATAAAAAGATAGGCATTCATTGCATCTTTATTACACATAGATGTACATTTATAATACAATAGTGTGACTCTTGGATTCATCTTCCAAGGTCACTTGGACTCCTTTGTGATTCTTCGTCTTCCACACCTAGCCATGGACGATTAGGTGTTCAACATGACCAATAGAGAATATGTTCTTGACATGCCAAATGATGCAATGACACTTACAACAAAGTATGACAATACATAGAAGTCACTGAAATGGTCCTCCAATGTTCAGGATGGGGATTGCAGGGACAATGAAAATTTTTTGTAACATCGACCTGCCAAGAAATCCCAAATGAATGCCCTTAACACAGTAAATTAAACCCTTGTCTGGAAATAAGAAAATTTTGAGCCAGCTAGGGTGATTTCAAGAACCACAAAAATTGGGTTTCCTACTAGGGTGAAAATGAGTCCCATCGAAGTTAGGAAGAGGATCTCACCTGAAATCCCCAGAAAGCTTGCTTGAGTTTTCGATCAAATCAGAGAAAGATCAAAATTATTCATATCCTCTTCTTTATTTCCTTCCTCCTTTTAAAGTGCTTGAATGTCTAAGAAACTACTAGCAAATTCTAGGGCGTTTATTTCCGTGGGGGCGAATACCATATTCTCCCCCTTTATTATTTATTTAATCTAGTCAAATTTTTAAGGTCAATCGGTTGGCGATATTATAGTCCTCCCCACCCAAAATTTCTTGCCCTCAAGCAATTTCAATGTTGGATGTTGCAATATTTTCTCTCCTTCCCAGGTAGCGTGTTTCGCTGGAAAATATTTCCACCGCACCAGATATTCTAAGATGGTCCTGCTTCGAAGCTTACTTTCTAGAACCTCCAACACGACTTCTCGAACTAATTGAAGATGACCCTCCTTATCTAATGGGGGTAAATCAGGTGATGATTTGATGTTTTCCCCTACTTCCTTCTTCAGATAAGAAACATGAAATATGCTATGAATTCTACTTTCTGTTGGAAGCTCTAATTCATATCCTACTTCTCCTATCTTTTGGATAACTCGATAAGGTTTGTAGAACCATGGCTTCAATTTTTCCGCTCCTTTCTACTTCAATGAAGATTGTTTGTACAATTGTAGTTGGAGGTATAGTACATATCTCACTTCGAAACTTCTTTCTATCCTTTTTCGATCTGCATATAACTTCTGTCGATTTTGAGTTGTCTATAGATTATCCTTGAGTTCCCGGAGAATATCCTCAATTCCTTGGATCCAATCCTTGGCTAATGGTGCACTATTATCTCCAAATGTTGTGTCTTCGAAATACAATGCCTCATATCCATATAAGGCTCAGAAGGGTGATGATCCCTATGGACATATGATAAGTAGTGTTAGAGAAATATTCTCCTAAATACAAAAACTTGGCTAGTGCATGCATAATTTCCAACATTTCTTTGTCATAAATGGAATAAGAACGCTCATAATCCTTGAGCTTCCTACTCTCAAAAGCAATTGGATAATGATTCTCTATTAAAACAAGCCCAATTTTTTCCACAGAGGCATCACACTCTAATACAAATAGTTGGGAGATGTATGGCAAGGATAGAAATGGGCATGAACTCATCACTTTATCCATTTGCTCAAATGTTTCCTGTGTTGTCTCTATCCATACAAAGGCTCCCTTTTTAGTTAGGCCAGTAAGGGGTGTTTCCAGCTGTGAATATCCCCTAACAAATCTCCTATAATAAGTACAAATACTCAAGAAGCTCCTTAATTCTGTTACATTTTTGGGAGTGGACCAATTGAGAATGGCTTTGATATTCTCTTGGTGTACTTTGATGCCTTGGGCTTCGATTTTGTGACCCAGATATAACACTTTTGTCATGCCAAACTCACATATGGAGATTTTGGCATAGAATTGCTGTGCCTCTAGTATTCCCAAAACCTCATCCAAATATTATAGATGCTCCTCCCATCTTCAACTGTATATCAGGATGTCATCGAAGAAGACCAAAACAAATTTGTATAGTTTCTTGTTAAACACATGGTTCATACATGATTGAAATGTGGCTAGGGCATTGGTCAGTCCAAAATGCATCACTAGGAACTCATAGTGTATAGCGACATCTGAAAGCCGTCTTTGGAATGTCATGTTCTCAAACTATGATCTAGTGATAACATGAGCAGAGGTCAATCTTTGAGAAGTACTTGGCCCATTTTAGTTCATCCATCAGCTCATCGATCCTGTGGATAGGGTATTGATTTTTTATGGTCTTCTTTTTCAGCACCTAATAGTATATACACATCCTTAGGGATCCATCCTTTTTCTTGACCAATACTATGGATGAAGAAAAAGGGCTTGAGCTTGGTCGAATACGTCCTAGTGCCAAAAACTCCTGGATTGATTTCTCTATCTCATCCTTATATGCTTTAGGATGTCGGTAAGGGGTAGTGATGACAACTTGGACCCCTTCCTCTAGTTCAATGAAGTTCTCAAATCCCCTATTCGATGGTCATCTTGGTGGTATATCTCAAAAAACCTTCTGGTGCTTTTGCATTGAATGCCATGATGTTAGGGGGATACTCCCTATGTTTTTATGTTGGTTTCTTCTCCATGATTCAACATTTCACAACGTATATGATATTGACATGTCAAAGATCTTCCCCATCCTGTTAGATGTCACAATTTTGGGTAGGTATGAATTCATCCCTCTCAACATCACCTTCTTACCATCTGGACCTGCAAATGCAAATTCCAAGTCTTGATAGTTCAATATATGTCCCAATTGAATATAGCCATTGAACCCCTAATACTACATGGGAGTATGGAAAATCCACAACAAAAAAGTTATACGTAACCGTGTAGTTCCCCATTGTTAGACTCATATTAGGAACTATTTTAGTGCATGGCCTGCGATTGTGTTCCTTCTTTCTAGGAATCAAAACTATGAATCCTCCAAATTCTTCAATTTCCAATCCTCTTCTAGCTACAAATTCTCCATCAATGAAGTTGTGGGAGGCCCCAACATTTATCAACACGGTCAACTTTTATCCTTGTATGGTGCCCCTGACCCAAAGAGTGTGGTATCTTGGGACCCCTATAAGAGAAGAAATAATCCCTTCTTGGGTCTCCTCCTGTACTACCCCCATACCTTATGATTCTCCTTGATTGGGCTCTGGATCCTCTTCTTTGTCTTCGCTCTCAGAAAATAATTCAATATAGTGGGCCTTTCCCTTAATACATCGATGCCTTGGTGCTCAAGGTTCCTGACAAGAGAAGCGTATCCTTCTCCTCCTGAGATCCTTCTTGGTTTCATCGTCCAAATCGCTCTTCCTTGATGACTCCCTTTGTTGTTGCCTCACTTATTTTCCCTTTTGAGGAATAGTTTCTTTGGGTAGGGAATTGGCCTTTGGTACCACATTCTGCATATCCCTTTCCCTACTAATTGTGTATTGCAAGGTCACGAGTTGGTAGGATCTGACCCATCCTCGCAGGGGTTCTGACAACCCTTCTACGAACAACATGACCATCCTAGCCATTGAGAGGTCGGTGAACATCATTGAAAGTATCTGAAATTTAGCGATATAAGATTCAACTCTTCCTGTTTTTCAGAGTTGGGTTAGCCCTCGGAAGTATAACTCAGGGTCCTTCCTGTCAAATCTCTCTATCAATCTCTGTATAAATTCAATATAAGAGATTATGTTTTCATGTCCTAGAGTGATCATCCCATTTTTCCACCATTCGTGTGCTTCTCCATCAAGATGAAGCATGTAATATTTAATGACATCTCTCTCATGCATGGGATTAAGCTAGAAATATGTATCCATCTTCCACCCATGATCTTGTGGAACACTTTGTTGATCCATTAAAGTAAGGAAGAGTTACTTGCCCACAATATTTTGTAGATCCTGGTTTGGCCAAGGCCCCCCTATATGTTTTTGACTTCCTTTTGCTCCTCATGAAATAATACTCACTAATGATTAAAGTTTCTTTTACGTTGGGGGGAAACGTATTATATTCCTTCATCCAAGTTGCAACTGTATCCGCAATTGGTGGAGAGTCTTGCTCCCTGGAGGAATCATCCAAGAATGGAGCCATAGTGGGTATGCAGAATGGGTTGCTTCAAATGTTATTGCCACCTAAATGAGAGTCACCTTCCTCGTTATTTATTTGCAAGTTAGGCTGTCCGATTTTCAATTTGAGAAGTTCCACAACTGTGTCTTGAGTGGAGGCAATCTTTTGTAATGCATTTTCAAGCTTGGTACTTTCGTGATCACCCATCAGTTTGTGTAACTCTCCCGACTCTCCTTGATCTTCAATAATGATCTCTTTATTTTTCCCTCCTTGAATTCTAGCCTTTCATCCTTTCCAACCTATAGAAATCCCTTTTTGTTTGGCTTTTCTTGGAATCCCATAGTTTCCCAAGATGTTGGCTTTGGTACCATTGTAAGATTCCAATGACAAAAAAGTATGGAAATATAAAAGAAAATATTCCACAATTCTCCAATGCCCAACCCTTATTTCATTTCATTTTATTAGAGGCGAGAATAAAGGCGAGCCTTATTTCCTGGGCTATACATTATTAAATGTGGTGGGACATATACTGCACACCGTTAGATTTAAATCCACCCCATTTAATAACTTATAGCTCTGAAATAAATTTGGCCGAGAATAAAGACTTAATAAATTAAAATACCCAAGAAGGTTCATTTCACTATCATAACTCATCATGCGAATGTAATGTCACAAAGCATGAGAACGTAATTACGCTACACCCACGTTTCATTCTAGGGTGACAGTCTTGATATTTTCTCGTTGCAGGTGAGTATATTATGGGGCGAATTCCAATACCATGCCATTGAAACTTATTTTAAATTGTGGCAACCTTCAAACAACTGCAATCCACCAAGGGATAGATGGTCAACCACTCCTGATCATAAAAATGGATCCCATGCGCTCCTTCTTTGACTGGTGGTGTAGTTGATTAGTTGATTGAGGACCCTTGGAAGCGACATGAATATCCTTTCAGCCCTTACCTTAGGTATCTAGCACTCTGCAACTTCTGCAATCCTTTCTTTGGGTGTGGCCACACTTTTTGTTGTCAAGAGCTTTGATCCATTGTTGCCTGACCCACTCAATTGCAATTCCCCATGACCCAAGTGACCCTGCCTAGTTGGTAAAAATCACAACTGTTGACTTGAGCGACCAAATTGACCATTGTGCTTGCAAACCCACGACTCTTTGTGTGAAGATGAGGATCTCTGGTACGTTGAGGGTTGTGGTAGCTTAGATCTGGCTTATCGGCCTCAACAACAACTTCATATTAGTTATGATGCGACCAAATGGATTTGTTGGTGTACATGCACCTAGATTAACTTTAGTTCAACTCTAGAAATTGCATGCAATGTGCACTTGTTTTTAGCTAGTAAACTCGAGTGCTTACATGCGATGTGCATGTGACTTAGTTAGTTAACTTACTGCTTGCATGTGGTGCATGTTCATATTAGCAGAACATAAAGCACACTTAGCTTCAGTTAGCTTTAACTATCCATAGTTATTGCATGTACAACTAAGCTTAATTTAATTGCTTTATATATTGATTCTCAACCAAATATTGATGAATCAATTTCATTCTCAATTCTAATTGTTTTTCTTTTTCAACTTGGCAAGTTTGTGCAATTATTCTTCAACTAGATCCATATTTGTGCTCTAATAATTTTACATGGTATCAGAGCTACAAGGGTTTGGAGAAGTTGCATGAATAATTTTTTTGCAGGTTTGAAGAGCATAGAATTGGAAATTGTTTGAAGATTTGATTTGCAGATCCAAATATTAGAGAATTTGCCGCAATGGAGTTCTCATCTTCAACGATTCTGACTCCATACAATTACCATGAATGGAAGCCAATGATTTTTCTTCATCTTAGGAGCAAAGGCTTGTACCAAATAGTCATGGGAATTGAGACAGAACCAATCTCAGAGGATGAGAAGTCAGATTGTCTTAACAGATCTGACATGGCTTATGGAAGATTGTGTCTATCTGTGTCTCGTGATATTCTTTATGAGATCATAAATATTGAATCACCACATGAAATCTGGACTACATTGAAAGGATTATATGGTGATGAAAATGATTTAGAAGAACACCATTTGGAGGCAAAGAGATCGACTTATTATAGCAGTCATGAAAGTGGTGAAGACTCCAAAAATGTGGAGAAATATTCTCAAGACAGTGTTGAACAAGAGGATTTTGCTTCTTCTATTGTAAATGGACCTGTTGTAGATGAGAATTTTATCTTATCCAGTAATGAAGGCATTGCACATGAGGAAATATATTCCTCTGCTAATGATGAAGACACTACTTTCAAAATCATAGAAGAGGACTTTGATTCCTCTACTATTGACATAGATTTGACGCGGTCTCAATTTAATGATGCCCCACATTCACTCTCAGTTGCAGAGCCATGCATGCCCATGCATGCATCTAAGGAGGCATTTATAGAACCATGTATGCACATGTGTGCAACCACAAAGGCATCTCGAAGGCCACACATGCACATGCATGCATCCCTAGAGATAGCCATTCTCATGCATGCATATAGGGTACATGAATTTGATCGTCAAATGCATGACGAAGTTGCAGGGAATCCATATTGGCATGCAACCATGTATAAGGAAATTTAGTCCTTGATCCAAACATGGGAGTTGATACCTCTACTTCCAAAAATGAAGCTTATTCCTCCAGATCCAAAATGGGATCATTGATCTTCAATATTTTCCAAGTCCGAGCAGATCGTTGATATCTTCACCAAGAATTTCACTGAGCAGAAGTTTCGATTTCAGCGAGATCATCTCGGGGTGAAGGACATGACTCCCTAGCAGTTGTCTTTTCTCTACTTTTCAATTATATTTTGAGGGGGGGAGGGGGGGGCGGGGGGGTTTCTTCCCACTGGGTTTTCCCTCTTTCCTCTTTTCATGCATTGTATATGGGTACCTAAAATGGCCATGTTGTCGGGACTCATTCATTTTGCATCACACTCACCTAAGTTATGCTTAAGGGGGGGTGTTGGTGTACATCCACCTAGATTAGCTTTAGTTCAACTCTAGAAATTGCATGCAATGTGCACTTGTTTTTAGCTAGTTAACTCGAGTGCTTACATGCGATGTGCACGTGGCTTAGTTAGTTAACTTACTGCTTGCATGTGGTGCATGTGCACATTAGCAGAACATAAAGCACTCTTAGCTTCAGTTAGCTTTAACTATCCATAGTTATTGCATGTACAACTAAGCTTAACTTAATTGCTTTATATATTGATTCTCAACCTAATATTGATGAATCAATTTCATTCTCAATTCTAATTGTTTTTGTTTTTCAACTTAGCAAGTTTGTGCAATTATTCTTCAACTAGATCCATATTTGTGCTCTAATAATTTTATAGGATTGATAAACTTCTGAACACGCTGCCTCTCCTTATGATGGTGTATATGATATATTATGATCCAATCAACCTGCAGAGAACTCCCATATGAATGCCCTTAGCATAGTAAATTAAATCATTGTCCGAAAATAAGAAAATTTTGAGGTAATTAGGGTGATTTCAAGAACCACCGAAACTAGGTTTCCAACTAGGATGACAATATGATGAGAATGAGCCCCACCGAAGTTATGGATAGGATCTCGCTTGAAATCCCTAGAGATAGAAATCTTGGGTGCTTGCCCGAGCTTTCGATCAAATCAAAGAAAGATCAAAATTCTTCATGTCCTCCTCTTGATTTCCTTTCTCCTTTTAAAGTGCTTGAATGCCCAAAAAATACTGGAAAATACTAGGGGCGTTTATTTCCCTGGGGCGAATACCATATGCTGTCTCTTTATTTATTTATTTATAATCTAGTCAAATTTTGAAGGTCAATCGGTTGGGGATATTACAGGAAACAACTAATCGAAATGTTAGAAGTAATGCTTCCATGTCATGTGTAGTTGTCATTAGGATTTACAAGGAGTCAATCTAGAAGTTGTTGTTTCCAATGTATGAGTTGTAGTCATGATCTAGATGTGTCGAAGTCAGTAATCTATTTCCTATATATTTGTACTTGTGGTGATCAATAAAAGTATCAAGTGTGATTTATTGTGTTTAATCGCTCTCTCGTCTCTCTCTCCATTTTTTCTAACATAGTATCAGAGCCTATTCTGGCTTGATTCCCTTATGGGAAGTCTAAGAAAATGTGAAGGAGTCTTGAGTGTTACTGTCTCTGTACATATATATTAGTATAGGTGTATGAGAGTTGATTTTTTTTGTTTGTTGTGAATTTTATTTTTGTTTTGCAAGTATGATATTTCCCTATTTATGTGTAAATCCGAAGATTGTGTTGTGTGGAGAGATTGTTGTAAGTCAACCTTCACTAGATTCCTTTAGATTGTGTTGTGTGGAGTGATTATTGTGAGCCAACCTTCAATAGATTCCTCTAGCCGCAAGTTTTGAGTGAAAATGAAGTACTATGTGGGAAAAATGCAGAAGAAAGGGGAGGTATTTTAGATCTCGCAATGTGAAAAAGGGGATCGAGCATCTGAATAGGAGATCGGCCAGTGGCATCTATGTTTCACCCAAAAAAGGAGGCACCGTTGCCTAGAAGTCGCAGCAGATTCTTGTACCTGCAAGCCGCATATTCTTGTTGCCTTCGAATTTGGCGCCACCCATCATCGCCTCAATTGGGATGGGGAGGCATTCCGACCCCAACGCTCATCTGCCCCATGCTGGCAAACAACCCAATGGGCATCTTGCATTCAAACCCAAATTTTATTCCCCTCGATCACAAAATTGCAGTCGTAAAAGGGTATCCTAGTTTGAACCCTCATCCACCATTCAAGAATGGGTTTCACCCTGATGTTGTAAATGTTAGATGAGGCACGTGAGATGGGTTAGCACATTAATGTCATGGAATTTAGGGGTTTCAGTCATGGAACTGGGTTGTCAGTGTGACTCAAACGTTCTTTGGCATCTATTAGATTATATTGAATGAAAATCTATGGCACATATCCAAAAGCATTATTTATTTGCTATTATATTATAGGATGTTGTGAATATAAATAGATAAAAGCAGTATGTCATATCATATATAAAGAAAGAAAGAAAATGACAAGTAGAAAAAAAAATTATTTTTTAATTTTGGAAACTTAGAAAAGAGGATAAGATATTATAAATAGAAATAAATAGAGGTGGAATGACAGGAAAATGAAAAGTTAAAAAGGGAAAACAAAATAAAAAGTAAAAGTGATATTAGAAAAATTTTGTTTTTTCAATCTTGGAAACTTAGAAAAAAGGATATGAAGAAATGTGTGAAGTGACTTAATTTTAAGAGTGATTGGTTTTTATTTATGGAGGGATTATAGATAAACAAATTTTCAATATAGATTTTATAAATTTGCAACTATTATATAAGTAAGTTTCTTTAGTTTCAAATTAAAGAAGGATATGACATCAAAGTTTTGAGAAATGAAAAGATTCGGAGGAAAAATATGAATAGTAAAATTTTTAGATAATTCTATTGGTAAGATTGTTATATTATTTAAAATTAATTATTATTATTATCCAAATTTTAAGGTCATGGCTAAACCAGACACCAAATTGGTGTATGAGACCCCTTTGTTGTGGGACAAGAAACTCCCCTCCACTCAAACACTAAATTGGTGAATGAAACCTCTTGTTTGTGGAACAAGGAACCCACCAAAAATACATACGTACTTTACCTCTTTGATTTTAAACCTATAACGTCTTAAGAGGAAATACATGTTCTTAACTATTAAACCAACTCAAATTATATAATTTTAAATAAAAAATATTCAAAATTCGAAATAAATTGAAAAAAAAAACTAACAAAAAGCACAATTCATTATGATATGTATTATCAATTTTTTTACGAATTGAATGATATGTGTTGGGGCATGCTGGCTTTACATAGATGCTATTGCAAGAAAAAACTGCATTGGAGACCGTGATTATCATACTCACGTGAATCCCAGTCCTCTAATTACGATGGATTATATTCGTAAAAATATTAATTTATGCATTTCGTCTATCAAAAAAAGCATATGCGGTGTTTTTCCTCTCAGCCCATTATGAGATGGTCATTCACGTGATTCGTATGATTACAAAATAAAATGGAATAAACTTTCACATTGGCCGTGGAGGTAATTAAATTATTCAATTTAAATGACCATAATTTTAATCTAAGTTATTAATATTTTAATTATTATTTAAATATATTATATAAAATAAATATTTAAATATTGATTGGGTTTAAGTGGGAAAGAATGTTGTTATACTTTTCACCCTGTTTAGTAATTTAGTGTTTTTTCAGACTGTTTTATTTTATTAAAAAATAGTGCAATTAAAAAATATTTATTTATAAATAAAAAATTTTATTTGGAAAAAGTAATAAAATAATTTTATTTTTAATTAAAAAAATAAATAAAACTATTTAATAAATTTTTAATTTCTAAAAATGATTTAAGGAAAGCAATTTTTTTTTAATTATTCTGGTTTCACTAATTTTTTCTTTATCAATGTCTATTCAATTTTATTTTTATTCCTTCTATTTAATGACACAAATAAGTAATATAAATAATCATTATATAGAGGTGCTATGCCACGGTGGAAGAGACCTTTCCTAGAGTGACTCCATTACGATAAGGTGGATTCTTAATTGAAATGGGAAAAAAGGCCACTTGTGAAGAGTGAGTCCCAACATTTGAATCACCTATGAGCATTAATCTTACTTTTATTTCTCTGCCACTTGCAAAGAGCTTACTGGATGATAGGGATAATTGGGTAAGAACATTAGGGATGATAGGGACATTTGGGTAAAAACATTAGGGTAGAGTTCAATACCCTCATGTTAATAAGAGCTCTTTGATCCAAGTTAGATTGGAAATATGGTACAATTCAATGGTTTAAAATATCTCTTACTACGTTGAGGAAGTGCATTGATTATCAGTAATTTAATTTATTTATCTAAATTATTAATTTTGATAAAGTGAATATATTATCAGTTTGAAAGTGATTTAATTTATTTGTATAGATTATTAATTTTGAGGAAGTGATTTAATTTATTTATATAGATTATTAATTTTGAGGAAGTGCATAGATTAATTTATTTGTATAGATTATTAATTTTGAGAGAGTGTATAGATTATCAATTTTAAAGTGATTTAATTTATTTATATAGATT
The DNA here is from genome assembly GCA_034641835.2 of Pinus albicaulis. Classification (NCBI taxonomy): domain Eukaryota; kingdom Viridiplantae; phylum Streptophyta; class Pinopsida; order Pinales; family Pinaceae; genus Pinus; species Pinus albicaulis. The sequence goes on along the minus strand of CM076575.1, from coordinate 7,761,264 downwards.
ATTAATTTTTAAGTGATTTAATTTATCTGATTCTCTTTTACATAATGGCTTTTGCTAGTTAGTACAATTACTTTCATTTTTTTTTTAATATCTGGTTTGCTAATCTTCCGGGGATTTGAACTAATGACTTATCACAAGGAGTGTCTTTACAATCTGCCCATTTACGGCCAATCCAAAGCCTCATGGGCTATTAACACAACTACCTTATTTCTTCTCAAATCATTCATTTAGATTGGAGCTTTTCACCTTGCATTATTATTTCGTTTCTTCATTGGTCCATTTGGATCATGCATCCCTAATGGAAGGGTTTTGGTCCCAAAACCTGTTGGAATAATGTGAAGCAACACTTCATAAATTTGTTAGTATCTTACCACCTTACTATAGTTCTTACTAACCTTTATAAGTTGTTCAAACCTTCCTAACATCATATCCTTCTCCAATTTTTCAGGTACATTTAGTATAAAATAGTTAAGTAATGATAGTCCCTTCTCTTCTTCTCCATCCAATAAAGATGATTCATACAAGTGCTACTTTTCCACATTAACTATTGAATGCATCCCCATGTATGGAGGTAAGCTCGACGCTAATGCATTGTCACTATGTAATGATTCCAAATTGTCCATATATGAATGAGTTCAATGTGCTCCTTACTTAGAACCAAACTTTATCTCCAACATAGAGTTTTTGATGAGTTGGTCATGGATTTTTTATTATGTATCTTGATTCTTCTTTAACTACTCCTACACCTTCAAATGAATTTGCACCATTTTATTTCCTATGTTTACCTTTTTATCTTATATTGTTGTTTGTACTCAAGCAATTTGATGCAAAGTGAATTGATATCTCCTTGGAAGAGTTATGATTTCTTCAATCCTTGACAAGAACATACAATTCTTAATCACATAATCACACAAGGTATTTCATCATTTTTCATAAAAAAGAAAAATTAAAGTAATAAAGGAAATAACCATGCAATGACTAGTAGTTACCTTAAATATAACAAACTTCGTTCCATGTAATAAACATATGGGAAGAAACAAACAATGCTTTACTTTTCAAATGAGTTGAATACATACTATTGATATTATAAATTATTGTACACAGTGCAGGCATGATATTAAGCATTATTTTGCTTTTAAATGCTTATTAGTTTGTTTCTGACCAAAACTTTATTAAACTTGAAAATTCATTTTTTGCTATTTATTATTATTATTTAAATTTATTTATTTCTAAGGGTGATTAGTTGAGGTTTAGTAACTTCTATTTCTATTAGTTACTAATTTTTTGTTTTTAGTTTTATGTCTTTTTTATTTAACTTTTAGTGTTTTCCTCTTTTCTATTATTTCCATTTTCATGAATTATGATTTTTTCTCCATATATTTTAAACAACAAAAATAATTAAAAAAAAACTTTTTCCAATAGTTATTTTTTAATTATATTATTATTATTATTATTTAAATTTTTAAAGAGGAAAAAATAATTAATTTTTTTTTTCCATTATATATATATATATATATTTTTAATTTTTATTGTTTTTAATTTGACATATCTATATATATATATATATTCTATTTTCAATTCCAAGTACATTAATCACAATTTTTTTTTTTAATTAATAACTATAATGATAATTAGTTTTTAGAAGCATTTTTTTTCCTAATTAAAGAATTCAAGAAATTGATCTTATTGAATTCAAGAATTCATGTTTTTTTTTTTTTTTTTTGTCTCCCCATGTATTAAGAGGATCCCACTTTGAAGATCCATTATTCTGCTTCAAGTCATTGGATATTAACCTTCAATTCCTCATCTGTTTCAATTGGTTTGTTAAAGTTGTTTTATCTTCAAACCAAACATAAAAAATTGGTCTAGTTAGTATGCAAAAAGTTAATGGGTGAATTTTGTTACAATTTTATTCCTGGTTTTATTCAAAGTGATTGTGTCAAATTCATCCATTTTAATACTAAATCACAAATCATAGACAAAAGTTAGAAAATATTTGAAAATGGCTAATGAAATATTTTATTTATTTTAATAATTTTTTTAATGTTCTTTTTTATTTTATTTTGAGGATATTAAATTATTAGGAACTAAATATTTTGATATCTATCGATAGTTCCTAGTGATTTAATCTATATAACTATGCTAGTCATAATTTAGTGGTTAAATTAATAGTAAAATAATTGTTATTACAAATTATTCATAAATATTAATTAACTTGTCTTTACAATTTAATTTTAAAATTATTTTAATAATAAATCATAAATTATAGATCATCCCAACTGCATTTTTCTGTGCAAAAGAAAGAAGTTATGTTTAAAAAGAGACACCATTTGAGAGATAACAATAAAATTTTTTTTTCCATATTCACATGCCTTCATTGCCAAAAACAAAAATGAATTCAACTCTATATCAATCATGTACAACTCCCATGAACTTTGTAGGAGACATGTAGAATTCCCATGAACTTTGTAGGAGACAATTGATTGTGTAAAACAAGTTTCTTAGAATTGACATCTCATTGAGTTGAAACTAAGTTTATCCATATCAATTTGAGCCAAACACTGCCAAAGAAATAAAGTTATAAATCTTTATTACAATTAATGATGTAGGTCGCTCACCAAACACAACATTTTCACTTTTATTTATATTTCATTTATAAAGATTTTAATTGATCATCTCACTCCCAGTTCATACTCCAATTACCTATATTTAAACTAAGCTACTAAGTGACACGTACTAGCTACTAAGTAGCTCCAATTAGCTATAAAGCTATACGTATTAGCTACTAAGCCACTAAGTGACACATCAATTAGCTATATTTAAGCCACTAAGCCACATGTACTAGCTACTACTTAGCTCCAATTAACTATATTTAAACTATGCCACAGTACTAGCTACTATGTAGCACTTGTTATCATTCTAATACAAAATATGATTACTAAAATACATCATAATTTATTAAACATTTTCTTCTAATTAAATTAATTTCATAATTAGATCTCTATTTAAAAACCCTAAATTAAAATATTTAATTATATTTTTTTTCACCCACCCATGAAATAATTAAAAAAAAATTCACCCACCCACCCACCCATGAGATAATTAAAAATAAATTAAATTAAACTCCCTATAAACCAACTTAATTCAATGAATATAACCCATAAACTTAAAACATGTAGATGTGGAAAACGTCCAATGCTCTAACTACCATAAAAGTATACCCAACCGAGAAAATAATGCCAATGGTCCAATGCTCTAACCACCATAAAAGTATACCCAACCGAGAAAATAATGCCAATGGTCCAATGCTCTAACCACTATAAAAGTATACCCAACCGAGAAAATAATGCCAATGGTGCTCTTACAAGACCAAGGGAAAAGGAAAAGTTAGGAGTAAATTATTATTGCCTCCTTCAATTCAATATAAATTGAAGGCAGCTGGCCAAAAAAGTCCAAGAAAAGTAGATGTAGATGCCAATCGAATCTGTCGTATGAATTCTAGATATTTCCATCACTTGCTAGCCTGTCAGAATTCCCCGGAACCGCCTTTATACAATAATGATGAGCCTCTATATTCAGTTTATGAACCATATCTTGGAAACTGTTTTATCTCATCCATGGAATACAACGCACAACGCACATTTTACTCGATATCAACCTAAAAATTGAAAATGAACAACGACTTTACCTGGTAGATAGGACAGGATGCGAGGGAAGGTAAATGATTTGTTTTTACCATTTAGGATGATAAATGAGTTTATTTTGGAATAAGGTTTTTAAAAAATTTAATTTAATTATTAATTAGTATAATTATATATGTTAATTGATTTATAAATGTTGATAAGAATCAAAATATTTATTTTAAAAATGGATTTTTGTTGGGATTTGAAAAGTTCACAAATATTTTATGACATTAGAAAATTGAGAAATCTCTTTAACAAAACACTTAATTTTATAATATATTTTAAATAATCAAAATTAAATAAAAATTACATTTAACCAAATATTTTTGGAATCTAAGCTTCTGTGACCCATAATATAAATTAGTAGAATTTTTTTCGGTAATAATCACATGCAAAAGAACGTGGTCAACGGATTTCTAACCAACTAGTGTGGTTCATCATCAGGACTATGTGAGAGATCAGATCCAGATAATAAGTATAAATAGATGTAGAGATGGCTCAACTAGCATTAGGATAATGGCTAGTTTGACTTTGAAAAAGTAAATATTCCATTATTTATTTATTTAATTAATTTTTATTTATTAATTTATTATTATTATTTTATTTATTTATAAAACCTTTAATATATTTATACAACTAATTAACCAATTAATTAATATAATGGTAAGTAATTTGACAAATTGTGGTGTATATATGTAAATTTTGATTAAATTATATAATAATCAATTATTATTATTAATTAATAAATATAATTAATTCTTATTCATATAATTTAATTATAACAAACCATCTATCAAATAGTCAAACATAGAGTCAAAAAAATAAATAAATAAATAAAATAAAAATAAAAATAAAAAATATATACAAATAAAAAATAAAAAAATAAAAAAATAAATAAATAAAAATAAATAAATAAATAAAATAAAAAAATAAAAAATAAATAAAAACAAAAATAAAATAAAAATAAAAATTAATAAATAATAAAAATAAAAATATTTTATTTTATTTTAATTAATTAATTAATTAATAATAATAATATTATTATTATTATTATTTATTTTTAAAATAAAAATAAACAAATAAATAAAGTATAAATAAATAAATAAATAATAATAATAAATAAATAAATAAGTAAATAATGTCAAGAATATAAGACAGGAATCCAGCACCTACTAATATTCCAACCGTCATCTCTATTGAGATTAACGGGCCTTTTTTCAATTTCAATAGCCTCTCTCAACTTACGATGATGGAAACCGTCGATTCTAGCAATGACCTTAGCATCTTCTATGCAAACATGATGGTTAGTCTTTTCTGCATGCTCAGCTAAGGCGGACGAGCGAGATCTTCTATGCTTGATATCAGCAGCATGCTCACAGATCCTTTGATTAATAGACCGACCCGTCTCACCAATGTAAGGAGTCCCACAGGAACAGGGAATGATGTAGACACCTTTTCCATCCCTGGGGCCAATCGGATCTTTAACCGATTTTAGAGAACTACGAATTGCTAGAATCGACCATTTCCATCATCGTAAGTTGAGAGAGGCTATTGAAATTGAAAAAAGGCCCGTTAATCTCAATAGAGATGATGGTTGGAATATCAGTAGGTGCTGGATTCCTGCCTTATATTCTTGACATTATTTACGTATTTATTTATTTATTTTTATTTTTATTTTTTAAAATTTTATTTATTTATACTTTATTTATTTGTTTATTTTTATTTTAAAAAAATAAATAATAAATAAAATAATAATAATAATAATAATAATTAATTAATTAATTAAAATAAAAGAAAATATTTTTATTTTTATTATTTATTAATTTATATTTATATTTTATTTTTGTTTTTATTTATTTTTTATTTATTTTATTTTATTTATTATTATTTTTTTAATTTTTTTAAAATTTATTTATTTATTTGTATATATTTTTTATTTTATTTATTTATTTATTTTTTTGACGCTAAGTTTGACTATTTGATAGATGGTTTGTTATAATTAAATTATATGAATAAGAGTTAATTATATTTATTAATTAATAATAATAATAATAATTGATTATTATATAATTTAATCAAAATTTACATATATATACTACGATTTGTTAAATTACTTACCATTATATTAATTAATTGGTTAATTAGTTGTATAAATATATTAAAGGTTTTATAAATAAATAAAATAATAATAATAATAATAAATAAATAAATAATGAAATATTTACTTTTTCAAAGTCAAACTAGCCGTTATCCTAACGGCTAGTTGAGCCATCTCTACATCTATTTATACTTATTGTCTAGATCTGATCTCTCACATAGTCCTGATGATGAACCACACTGGTTGGTTCGAAACGCGTCGACCACGTTCTTTTGCATGTGATTATTACCGAAAGAATTTCTACTAATTTAACCAAATACTTAATTATATAAATTCAACTCTATTTTATTTTAGAGATTCTTAATATATAAATAAATTTTATTATAATACCATAATTCTCAAAAGTAAATATGCTCTTTCTATCTTGGTCTAAACTGTTATATGACAGGAGATTGCTAAAAACAATCAATAATCCCGCTGCTCGCATACAGATGAGTGTTTTAGTGAACTTAATGAGTAGATATGTTTAGGATTGCTTCACTTCCCACTGCAATCACAAAAGGTTTTCAGATTTAAATGTGATGTACTGTAAATGTAGCGAAATCCCCACATGTAAATGTATGTGGAGGAGTCTTTCGTTCGACGAATCGAGAGCTGATGTGACAGCTCCCGATCAGCCCCTCCGGTGACCCCTCTCTTTTCTGGCTAGATGGTGGACCCTGCAGACGGCAACATCACCCTGCTACATCACCCTGCTATCGGGCCTTTAATGCCCTAGAGGCCATTAACCATACATGCATGCTATGAGGCATCCGTGGTGCTGATGGGCCATCAAAAATGGTTATGCCCATACAACCACATACAACCATACATACATCGTGGTGAGGTGGATTTTACACGAACGGAAACGCATTCAATGCTACATCTGCCCCATTGCCCTTAGAATTTCAAATTTCAAATTTGCCCGCTTAATTCTTGCAATAGGTTTTTGAATAGGGACGGGATGGATTTTTATTTTAATTTCACATTTTCCCTGACACTATTGATAAACTCGGCCTTTAGGGCTGAGCACAGACACCAGAAGCTCTTTCTCTAAGCTCCTCTCCAATGTATTCATAGTTATTGAATCAATGTCGGCACCCTGAGCACCAGAGGCTTGGCCTTTGGTGCTGAGCACACACACCAGAAGCTCTTTCTCGTACACTGCTCTCCAATGTATTCCTAGCTATTGCACCAGTGTCGGCGCCCTGAGCACCAGAGGCTCGTTTGATCTCCTCTCCAATTTATTGGCAGCTATCACCGTAAATATTTACAGCAAGCAAGCTCGTGGGCCATCTGTGCAGGTTTTTATGAGAGAGTTATTTAGAGAAAATTTGGTTTTTGAGCTGATTGAATACGCTTTCTTATGTACAACAACTCCATTGAGTTTCAGGTTTGTAATGGAGGTTGTTAAGATGCCCTTATTGGACAAATCATAACCAGTATGTTATATACAAAGACGAATCATATTTATATTCTCTTCTTTTTTGGTTTATTTTGAAATTTTTTCTCTTCCTCCAAATGTTGCCTTGGGTTGGATTTTAAGTATACATATATCCATGGCTGATATGTATTCCACTGTTAACGGCAATGCAACTTGAAATTATAACCCTTGTTGCCAGGGATTTTGGTAATTTTTTGTTGTTGTTTCTTATTGGGTTTTTCATCATTCGGTTAAATTTTGAGAGGTGATGTAGAGAAAATTTCAAAAGTATTTATTAATGAAGGTTACGTTAGACACACTTCTTGTAATTCAATAATCAACATCCCAGATTTCCTCCTAGGCTCATCATTCAGCATTAGCTTACAGGAGTTAAGAGGAAACCACACAGAACCTCTAATGCATCTGAAAATGTTTAAACCATGCAACTCAACGATGTTATGGTTGAGATATGTATACAAAATATGTAAATGCAGTGAGAAATATGCATATGGTTGAGATATGTATACACAATATGTTTCTACATGTTCATTCAAACGGTTTCTCAATTCTTCTTGGAAATATTATTGATTTCCATTTACTAATTCTCTTTTCAATTGACTTGGATGTAAACATTGAATTAAAAGATGGATCTCAATGCAGTGGAATGGTCCCTTCACCTGCTTGCATGCAATTCCAGCAGTACATCTAGATGAACTTTAAACATGCAAAACTTGTAAATACGTACCCATACAAATATTATGCCAGAAATTAAACCTGGGTTTTTAATTGCGGTAATATATATGAGACGATCGTGACTTACTTGAAAAAACAGGATTGGGTTTTAATAAAATTTTATATTAATATAAAGTATATGATTTTCTTAGAAATAAGATTGGAATAAGATCTGAAATTGAAATTGTTAGGAGTAAGTCATTCTTTGTTATTAGTTTTTTAACATTATTATTCTAGTAATTTGTAAATTAATAAGTCACTTGAAATTATAACTTTTTTCATATTACTGCGTGTATAAGATAGATTGTTCTCAAATTGTTGTGATAAATTACATCAAAAATAGATAGATAAATTACACACAAACATTTCCTTACCACATATAGAAAGAAGCTCAAAATATTTCTAAATATGAAATGAAATTTTTGAAGCACTTGGAAATAGGTTTTCTGATTATTAAAAATATTGTTTTTTTTTTTCCTTTTCTGAATTGGATTAGATTTTGGCTTATTTTCCATCTAAATTTCCACATTTTGTTTGGATTGATTATAAAAATAGTTATTTACTTTTAAATAGCATATGTTTCCTTTGGATTAATTATAAAACTACTAAAACATTATTCAGTCTGGAAAATTTTCATTAATCACCTTCATCTACTAGTCTTATCAAACTATGGCATAATCATGTTCTCTTATTAAGCTTGTTTTCACATTGACAGTTAAAATTTCTATGTGACCAGGTTTAATAATTTGTTGTCTATTACTGTGCTTTAGATAAACACACTAAAATAATGATTATATGACACAAATATCAACATGGCACTTTCTGTTTTAGCCTCAATTAAAGTTTGCAATTAGAAATTTGTTTCTTATTTAATAAAATAAATAATTATTCATGTTACTAAAAAATTATGAATAAATTGATTATTTAAGTGATAATTTTTACAATTTCCATTTTTAAAGTAATAAAAATTACAATTAAAATTTTATTTTTTTATAAAAATCTATAAATGTTTATTAATTATTTACTTTAACAATTTCAAGCCTTCGCAAGTTAAAAATGAATTGATTCGTTAATATTTGTTCCAAATTTAATGATAAACAAACTTATTTTAACATGTTTTTTTTAATGATACAAATTTAACTAGAAAAAATTGAACTCAAAAACCTAAAATAATTTCCCTCTCCATAAATAAAGTCAGCCATTAAAAAAGTAAATGAATAAATATATTGATTTTTTTTAAATAAATAGATATCTAGATGATGACTTTAGTATATGAGATAAATAATTCATAATAAATAGATTTATTATGAATAATTTTAAGCGATTTAGTCTATTATATATGCTTATAAGTATTATAATGAGATAAATTTTATCATAAAACAAGCTTAAAAATTATCCAATAAATTAGTAAATATATCTATTAATGATCACTTTATTATGAAAGAAATAAGTAATAATAAATATATTTATTGAGAATTCTTTTATTTTTTTTCTTTTATAATAATTATTAATAATAAGATAAACAAATAATGCATCAATTTTATTTATAATATATTATAATTATTTTTAAATTTAACAGTTAATAATTTTAATTTTTAATTTTTTAATTAATAAAATCTTAACTCTTTTAAAAAACTTCAAATTATTACAATTAAAAAAAATACTAAAACTCTCACTCCTCCACAAAATAAACTCACCATTTAAAAAAATATTAAATAGTCTCTTAAGAATTAGAGCTATACATGAGTTTAATTAAATTTAAAAACCCTAAATAAATAAACTAACTTTACTTTTTAAATCAATCTATTAATAACCAAAATAAATCCTTCCTAAATAGATATATAGAGATTATAATAAGGCTAAAGGTTTATAGAAGTATAAGGATTTTAGTCATATGACAAACTTCCAAGTTCTAATAAAATGAGATACAGAGATGTTCCATTATTCATGTGTTTGGAGGCATATTTTAATCTAGGTTATTTGCTTTTGTTTTGTCTTTTAAATTTAATTATAATTTTAAGTTGAAATTTTAAATAATAATACAAATTTATAATTATATATTGTAAAATCTTTAATATTTAAAAAATTTATAACATAAAATTTAATAAAAAAATTAAAATAAAAAATTATTATATTTAAAATAATAGCACTAAATTTAATAATTTTTTTTGATAAAGATCAATGAAAATGGCTATAATCAAGGAGATCTTGGCACTAGGAGTAGTTAACACATGACACCACTTAAAGCTTGACACACGATAGTTACTATAAATGGCAGTTGGCACAGGTGGGAGTTGGTATACGAAGCTTGACACTTGGTAGTTGATACATGTGGTAGTTCTATCCTGGGATTTTTTAGAGGAGGTCCATTAGAGATCTTTGAGGAGATGGGACCACGGTCTAAAATTTCATGATAAGTGTTGTTTTGTTAGTTAACAAAAATTGTACCTAAGGGTCAATTTTTATAGTCATTTCGTGCATTTATATGTCCAAGGATGCATAGGACTAGAAAATGTGGATGATCTGTTTAAGCACCTCGAGATTGAAAAGGGGATTGCACGCTTATTTGGCAAGGTCCCTCCATATGATGTAATCATAGTTTGTTCCTTGATTATCATCATAATATAAAATGATGTAGGGTGAGATGGAAATGAATACTTTACATTAAAACAACATATGTATGGACAAACCTTACTCTAGGTCCTTGAACTAACTGAACTTTAATCCCTTCAACTTAATGCAACACCTTGAATTATCTTTAGTTCAATTCCTTCAACTTGGGAATCCATTGCTTGAAGATGGACATTGAAACAACACTCCAGTTTGTTAGCCACCTATAAAATTTGTCATATCAAATGGTGGCTAAATCATTTTTGAAGCCTTTAAGAGACAAGTTTTATTGCAAAAATTGTTAGTTCTTGAAGTCTTGTGAAGGCATATTTTATTTTGATTAATCGTCACTACTGTTTCCCTTTGAACTCTGAAATTCTGCTGATTTCATGAAGAAAAGACTGCTGCAAAAATCCCCATTTTCCCCTCATTTTAACCCTCTTCTCAATTCACATTAACCTCCATTTTTACCCCTTTATTTCCCATGAAATTCCTTCATTTTTCATATATTCCCTCCTTCCCCTTCATAAAGACCCCTTTATAAGGTTTAAAACTCATTTTTTGAACCTTGCTGAAACCCCCAAATCCATCAAAAAACCTTGAAAAAATCATTAAAAAAAACACATTTTTGCATTAAGACTTAAGCCCCTTTGGGCTAAGTCCTAAACCACTTCCCCACATATGCCCTAGCGTTGGAACCAAGTGCTAAACCCATTTGGCGCTTATCACATCGGAGAAATCGGCTAGCGCAAGTCTATTTGTTTCATTGAAACCTCCGATGCGATTGGCCTTTTTATACATAACCCTTGATCCCTTTGTCGCTTCACAAAATCAAAGGCCCGCAATCGGGCACTTAAAACTTGTGAATAAACCTTTCCCGATTGTATCCTTCCTTTGTAAATTCATAAAACCCACTTTTCCTAAGTTTTTGTTTAAAACCCGTCGGTGCAATGTTTTTTACGAAAGGGACCGTCGATCTAAAAATTTGATCGACGATCCACAGGATCTCGCATCAGAGATTTTCAAATGGGTAGATTGAAAAGGCCCGCACCATTGTTCTGATGCGATTGGCCCTTTATATGTTTGAACCCTGGTCCCTTTATCATTCTCATATATCCTAAGGCCCCACAATCGGGCGCCAAAATTCATATATATAACCTGCCCCGATGCAATAAAACCTTTGTATTTCATAAAAAATATGTTTTTCATGTTTTACACCAAGCCCGCCGTTCATTGGTCAGAGCTCTTATCCACCGTTGATCCCGGACCAATCAAACGGCCAACACTATATCGCATCGGAGATTTCCATTAGTGCAATTTATTATTTTATTCGCCACCTCCGATTGGCGGTCTTTCGATTCATCCTCCATCTTCGATCTGATCTGCAGATCGACAGCCCACAGTCAATCGCACTGGCACCCATTCAACCTTTTCCCCCGCTAATCGCAAAGCTCCGATTACATCTGGGCTATCCACGTGTCAAGATCTAATGGCCCAGAATCATTTCGGAAACCCCAATTTTCCTCCTTTTCACTGCCGATTAAGGTTTTAACCCCATTTCTTCGCATTTTTTCGCCTATGTTATTGAAATGTGACCCTATCGTATTATGTTATTACGTTGGCTCCTGACCGTTGATCCCTGCAGATCAACGACCCTAACTTAATACTCTGCACCACTTCATCAACTGCTCTTCTTTTTCCCTCCACGAACAATCTCCACCATTGGATGCTTTCATCCAACGGCCACGATCCAAACCCGAGCCTCTGAAGCAGTTTTTCCCAGCCACGCAGGATTTTTATAACATTTTTTTTGTATTTTGCAGGTTTTAATGGCTTTTCCATTATATTAAAGGAAAAATAAAAGCCGAGGATGACGATCCTCCAGGCTTTCATTCATTGAAGAAAATCATTCTGCGGGATTCAATACCACGTTTCGTCAATGCATCATGAGCATTGATGCAATAAGAACCTTCTTTGCACCTGCACATCAACAAGACACAACAATGCATAATTGAAACAGAGATTATCAGTATTGAAGATCAAATCAAACCAGAACTGAAGAATTGAAGGTTAAATCATAGTTTTGGTGGATTACTGCTAAGATCGAAAAATAAAAAGCCTAATCCACTCAATTAAACATAGTTCAAGAACAGAAGACAAAGAATTAGGCCTAATTATGCCTAACACACGGATCAAAAGCAAATTAATCCTGTTTTTAGGTCAAAACAAAATATCTATCAGACCGAGGACGCTTCCACCGCCACATCAGAGGCCAATTGATTCCTCTCAGCTACCTAATGCCACCTGTGGCATCAGAGCATTCAACAAAGGCCGAGTAATGACCATAACAAAAGATATTTTCCTCAATACAGCCGAACAGTTATTCCAAGCCAAACAAAGTTATTGCAAAGATGACACAGAGCCATAAAGTCAACAAAAGCTTCCCAACAAGCTTAGCATTTAATGTAAATCAATTAATATAGAAAAATATCTGTAAACTTCTCCATTGAGCCCCTCAAAGGCCGAGAAGCATTAACTGTATTAATTGAACTTAGAAGATCTTTATATCATTCGACCTCCTCATTTTCCTATAAAATCTTATGGAGGAGCTCATTGTAAAGGGTTGGTTGCTGAACTTTGAAAGATACTTGTGCTCGAAACTTCTACTTGTAAATAGTGTTCAAAGGCTCTTGAAGCTCTGTTTGTAGTCAAATAAGTTAGGCTGAGAAGTGAAGATGATTGCTGAACTGAAACATTGGACTTGAAGAATGTAATTGGATTGACATCAATATACAAGCTGATTCTTGGGATCCTGGTCTATATCACTGGTGAAGTGCTTCTTTCTGTGTTAATTTTTTTCCCTTTCATGTATGCCATATTGTCCATTATTCTCTGATAAAGAACAAGAAGCATATAGTTAGGATTTACTGTTTACAGTACCCTTCTCTGACTGATAAGCTTTATCTCAATGTTTTCCTCTAAATTGTTTATTTAAGAATGATTCAATACAGTTCAAGCAGTTAGGAATGCTGGCGTTCCCTCGTCCTACTGTTTACTTTAAACATTGTTCTTGAATGTTATTTTCATTATTTGCTTAGTAAAGTTAGACTAGAAAAGTGATGGTGTGCCCTGTTTTCTAGCTTCTTTCTCCAAAGGTAAATTCTGAAAGTTTCCCTAAGTGTATGCTGAAAGCATACTAGATTTAAAAGTATTTTATTTGATCTTAGGCTATACTATGTTTATCTTATGTGTTTTCATCCTTTCTGAAAGTAATTATGCGGATTATTGGATTGTTTGTCTATTGAATTGCTTTAATATGAACTTGTCCAAAGAGGTTTATGGTGAGCCCTGCCCTTTGGTTGGTTTTAAACAGTTACTTAAAAGGCTTTTCTTGTTTGGACAGACTGTTAAATCTTGTTGGAAATTAGTGTCTATTTCCACCCCTTCAACACTTTTACTGTTTCCATTCCATCATTTAATCTCAAAAGATCTTGTGATATAGATGACTTTCCCCTTGGACCACTCTTGAAATTGTTGCACAATTAAAGCCCTATTATGACTCCATAGCCCAATGGACTAAAAACCAACGTTACATCTATCTAATCAGCCAAAGATTGTCTTGATTTCTTGCAACTTCACACCTTTGAAACTCTTTCCATCTAGGACTTTCCACTCAACTAATAATCATGCTCAACCATCCAAAAAAAACAAAAACCCTCGGTCTTCATAACTAGCCTAATATCTTCACACATAAAAGCTTTAAAGATAAAATCAATCTTTGCACTTTATTGGAGAGATCCCTCTCCGGATTCAGGAGGGCTAGATCCTAGAATCCCAAAGTGGTTCAAGTGTTGTCTCTGCAGTTTTTATTTGCCAATCTTGCAAATTACAGATTCCTAACATAGTCAACATATTTGTAGAGTCACTTTTCTTGCAAGATGTTGCATTCCATAATGATGATGTCATATTATTTTAGGACCTTTATGTCACTATGCAATCAATTATTGATTGCAAAATATGGAAGGATGTCATTGTTTAGTTTAATAAGGTATATTGCATTATATTTCACTACCAAATTTTGTCCTTTTATAATTTTTTTAAGATGGGGTACTAAATACCATTGTGAAATATGTTGTTGGACCCGATAGAGCAAGAAGTGGATTCCTTGTTGCTTCACCATGAAACCCTACAGAGGGAGTAGATCCATGTAAATTGACCATTGAACCTTATAGAGGGAGTCGATTCATATTTGTGAGAGATTACTAAAGCTTATAAAGAGAGTGTATCCCTACATCTTCTTGACTCACTACAAAAGTGAAGAAAAAACTACTCTAATACCAAATGGTACATCACTGACAAGCGATATGTCAAATATAAATGTCAGTGATGCATCGTTTGGTGTATGTCAAATGATACCCATAAATTCTAGAAATTTAGACATATGCATATTTTTCATAATGAGTAAGGGATCTTTTCTTTCATCAATATCAAATGGAGGATCATAGTACCCCTTATGATTTTTCTCCAACCTCCATTCCTAGTCCTAATCCTAGTTTTGGTCTATGTTCTAGTTTTGCCTTTGAATTGCAATCTAGTCTTCAAATATTTGGTCATTTCTCCAAAAGAGAATAGTATGCTTCTCATCTCTAAACTAGCTTTGGGTTTCCTTTAGTACTTTAGGGGCATGGTTACCTTATCCATAACCATTAATTCCTAAAATTCTTTAAAAGTGAGTCATTACCACAACACTAAATAATTTAGTGAATGATGCAAAAGAGATGATTTTGTTATTGTTTTCCTTCGATGTAGTGGTTTCTATAATATTTTCAATGGGAGGTCATTTATAGAGTATAGGTTTCCTCAATTTTTGATCTGAAAAATGGCATGCATATTTTTTTGGAACCTTTTGTTACAACAAATATAATAAAATACTAAATTCCTTATTATTAAGGTTAATTTCCTTTAGATATAAAATTATTTAATCATTGGTTTTATTCTTAAATGTATCAAATAATTTGGAGGGAGAAGATGGTGCCTAAAATTCCTCCATGTTCTGGTCTTCTATCCAATGCCACCACTGCAATTCAAGGTTTGTATTGTCATCCTGAGAATATGCCATGGAGTGAAAACTTATTTTGAATGAGATGCTATAATCCAAGGCCTTTTCCTCTAAATATTGTTCTTCCATGCATGACTTTGGTTATTTGGTTGTGGAAGAAGCTAAAAGGTGAAGGCATGATGAAATCAAAGGTTTTGGTTTTGAGGTTTCTTGTTACAAGGGGTCTTTGTTATGGGCAAATATTTTCTTAAAATATGATTTCAGGTGCCTCACCACAGACATGGAAGGAGATATGTAGTTTTCATTTTGGGTATGTAATAAGTATCATTTGGAAATTATTGTGTTCTTATCCCTTGGTGATATGATTCATGTGCCTTTTCTAGGGTCAACCTACCCCTATACAATGACTTCATTTGCAGTTCTGCCTCCCTAGGACTCTGTGCAGTCTCAAAATTTTCTAAAGAAGGGAATCCCCTATACTATGCCCCTTTCAAATTTTCCCACCTCTCTCCAGACTCAACAGGAAAGGGAAATCAACTTTCATATTTTCATCATGAGGTGAATCTTTTATTGTATGGACAAAAATCACATACTTTGTTTTATCCCTTAAAATGAACATTGAAGAGAAATTGGGCATACCCACGAAATTCCAATGTTTTCAATATTAGGGGAAGGTTCTCCATGAATTCTCTCTCCTCAAATGAACCGATATATCAAAAAATTCAACAATAATATTTAACTCTAGACTACATGGAGGTACTCTTGGAACCAAGACATCAAATGGAACATTTGTATTTTTGAAATAAGAAGTTCAAGTAGGGGCTTCTGGATCTGCATACCCGCCCCAAAGTTTCATTGGTCCATATATTTTTGACTAATTAATCATGTCCTAGTTGTGGAGGTTAACAATGTAGAGGTCTATGCTCTTTTTTTTGCTCTTCTGAAAAAAGCAATCATTTGTATAATTAATGGATTTTGGAAAAATCTAGAAGCTCTTACCCAGTGGATCTTCTTATTTTTGAAACCAAATTGTGACATATACATGTCCTCGAAAGGAATTTCTTCATAGTACAATTTGACACTCAAAAGGACTTGGATTTTTTTTATAGGAAGGGCCATGGTTTTAGGGAAATGCATGATTCTTCATCAACCTATGGTTTCTATATTTTCATCCCTCAACAATAATGGTCAATTCCATGCCAATTTGGGTGAGGATTACAAACCTTCCCCTTCCTTTTTGGCACCATAAAGTTCATTAAGACATATGAAATGCATTGGGTGAATTCAAAAAATGTGATATGGAAAGAACATAAAAAGGTTTCTTCATGTTTGCTAGAATATATGTTGAAATAGATCTGAGCAAAAGAATTCTAAATCATATAACCTTGAAGCACAATAAATTCCAATAAGCATAGGTATTAGGCTATGAAAACATGGCATTCTGATGATGTAAATGTTTTTAAACAGGTCATCTGCAGAATACTTTCCCATGTGCTAATAAAACACCAACAAAAAAAGAGGTAATCTAACAATTACAATATAATATAATATGGACATAATACCTTCAACTTGGGAATCCATTTCTTGAAGATGGGCATAGAAAAAACACTCCAATCAACTTATTTGTAGTGTCCCTTTTCTTGCAAGATGTTGCATTCCATAATGATGATGTCATCTTATTTTAGGACCTTTATGTCACTAAGAAATCAATCATATATTATAAAATATGGAAGGATGTCATTTTTTAGTTTAATAAGGTAATTTGCATTCTATTTCACTAGCGAATGCTATCCTTTTATAAAATTTTTAAGTTGGGGGACTAAATACCAATGTGAAATATATTGTTGACCCAATAGAGAAAGAAGCGGATTCCTTGTTGCTTCACCATGAAACCCTACAGAGGGAGTAGATCCATGTAAATTTACCATTGAACCTTGTATAGGGAGTGGATTCCTATTTGTGAGAGATTACTAAAGCTTATAAAGGGAGTGTATTCCTACATCTTCTTGACTCACTACAAAAGTGAACACACTACTCTAATACCAAACGATACATCACTAACAAGCTATATGTCAAATAGAAATGTCAATGATACAACATTTGGTGTATGTCAAATGGTACCCATAAATTCTAGAAATTTAGACTTATATATCTTTTTAATAATGTATAGGGGACCTTTTCATTTATCAATATCAAATGGAGGATTACAATACTCCTTACGATTTTTCCCGAACTTCCATTCCTAGTCCTAATCTTAGTTTTGGTCTATGTTCTAGTTTTGGATTTGAATTGCAATCTAGTCTTCAAATATTAGTCATTTCTCCAAGAGAGAATAGTATGTTTCTCATCTCTAAACTAGCTTGTGGTTTCATTTAGTACTTTGGGGGCATGATTACCTTATCCATAACCATTAATTTCTAAAATTATCTCATTAAAAGTGAGTCATTATCACAACACTAAATAATTTAGTGAATGATGCAAAAGAGATTATTTGGTTATTGTTTTCCTCCGATCTAGTGGTTTATATAATATGTTTAATGGGAGGTCATTTAAAGAGTAAATTTTTCCTCAATTTTTGATCTAGAAATTGTTGTGGATATATTTTTGAAATAGTTTGTTGCAAAAAAATCTAATAAAATACTATATTCCTTATAATGAAGGTTAATTTTCTTTATATCTAAAATTATTTAATCATTATTTTATTCTTAAATGTATGAAATAATTTGGAGGGAGAAGATGGTTCCTAGGGTTCCTTCATATTCTGGTCTTCCATCCAGTGCCACTGCCGCTATTTAGGGTCTATATTGTCATTCTGAAAAGTTAGTTTATTTATTTAGGGTTTTAAAATTTAATTAAACTCATGTATAGCTCTAATTATCAAGAAACTATTTAATATTTTTTTAAATGGTGAGTTTATTTGGTGGAGGAGTGAGAGTTTTAGTATTTTTTGTAATTGTAATAATTTGAATTTTTTTAAAAGAGTTAAGATTTTATTAATTAAAAAATTAAAAATTAAAATGATTAATTATTAAATTTAAAAATAATTATAATATATTATAAATAAAATTGATGCATTATTTGTTAATCTTATTATTAATAATTATTATAAAAGAAAACAAATAAAAGAATTCTCAATAAATCTATTTATTATTACTTATTTCTTTCATAATAAAGTGATCATTAATAGATATATTTACTAATTTATTGGATAATTTTTAAGCTTGTTTTATGATAAAATTTATCTCATTATAATACTTATAAGCATATATAATAGACTAAATCGCTTAAAATTATTCATAATAAATCTATTTATTATGAAATATTGATCTCATATACGAAAGTCATCATCTAGATATCTATTTATTTAAAAAAAAATCAATATATTTATTCATTTACTTTTTTAATGGCTAACTTTATTTATGGAGAGGGAAATTATTTTAGGTTTTCGAGTTCAATTTTTTCTAGTTAAATTTGTATCATTAAAAAAAACATGTTAAAAATAGTTTGTTTATAATTAAATTTGTAATAAATATTAACGAATCAATTCATTTTTAACTTGCCAAGGCTTGAAATTGTTAAAGTAAATAGTTAATAAACATTTATATATTTTTATTAAAAAAAAAAAAATGAAATTTTAATTTTTATTACTTTAAAAATGGAAATTGTAAAAATTATCACTTAAATAATCAATTTATTCATATTTTTTTAGTAACATGAATAATTATTTATTTTATTAAATGAGAAACAAAGTTCTAATTGCCAACTTTAATTGAGGCTAAAATAGAAAGTGCCATGTTGATATTTGTGTCATATAATCATTATTTTAGTGTGTTTATCTAAAGCACAGTAATAGACAATAAATTATTAAACCTGGTCACAGAGAAATTTTAACTGTCAATGTGAAAACAAGCTTAATAAGAGAACGTTATTATGCCATAGTCTGATAAGACTAGTAGATGAAGGTGATTAATGAAAAATTTCCAAATTGAATAATGTTTTAGTAGTTTTATAATTAATCCAAAGAAAACATATGCTATTTAAAAGTAAATAATTATTTTTATAATCAATCCAAACAAAATGTGGAAATTTAGATGGAAAATAAGCCAAAATCTAATCCAATTCAGAAAAGGAAAAAAAAAAACAATATTTTTAATAATCAGAAAACCTATTTCCAAGTGCTTCAAAAATTTCATTTCATATTTAGAAATATTTTGAGCTTCTTTTTACATGTGGTAAGGAAATGTTTGTGTGTAATTTATCTATTTACTTTTGATGTAGTTTATCACAACAATTTGAGAACAATCTATCTTATACAAGCATAATCTGAAAAAAAGTTATAATTTCAAGTGACTTATTAATTTACAAATTACTAGAATAATAATGTCAAAAAACCAATAACAAATAATGACTTACTCCTAAGTATTTCAATTTCAGATCTTATTCTAATATTATTTCTGAGAAAATCATATACTTTATATTAATATAAAATTTTAATAAAACCCATCCTGTTTTTTCAATTAAGTCACGATCGTCTCATATATATTACCGCAATTGAAAACCCATGTTGAATTTCTGGCATAATATTTGTATGGGTACCTATTTACAAGTTTTGCATGTTTAAAGTTCATCTAGATGTACTGCTGGAATTGCATGCAAGCCGGTGAAGGGACCATTCGACTGCATTGAGATCCATCTTGTAATTCAATGTTTACATCCAAGTCAATTGAAAAGAGAATTAGTAAATGGAAATCAATAATATTTCCAAAAAGAATTGAGAAACCGTTTGAATGAACATGTAGAAACATATTGTGTATACATATCTCAACCATATACATATTTCTCATTGCATTTACATATTGTGTATACATATCTCAACCATAACATCTTTGAGTTGCATGGTTTGAACATTTTCAGATGCATTAGAGGTTTTGTGTGGTTTCCTCTTAACTCTTGTAAGATGATGTTGAATGATGAGCCTAGGAGGGAATCTGGGATCTTGATTATTGAATTGCAAGAAGTGTGTCTAACGTAACATTCATTAATAATACATATCTCAACCATAACATCTTTGAGTTGCATGGTTTGAACATTTTCAAATGCATTAGAGGTTCTGTGTGGTTTCCTCTTAACTCCTGTAAGCTGATGTTGAATGATGAGCCTAGGAGGGAATCTGGGATCTTGATTATTGAATTGCAAGAAGTGTGTCTAACGTAACATTAATTAATAAATACTATTGAAATTTTCCCTACAGCGCCTCTCAAAATTTAACTGAATGATGAAAAACCAAATAAGAAACAACAACAAAAAATTACCAAAATCCCTGGCAACCCGAAAAGGGTTATAATTTCAAGTTGCATTGCCGTTAATAGAGGAATACATATCAGCCATGGATATCTGTATACTTAAAATCCAACCCAATGCAACATTTGGAGGAAGAGAAATTTTTTCAAAATAAACCGAAAAAGAAGAGAATATAAATATGATTCGTCTCTGTATATAACATACTGGTTATGATTTGTCTGATAAGGGCATCTTAACAACCTCCATTACAAACTTGAAACTCAATGGAGTTGTTGTACATAAGAAAAGGTATTCAATCAGCTCAAAAACCAAATTTTCTCTAAATAACTCCCCCATAAAAACCTGCACAGATGGCCCACGAGCTTGCTTGCTGTAAATATTTACCGTGATAGCTGCCAATAAATTGGAGAGGAGATCAAACAAGCCTCTGGTGCTCAGGGTGCCCAGGGTGCCGACACTGGTGCAATAGCTAGGAATACAATTGAGAGGAGTTTACGAGAAAGAGCTTCTGGTGTGTGTGCTCAGTGCCAAAGGCCAAGCCTCTGGTGCTTAGGGTGCTGACACCGGTGCAATAACTAGGAATACATTGGAGAGGAGCTTAGAGAAAGAGCTTCTGGTGTCTGTGCTCAGCGCTAAAGGCCGAGTTCATCAATAGTGTCAGGGAAAATGTGAAATTAAAATAAAAATCCATCCGGTCCCTATTCAAAAACCTGTTGCAGGAATTAAGCGGGCAAATTTGAAATTTGAAATTCTAGGGGCAATGGGGCAGAAATAACATTGAATGCATTTCCGTTCGTGTAAAATCCACCTCACCATGATGTATGTATGGTTGTACGGGCATAGCCATGTTTTCTGGCCCGTCAGTGCCATGGATGCCTCATAGCATGCATGTATGGTTAATGGCCTCTAGGGCATTAAAGGCCCGATAGCAGGGTGTCGTCGCCGTCTGCAGGGTCCACCATCGGGTCGGAGAAGGGAGGGTCGCCGGAGGGGCTGATCGGGAGCTGTCAAATAAGCTCTTGATTCGTCAAACGAAAGACTCCTCCAATGTATGTTACTAGATGCATAGGCAACAACGTACTGTGCAACAGTAGTCATGGGCAGGCATTTCCTTTAAACGAAATGCGATGGTCCCCCCGATATCTGCAATACAATTGGCTATGCCTACGTGATGAATAGAAACAAACTATCACGGAATAAGTACTAGCACTAGTAATTAGGAATTGGGTGCTCAGAGCATAAATATATGTTTTGGGAAATTTTTATTTTTTATTTGATTTTTAAATTTGGAAGTATTTTTTATTCATCCATTAAATCATTATTCATTAAATTAAAATAGCAAGTTTTAATTGGAATATTTACTTGATGACTTTAATTTACTTTTAGGAAATTAGGGTTGTTGTCACCTTAGAGAGTTATAGGCCAACCAAAATTGATAAAGTTTAAATCTGTCTCTAGCTACCTTAATAGGTCTATTATCTACTATATCTAAAAACTCTACCAAAAAGTAAATGTTATTCGAAATTTTGCATCCCAAAACAAAAACAACGAACCATAAAACTTAGTCATCTGATGATTCGATGGCCGCTGGGTCCTTGACACTTGACCTGAGCATTTCAACTTGGTTCATGCTCTGAAGTTGTTGTTCCATTCGGCCAAGGCAAACATTCTGATGGTGTTGCAGGAGATGGATTTCCTGGATGTCCCTGCACATTTCTACTAAGATAGAGGCTGCTTTCGTATCTTTGCCTATTTCTTGAACATTAACAATGGCTTTGGTGAGTAAGCACTTAATTTTCCAGTATATATGGATGGATTGTTTAAATAAACTTTTCCCCTGGTGTTCCCCGAATCTGTGAGCATCTCCATCTCTTCGTCAAAGATGTCTTCTTCCACTTTTGTTTATAGATCTTGCTCCCATCTTGAAATCAAAGATTTCACGTGACTAGGTGTTCCTACTCCATAGGCATGGAAAAGTTTCTGCATTATTTCATTCCAGGACTTCCTTCCCCTCTTGCTTGGCCCCACTTTTGACTTTCCTTTATCCTTACCCTCTTTTTTCGCAGATTGTGCTTTCACCATTTTTGGTTGATGGTGTTTTGTCAACAACTGAACAGTATTCCTGTGCCACATCAGTGTACACCCCTGACGTGTAATAGCTAGAGAATGAGGAATACTAAGAAGACCTGTAGAAAACAACAAAATTGCAATATTGAATTTAGTAAGATTACATAAGATAATATCCTGCTTTTTTAGAGTCACCACCCCAACCATTTTCGTTTGCTTTGATTCATCTGTCCCTCTTCTTTTATCCCTGAGTATTGTAATAATTGCAAACAACAACAACTTATTGGGTTGCCCTGGGAGCATTGTACAACTCTCGTTGCCTTCAGTTTCTATAACAGGGCCACACAAGGGAGCCTCAGCCTTCCTCATTTTGTTGTATATACCCTTCTCATAATCTGTGTGAGATACATGCTTAGCATGCAGGAGCGAGACATGCAGGAATGGTATGTTCCCATTCACTACAAACACCGAGACAGAGACCACACAATGTCTAAGACACCAAGACAAAATTTGATAAGCTTCACTCATGCACCCGAGAATGAAACCTCACTGTGCGTGGTAATAGAATTAGGCCCCCCAAAAACAACCCGGAATTTAGCTTACCATGCAAGTTTCCCTTGACCATATCTACATTACCATACGGAACTCTAACCCCGAGAGTATCATTGTATGCCATGCATACAATTTCATGAAATTGCCATGCAGAACTTTGGAATTGGCAAACAGGGAAAATAAATTGACCAACATCACTATGGGCATGACAGGTATAATTCTAGAAATTGCTTCCTATGTGGTGGAATTGAGATGGTAAACTCAAAATTTGACTTCCAAAATGTTGAAGTGGGAATACAAAGATGAGAAATTGACAAGAAGAGGCCTAGAATTGATATACGACTCTGTAATCTTGACATGAAAAGCTAATTAAGTAACATGCAAGGTTAATCAAACAATTCAAATGACAAGGCGAGTCAGGGTTCAGGTTTCCCCCATGCTTTCGCCTGCCACCTTTCCTGCATTCTTCATACCCAAAATTTGGGAATTAACACGACCAACAACATGGTAGTCTATAATGAAATCATGGATAAAAACTAGAACAAAATTTTCATGCAAACTTAAGACCCAACACCCACAACAACCAGATGTCCAGGGGCTAACAACCATAACAAACCATGTAGAATTTAACTGAGCATCACGTGAATCAAACGTCTTATGAAAGCTAATGTGAATCACTTCCATTCCAAACACAGAGCAAAGAAGAAAAACAAACATATCAAGGCCTTCTTTCGCCACAGAGACAATCATACTGAGAAGGAAACTAAAAACATACCCAGGGAAGCGACACGAAGCTGTTGCCAACTCTTTCGCTTGCTCACCTAACTTCCGCCTGACTAGCTTTTTTACCTGCTCAACAGACATCCATAGAGGGAATAACCTACAATTCTTGCCTTATCTTTTCTTCCTCCCGCACCGACGCTTTCCCCAAAACCACTCTAACATCGTGAGTTGTCTGTCGTTCGAATTTAATGCCATCATTATACGGCGTAGGTGAAGCTACCCACAATTCTCATCGCGTGTCGTCATGAACTCACCGTGTGGCCCGCATGGCCTCCTACCGCCTCACTCCTTCCTCGGTACACCTAGCACCCCGATTGCGGATTTTTTTTTTAATTTTGAAATTTATAATTAGCATAGATTTATTTTAAATACAACTCTAACCTGAGTGGATAGGGATTAAATTTTTTCAAGTGTAATTTTTTTTTTAACTACAGTGTGTTATTTTCATTGTTTAAATTGTATTTTGAATGTTAAAAATAAAAAAACTTACCATAATATTT
The DNA here is from genome assembly GCA_034641835.2 of Pinus albicaulis. Lineage (NCBI taxonomy): Eukaryota > Viridiplantae > Streptophyta > Pinopsida > Pinales > Pinaceae > Pinus > Pinus albicaulis. Next base: position 7,736,417 of record CM076575.1, on the reverse strand, counting down.
TTTTATTTTTTCTTTATATATAGATATATGTAGTTGATATCAAAGACAAATTTGAAAAAAATATAAGATTTAAACTTCTAATTCACATATTTTTTTTTACTTCTAATTACTTTACAATATATATATATATATATATATATATATATATATATATATATATATATTATAGTTAAAATTTAAAAAGATAAAAACAAAGACACACCCAGTTAGAAATAATTAATTCCTACTTGTTTATGGTTGTAATTCTCCATTTGACGAGTTTGTTCCTACATAATAGGAAACAGCTAGAATATAGTTTCTCCTAGTTTAGTGTGCGGTTGAGAGAATCTCTCAACCACACTACTGTACGTCTAAGATAGAATTCCTATCTTGAGACTTTAGCTTGTATAAATGTGTGTGTAATTTCCTTGATTCAATATATAGAATATAAAGTGTGCAGTGTGCTATTTTATCTTGGTATCAGAGCTTCAGAGCCTGTAAGGGCCTCTGGCCCTTCCTGGGCATTGGAAATTCAATGATTATATTTGTATAATTTTATTATTTGTTTGTCCATCGAAAGTTGCGTGGATAATGAGCGATCTGCCAAAGCGAGCGTGGTGTAAAAACTGTGTGGAAGTTCTTTTGCGTCGCTCCAATCTCTCTTCAACAGACTTTAACAAACTTTTTTTGTTGCCCTCACGACATTCGTCCCCCACTGATGTGTTGCTCGTGTAAGATGCCTTCGCTCAGTGTAATTGTGGCCTTGTCAGCGTCGTTGTGCTTGGTTCGGTATCAAAACCTTTGTTCGTGACAACAAAGCCACAGGACGGAGATCTTGGAGCTGGTGTTTACAATCCGGGAAGATGCTGAGAACGCCCTGCGCATTTTGCATCTTAGCGATCTCAAGATCCACCACCACTTAGAGCAACGCTCACGCCTGCTGCATCCCGTACCAGGCCTTGAATTGTTGTTTCCACTGAGGTGTTCGAGGTGAACCTGAGTCTGCACGTGGTAGAGCTCAGGAAAGTCGACTGGTGAGATAGCAGTATACAAATAATTGTGCTACCAATTCAGCTCGGGGATCTACTTCATGTCACAGTACTCGGTGGTTGGGGCTTTGGGCAAGGGCGAATAGAAAATTAAAATTGAGTTTTTTTGAAGAATTCATTGCGCGCTCGATCTCGGATTAGTGCGGTGAGCATGGAGTCTGCAGAACGAGGCCGAGTGGAGAACCCTACAGGAAGAAATCTGCAGGTGCCATGATGAGATCGCCATGATCATAATGCGGCATTACCAGCCGGCGACATGGGCTAAGGGGTGCCGCAGGCTTCCCTGGCTCGTGGCTTGCATGAGGCGAATGCGAGACTTTTACATGGAGATCGGTTTTCAGTTCGAGAGCTCCGTTATCCCCTTCGTGCGCCGCATCACGCCCTCAGACACTTACAGAATCTGGAAGTGCGACGCAAACCTCAGGGCCGATACGACACTGGCGGGGTTCGATGGGTTCAAGATACAGAGGGCGGATCAGACCTTCTTATTCTTGGGTGAAGGCAATGATGACGGGAGAATCGCGCCCGGGTCGTTGCTCATGTTGGGACACAAGGAGAAAGAGATCATGAATGCGTTTGAGGATGCTGGGATTCGACCTTTCGACGCCGAGGTGAAGTAAGAGGCCAAGGCAATGAAGTAGACAAATGTGTACAGGCCTGGAATTGGAATTGATGTTACGAATGCTGAGCTTGTTCCTCAGCTAAATTGGAGAAGGCAGGATAAATCTGAAATGGTGGGAAACTGGAATGGCACGGAAGTTGCAGTTAAGAAGTTTCTTGATCAAGATTTTTCAGGAGATGCATTAGAGCAGTTCCGCAGTGAAGTGCGAATCTTGCGAAGATTGCGTCACCCAAATATTGTTTTTTTATGGGAGCTGTCACTCGACCTCCGAATCTCTCTATTTTGACAGAGTTTCTTCCAAGAGGAAGCTTGACATAGTTTCTTTTTGTTGAGAAAAATTGGGTCGTCAAGGTTTGTGATTTTGGCTTGTCACGCTTGAAGCATCATACATTTTTTTCTTCAAAGTCTACTGCAGGAACGCCATATGTTTTTTTTTTATAGCTTTGGTATGATATTATGGGAGTTGGCTACTTTGCGTATGCCATGGAGTGGAATGAATCTCATGCAGGTAGTTGGTGCTGTTGGTTTTCAGAATCGATTGGTTCCAGTGGTAGAGGTATTTAATTGCGGTGTTGAAGCATGCTATATTTGTATGTTGGGATAGTAGCATGCTCAATTTTGTTGTCGAAATTTGGCATGATGTCATAATATTTTTTTTAAGAGTGGTCATGTAAATCTGGTTAAATTAAATGTTGTGACATTTAGTTTGGGCAACTATTGTCACGAGTGCGAGTCTTTGTTGGAATTGCCCATTCCAACAATAGACAAATTTATTTGCAGGAATGTTCTACTACCAGATACGATGATGACATGACAATGAAAATGGCATCAATGAGTAGTGGTTGGAGCTGTATATATTGTGATGGAAAGTAGCGAACATGAGGCAACATGCTTGGAAGCAGTTACCAAGCCTTGATACTGTGAGTAGGGGAAGTGGCATTGTGTCTCCAGGGGAATGGATACTGAAACACAACGGAGGATTGGACCGTGGAGTCCTAGATTAATGTTCTTGAAGGGAAAATTGTGTTCTCTTCGTGTGGCTATGAGTGCCTATGTTCCAGTTTCTTTATTAGTGGACCCCCCATAGGTATCGTTGGAATGGAAACTGGTATGCTTGGAAAATAATCATCTATGGGCAGAGATAGAGAAATTAAATTTGAAGAGTTTATGTTGTATTTTCTTGGAATCATGTTTAAATATTATTGAGCCTAGCTAACTCAATGTAGGAAAAGTTATTTTGTTAGAATTTGCAACTCTAACGAATGATAGGTTAAGCATGGAGTTCCAAGAAGTTATTTGAACAGACAAGGATGCCCAAGATGTGAACAATGAACAGATGAGGTAAAGGAGCAGCGACAACGTTTATGGTGGAAAGCAAAGTAGATGTTAGTTTGAGATAGTGTGGTTTGTGGAATAAACTCCCTAGCATGTTATAAGCAAGTCTAGTTGTTGTAATGGTCATTGTATGTACCTAGAAACTCCAAATGTTGAAGTATGAAATGTAAGCTTTTTAAAGTCATCTGAAAGTTCGTGGTGATCTTAAAACCACTTTGTAGAGCCTTTGTGGCTGGTTGCCTTTGTGGCTTGAGGTGCCTTTGTGGCCGCATGTACACGAGTGGCCGCGTGTGCATGAGAGCTGTGTGCTTAGCAGAGCTTTGTGCTCAATCGAGCAGGTGGACTGCAGTAACACCTGGCTCAGTCTCAGATGATTCATTAATCTCTGAGAAGAAGGGGGTTGGTGTGCTTTCTTAACTGTCAGTTGTGCTGAGAAGCACAATTGGCGCAACTGTTCAGTACATACTCGTGCCAACGCGCCAAATCATAGGAATGGCGTAGAAGCGCACGATTTTTTTAAGGAAGACACCAACTCAACTTCATGGGGGTCCGCGGGAAGCCTCACCTTCGTTTGACGATTTGCGGAGAAGCAGATCGGAGAAGTTGCGGACCTATCCGGGAGAGGCAGATTGGAAGATCCGCGGGAAGCCTCAACTTCATTTGACGATTTGCAGAGAAGCAGATTGGAGAATTTGCGGATCTGTCCGAGAGGCAAATTGTGTTTTTTGGAGGTTCTGCACATGCAATTCGCTTGATGGTGGTGGATTTGCAGGTACATATATGCAGTGATAACGGTCGACAGAATCATGTATGCGAAGGACATCCTATAGGACTAGCGGTTGCAGCGGCTGGTACCCATGCATTCTGGTGGATGGTTGCTCTTTTATATGGATGTCGACATATTCTTTGTTATGTTTGACCATAACCAGACTTTGTGAATCACTATCATGACAAGTAGTCATTAAGGGGGGGAGTTAGAAATAATTAATTCCTACTTGTTTATGGTTGTAATTCTCCATTTGAGGGGTTTGTTCCTACATAATAGGAAATATCTAGAATATAGTTTCTCCTAGTTTAGTGTGTGGTTGAGAGAATCTCTCAACCACACTACTGTACGTCTAAGATAGAATTCCTATCTTGAGACTTTAGCTTGTATAAATGTGTGTGTAATTTCCTTGATTCAATATATATAATATAAAGTGTGTAGTGTGCTATTTTATCTCACCCCTTATTCCCTTTTACTAAACCCTAAACAAGCTTGTCCGCTCAATAAATATTCCAAGATAAAAACATGAGTTCGTTTCAATCTTTTCAACCAACAACGATGTTTTTTCGGGGAACAAGGAGGGCAAGGAGGGCATTTAAAACTTTGCAGCCTAGATATGCATTAGGAGTTGTCTAATGAGACAGAGGAATTTCCCGAACGTCAAATCTTACAGTGTTTGAATCATGATTTTGATGGTGGAAATGGATTCAACATCAAAAACCTCTAGGGCACCCAAAATATTAAAGTTTGATAGTTATAACATGGATTTACAAAAATCCCTCTTGGGATTTTTTAATCTATTTTCACTTTTTGTCTTTTTTATTGCATTTGTCCAATCTCGTAATAAAATGAGTTGTTTTTAGTGTTATTTAGTGATATTTTTTGAAAGTATTTTTGGCAGATTTTTCTGGTCTAATTTCTTTAAAAGCAAGAATTCATTGAAAATTGAAGTTTGATGGATAACCTTGCACAATTGAAATGCCCTAATTTTTTTAAGATGTTGAATCCATATATTTTAAATAACAAAAATCAAAATTTCACCTCAATTATTTTTCCAAATTTCGACACCAAAAATTCGAAAAAATCACATTAAAAACAACTCCGTAATAAAAATCATTCTATACCATTAATAAATCCTTTAGTTTAACTGAAAATACATGCCTTAAGCTGAGTCACGACAACAAGATTCTTTAACGGTCTCGTCCAGAGTTTTTTTGGTCAATGAAATTTTATTCCACGTGACATATAAACCTAATAAATTCTAAAGGTGAGCAATAAGTAATTTCATTATAAACCTAAAATGTGAGCCCAATGATTTCATTATAAAGCTAATAAATTCTAAGCAATTTGTTCTGGGAAAAGTTCCCAAGGGTCATCAAAGTTTTCGATGAGTTTTTCCCTTTGAAGAAATTGCTCCGAGAACATTGGATACCAATGGCCCTTCGTTAGGGAACATTGGAGACTTGTGAACCTAGGAATCGTGTAGGGATTATTGGAATTTTATGACCTTTTGTTTTTGCTTTTGCTGTAGTCTAATTAGATTGTTTTTTAGCTTTGAAAATCATGGAAATTTTTGTAAGATTTTAAGAAAATCCGGCAGGGACTTTTGTAAATCCATGTTATAATTATCAAATTTTAATATTTTGTGTGCTTTAGAGGGTTTTGATGGTGTTGAATCCATTTCCACCATCAAAATCACGATTCAAACACTATTACGATAAGATTTCTTAAATTCTTTTGGCCCAGATTCCAACGAATTTTGACTATCCAGACAATTCCTCCGCCTCCTTAAACAACTTCTTTGTTTTCAGAACATCTGAAGCTCGTGACCTCTGTGTTCTTGTATGAAGTCCTCTGCGTTCTTGTATGGAGTAAATTGGTGAGAAATGGATGTCATACATATAAAATTTACGTTATGATTTGTATGCTTTTTCATATTTGTGAAGTTGATGAGTAATAAATTTATTTTAATTTTAAATTTATTAGGTTCACACAAGAATTTTTGAGTTAATTTTTTTAAGTGTAAAAAAATTTGATTTTTGTAAGTGTTAAATAGATTAGAATACAAAATTTGAAGAAATCTTTCCATCTAAAAGATGATTTCTTTTAAGTGTGAGATAGATTAATCATGGATTTTCTCTCACCCATTTACTCAATATATATCATGCATAAAGTCTATATTGAAAGTATGAGTGGAGAGGAATTCCATATTGAAAGTATGAGTGGACAGGGATCAAATTGTTATTAATATATTTTTAAGTATATGTTAATACTATTTATTAAAATGTTTTTATTAATGACTCATATATATATATATATATATATATATATTTTAAATTACAAATTTTTTTAAATATCACATATTAATTTTATATTAAGAATTGAATTAATTACACATCCCTTCTTATTATTCTATTTGATATTTTTTATTTTATATCAAAGAAGTACATAAATTAGTTAATAGCTTATTTAAAACTTGAAATATTTTTTACTTCTAATTATTTTATCACATTTTTAACACATTGGGTTGTAATATCAATAACATGCACATATACCATGGACTTGTAAACCACCATTGGTAAACCCATCGCATGACTAACTCAAACTTATATATAATTATTAATTATTTTTATTTTTATTTTCAATTTTGTCCAAGTCAACATAACATTATATTAAATAACACCTTAGTTTTACAACGTCTTGAAAATGAAATTTAAGGGAAAATTGATTGAATAAATTATATAGCTGATCTTCTAATACCTGGAAATAAAGGATTTACAATATTTGGTTATAACAAAATCTTTGAGACTCTATACCAAAAATGTTAGATATTTTAACCTAATAAAGCCTTTGAGTCAAGGGTTTGTTCACAATCAAATCTGACAAAATGAAATAAAATGCATCTAATTAAATCCATACCTTTAATTACTTTCCAACTTGATGAAGACATGCTAGGTTGCCCCAACTGCCAATAACCCGCGACACTCCATAAGAACAACTCTGTATTCACCCAATTATGAAATTTCAACAAATTTATTTAAAATACGCAGTCAAAATAAGAATGTGGATTTTGTAGAAAATCTCTAACACGGATATAATACCATGTATAAATTATATCAATGGAGTCAATCCGATCATGCAATGTAATAAAGCAAGATACTGAATCCTTCTACACATCTGTGGAATATAAATCATGATCGATCAATCACATGCAAGTAAGAGAAGAAGTAAATCAATACATAGGAAAGAAACTGCTCAAAACCCCTCCATCTTTATTGTATAATCAACCAAAGAATCATGAAACAATACAATGTATTTGTGATCGTCACAACGTCATACACTCTACCAATTGCTTCACACTGATCCAGGCAAAATTGGACAAACACATAGCCAATTATTAGCCTACCCTGCTTACGCAATCCCTAGAGAATTAAACCCCTATTAAATAGGAAATTCAACCTTCCTTGATTGTGCAATTCATCATGGGCTTCCCATGGTTTTATAATTGCACTTGGGCAGTTTGCCTAAAATACAACTTCTAGTTTACTAGCCTTGAACCTTTGTTTCAACTGGGTATCCACCATAATTAGCATGCATGCAGCTATAAATAGTGAATCATTAGTTACTTGGTAGATCACTACTAGTGAATTAAATCTATTTTAATTCACTTGATCTTCCACTAACTCATCAAATAGTTAGAACTAGTTAAACTAATTTTAACTCAATTATTGTGAGTTAACTGATCCCACTCACACTGCACTAGTGCTACAACTACAAGTGGACCCTGTAAATAATAGAATCACTCTACATTTCTATCATTAGACCCTCAACTTGAAAATCCTGAGCTAACTATTTCTATCACACTTAGTTAACTGTTACAAGTTGTTATGAGATAAGATTACAATTAATTTTCCAATTTATTTAATAAATTGGTTGCACACTAATGTATTGCTAGGACCCATCGTTGTGTGACTTGTGATCCCACACTATTGTGTGTGCATTTTCATGTTGTTTCTGGATGCCAATTTCACTATTTTTTGTTGCAAATTTCAACACTCCCTCTCAACAAGAAACAAATAAATTTGTCCCGATCCAATACCTTTGGAATGTTTTGCATGCAACACTTCCTAGTGTTGTTCGCACATGCAACTCTCCTAAAACTGAATAGCCTCCAAACAACTGAATTAGTATAATGTACATGTCATCAGGGTCTTCTGACTCCTGCTAGCTACTGCACATGGCTACTAGACTCTCTGCATTGCTGACATCTACATCCACACACTCTGCACTGCGGCCAACTTTGATCTGCGCTCCAGTATCTGACACCTGTCACTCTGATTTTTGTCCTCCTGGAATTTGGCGGCATCAATCTAACCGATCCTTCCTGCTATTGTTGTACTATGGGTGTAGAAATTATACAACATGCATGTATATCTTGGATTCACCTGATCTAACGATGTACTAAAGTTAAATACTGAATCACTTCTACAAATATTTAAAAAAATTAAAAACACAATCGCCAATCACATTAAGTAAAGAAGAGTCAAATCAAACACAACACAGATAATTTCCCAGGGAAATCTTGTTGCTCAAAACCCCATTACCTTCTATTTTATATTCAACATGGATCATGAAACAATTACATACAAAACTCTTCTCACAAGAGCCCTCCAGTACTTAGCTAATTGTCTCACACTGTATGCAACCCTCAACCACAATTTGGTACAGGTTTTCATTTGCTTCACTTTTGGTGAAGCCCAGTCCGATGAAATAGCTGTCTATTCAAGTGTACCAAGCATAGAGTGCTTTCTTCAGCCCATACAATGCTTTTTTGAGTGTGCACACATGCGACTCACTGTTGAAGATCTCAAAACCTCCAAGCTACTCTATGTACACCTCTTCCTCAATGATCCGATTAAGAAACACAGTTTTCACATCCATCTGATGAATGCGCCTGTTGAGCCCTGAAATTGTCTTCTCTTTTGCCAACTTTCACCTCATTTCATCATTTATTTATCATTTCATAAACCTAAAGATCAATGAGAATGGTTAAGGTTACTTAAAGTTTGCATGCAAATGATTAACTTATTGTACTTTCGTGATTTTTGTTGTCTTAATAATTTTTGAACAGTTTAGCTATAGAATACAGGCATTCTGTAGCCAGTCAAGCATTACGCAATTTTTTTTGTGTTTAAGTATGTTACAGGTGTCAACTGGAGAAAAGGCACACATGGGTGGATTCCAAATCTTCCCTATATGACTGCTTCTTATCCATGAAGATTGAATCAATAGTTGGAGATGTCTAAGCCCATGGTCAAAGAAAAGGTCAAAGAAGTTGTTTTCTATAGGAATTAGGACTCCTGATTTTCTTTACAGCAAATCACGAGTCCCAAAAGAGTTTTAATTCAATTTTGACTTAAATATTACACTTGTAGCTATTTTTGTTCAATGTTAGTTATTAATTTTCATATAAATTAAGCTCTATAATACCAAAAAGGGATGGTTGATACATATTTCATCATTACAGTGATACTCTATTTTTAAGCACTGTGTTAATAAAAGGAGTTTAGCCTTGATGTTGTTCTGAATACAATCTTAAGGAGTTAAAGGATTGATACCGAATTGGTAGCAAGGGCCCCTGCTATTCGAGGAGGTTTTACATGTTTTCTAGATAAGTCATTTTCAATTCTGTTTTGTCATCTTTCCTTACTTAGACTTCTTTCTTAAATCATAGTTTTTAGCATTTTTGTTTCATGTCATCTGCTTAGTTAAATGATCCTCATTATACTACAGTTAGTCTCTTTCAAAAGCTCTTCCAACAAATCTCTACTAAATGAATGAGATTCAATTGTAATATTCCGAGTTTTTAGCATTTCATTTTCTGTTGTTTAGAAGATCCTCATCATACTGCAATTAGTATCTTTCACAAGCTCTTCCAATAAATCTTTAATTCATGAATGAGATTTAGTTGTAATATTATGAGTTATTTATTATTTTGTTTAATAGAAGATCCTTATCACATTATAGTTAATCTCTTTCTCAAGCTCTTCCAATAAATCTCTATCAAATGAATGAGATTTATTTATAAAGTTATAAGTTGTTTCAACATTTCATAGGAGATCCTTATACATTATAGTTAATATTTTTCTCAAGCTCTTCCAATAAACCTTTATCAAATGAATGAGGTTTCTCTATAATGTTCTAAGTTACTGATTGTTTCAGCATTTCCCTTTTTGTTTTAGGAGATCCTCATTGCACTAGAATTAATATTTTTCTCAAGATTTTCCAATAAATCTCTTATTGAATGAATCAGATTAAGCTATAGTGTTTTGAGTTACTTTTCATTTCATGAATGTTCATTTAGAAGTTGTAATATCCATGGATTATGACTCCTTGTTTTCATCATTTTCTAGTTAAGAACAAAACTTGCAAATAAACTCTGTTTTCATTTATTTATTTTTTTGTTTATCCTTTTTACATAGATTTAACTTCATATTTCTAAGCATAGAGCAGAACATTAAGAACCAAAACATAAAAACCTCAAAAACATCAACAAAACTCCAAAACAACGAAGTAAGAAAAATGATACTTAGGCATATATAGTGCATTATACTTCATCAGTTTACTAGCCCTGGTCGATAATTTATGTTAGCAATTTAGGACACTAAATTGACCAAACAGTGCGAGCCCATCTACGCTGAGAGTGCAAGTATGGATCTAATAGATGAGTACCTTGCAACAGGTGCAAAAGTCTCATCATAATCAATCCCCTCAATCTGTGAGAATCCCTGGGCCACAAATATAGCCTTGTATTTCTCCACACTCCCATGAGAAACTTTCTTTACCTTGTAGATACATCTCGATCCAACCACTGATTTGTCGACCGGTCTTGGGAAAATCTCCCATGCACTGTTCTTGACAATGCAGTCATACTCCTCCACCACTGCATCAACCCAAATTGGTTGCTGCAATTATTCCTAAAAGGAAGATGCTTCAGTCACAATAAATTTTCTCATAAGACTTATGTATCTAGTAAATCGGTTAGGAGATTGTCTCTATCTGGGCTGTGAAGTAGGGGCTCCTACATTCTCTGCAGCATCAAGTCTCAATCTATCAGCTTCTGTGGTGCGCCTTCTGCCATTTATGATGGATGGCTCTGCATGAGTGTTTTCCTCCACTCTATGATCCTCCACTTGTGGTTGATCCACATCTTGAGGCTCATCCTTGGGAACTGATAGTTCCTCCTCTGCATGTAGAATCCAGCTCCCTCTCAAGCAACAATCGCATGGCTTTCTCCTTATCAAATTCTATATCTTTTCGCACGACATTCATTCAGCTGTTTGGAAAATACACACGATAATTATGGGGTGTTTTAGTGTATCCCACAAAAATCCCGATCTCAGCTGTCGGTTCCAACTTCTTCCTGGCATCCTTGGTCACATGCACATAAACAAATGAGCCAAAAATATTAAAGTGTGATACATTGGGTTTCTTACCAGTGAAAGCCTCTTCAAGTGTACTCATGCCAAGTATCCTATGAAGACTGTTATAGCCCAAATCCACCTTAGGCTGAAGGAAGGCGGGATTTAGGGTAACACCAAACCACGCTCAGTCTGGTAGGTAGCCCTACCAGAACAGGAGAAGGCTCTCGCCGGGTCAATCTCAGTAAAAATGTATCAATAGGCCTTGAGATGACTGAAATGAGTGCTAATTTTAGGCTAGGTATATTAATCAAGGAAGGGGTTTTTTGTTGAAAAAAGGGAAAGGCAATTTTGGGCTTGGGGATGAGGCCAAATTCTCTATGCGCCGCGCCAGAAAACGCAATGCGTCGCACTGCTTTGGAGCTGATTTTGAGGCACTTCATGAAGTCCAAATTGAGCTCATGAGAGCTCGTTGGAAAGCCCTGTCTGTCTACTATCCAACCCAAGTGGAATTTCTATATTTGGATGTCATTGGCCCCTCCAAAACTTCAATCTTCCAAGACTGGTTCCTGTGTGTGCAAAAGGTGGCAGAAAGACCATTTTCAAGGTGTTTTTGACCCTTTAAACCACCCAGAACTTGATGAAATATCTCAGCCATTCCTGAACATGCATAATTTATCGTAAAAAACCCAAAAATATTAAGTTTTCCTCCAGAATATGTCCCAATCATAAGCGCGTGCCAAGTGGCGCGACGATTCGGGCAGAAAAACCTGTTTTGCGACCAAAATTTCAAAAATGACAAAATTTACTCCAAATTTGTTGAAATTTGGAGTGAAGATCCCCCATCAGGTATCATGCTCATCCAAAGAAGCTTCAGCCAAGATTTGGAGTGAATCAGGCCTTTTCCGACGTCTCAGTGCTCTCCTCAGCCTTGCCTTCAGGATCTTCATCCTAGCTCTGCAAACGTGTGTGCGGGCCTAATAGTGGTTCTTCATCTGTATGAGCATGTCCTTGTCCTTGTTGGCTTTTGCCAATATCTTCTCAAGATGAATGTTGGATCTCGTAAGGCAAATCTCCCGCTCAAACGGTGTCATGTCACCTGGTCTCTTTCGGGCCAATTCCCGATCTTCACGGATTTTCTGTAACTCCATGAGTGTGTGCTGATCCTCCAATTGTTTATTCCATTGATCCAAGTAGTTTATAACCCACTGAGCTCTCTACAATTTCTCGGTCAGTGTGTCGATCTCAGCTTTCTGCTCCTGGATGATTTCTTTCAGCTTTGAGCTGGGAGAGCTCGAATCAACATCGATCAATATAAAATTAGTATCTTGGCCTCCTGAGGGGCCTTCATCCTGCATAGGCCTCTTGCCTCTGTCTTGAACCTATACCTGTACTGATTTCGAACGCGAGACCCCTTCCACGCCAAGTGGAGAGAGTACTCACGCTGCTGATGAAGATAACGAGACCCCTTCCACCTCGGGTGGAGATAGTACTCGTCATGCTGCTGCAAACAATGCTCTCGCGCCTCTTTGATAAGTAACACACATTGGAACATTGACAGGCTCTGTCTTGGGAACCTCAACTGATGTGAAGGCTCTCCTGCATCATGAAAAATCTCTGGAGGAGGCTGAGGGGCTGTGAAAAGGTCACGGGAAATGAAATCATCCCATGCGATGCCCTACAATCCAAGCTGATGTACCACAATGATCTTGATGAGCACATAATGATAAATGTTGTTATGCTGCTGCTCTAGAGTCTTCTTTTGCACAAGGGTAGTCATCCTCTCTATGTTTCGGCACATGAAATATAGAATGTTCATCATCCGTACTCTCGTGAAATGCATCAACAGCCGGATGTGGTATGCATAAAGGCGTGAGAACCGGCCCTCACAGTTGAAGTATTTGATAATAAGTCTCATCAATGGCGCATATGATTCCTTCAGAAACCGGAATGGGAATACCCTACTGAGCTGCCTCAAAAAGCCAGGCCTGATGTAAGGTTCATAATATGCTCTATCCAGTTGCTGTCTCTTGTTCCACTCTTCACCTATGTTCGGTATCCTGGTCGCCTGAGAAATGGTTTCTGGTGTCAAGGTGAAGTTCACTCCAGCAAGGTTTACATGACCATCATGCAAATGTAGGACAAATAAGTGAACCAACTCTTGATGATGCTGAATATGAGCAATCATCTCACAGTACTGAAAACATGAATGTTGCTGAAAGCATGCCATTGCAAGCGGGCATGCCTGCAATTGAGTCAAGGAAGTGGGCTCTTCTCTGACGTGCTTGCCACTTTTATGAGACCTCCTCGGTACATTTAGCTCTGTGGTTGAGTCACTGTCTTGCTCATATGCTTGATCATATGATGAATCTGTCTCTGTCATGGTGTTTTGCAATATGTATGACAAGTATATACTGATATATATGTGGTGAAAATAAGAGTTTGGTTTGTTTGAAAATGATGAATTGGTGTTTGTCTCCCAATACCAATTGTGTACCAAGTAGGAAATGAGGGACTATGGTAAGTAGGAACAACGGGAAAAGTGGGGGTTTTCCAAGTGCAATTAATACAATAACATTCACTTGATTATGTTTGGGAACTTTGGGATTTGGGGATTTTATAAGTGATATGAAAAGGGGAGGGCTAGTAGGGTTTAGTGATAGGGAAAATGGAAACAAGGGATATGATTGGTTTTGGGACAGAGGGAAAAGGAGAGGACTATGATAACAGTGTGACAGTGATGGGGAATGTGCTATGAAGTTCTTGGCACAAAAATCACACCCTTTAAATTTCAAATACAAACCCTATGAGCAGTTTTTGACAAATGAGAGGGTTTTATTTGGCATTCAAATTCTTATGCTTCACTTTCAAACCACACTAAACATGACCTAAAATCGATGGGAAAGAGTTTCCAAACTTACTTGGAGCAGAAGAAATGAAATTGTTTTGGTTTTTATTGAAGCCGTGATGATTTTCTGTCTTGGAGGCTCTGTGAGCCGCACACAAGCCCAGTGCGCCGTGTCTCCTGAATGCGCCGCATTCGTTGAAAAATGCACTGTGGCAGGAGGCCCAGTGCGCCGCGCACTTACCCAATGCGCTGCGCAGACAATTACCCACACAATCTTGGCTTTCAAAACACAGTTTCGCCCTCTCACCTGCTTAAGTAGACTTCAATTGATCTCTTGGATGCAATGGATATTCAAACAATGAAAATATCTTATAGTGATGGATTTAATTTTTGTTTCTCAAAAACCCACTTTGTAATGTTTTGGCTTGGCACTTTTTCACATTTGAATACAAACTCTGTTTTTCAAGTTTCCTTTTTGATTTTTGGCTGAAACGATGGCTTTCTTGGTTGATTTTTTGCAGGGATGGTGGCATTGAATTTCGGCAAAGGATGACCAGAGCTGCATCTGAAGTACTTCATGACAAAGAACTTTAAAAATAAATATTTATTACAAACAATAAATTTGACGATTTCTTCTTCAAAACAGAGTTTTGAAGAAGAATCATCCTTGAGCATTATTGATGATGAAAATTTTGGAATGAAAACTTATTGAAGACATCCTCATGGCCTGCGGGCATTATTTGACATTTTGAAGACCAAAGCCTAGACCTAATAACTGAAATGAATCTTGTTTGACCACAAGACCATCTATGACTGTAAATGACTGAAATCAACTTTAATGAATTTTGATAAATTTCGACCAACCCAGCAGGTACAAACATGAGGGAAACGAGTGAAGAGACGCTTTCGTCAGATGATGGCATGCCCCTAACGGAATGCAGATGAATGAGCTGAATGAGACACCTACAAAATGAAATGCAATAAGAGAAATGATCTCTGATGGAGGGATGTAAAGACCGACTCTAACAAGGACAACAGTCATGCACAAATACCGCAATGTTGCATGCTTCTGCCCACAGATGCATCGGTAGGCCTTGATCATGCAACATCGCTCTTTCTGTACCCACAATTGTTTTGTTCTTTATTTCCATGACCCCATTCTTCTATGGGTTATGAGGCGCTATCAGTTCTCTTCGAATTCCTTCTTTGCTGCAGAAGTTCTTGAATTTGTTAGATATGTATTCTCCACCATTATCGCTCCTAAGAGCCTTCACTTGCTTCCCTGACTCTTTCTTCACTAGTGCCTTAAACTCAAGAAACTTAGAGAATGTCTGATATTTATTTTGTATGAAGAATATCCAACACTTACGAGAAAAGTCATCAACAAATATTACATAGTACTTATGTTTTGTTGTTGAAGCAACAAAGAATGGTTCACACACGTCTGTGTGAACTCCCTCAAGGACCCCGAAGCTCAGTTATCCTTCTCATGAAAGGTGGCCTTTACATATTTTCCCATAGTACATCCCTTGCATGTGTATGAATGCACAAGTGTACCCCTATGAAGATTAGTAGAAATATTTTGCATGGCTTTCAAGGCTCCATGGTGAAGATGGCCCAATTTCCTGTGTCATAATTCGCCCTCATCCCGGCTTACCACTTGATCTACCTTGCCCATCATTGTTGCGCAGCCATCTACCTCTAGCTTGTAGATATTCTTAACTCGAATCCCTATCCTCTTGGCTTGTCCTGTTGTTTTGTGTCATAGGAAAGCTTTTTCTTCACTAAAAACAACATCATAGCCTCTATCCTCCAACATTACGACTGAGACTAAATTTTTCTTCAAACTTGGTACATACATTATATATTTTAATTGAAAGGGTTTACCTGATTACCTCTGGAAGGTAATGGTACCAATCCCAGTAACACTGTACCACCCATCATTGCCCATTTCAATATGCATATGGAGATCCTTCTCCTCCAAGTCACTGAAAATTTCCTTGTTTCCCATCATGTGAAAGGAAGTGCCACTATCCAAATAGCACACAGATCCCAATGCAATTGACTCCATGCATGTGATCAATGAGAAGTCAAGCTCAAATTGTGAAGCAAGAGCCTCACCAGTTGCCAATCCTCCAGCCTTCTTGTTCTTCTTCTTTTGTGGGTAGTTAGTGGCAAAATGCCCATGCTCGTGACAGTGAAAACACTTCACCTTGGACATGTCCTGATTCTTTCCATTCTTGGATTCATATTTGGAATGGAATTTATTCCCATTCCCCTTTTTCTCCTTGGTAACCAAAGCACAATATTCTTCATCTTCATTCTTAGATGAAGATCCATCTCTGGTGTTCCGTCTGACTCCTCCTACACCAAATCCAATCACAGTCATTCCCAATCTAGAGAATTTTCCCTTCCATTAACAGAGTCTTAATAACTGTGCCAACTGTTGGGAAGTCCTAGGAGAGCCAAACTCACCAAATAATCATCAGCGACAGTTATACCAACGCTCCCTAGTTCATCCCGACATTGGACAAACTTTGTTAGATATTTTGGTATGGAGTCGCTCTTATCCATCTTGATCTTCCTGAGTTTATCTTTGAGCGCCAATTTCGTATGGTCGCTGTTGCTCTGGAATAGATCCGTCAAAGCCTTCTTTCCCATAGAGGCTTGAGACAATGTGGTCTCGTACTCCCTCCAACAAGATCCTCCTCGCCTTTGCGACTTTCTTTTGCCATGCATCAAGATTTGCAGCATCTGTCACAACAGGTTTAGGAACAACATTGTCAATGAATTCCTTCAAGCCATTGTCTTCGAGTACTGCCTCCATCCTGTCCTTCCAAAAAATATAGTTTGAGATGCCCTTGAGTGCATAATCCAACCTCAAGCCATTGAAAGCCATTTCGATCCTAAATCAATTGTAGCACTAAGAAATTCTTTTTGCAAATTCGAATTTTATCCAGTCACAAACTCAGCTCCTCCTTCACACTTCATAATTGTGATTTCCTATGCTCTAATACCATGTAGAAATTATACAACATGCATGTATACATTGGATTCACCCGATATAAAAATGTACTAAAGTTAAATACTAAATCGCTTCTACAAATATTTTGCGGAATTAAAAACACAATCGGAAATCACATGAAGTAAAGAAGAATCAAATCAATCACAACACAGATAATTTCCCAGGGAAAGCTTACTGCTCATGTTAGCATGGATTTTTTGTCATAAAAACTCACTTTAGCTATGCATATCAAGTAGCCCTAACATCAAGTATGGCTGAAAAATATCTTTAGATTTGCTGCATAATATTAGATCTAAGCATAAAAGACATTAAGCAGATAAAATGTGAAATGGCTCCATGCATCCAATGAACAAGACAAGAACAATGTATAAAAAGAATCTTATATTACATTAAAGAATGGGGCACCTGAGAGGAAAACAAGAAAGGTGTTTTCCAGTTCTCCTCAGTGGGATGGGTTCTTGGAAGTCCTCAGTGTTTCAGATCTAAAATTCCTCTCTTTGGTTGATGTGAAAAACCCTATCAAACATGGAACTCAATGGGAGTTCAAAATGAAAATAAAATGAAATTGGTGACCAAGAATAGATCTAGTGTGATCTAATACAATGGAGGTGACTAATGAATGGGAAAAACCCTCCTATTTATAACAAAATATTGGGGTGTTCTAGAACCTGGTGCATGAATAAAATATTATTAAACATCTTCTAGAATCACCCTTTAGGAATATTTTATTATATTTGTTGGAGGGAAAAGGGTTTTTGACTTGGGTCAATTCCTTTATTTATAAATAAAAAATAAATAAATGATTTATTTATTATTTAAGGGAAATGAGGGGAATATAATTAAATAAATAATGTTTTATTTAATTATTTAAAAATGACTTAGTCAAATTTAACTAGGAATAATATTTAAATAATGATTTAAATAACTTATTCTTAGGAAATTATTAAATAAATAATGATTTATTTAATTAATTACCTTGTTTTGGGTTAAATATGACCAAGAAGTGTAAACAAATGTGGTGAAAGTGATTTTAGTTGGCGTAAAATTGGTCTTACATGGTGTACTTGGGTTCATCTAACGATAATGGGTTAGATGACCAAAAAATGGTGTAACAGATTGCCCCCCAATGTACGAGTGTTAGGAGAAAATTGTATGACCGAAGTACATTGTAAGAACTGAAACAAGATAGAAATGAAAGAGAGGAATGTAAGGTAATCTAAAGAGGTGGAGGACTAGACCCTAAGGAGACGAGACTTACAGGTGAAACAAGTCTCAAGTGTATGATGTGGTACCAATGTGAAAGGCGGCGGGGGAGGCATACCTATGCCCGCCGAAACAAGAGCAAAGAAGAAGGCGCCCGGAAAAACACGGAACGCACTAAGGGAACAAGGGTTGGTTAGAACATGAGGCAGAGGAATACAATAATGAGCCCCACATACATGCTATGCTTGGAATAATCGTCAGGACTTATACAATAAGATTTGAGTACATGAGATACAAATACACCCAAATGCCCCCTACACACGGGGATGGGCTCTCAACATCTGACGGGGACATGAAAATCGTAGAGGGGCTATAGAAGGTTGAGGTCGATATCATCCGATGAGAGGAGCTGCATCAAGGGCGGAAATGAAGAAGTCATCCGAGCATATGGGGGGCTACCTGCAGGGCCACCCCCTCCTGAGGGTTGAGACATCTCACACATGCCCGGGAATCATCAATAGCTGCTGTGGCATCATGGTACCGTCAAGTGTATATATCACGGTCATGCTGAGAAGAGCTCGAACCAGGGTACACTGCCCCCATACCTAGCTTCTGGAGAAAATGAGTTGATGTCGACAGAATTAGGCCCGCCAGAGGTGAGGTAATAAGGGAACCCCAACCAAGGCATGGGAGAAAAAGGTAGAGCGACCAACAAGGAGGCAGGAATGATGATGCTGGAATGGGGGATAGGTCCAATGGGGACCATGAAAAACATGAGTACAAACGGGTATTTCATGACGAAAATCCTCAATAACAGAAATGAGTGTGGGGGCAAAGTGATGCCCCCCATTGAAAGGTGGTGTAAGTGAGGAAGTTCGATTTTAAGGATAGGTGAAGTAATACTCCATGGACGATGGGTGTCCTGTTGAAGTACTGAAATGCAGAAAACAAACATATGCTGGATATCTACAAGAAAACGCATTTCGAGTGGGAAATGCTAAGGGTAATATTTCTTAAGATAGAATGCATTGCGAGGATTAGGAAGGGGGTGGCCTTCAAAGTCCTCTAAAAGGTATGCCCCCTTCTCGAGATCTTTACTAATGATGTAAAGACCGAGACATAATGAGTTGAACTTCCCATGACTGAGGGTATCGTGGGCCTGGTCATATACTAGAACAAGGTCACCTTCATGAAAGGTGTGAGGGTGGAATTTGCGGTCATATTGAGCTTTGGTGTGCTTTTTGGTCACTTCAAGGGTTTGTAATGCAACACGGCGATCTTCGAAAGCGCACTCTAGCATGATAAGTCATTGTTCTAGAGGTTGGGTATCGGGGAGAAGTTCAACGGCTAGGTGAAAGGAAGGGATTTCACACTCGATTGGTAAGACTACCTCCTCACCAAAGACAAGGTGGAAAGGAGTGAAACCGATGGAAGTTTTAACTGAAGTACGATAGGCCCATAACGCAGGGAAGAGCATGAGGTGCCAATTGTTTTTGTGTTTATTAACCGTTTTTTGAAGCATGGTCTTAAGAACTTTGTTGACGGCTTCAACTTGGCCATTACCTTGGGGGTAATAGGAAGATGAATATTGGTGTTCAAAACCCAAGAGTGAAGACAGCTCATGCCAGATCTCATCTTCAAAATTTCGGCCATGATCAGAGACTAATTGTTTGGGAACTCCAAAATGAGCGATGACATGGTTGAAGAAAAAGAGGGCAGCTGTGGCTGCCGTGTTGTTGAATGTGGGCATAGCTTCGGCCCATTTAGTGAAATAGTCAACCACCACAATGATATATTTGTGGTTACCGATGGATGGGGGTTGACATTCCATAAAGTCAATGGCCCATTTGCAAAAAGGGCCAGCTGTGATGACAGGATGAAGAGGAGCGGGTGGAGTTCGTGCCTTGGGGGAAAAATGTTGGCAATTGGAACAGTGTTTGACTGCTTCAATGCAATCACTAAAGAGAGAAGGCCAAAAATACCCAACGCGCATGATTTTCTGGGCAGTGGCAAGGCCAGAGAGGTGGCCACCGCAAGCGCCGCTATGACAAGCGTTGAGGACTTGTTCAGCTTTAGCGTGTGTGAGGCACCGACGAAGGACAATATCTATGCCACGACGATAAAGATCATCGCCGATTAGAAGGTAGCGAGAGGCTTGGTGTCCAATACGTCGGCGATCGTCACGATCAAGGTGAAGGGCGAACGTTTGGGTTCGCAAGTAAGTAAGGATATCATTGTACCATGGGTCGTTGGTGGTGATGGAAAATAAATGTTCATCGGGGAGAGCCTCATTAATTGGAGTGTCTTGCGTCCCAGTAGGGAGGTCAGAAATGAGTTCAGCAAGGGCTAAACCTTTCTTACTTTTTGGGGTGACAAATTCAAGGTCAAATTCTTGAAGGATAACGACCCAATGAGCGTATTTCCCACTGAGGATGCATCGGCTCAATAGGAAATCCATTGGGTTGGAATTAGTCACCACCTTGGTGGAATGTAGGATGATATAATGACGCAACGTTTGGACCGAGAACACAACAACCAGTGCTAATTTTTCTTCATGTGAGTAGGGGACAGGTGGACTAGCAAGGTTTTTACTGACATAGTAAATTACATGTCAGGTGCCATGATCATCTTCTTGAATAAGGACACCAGCGACCGAATGGGTGGAAGCGGAGATGTAAAGGATGAAATATCGGTTAAAGTCAGGATGACGGATCAAAGGGGCAGAGGTGAGAGCATGCTTGAGGGCATCAAAGGATTTTTGAGCGTAGGTGTCCCAGACAAAAGAGGTGTGAGAGCGAAGAAGTTGAAGGAAACCATGTGCAGTAGTAGCATAGTCGGGAACGAAGCGGGGAAGGAAATTAGCTTTGCCTTGGAGACTTTGCTGCTGTCATAAGGTACGGGGGATAGGAAGCTCAAGAATGGCTTGAAATTTCAAAGGGTCAAGAGTGATCCCCGCTTTAGATACTATGAAGCCAAGGAGACGGCCTACGGGAACACATAAGACACATTTTAAAGGGTTAAGGTGGATGTTATACTTGCGACAGCAGAGGAAAATGGTACGCAGATCATGCAGGTGTTGGGCCCGATGTTTAGAGCGTGCAGTAAGGTCGTCTAGATAGGCAAGGATAATATGAGCTAAGTCATGGAAACAATAAGACATGGCTCGTTGAAAAGTGGTGCCAGCGTTTTTAAGACCAAATGGCATGACTTGGTAGGCAAAAGTGCCCCTGGACTAATGAATGCAGTTTTAAGTTGATCAGCACGACGGATAAAGATTTGGTTGTACCCTGAGAAGCCATCCATGAAGGATAAAACTTCATGTCCTGCGCACTGATCAATGATTTGGTCGATAAATGGTGTGGGGAAGTTGTCTTTGGGACAAGCTTTGTTCAAATCGCGAAAGTCAGTGCAAACACGAATGGTGCCTTGTTTTTTGAGGACGGGGATGGGATTGGACACCCGAGTGGTGTATTCAATGGGATAAATGAAACCAGCCTGCCGGAGCTTATCGATTTCAGCTTTGATGGCGTCGCGTCTGGATGGATGAATGGGTCTCAATTTTTGACGGACCGGAGTGGCGTCCGACCATGTGTCGATGTGGTGTTCGACAATGTCAGGATCGAGTTCGGGCATTTCTGAGTAGGACCAGGCGAAAACATCACGAAATTATTTGAAGAGTTTGGTGTAGGTTTCAATTTCATCCGGAGTGCATTGGGCACCCAGAGTGATGTGTTATTCGATACCTGGTTTGACAGAAATGTCGATTTGGATGGTAGGAGAGATATTAGCCATGTTTCCTTCTTTGAAAGCGTCAGGGGCAGGGTTGGGGCTTTTGAACCAATCAAATTTATTGAGGATGAAGTCTCTGGTTTCGATAGCGTATTGGTCATGCGATTTATGTGGTAGGAAGTAGGCACGATGGTGCATATTGTCCCATGGAAAGTCGGGTTTGGTCATGGCTTCCATGATGTCTTCGTCGGAGTGGAAGAGGGGAGGAGTGGATGGTAAAGAATTTCCAGGGGAGGTAGAAGTATGAAACACCTGATTTTGAGGCGAGGTGGTTAAATTGGTGTCGTTATTGGGGGTGACAGCGGGGTCATAGACTAAGGGGTCGGTTGCTGGAAAACGAGGTGAGGAGGAAAGGTAGGAAATAGTGGCTGAAGGTTCGGTCATGTCGGTATCAGACTGAGGAATGGTAATAGGGGTAGATGTGTGGTCGGGGGTTAAAAAAGGAGGACGGGCAAGCGCGGCTTCAAATTGGTGGTAAGCGTCCAAAGAAGAACAATACTCATCAAGACGGGGGCAAAGGTGGGTATAATGTCCATGGAAGTCGCATAAAGAACAAGGGTGATTGGTGTGCAAATGTTTAAGTTTGGGGAGGGAACCAGGGAGAGTGACCTAGACCGTGGGAATATCAGATTCTAGGAACGTTTCATTGACCATGGTTTTGAGGTGTGGTAATTCAGGAAAGGTATGGGTGGCATGGCCAACAACGTCGCACAAGGTGCACTGGATAGGATGTTTTGGAAGGCAAGGAGGATTGGAAGTTGTCGACGCCACCGTGTCCTTCGGTGCCCCCTTGCGAGATTTGCTATTGTTACCGAACATGGTTGTAACAGGAGGAGGGGCTAGGTGAGGAGACGGAGGTGTGGGAGCAACGGAAGAGGTCATGGGTATTGGTTGAACCGGAGTCAAAGCAAGATAGGGCTTGGGTTGACCAGGCAGGGTAGGGGCAGGGGGGCTTAGGTACCAGACGGGTATACCCAAGGTCAAGTTGGGTAGGGAGAGGGTAGCCAGGATAAGGATGGAGGAAGCTCCGGGAGGTGGAGCGAGAAAAGGAATCTGACCAGTAGGAAAATGGCCAGGGGGAATAGGGCCAAGGGGATTGTAGTTGGGCGGAATTGTGCCAGTAGGGAGAGGAGATTCTGAAGGAAAAATACTATCTAGTGGGGGTGAAGGGCTAGGAGCCGGAGGAGTCAGGGAAAGTTGAGGTTGCTGACTAGCCAAAGTGGGCTGTGTAAGGTCAGCCCAAGATGATTTCATCATGCAAACGCTCGCCAGGCTAGGGTCAGAGAGGGTAGGTGAGTCAAGAAAGATGCCAAGCAAGGAGGAGTCTTTGAAGGGGCTGGGAGAGGCACGGGGCATAGTCGCGGTGGAAATAGAGGACTCAGGGGAAATCTGGGAGTTGGGTGTACAGTACGATAACTGGTCGATGGTGACGATTTTTCCGTTATGCGAGAAGAACATCTTGCGGTAAACTGCGGATGGGACGGCGGACATGGCATAGGTGTAACTACGCCCCAAGAGGATGTTGTAGTCGAGAGGGGCATTGATCACTTCAATGTCGACACACACAGTTTTGTCGGAAAGAGTAATAGGACAGTGGTGGAAGAGGCCGACGGGTTGGGAAGCATGGCCATCCCATGCACGAATGGTGATTGTGGAAGGAGCCAATGCAGGAGATCCGATTTGTTGCCAAACCGAAGCGGACATGACACAGGTAGATGCCCCCTCATCAATGACGCATCGAGTAATAGTGGCATTGTGGATCTGGACTGAGATTTGGAAAGAAACTGACGCAGGAAGAGGGGGATGGTCAAGTTGATGGGGATTGAAAACAATGAACTGGTCATCGGTAGGGTCGACAGCATACAGGACAATCTGATCAGAGGCAACATTTCGGCGTAAAGGACCCTTAGGAATTTTGGTGTGAACTTCAACTTTGGGTGGAGGGATTTGTAAGGGACCATTGGGTGTCGATAGAGGCTGAGTGGGGGCCAAGGAGGGGAACTCGGGGATAGAAGGAACAGGAGGCCGAGTTTGAAGGGAAGGATTGGCGGTGAGAGATTGGTCTGAGGCCATCATGAGGATCTGGTGATCAGAGGAACCAGAAGGAGAAGGTCGAGCGGGGTCCAGACCATGAGGTGACGGGGTGGCCATGAGTCCTTGTTGAGGGGAAGGAGCGGGAAACCTAGCGGGTTGAGAGGTGTCCGGATGGGGAGGGAGAGTAGGAGGAGATGGGTGTGTCTTCATAGTGGTCTGAGACTCCCATAGCTTCCTCATTGGTAGTAATCGAGGATAAGCATGAGTGGGATGACCGTAAACATCACAACACAAACAAGGTTTGTTAGTGTGAAGCGGCCTATTCGGCTTGGGTTGGGAGCCTTGGGATCGGGTGAGAATGGGGGAATCAATGCAGGAATATTTGGGTTCATGATTAACCGATGTGTAGGGATGACCTTTCTGCTTTCGTTGAGAAGGAAGAGGAGGAAGGGCGCCTAGATGTGTAAACGTTGGCCCGGAAGGGGGAAGTAAGCATGGTCCAAAAGCTGAAGGTGCTGGGACAGTGGGATGTGGGTAGGGGTAAGGTGGAGGGTAGGTAAAAAGGAAGAGGCGTGCCAAAGCTTGGATACATGCTACCTGGAGAGGTAAAAGTGCCAGAGGGGCTGGTCGCACCTGGAGGGGAACCGTAGCCCGGAAGAGGTTGAGCATAGGTATACATGGCCAAAGTATCAGTAGGAGAACCCGAACAAGCAGGGGAAGAGTCGGAGTGCAGACTCGAGGGAGGAATTACTTGAGGACGATGAGAAGGGGTAAGTAGATCAACTAGAAACTGAGGGTGGAGGCCAAGAAGTTGCCGGGAGAAACGCCTTGGGGGCGCAATGATGACGGGAAGAAGAAAGACCGACAAGGGCAGCAAGGTGTAAAGGCAAGACGCGACAGGGGCAAGGAGGTGCAGTGTCGATTAATTTTAGAGTCTTTGCCAGGCGGTGTTAACCAGGCTCTTCTTCACTTAGGGTCAGTGTGTGGCATGTGTTAATTTTAATTGATTAAACCCAGACATTTTGAGAGTAAAATAAAAAGTGTGCTGCGTAATGGAAAAGAAATCTGCAGTAAATAAAACTAAAAGAACAGAAAATTAACAACTAAAAAGGTAGCAATCGAACCCAAGCAGGTGGGTCTCTCAAAACTAGTCTAGAAGGGGCGGAACACGCTAATCAAGAGACCAATAGATCGAAGGTCCGGAGGGACTGGGATCTAATGGAGAAATCTGTGGGAAAGTGGTGCAGAAAGCAGCAAAGAGGCAGGGGCAAGGTTGCTGCTAGAAAATAGGAGATCAGCTAAAAAGAGGGGGTCAAAGGGGTGACCCTAGAGCAGAACCCAATCAAAGTGAAAGTTAGTGTATAGAAAGGGAAGAAAATCTGACCTGTGAGGATCTGAACAAGAGGTATCAGATCTGAAATAAGGCTGAAACTTCTGGAAATGCAGACGTCTGAAAACAACAACAAACTCTTCCACGAAAAGTGGAGGGAACTGAAACCCTAAGGGGCAAGAGTCCCACTTAGGTGAGTCTGAACAGGTGGAGACAGAGGCTGGAACACCCTGACAGAAGCTTCAGTGAAACCTAGAAAAAGCGCTAGCAGATTGTAGAAAAAATTGCAGGTCGCAGGTTTGGGCCTGTTTTTAGGCCAGGTCGCAGATTTAGGGCAGAAAAGTGCGACCTCAAGGCCAGGGCGCACTTTTTGGGCAGATAAGTGCGACCTGCAGATCCAGGGCTGGTTGCGGCAGATTTCAGAAAATTGTGTCGTCTCAGCTGCGGCTGATGTCGGTCACCTGCGCAATAAGGCCAGAAACACACGAAAGTGAGAGATTTGAAAGTTTGAGGGTTTTAGAGGAAAAAAATAGCATAAAAATATGAAAAACAGAAAACTGAAGAGAAACCCTAGGGTCTGAAACAGCTGGATATGTAGGAACATAGAAAACGACAGTGGTCGCAAAAGAAAACCCGTGTGGAGTCGCCAATTGTTAGCATGAATTTTTTGTTGTTGTAAAAACTCACTTTAGCTATGCATATCAAGTAGCCCTAACATCAAGTATGGCTGCAAAATATCTTTAGATTTGCTGCATAATATTATATCTAAGCATAAAAGACATTAAGCAGATAAAATGTGAAATGGCTCCATGCATCCAATGAACAAGACAAGAACAATGTATAAAAAGAATCTTATATTACATTAAAGAATGGGGCACCTGAGAGGAAAACAAGAAAGGTGTTTTCTAGTTCTCCTCAGTGGGATGGGTTCTTGGAAGTCCTCAGTGTTTCAGATCTAAAATTCCTCTCTTTGGTTGATATGAAAAACCCTAACAAACATGGAACTCAATGGGAGTTCAAAATGCAAACAAAATGAAATTGGTGACCAAGAGTAGATCTAGTGTGATCTAATGCAATGGAGGTGACTAATGAATGGGAAAAACCCTCCTATTTATAACAAAATATTGGGGTGTTCTAGAACCTGGTGCATGAATAAAATATTATTAAACATCTTCTAGAATCACCCTTTAGGAATATTTTATTATATTTGTTGGAGGGAAAAGGGTTTTTGACATGGGTCAGTTCCTTTATTTATAAATAAAAAATAAATAAATTATTTATTTATTATTTAAGGGAAATGAGGGGAATATAATTAAATAAATAATGGTTTATTTAATTATTTAAAAATGACTTAGTCAAATTGAACTAGGAATAATATTTAAATAATGATTTAAATAACTTATTCTTAGGAAATTATTAAATAAATAATGATTTATTTAATTAATTACCTTGTTTTGGGTTAAATATGACCAAGAAGTGTAAACAAATGTGGTGAAAGTGATTTTACTTGGGGTAAAATTGGTCTTACATGGTGTACTTGGGTTCATCTAATGATAATGGGTTAGATGACCAAAAAATGGTGTAACAGCTCAAAACCCCTCTATCTTCTATTGTATATTTAGCATGGATCATGAAACAATTACATACAAAACTCTTCGCATAAGAGCCCTCCAGTACTCAACTAATTGTTTCACACTGTCATACATAAAACCGATCAATACTTAGCCAATTTACTGCCTCCAGACAACCTGCCTTGCTTTTGCAATCCCTGATGAATGCAATCCCTAAAAAATAGGAATTATGGCCTTCCTTGACTGTGCAAGTATCATGGTCACTCCAATGGGTGTTTGGTTGCATGAGTGCAACACAATAATCCTACAACTGATACTCAACTTCCCTTTCACCTAGATCTCAACTGGGTTTCCACTGGATTTGACATGCATGCAGCTAATAATAGTAAATCCTCAGTTTCACGTGAGATCACTGATTGTGAATTAATTAATATTTAATTCACTTGATCTATCACTAGTGTATCAAGTAGTTAAAACTAGCACGACTGAGTTTAACTCACTTAACTGAGTTAAACTGATTACAACCTGCATTAACTAATGCACCACTACACTTCGAACTCTGTTACAACTAGAATTACTTTGAATGCCTCACCAACTACCTCTAACTCGAAATCCACTAGCTAACTGAGTTTATCACTCTCAGTTAACTATTACAAGTTATTATTGAGAATAGATTATAGTTTATTTTCCATCTTAATTAAGGGATAGCTAAAATAGACATGCACCAAAAATAACACTCTGGGCCCCAACCTAGTGTAGGTGCTTAATGCACTAGGCGTGGGTGCTAAAATTTTCTTTTTAAATCTCAACAGTGGGCTCCTCATAGCCAGGTTCGATCCATGAGACACCCCATCTCAATGAACCCTGCCCAAATTTCTTATTGGGAGTAATTATGCACATTGCCCCACCTCACACTTAGAGGTATAGCTGCATGTACTCCCTCTGCCCATCTGGTTCGAAATTTCTCCCTCCTGGCGGTTTATGATTGAGTCACCTTGTAGATCCACCTAGATCCAACCATTGAGTTCCCCATTGGTCTTGGGACCACTTCTCCTACATTTTTTTTGATAATGGAGTCATACCCCTCAACCATGGCATCAACCCATGTTGGCTGCTGCACTGCTTCCTCAAAAGAGGATGGTTTTGTCACAATACTCTCGCTCATAAGAGCCATGTATCCAATGTACCTATTTGGGGACCTTCTCTTCCTACGTTATGATGTAGGTGATCCTAAATTCTCTGTCGCATCTAGCATCAATCTATTAGTGTCTCTGGTGCTATTCCTACCATTTCTAGTGGATGGCTCTACATGAGTGGTTTCTGCCACTCCATGATCCTTTTCTTGTGGATGTTCCACATCCCGAGGTTCATCCTTTGGAACTAAAAGTTCCTCATCTTCATGCAAATAAAGCTCCCTCTCAAGGGACAATCACATGGATTTCTCCTCATCAAATCTAACATCTCTCCTGACAACTATCATCCTGTTAGCCGAAAAATTCACCCGATAGTTGTGGGGAGTATCAGTGTACCCCAAAAATATCCCAACCTTTGCTGTTGCTTCTAGCTTCTTCCTAGCATATTTGGTCACATGGCAATAGATAGATGAGCCAAAAATTGTAAAATATGAAACATCTAGTTTCTTACCTAAAAAATCCTCCTCTGATGTACTCATGTCAAGTGTCCGATGAGGACTCTGGTTCTGCACAAATACTGTTGTGTTGCATGCATCTGCCCACATATGCAACAATAGGCCCTAATCATGTAACATAGCTCATGTTTCTCCCACAATTGATCTGTTCTTTCTTTCAGCAACCCCATTCTATTGTGGTTTATGAGGTGAAATCAATTCTCTATGAATTCCTTCTTTGGCACAAAAGTTCTTGAATTCATTAGAGATACACTCACCACCATTGTCGCTCCTTAGAGCCTTCAACTTATTCCCTGTATCTTTCTCTACCAGTGTTTTGAACTCACAAAACTTGGAGAACACATGATATTTCTTCTGCAGAAAAAAGATCCAACACTTTCTAGAAAAATCATCAATAAAAATCACAAAATACTCGTGTTTTTTTGTGGAAGGCGTAGAGAATGGTTCACGCACGTCTAAGTGAACTCTCTCAAGGATTGCCGCTGCTCAGTTCTCCTTCTCATGAAAGGTGGCCTTAGTATTCTTCCTCATGGTACATCCCTTGCATGTTTTTATCTGTGCAAGAGTACCCTATGGAAGACTTTAGAAATCCGTTGCATGATCCTCAAAGCACAATGGTGTAGATGGTCCAATCTCTTGTGCCATAACTTACCTGTATCTCGGATCACCACCTTCCTTGCTTTACTGCTCAATGTTGCGCAATGATCTACATCAAGTTTATAGAGGTTCTTTACACAAACCCCAATCTTCTTTACCTGTGATGTGGGTTTGTGACGAAAGAACGATTTTCCTTCACTGAAAACCACATCATATCCAAGATCCTTCAACATAGAAACTGAAACTAAATTTCTTTTCAAGCTTGGTACATGCATGACATCTTTTAATATGAAAGGTTTACCTGAATATCTCTGGAAAGTAACTGTACCAATCCCGGTGGCGCTATAACTCCCGTCATCACCCATCTCGATGTGCATCTGAAGATCCTTCTCCTCCAAGCTACTAAAGAGTTCTTTGTTTCCTACCATGTGGAAAGATGCTCCACTATCCAAGTAACACATAGATCCCATCACAGTTGATGCCATGCATGCGATGAGAGAGAAGTCCAACTCAAACTGTGAGGCCAAAGCTTCACCTGTTGCAGTTCCTGGAGCCTTCTTGTTGTTATTCTTCTTTTGTGGACAATTTGTGGCTTAGTTTCCATGATCATGACAGTGAAAAAATTTCACCTTTTACATGTCACGCTTCTTTCCTTCTTTGTCGGTCTCAGATTTGGAATTGGACTTCCTCCACTTGCTCTTCTTTTCCATACCATCCAAGGCACAATTTCCTCATCATCAATCTTGGATGAGGATCCATCCTTGGTATTCCGCTGAAACTCTTCTTGTACCAAATCTGACCAAATTCTCTCCCAATCTGGTAACTTCTCCCTCCCATTCACAGAGTCCTGGTAACTATGCCAACTCTTGGGAAGCCCTAGAAGTTCTAGGCTCACCAAGTCATCATTAGCTACAATAATCCCAACACTTCCAAGCTCATCTCTACATTGAGTGAACTTGGTCAAGTATTTTTGGATTTCGTCGCCCTTCTACATTTTGATTTTCCGAGCTTGTCCTTGAGTGCCAATTTTTTATGGTCACTGCTGCTTTGAAACAGATCTGTCAAGGCCTTCCACATAGCATATGTATTTTCCTTTCCATGGAGACTCGAGACAATATGATCTCGAACTCCTTCTAATAAGATCCTACTCTCCTTTTCTACCTTCTTCTTCCATGCATCATGAAGTTGGGCATCTGTTGTTGTGGGCTTGGGAATATCATTATCTATGAATTCCTTCAACCCATTTTCCTCCAACACTGCATCCATACTGTCCTTCCATGCAATATAATTTGAACTTCCCTCGAGTGCATATTCGAGTTTCAATCCAGTGAAAGGAATCTTGATCCGCTTATAGCTCCAAAGAAAGTACCTGCAAATTTGAATATTGTTCAACACAAACTCAATTTCTTCTCCACTATTGTGATTCTTGGCGCTCTGATACCATGTAGAAAATCTCTAACACAACTATAATACCATGTAGAAATTATATCAATCGAGTCAATCCGATTATGTAATGTACTAAAGCAAGATATTGAATCCTTCTACAAAATCTGTGGAATATAAATCACAATCTCTCAATCACATGCAAGTAAGAGAAATAAGTAAATCAATACACAACACCAAATATTCGTGGGGAAAGAAACTACTCAAAAACCATCCATATTTATTGTATAATCAACCAAGGAATCATGAAACAATACAATGTATTTGCGATCACCACAACCTCATACACTCTACCAATTGATTCACACTGATCTAGGAAAAATTAGACAAACACATAGCCAATTATTAGCCTACCCTTAACCTACCCTACTTACGCAATCCCTAGAGAATTAAACCCATATTACATAGGAAATTCAGCCTTCCTTGATTATGCAATTCATCATGGGCTTCCCAAGGTTTTATAACTGCACCTGGGCACCTTGCCTAAAATACAACTGCTAGTTTACTAGCCTTGAAACTTTGTCTAAACTGGGTATCCACCAAAATTAGCATGCATGAAACTATAAACAATGAATCATCAGTTACTTTGTATATCACTACTGGTGAATTAAATCTATTTTAATTCACTTGATCTTCCACTAGCTAATCAAACAGTTAGAACTAGTTAAACTGATTTTAACTCAATTATTGTGATTTAACTAATCCCATTCACACTACACTAGTGCTACAACTGCAAGTGGACCCTGTAAATAATAGAATCATTCTACATGCCTATCTTCAGACCCTAAACTTGAAATTATTGAGCTAACTAAGTCTATCACACTTAGTTAACTATCACAAGTTGTTATGAGATAAGATTACAATTAATTTTCCACTTTATTTAAATTATAAATTGGTTGCACACTAATGTATCGCTAGGACCCATCACTGTGTGACTTGTGATCCCACACTAGTATGTGTGCATTTTCATGTTGTGTATGGCTGTCAATTTCACTATATCTTGTTGCAAATTTCAATAGATTCAGCTTCACAAGTTCCATGAGAAGGATTTCTCTCACCTTCTAATCCTTTTTCTAACCTCACCCAACTCACATGGGATTCACTTATCAAATGGCACAACAAACAGGACAAAACGAGCATTCAAAACCCAAAATGCCTGAAATTTGTTTGTGGTAAGCGCTACAAAATAAATTTGTAGCACTGTAAAAAAGACCTATAGGCGTCGTGAAATAATTTCGTATCACCCAAAAAAAAATGTCTTTTTTGAATTTCGGGGAGGTGAAATGACTCACCCTTGCTCCAATCAAATTCTAAATAACTTCTACACAGTTTGAACTCGCTTCTTGATACAAATAGTGACTTCATACATCTTTCCTTGTTCAAATTACACTCTTGCTCAACTAATGGTCTGAATCCCCAATTAAAAGGGCAGGACAACATCTGAAACAATGGTGCTCTATTTCAATGCATATGAAGAATCTTCATATTTAACAACAAACATCTTTAATCAATAGAATGGCTGACGCACTAAGGGATATCAGCCAACATACATACATATACTGCACCATCATACATATGCTACACAAACCATCCATACACAACATAGTTCACGGTCTTCAATAGAGTTGATAGTCTTCAACGCAGATTTCAACCATCGTCTTCAACATAGTTGATAGTTTTTAACACAAAGTTTAACCATGGTTCATAGGAAATTCACAAACACATCAAATATAGGATATATATACCCACTTATAGGAGCATAAGCAACATTGAAAGGGCCATTCCATGCACAGTAATTCAATTAGAGACTCCACAGATTACATAAATTGACACACACACAAATAACTACAGTACATGGTATAATTTCTGATAAGCATACAACATCTCAAAAATGGTCACAACACATATATAATAGAATTTGATCTCAGACCCATACACTTAGGTGAATATATATAAGTTCAGCCCCAGATTACATTTGACCAAGAAATCAACTTACCCTAAAGCATACAACCAACACACTTCTTAACCCATTTAGATTCTTAACAAGTGCATACAAAGAACTTTACTAATAGTATGCAGATAGAGAAGTTAACACACACAGAGGCACATAGAAAACTGCTCATTAATCAAATTTACATATACATTAAACTGGCCAGAATATACAATGTGGGCATGTGCAGCCCAGATCTCTCAACCTCTACCTCTTATCTAGTGCTAGAACTTCTCCTCTCATGTTTCTCTTCTGTCTTTGTTACACACGCCTTATTCACAAATGCTCTTTCTCTTTAAAAATGAAGCTAACATGGGAAAACCAATAGTCACAAGAGATGATTGTTTCCCCTTCTCACAAAATAAGGGAAACTAAAATATCATTTACATTAGGAAATCATTCGTCCAAATTATTCTAAAAACAAACTCACTTCCTAATGAAAATATCTACAATGTCTTAAAAAACATTTAAAATATTTCCAAACATCGCCATGTGACTCATCCAACTTGCTCTTCCCTGATGACTCCCTTTCTTGTTTCCTCACTTCTTTTCCCTTTTGAGGAATAGTTGGTTTGGGTAGGGATTTTGCCTGGTAACGCATCCTGCATATCCCTTGCCTTGC
This sequence comes from Pinus albicaulis, assembly GCA_034641835.2. Classification (NCBI taxonomy): domain Eukaryota; kingdom Viridiplantae; phylum Streptophyta; class Pinopsida; order Pinales; family Pinaceae; genus Pinus; species Pinus albicaulis. The sequence continues at coordinate 7,703,145 of CM076575.1, read as the reverse complement.
TAATTGCGTCTTGCAAGGTTGGTAGGCTCTGAATCATCCTTGTAGGGGTTCTGACAACCCTTCTATGAACAACATGACCATCCTAGCCATTGAGAGGTCGATGAACATCATTGCAAGTCTCTGAAATTTAGCGATATAAGATTCAACTCTTCTTGTTTGTCGGAGTTGGGTTAGCTCCGGTAACTATAACTTAGGGTCCTTCCTCTCAAATCTCTCTATCAATCTCTACATAAATTCAGTATAAGAGATTATGTTTTCATGTCCTAGAGTGATCATCCCATGTTTCCACCATTCGTGTGCTTCTCCATCCAGATGAAGCATGACATATTTAATGACATCTCTCTCGCACATGGCATTAATATGGAAATATGCATCCATCTTCTACACCCATGATCTTGCATAACACTTTGTTGATCCATCAAAGTAAGGAAGAGTTACTTCCCCACAACCTTTTGCAGATCCTGGTTTGGATGAGGGCCCCCCTATATTTTTTTGACTTCCTTTATTGTTTGTTCCTCGTGAAACAATACTCATTGATTATTAAAGTTGCTTTTACGTTGGGGGGAAACGTATTATATTCCTTCATCCAAGTTGCAACTGTCTTCGCAATTGGTGAAGGAGAGTCTTGCTCCTTGGAGGAATCATCCAAGAATGGAGCCATAGTGGGTATGATGAATGGGTTGCTTCGAATGTTATTCCTGCCTAAATGAGAGCCACCTTCCTTGTTATTTCTTTGCAAGTTAGGTTGTACGATCTGCAATTTGAGAAGTTCCACAACTATGTCTTGAGTGGAGGTGATATTTTGTAATTCATTTTCAAGCTTGGTACTTTCATGATGACTCATCAGTTTGTGTAACTCTCCCGAATCTCCTTGATATTCAATGAAAACACTACAAGGAAAAGACCCTCTAGCAGATGTTTTTGAGGAACCCCACAGAAAAATACCCCAGACGTCTGTTTCTAGCGGAGGATCCTAGAGGAGGTTGGCGGGCAGAGGTTTTTGTGGATGTATTTCTTCCGGTGCTCTTATCAACCTAAAATGCACCGGTGCATTCAATATGACAACACACCGGTGCATTAAAAAAATTGGCACATCGGACACCATGCGCTCTGTATACACACGTCCAGTGCGTTTTATTTCTGTAGAGCACTAGTGCTTTACATGTCGACCGCACAGATACTTCCCGGTGTGGAATAAATGAAACGCACCGGGGTGCCCACAAAATGCGCGCACCGGTGGATGGTTAAATAAAAAAAATTACAGCAAAAAAACCGCATAAAAAATTGGCACACCGGAAATAGTGCGCTCCGTACACACCCTCCCGGTGCTTTTAATTCAGAAACCGCGTCGGTGTGTGTCATATCGTCAGCCTTAGTGCCTCATAAAAAGTGCGCGGAACATAAACGTCCCAGTGCCGAATGAATGAAACGCACTGGGATCCTCGTAAATGCCGCGCATCGGAAAAGGGTTTAAAACAAACAAAATTGTGGAAAAAAAACCACATAAATAATTGGTTCACCAGGCACCGTTACCGATGCGTCAGGTTATTGTAGAGCTCCGGTGCGTCATAAAAGCGAGAGAAACATAAATTCCTGGGGCAGAATTATGGAAACGCACCGGGGTCCCCATAAATGCCGCGCACCGGAATAGGGTTAAATAAAAAAAAATTACGGCCAAAAAACCGCAGAAATCATTGGTTCACCGGACACTGTTACCGATGCGTCATGGTACTGTAGAGCATCGGTGCTTTAAAACTACGCCATCTCAGTGCCTCCTAAAAGTGCGCGAAAATAGAAAGATCCCGGTGTGACATATAGACAATGCACCGGTACTCCAACAAAAATCCCACGCACCGGAATATGGTTAAATAAAAAAAATTTACGGCCAAAAAACCACAGAAATCATTGGTTCACCAGACACTATTACTAGTGTGTCATATTACTGTAGAGCACCGATGCTTTAAAAATACGCCGCCCCGGTGCCTCCTAAAAGTGCGTGAAAATAGAAAGAGATCGGCGTAGCATACAGGAAATGCACCGGTACTCCAGTAAAAACCCTGCGCACTTGAATAGGGTTAAATAAAAAAAATTACGGCCAAAAAACTGCAGAAATCACTGGTTCACCAGACACCATTACCGTTGCATGATGTTACTGTAGAGCACTGGTGCAACACAGTTACGTTGCCCCGGTGCCTCCTAAAAGCACGCAAAAACAGAAAGAGCTTGGTGCGGCATTATGACAATGCATCGATACTCCAGTAAAAACCCGACGCACTGGAACAGGGTTAAATAAAAAAAAATTACGGCCAAAAAACCACATTTTTCACTTTTTTCAGTGATACAGAGCTCTCAAGCACCAGTGCAAGTTATCCTTGCTTGAGCCGCACTGACATCCATGCTCCCATTGCACTTATTGCACACACTGCTGCTATACATTGCCACCAATCTCCAACTTGAATTTTATAAAACAGTGGACAAATTTTCTTTTTTAAATTGTACAGCCAATATGCCTCCTCGACGGGTAAATATATAGGTTTTTTTCTTGTTTTTCCATAATTAATCCTTTTAGTGGATTAGAATTTGAAAAAACCTTAAAATTAACCATTAAAAAAAAAATTTGTCGCGTGGTGCCTTCGAGCTGTTCGGCTCGCACCGGTTTGCGGTGCTGCCTGTAAATTTACAGGCCGCACCGCACCCGGTGCTGAAGGAGTTCGCACCGGTTCCGGGGCAGTACCACGAGGCACACGGTGTTATTTTAAAATTTTTTAAAAGTGCGGTGCAGTCATTTACCAGGCAGCACCGTTGACAATGTTGAATCACGGCCACCCCGTGCGTTGACCAAATTATCCACCCCGGGGCACGTAAGTTTTTCGGTGCACCGGAACCGAAAATCGACACTGTCAATGGTTCGGGTTGGTAAACCAATGCTAAGTGTATCCGCACCATTTTCGGGGCGGATTCTAAAGGCGCACTGTGTAATTGTAAATTTTATGACAAAGAGCGGTGCGCTCGGATACCTGGCCGCACCGTACGACTATGTATGGTGGCAGGAGGGCGGTGTGCTAACTTGGCTATAAGCCCTGGGGCGTATAGTGAAGTCAGCGCATCGACCTCTTGACACTGCACTTAGTGAACGATGCGCTAAAAATATTTTTTGGAGCATCACTCCCTGTGCTTTTTATATCATTATGTGCACCATCACAGGTGTGTCTCTGTGGAGGGATGCGTCGTTACCGGTGTGTGACTGTGTTTTTGGCGCAACGACTCTTGTTTTATTTAATTTTCAAAAAATATTTATATAAGTATATTTGTAAATACATGTGTCATTTAATTAAAAAATTGTGTTTAGTATGTCAATCATTCAGAGACGTGAAAGGAGAGAAGAGGAGCAACAAAAACAACAACAGGTAGAACAATATAACATGGTTCGCCTATGGGAGGAAAGAGAGAGGGAGAGAGATACGTACTCTTGCCCTATTACAACAACGACGTAGGGGCTCCTAAGGCAGGTAGGCCTCCTCAAGTTCTATGAGGAGGCTACTTCCCTAAAGTCCCATAGTGGTTTTTTGAGACATCTTATCCGAAGGTGGAATTCCCAGCAACAGGCTTTCTGAGTTGGTATCAACCAGTGGTACACGCCCACTGAGGAGGATGTATATTTTATTATAGGGCTTTCGAGGAGAGAGGTGGATTTTCCCTCATTCCCCGAGGTTCCAACTGGTTGTGTGGAAGGGAGTCAGTTAGTTTACTCCTAAAGATACGTTAGAGTAGATATATTGTCTCCTTCAGATTTTCAGGTCTTCGGAGGTCAGTTATGTATTGGTGCGTTTGGTCGTGAGGAGGTCCAGTGTATCTCACTTATCATTTCGACCATTTCGCACAACACCAGTGATGGGCAACGCATTAGTTTGCAGCTTTTATATTATGTTGATTCTTTACTACAACAACCACGACTTGTTAGGTGGTCAGCCATTTTTTTTACGGCATTTCTGTACAACATTAGATAGATGTCGTGCTTGTGCACAAGGGAGGGTCAGCTTCCCTTTTGCTTCAGAGATTTTTTGAGAGGTTTCCAGAGACGAGGCCTTCTTTTCTTCAACAGCCTCGTAGGCCGATTACTGAGGCATGTATGCATATTTGGGGGCAGATGATGCCCAAGAGGGAGGAGACTCTGTTTCCAGCGAGGATATCAGATGATGCACTGGGGTTGCTAGCCAGTGTTTTTGAGAATCCCTTCATTATGGTCCCTTGTCCTTATGCGGGGTTGGATTGGCAAGGGTGTGCCAACATCCTCTTCACAGATGATCTACCGCCAGATGATAGAGGTAATATTACTGTTTTATTTAAATTTATTCTAACATTTTCTTTAACTTGTTTTTATTAAATTGTCTAATGAAATTGTCTAATTATTGTTGTGTCTTGTATATATTTTGCAGACATTGGATCTTATGATGGCGAGGATCAGATGTCACCACCACCACCTGATCTAGTTGTGGATCTTGATGAGGATGCAGAGGGCATGATGCCAGATATTGCCGAGGATCAACAGGAGGCCAGTGTAGATCAGAGACCTGCTCCTGCTGGTGCGCTGGCCCGCGGTCGACATCTGAGTGATGATACATACATGATGGAGTTGGCCAACCAACTCATTGCATTGTTTGTTGAGAAGGGCATCCTCCCCACTGATTTCAAAGATATAGAAGCCGATGATAGGCTCTTACAGATGTGGAGAGGCATGTCACGTGACATGAACATCCTGATGTGGCATGTCGTAGGAGTTACGACAGTTTTTACGCGACTGATGAGGACTATCGCACATTACAAGCGAGCCGTAGCACATGATAGATAGTCTGCGAGGTGCAGTGTACCATCGACATCTCATGATCGTTCATGGCCTCATGCCGCGCCAGATTTGCATGAGACTCCAGTAGCATCTACCAACAGTCATCATGGAGATGAGGCTCAATCATCGGTTGATCCATGCCATTTATATTACAATTGTATATTTTTAACATTATTGATTAGTTATATATATATATATATTATATGGTCCATGTATTTTATGTTCATTTTGCAGTTGTATTTAATTTATATGTTGGTGATCATCATTATGTGTATGTTGTTAGGTCATGTTAGATATGTTCATTTAATATGTAGCTTGCAAATATATGTGTATGTGATAGCATGAGATGTATATTGGATGTTTGTGTTGTACTGATGATGTTAATATATAATGTTAATTGTGTTTTGTTAGATGATCATGATCATGATGATGCAGTTAGCGATTTTGAATGTGTTTTTTAGTCAAACATGATGTTTGTACGATGCTTATCATGAATGTGATGTTTATTAATTAATTTATAAATACCAAATGATCATGATATTGTAAATTTGTAATATTTGTATTTCTAATTGTATTTAAAATTTTAAAATTGTAATTTTAATGATATATATGTAAATTTCTAAAGTTGTGATTGTAATTGTAATTTTTTAATTTGTAAAATTGTAATTGTAAATATGTAAAATTCTAAAATTGTTATTGTATGTGAAATTGTAAAATTGTAATTGTAATTCAAATAATTATAATTATAAATATAATTATAATTGTAATTGTATGTAAAATATTTGTAAAATTATAATTGTATTAATGTGAAATGAATTTATTAAAAATTTTAAATTTGTAAATTTGTAAAATTTAAATAATTGTAAAATAATAAATATAAAATAATATGATTTATTGTAACATAAGGAAATTTAGAAAATAATGCAAATAAATTTTTGTACTTAATTAGAATTATCATTATTTTATTATGATCTTAGATACAAAAAAATAATTAATTTATACAGTACGCCATTTTTTTTGAGATCAAGTACATAATACGAAATTATCAAGTGAATTACTGATTTTAACATTAACACAATGCAAATTACCAATTAATTCAAAATACATATTACATTAATATTTCGAAAAACTAATCTTAAAAAGTATAAATATTGATGAAATAACACATATTGTACCATATCACTCTCGGTTCTCATGATCACCCTTATTATCTTCTATAGCTCGCATGGCATGATAACACTATTGTTCTCAAAAATATGTTTTGATCTAGGGTCATGTGTCAATATGAACCACCAATCCCTATCCAACACATCTGGGTAGAAAAACACCTGGTTGCAATGTTTAGGGAAAACATAGGGCTCCTTAGCTTAATCCCACATCTTTCTAAAGTTGATACATATTATCTTACTATCGCGATCTTCCTTTACGTTATTCCGATCAAAGGTATCCCACCACTTGCACCTAAAAATAACACATTGGAAAGAAAAAATCTACTTCAATGATCTCTTGTATCTTTTAGACGTAACCTAATGTCCCTCTTACTAGTTGTTTATCACGGTGGCTATATTGACTAGATTGATCGAACTCGACTTCCACTCCACAGTCTTGTGTGATGTTTCCAACATCGACATATTTTGTGTGAAAATGGTGTCCATATGCCCACATAGATGGGAACAAATGAACCTATTATAAAAAAGTTAAGAAAATCATATAAGTGTCGTGTGTCTTATAAATAATAATCCAACAATTAAAATATGAAATGTAGATTTCTTAATATAAGTTTCAAATTTACATATAAATTATTACCGAGTTGCTGCACCCAATCCCTATGTTTAGCACATCCTCTTCAGCACACGGGTAACGACTGGTAGCACCGTATTTCTCTCTGACTTGGTCAACAACCCAACTGTTGGGGCATATTTTTGGTATATTTTTTTTTAAATGATCAGGATAAGGAACACTTCTACCATTCAACCGTCTGAATTCTTTCCTATCATTATCCCATTTCATTATTTTTTGTTTGTACAATGCAACCCATGGTTGTGTCGCTTCAGAATTGTAAAGAATGAATTTATTGATTGCTCCAATTTATGCATTTGCTGATGAAATCGAACCAACATTATATAGTACTTAGAGATCAAAATATACATTATATCGAAGTTCAACATGAATATTAATTACTTTTTGTAAATTTGAGAAATTATAAGTCGGTTACTCTTTATCAAGCACATTTTTCCACTTGTTTGGAGAAACTCTCCTTTTCTTTTGTCTTCATCCAATTCATCGCCCCAAATCACCACACCTGGTCTGTTGTTGATTTGATTGATGTACTCACTGGCATAGAAGAAAGACTCATATGATATGTACCCCTCTGCCATAGACCCCTCGGGTTTTGCCCTTTGTTGAACAAAACCTTTCAATTTCTTCATGTGCCTCTCTAAGAAGAACACCCAACGACAAGAAACAACCCCAAATAATTCAACCTCATCTACCAGGTGGATTAGAAGATGAACCTGTAAGTCCATGAAACTCGTCGATAGTTCCTTCTCAAACATACAAACAATCTCAACTATCTCTTGATGCCACCATGGAATGCTATCCACATGAATCTCCTTTGACGTGATCCAATGTACAAATGCAGATAATTTAGATATGGCACATCCTAGGTCTTGAGGGAATTCATGTTTCACACAGCCACACACAAAAAAAGGATAATGACACTGCAAAGTTATAAAAACGTGAAATAATATACAAAATTAGTTATGTTTTATGATCACCGCATGGGATAAAATTTATTAATATAACAAATAATAAAATCATGCTTTTGACATTATACGTACTCTTAGAAGATTCAAATGGTCATGCGATTTCAACCCCGACAAATGGTCATCCACGGTGAAGCAACGCCGTAGTGAAGACCCATATGAAGTTGGCACCCTCACATCCATTATAACTTCCTTTACCAAATATATATCATCTTTTTTTAAAATCCATGGGACATCACCTTCTTTGAAAAACCATGAATTAGAGGGACCAACGCCTGCCTCTGATCCCATACTTTCTAATCGTCTTGGAAAATATTTCTTTTTAGTTTTTGAAGTAATAAGATCTTTCCTAACTTCCAATGTATCACTTTGTTTCGATGATATGTGCCTCCATAAATAAGATGAAACATTTTTAAATATATGCATGGGATCTAATAAGTGGGCAATCTTAAGATGCTCCCAATATGGGAGGTCATAAAAGATAGATTTCCTTTTCATCCCAATGGGCAATTTCTCAACATGGGTGTTGAAGAAATTTGGATCATCGAACTTAGGCTCCCCATTTGAATCGAACATTTCTGTGAACTCCTCCTTCTCTCTCTCATATGCTCTAAGCCATTCAACTGGTGTCATTATTGGAGGCCTTTGGGTTCTTTCTCGTTTACCATTGAAAGCGGATGCTGCTCTTATGTAAGGGTGTTGTTCTAGTAGGAATATCATGGAGCAATCATACATTGGCTTTTGTAGGTCCTTGGACCATATAGATTTCAGAGAAGGTCCAAAACATTTACATCCAAAATACCCTTTTGTTACAAGACCTACGAGATTATATTTGTATACATTAATTAATATGCATGGCATGTTAAAGAATATCATGAAGATCAGAACAAATAATATTACAACGAATTAAATAACTAATATGTGAAAGAATATTGTTACATTATATATAAACAAATCAATAAATTAAACATGTAATTTACCAGAGAAAACTCCTAAGCCTGGATAATCATGTGTTGTGTAAGAACATATGCCATACAACGTAAACCTCCTCTTTACTGCGATGGGTCTTGATACATCGTATACATTTATCCCATCCCATAATTCCTTCAATTCATCTACCAGTGGTTGTAAGTAGACATCCATATTCTTCACTTGTCTTCTACTAGGGACTATGAGAGCCAACATAATATGTTCATTCTTCACGGACAACCATTGAGGGATATTGTTATTGATCACTACTACAGACCAAACAGAATAGTTGGTGTTCTGGAGGGAATATGGGTTGACGCCATCCATGGGTATGCTAAGTCATAGACATTGTACTTCATTATTGAATTTTTCGGGCCATATATCCTCTGTATGCTTCATGGCTATTGAATCAGTTGGTATTTGCATAACTCCCAACTCACTTTTGTGTGAGGCATGCCATCCCTGCAACATAGCTAATTATTTGCAACGAAAGAGATTTTGAATCCTTGGGATTATATGCATGTGCCTCAATTTCTTAAAAGGTGGACCAGTACATGATTTACCCTTCTTTTTTGATTTATCATACTTGTCATGCCCACATTTCAGACACATCTCTTTGTCTGCACATTCTCCTCTATATAGAATACAATCATTTGGACATGCATGATATGATATGTACTCAACACCCAACATTTTCAACAATTTTTTTGCCTCTTTGCAGCTACTGGGCAAGACATTATCACTCGGAAGAACCTTATCTTTGAATAACCTGTTGTTGGTGATCATGGAAAACTATATTAATAAATGTACATTAATGTCAATATAATTATTAACGTTCATAAAATTTAACATTTGTAATGTTCATTGCAGTGTACTGATTATATTTCAAATTTATATACAAGGGAAGTACTTTATGGTAACTTACCTTAGAAGTTCTGATAAACATGCATTCGACAAGCCAAACTTGTCTTTCAAGTTGTACAGTAACATTGTTGTCCCCAACTGGGTAGAATTTGACTGACCGTCGGGTCCAAAGAGAGGGGTAGTGGAAGCAAATTTAAGGCTTTCGAAAAAGGTGTCAGCGATATGAGCATCATCCCCTAGCTGATCATAATTTTGGAATGCATCTAACAACATTGTCTCCATGGCAGTCGTATCCCTTAAGTAATCATCCATACCAACCTCTATTTGATTGTCTCCATTGCCAGCTTGTGAAGAACTACTATTGCTATAGTCATTCCTAATTGGTGAATCTGGACGTAGCGGGAATTGAATCGGTGGTTGATTCAACCATTTTTGGTATCGTTCCTCTCCTATTTTTTCTCTTAATTTAGTCTTCTCTCGATTTGAAATTTTCGTGGGGTGCAACGGAAGATGGTAGGTAGGTCGTTCATCATCACTAGAATCCTAATAATTAATAAAAAATTGAACATGATTAGTACAAAATATTATGATATCAATTAGTAACCACGTTGACAATATTGCATGATTATAAATTGGTTTGACGTTGAAATAATTACATATTAATCAATTTATATACCAAACAATTATAATTATAATTACCATCATTGTCTCGGGATTGTGGCTAGAAGATGCAATATTGTTACAATTGGTAGGGTGAAGTGGCTGTCCATTTTCATCTACCAAATGTGTCTTGCGGTATGCAGCTCCTGATAATAAATTTAGATGTTTTGGAGCAGTACTTTGAATATAATTTTGTGCATCTGAACTTAATGATGAATATGCATGAACCTGCAAATTTGTATACATTATAAATTTAATTAAGTTGTGCATGATTGACTACATGGATAAAAAAACATACATAAATTCAATTAGATAGTGAAAAAATAAAACAAATCTGAAGTAAATATTACGTCTCCACATGGATAGGGAGAATTCCGCGATGGACTTTGAGAAATATTATGGAACGAGCTGGATTTTGAAGAATTGTCCATTTCATATAAAATATGATATTTTCTCCCTGCATTTGAGCAAAACAACAATAAACTTTTGTGCAAAAACATAAATGTAATTTCAGTGTGTACAGTTCATATAAATGCACCAGCCAGTTCTTTATTTTGTGCACCGGTGCGCTTTTGTAACAAGTAGCACTGGTGCAGTTCAATTAAACAAGGCACTGGTAAATGAATAACCACAATAAAAAAAAGCGCAACCCTATTTTATTTAAGTAAAAAAAAAAGTGGTAAACTGAAAATTGGGCGGCAAAATATTTTCAAAAATCTAATTTCATAAAACATTTCTTTAAGTACTAAACACTTTTCATTATTTCACTATTTTTGCAAAAAAATTCAGCGAGATATTTGCAGGATACATATCTGGAGCAAACAGAGCACGAGAGCACTATGGAACAGGCAAATACGTTTGAACAGAAGTATTCAGACAATCCAAATTCCAAACCTTTGGTAATTCAAACTCTGTACCATAGAATTTTAAACGACGTGAGTAAAGTTTATTGTTTTTTTGTACTTTTTTCTGCAGTTTTTTTATGCAGTGAAATGAGAAATCAAAGTCTATTTTTTTTTTTTAAATTTTTCTCTAGTTTTTTATGAAGTAAAATAAAAAATCAAATCTTATTTTTTTTTTAACTTTTTGTTTCTGCAGTTTTCAGAAACAAAAAAAAAAAAAATCAATTTTTAGGAACAAAACCCTAGATTCTTTTTGTTTCTGCCATTTTTTCCCCCTCTTTGTTTTCAATTTAGATTTATAGGGTTTCTGTACTCATAAGAAATCCAACCCACAGGATGAATTTCATAGTCGGATCCCAATCCATGTTGGCCCTTGCGTCAATCCTAAAAAAAATACAGATTTTTTTCGCCGGTGCGCCCTGCGTAAAGTTGCACACCAGTGCGCTCTGTTATACAAGCGCACCATGCAAGTACAATGATAAAAAATAAAAATAAAACAAATTATGTTTTTATCAGTGCACCATATGTAACATATGGCACCGGTGCACTATTACATAATGGCGCACCGCACAATGTGCTTTTTTGAAAAAAACCATTTTACAAACATACCCTACATTATTTTTATTTCTGCCCTGTCTTCTCCCACTTGTTGTGATTTCAGAATTAGGGCTTTTCAATTTATATTTATAGGGTTTATATTTCTAAATATAAACTTAAGACATCCAACGAGCGGGTTGACCTACATAGTCGGATCCCAATCCATGTCGGCCCTTGCGTCAATCTTAAAAAAAGACATTTTTTTCGTCGGTGCCCCCTTTGTAACATAGCGCACTAGTGTGCTCTGTTATACAAGCGCATGCACAAGTACAGTGATAAAAATTAAAAAAACAAATTATGTTTTTATCAGTGTGCTATATGTAACATATGGCATCGGTGCACTATTACATTATGGCGCACCGCACAACGTGTTGTTTTGAAAAAAACCATTTTACAAACATACCCTACATTATTTTTGTTTCTGCCCTGTCTTCTCCCACTTGTTGTGATTTCAGAATTATGGCTTTTCAATTTATATTTATAGGGTTTATATTGCTAAATATAAACCTATGACATCCAACGAACGGGTTGACCTACATAGTTGGATCCCAATCCATGTTGGCCCTTGCGTAAAAAAAAATAAAAAAAAATCGGTGTGTCCTGTCTGAAAGAGTGCACCGGGGCGCTCTGTTATCATAGCACACCGCGAAAGTACTGTCACAAAAAAATAGAAAAATATGCAGCCGGTGCATTATTTCATTATGACGCACCGCGAACGTTTAGTTTCGAAAAAAAAAACTTTCAAAAAACACAAACCTTACTTTCTTTTTGTTTCTCCCCTTTCTTCTTCTTCTTTCTGTGATTCAGAATTAGGACTTTTCAATTTAGATTTATAGGGTTTTTATTGCTAAATATAGACCTAAGACATGAAACCGATGGGGCGATTAGCATAGTTGTATCCTAATCCATGTGGGCCTTGGAATGATTTAAAAAAAAAAAAAATTCTTACCGGAGTCCCCTATGTAAGGTAGCGCACCGGTGCTCTATTGTTTACAAGAGCACTAGATAAGTAATGTGAAAAAACAAGATTTTTTTAACGATGCACCATATGTAAAATATAACACCGATTTATGCTAAAAAAACTAAAACTGGACGATTTTTATTATTTTTATGATGGTTAACCTATGCGGTCATTGAAATGTAATGCACCGGGGTTTTTTGTTGACATAGAGCACCGTACGATGTATTATACTGTTTTTGCGGTGCGTGGGAAAGACATACACGCACCGACGTCGGTGCGTTCACCATGAATGACACACCGGTTTTTTGAGATTTTTTTTTTTTTTAAATTGAGAAGTTGAAAGTTTATTTAAAAATATATTATTGACTAATATGATACATGTTTGATATTATTAAAGAAATGACTGACAAGAGATCAAGTAACAAAAATACTGATAACACATCAAAAAAAGAAAAAAAGGCAAGTTCTTTGTAAATTTTTTACAAAAAAATTATTTTTGAACTATATGTAAGTTTAAATAATATGTATTGTTTAATGTGTATCATGCAGAGCCACAAAATGACGAAGCTCAATAAGATTATTTATGATCTAGGACCAGAAGAACGTATAAGCTTGATGGAAAAATTGCAAAATGATGAATCAGGTGAATGAAAAAATACTATCGATCCAATATGAGTTTCTTTTTTTAGCTTTCATTAATAATACAATTAAAACTATTAGATAACATGTGTGAAAAAGTCTATTAATTCACCTCTGTTTAATGTTCTACAGGGACCGACAACTCAGAAAATGAATGTTGTTCTAACAAAAGAAAAACAATAGAACATGCAAATGAAAATGAATTGCTCCTTAGCTCATCTGGAGTGGTGTTGGAGGTTAACGAAAGGGGGAAAAACCTTTACAGTTGTTTGAGGGATCTAGTGGAATGAATGTATAGACGTTCTTTCCACTTACAATACAAAAACCAATCTAATGATTCAAAGAACCAGATTTTATGTAAACTACAGGAAGAGTTTCCAGAGAATTGGTCAATGAGACATGTCAGACTTTTAATAGCAAAAACGTACAACAACAAAAAAGAAGAAATGAAAAAGTAATATTCCTTTAGATGTTTGTCTAGAATTATTTATAAATATCACTTTTGTTATACTTAATTTTCATATATCAATATAAAAATTAAATAGTTTATTGTCATATTACATTTTCAGGAAGATTATGAAAATCTCAAAATATGAACGAGCTAATATCAAAAATATGCCAGTAGGAATGTCCAAAAAGGTGTACAAGTAGATTGTCAAAGAAATGGACAAAATGGCATCGCGGGAGGAGGCATCTTAACAACAATGTGCTTCAAATGTAATATGTAATCATTGAATTTTTTGATCATTAGGTAAAATAAATAAACATTTTAGCATTAAATATTAATTTTCAAGTATTTTCTTGCAGAAAAGAAAAGAAAATGGAACCCATTCAGCACATAAAACAGGACGACAAGGAAGAAAATGATTGATATCTAAGTTTGTGAGTAATTGTTACTTCCTTATAACAACTTAGCTAGATTTCATTTTTTTATTTTTAAGTTGTTTTACAAAAATCATCATTGAATGTCTCCAAAAAGGTGCTAACATATAAAGAAGAACCATCAGACGAATTGATTGAAATTGGTTTAAATATGGGTTTTGTGTATATGTTAGCATATCAGAACTTAATTGTGGAATTTGTAAGCATCTATCGATATTTATTTACTTAGCTCCATCTATAATTAATAGAAAAAATAAATCTTTTATATTAAATATATGATTTCTTATGGGGTATAAAACTTGTAGGAAACAAAGTATGGCACTGCGCCAACAGATCAAATCTTGAAAGATGGCATGTTACATGGTTTTGAAATAATGTGTATAGTTTATGAGTCAATTGTCGCATTGGTACATAATTTATTTTCGATTTGCATTGATATATATTATTTAATATTGCAATTTTCATTATTCTCACCAATGTATATACACTCATTAAAATTTATTTTTATGTTTGTAGATGGAAGAAGGTGAAGAAGAAGAAAACAATCAACATCGTGAACAAAACATTTTTGAAAATAACCCAAGTCATGGAAGTAGCTCTAGCAGTGATAGAAATTCAAGCGAAGAATGATGATCACTATGTTTGGATATAAAAGCAAGGCATTGTACTATTTTTGGAAAAATGTCTGTGAAATCAGACATTTTCTTTAATGTAATGGACATAGTGTCCCAATTGAAAGATAAAGGGATACCAATAACTGTCCTGTTTTGTATGAAAAATAATGTCTTATCCATCCATATATATATATATATATATATATATATATATATATATATATATATATATATATATACATTAAAATCCAGATTACAGTTTTATGGATCTCAAGTCTCTCTCCAGAGATCGACTGCAGTGGCATTTACCAGATCATGCAACTCATTGAATGAGCATGCTTACTGGAGGCTTCTTGGCCAGTTGCAGACTTTGTCTCAGAGCACAACACATAGATAAACTTATTGATAGACTTGATCTATAGATCCCGCCACTTTAGCTTCACACTAGGCTCATACGTCCTAATGCGCAGGCTTGCTCAGATCTCCTAAGGACTGAGAGTTAGATCTTCGTGATGCAAGCAGATCGAGAGATTTCTCGCAGATGCAGAGTAGGGAGTTCAAACTCAGACTCAACGAAAACACACCAATGACTCTGGAACTCCGAATGCCAAATGAATTTACAATGCTATTATTTATAATATCCTAGCAGGTCATCTGGTTAGATTTTTTACCAGAGACTGGAAACCAAAAGGATCTACTTTCGGCTAGACCATCCTGCAAGATGTCTATCACGAAAGGACTATTACAGAAGTAAAAGTGTACAAAAAGAAATGAACAGTCCTAAAGATTCGGGAAAGTGGGGACGCCCACTTTTTATCTCGTCCCTTGGAGGCTAGGCCATATGGGGACCGAATCTGACTCAATCTAATTATTACAATAAGTGACAATCATGGCCGGAATCTAGGACATCGGCTCTTTTACAAAAGTAATTACACAGTGGAGATTTTATTCGGACTAAATCCCATGGAAACCGAAAAAATAAGATATGTACAGGAAAAGCAAGATATGCAAGGATTTCAAATGAGTGATCCTTATAATCAATCACTGTTAGCTCTGTCTTCATAGTCATGCTCTTGATCATATCTGGCAGCTTGGTCTGGTTCTAATAATTCATCTAGATTAGGAGCAAGAATCTCGTGAGGAATTTATTCATCCAACCACGGTGGGGCATCTTCCCTAAAGCAAAAATAGAAAGGAAAAGCATATAGATTTATAGGTCTATATACTTCATCTAAAGATATCTGTCCTTGAAAACTTACAAAGATATTGAATGATTCATCTTCTTCATTGGAGACCATGACTGTATCTAGGTGAACAAAATTAAATTCCACCACGTAGTCATTCTGAGTGGCAACATGCAATTCCCAATTAAGAGTATTGATAGTTTCAGAATAACTTTTATCAAGCATATGACAGGCTCTGGGCATATATCTGAACATGAACAATTTGAACCATGCACTCCACCAATTATTACTACTATTAACTGCTACGACATAAAATATGACTCTAACTGAACCATGTATTCTAGCTCTCTGATGAATTTTAAAATAATCTACCCATGTCCAATCAGTATTTTGAATAAACCCAAAATAGACTGGCTCTGACTCTCTAGAAAATCCATAGAATACACACCATGGCCTAGACCTATATGGTAACTCTCTAGTATATGACCACATAGCTTCTTCATAATCAAACCATTTCTGTAACACAATTTTCCTAAGACACAAAGCCAAAGACATGACTCTTTTTGCAAAACATTCCCAGCGAAATACATAATGGCAATTACTACAGACTATGACTAGGCTGACTTGACAAGACTGGACTGAACTTGATGATGCTTCATTCTGATGAAGTGGTCTGAACATCTTTATTTCTTTGATTTCTTGAGCTCCTTCTCTTGTAAGCATGTCAGCAAGATAATTCTCTGCACCAGATTTATACACTATGTCAAAATCAAATCCTTCAAGCCATATTGCCCATCTCAGAACTCTGGTGTTACCTTGTTCTAGCAATCTTTTGTTTGCAAGAATACCTTTCATGTGTTTCAGATCAGTTCTCACAATAAATCTTACACTTTTTAGGAATAGATGAAATCTTTTGATACCCATTTTTACTGCAAGTATTTCTTTATGAGAAGAAGGGTATTTATTTTCTGTATCATCAAATGTACCAGAATCATAAGCACACACAAGCTCTTTTCTCCCATTTTTTTGTAACAAGACTGCAGCCCAAGTGTGATATGAAGCATCTATTTCAAGAATAAAGGGAAGATTAGTATCGGGAAGATTAGTATCAGGAAGCTTGAGCTTTGGTAAATCATTAAGCTTGTTTTTAATACTCCTGACAGCTTCTATCATTTCTCTTGTCCAACTGCTTGCTTCTTTATTTAATATTTTCTACAAGATCTTTGTATCATCTGATTGCTTCTTATAGAACTGTCTTATGTAATTTAAGCAACCAAGGAATCTCTGCAAAGTCTTTACATCAGGAATAATATCAGGGAATTTTAGCAAATGAGTTAGAACATGTGGCTGAAGCTCAACATGGCCTTGTTCTATGTGCAATCCCAGATAATCTATCTTAACTTTACCAATCTGAAATTTCTCATCTGAATATGAAATTACAAGCCCATGCTTATATACCATTTCATAGAATTCTTCTAAATGCTTCTTGTGACTATTTACATCTCTACTAAAAACAAGTAAATCATCAATATATACAATAATGTACTCTACCCCTCCAAAAATGTCTTCCATCCATTTTTGAAATTCAGATGGAGCATTCTTCAAACCAAAAGGCATGACAGTCTATTGGTATTGTCCATGCGGCACTATGAAAGTTGTCTTGTACCTGTCTGTAGAGACAATGCCAATTTTCCAAAAACCACTTTTCAAATCAAATTGCTAAAAACATTAGCATTAGCAATTTTTGCAAGGAGGATTTATTTGTTTGGAAGAGGGTACCTGATAGGAAGTAGTGCATTATTCAAGACCTTGTAATTGATTACAAGTCTTTTCTTACCTCTTTTCTGTTCACTGTGCTTATTGACATAAAAATCTGGGCAAGCCCAGGAGCTTTTACAGGGTTCAATAAGCTTCTGTTGCAATAATTGATCAATCTCTTCTTTGCACAAAGCTTGCTCTTGTGGACTCATATGATTAGCACTTGCCCTTTGAGGTTTAGGAACATATCCTTCTTTATATGGAAGTGCTACAAAATACTTTTCTCGTGTCCAAAATGCATCTGGTCTACTTGTTGTACAATCTTTACGGAGTTTATCTGAAATACTCTGTAAATTTTTTGGACCATGTAATTCAGCATTCTTCACTATTTTGTGGATTTTAGACAAATCTTGTAGACTACATTGAATCTGATCTTCTTCAACTGGTTGCACATTAACTTTGTAGTCATTCGAAGCAGGTACTGTGACTGGACCTTCTAAGGTAGTGAAAGTGACTGATTCCTTACCAAATGTGACTGGAAGGAATTTCTTAAGAAAATCCTGTCCTAACAGGAAATATGATCCAGTGTCAAAACTATACAAAGTGACAAAAACTTTCACATCATTTAGATAAATAGGAAAATCAGGGACTAGATGATTGATTTCCATCAAATCTTTAGTAATAGCCCTGAATTGTAGTTTTGTAGGCTACCAGTAATATGAAGGAATAGAACCATACTTGCAGCAACTACTCATAGCTCCAGAATCAATTTGTGCATCAAGAGTGTATTCTTTAACATTCTGCAACTTTATCTTTATTGGAATAACCACTCTATCTCTAATTCCCATTATATTTACCAAATCAAAATTTGTATTTTTTGAGGGAATTTATTCTGGAACATCCTTCAACAATAACCTTGTTAATTTAGAATTACTCTCATCATAATCAGAAATAAGTATTTGGAGTTTAGCTGATAACTGAATCATTTCTGATCTAGTATGATGAATAGAAGCTTCTAAATCTTCAATCTTTTTTCTGAGAGTGTTGATTTGATTCATACCTGAATGTTCTGTGATCTGGAGAGGTTTGAACATTGAATCGAACTCTTTTGCAATGAATTCTTCATCTGAAAATCTTTCTTTATTTCTTTTAGAAGAAGGTAGCTGATTTTCTGAACTTTCAAGTTTTTCTGTTAGCCTCCTTCTAGCTGTGAATTGTACTGGATCAGGCTGAGCCATTTTCAACTTTGACTATTGCAATCTTCATCTGCAAATTATCTGAAGAGTTAAAATGAAACATTTTTATGTCAGAAATAAATGTCTCATCTGAGTCAGAAGAATTAGATTCTAATGTAAGCCTTCTGATTTCTGTCAAATCATCATCATCTTCAGATTCTGTGGAAGAACTGGATATTTCAAAATATTCTCCATCAGAATGGGAAATAAGATCCCAATCTTTAGGATCATGGACTGTAGAGAAGATATCCATTATCTTCATTTGTTTCTTATCTTTCTTCTCTCCGCAGGCATTAGCATAATGGCCTTCTTTTCCACAAATGAAACAAACAATTTTCTTTGAAGGCTTTGTTCTTTTCCTAAATACAACTCTTCTTCCCCTAAAAGTTTTCTTAGAAGGGTAATACTTTTTTTTAGGAAAATATTTGCCTGTCTTTCAAGAGAAACTCTGATATTTTTTAATGACTTTATTTTTGGATTTGGAATGGAAACCAAAGTCTAAGTTTCTTTGAAATTATTGCATAATTTTGTGCTGAAGTGAATTTGCTTTTGGAAATTCTTTTTAGCTTTTTCTGCAGCACATTCTTTTTGTAACACAGAGACTATTAGCTGTTGGACAGCTGCAAAGGATGAGTTCTCAATGTTGATCTTATTAGTCTCTATATATTGATTTATCAAATCTGGTATCTTTCCTGGCATTGATGCTATATAATATCTCAAATATGCAACATTATGAGGATCATTTGCTTGATACAGCAATTTTTGCATAACACAGAAGTATTCATGCAAATAATCTATATTGCACAGTTTTTGAGATAGAAATAACTGAGAATGATGGGCTGAATCTTCTGGTACAATCCCTACAAATTCATGTTTCAAAGCTTTAAACAGGGCGTCTAAGGGATCATCTTCATTTTCAACTATTTCAGTCATATCATGATCTGACAACTTATCCCACCATTGTTTCAGAATACCAGTGAAAGACCAAACAATTTGAGTAACTATATCCGACCAATCTGCCTTAGTTTCTGCCTTTCTTTGGAGTGCCCAAGAGTGAACATTATGGAAGACAGTAATGACTTCATCATAGATTAAGCAATCAATATTAGTTATCAAAGTATTCCAAAATCCTTTTAAGTTAGAATTGTCTATCTTGACTGCTATATTTTGCATTTGATCTACATATCTTCCAAAGGGACTTCTAGCTGAGGCTTCATGGGAAGTGGTATCTTCTTTGTCTTTCTTTCCTTTATTTGAAAAGGAAAAAGTGTCACCTTTTCTCTTTTAGAACTTGCTTCACCTTGAGTAGGTTCACCAGGGGTTCTAGTAGTACTACTGACACCATACATGGCCAATATTTTAGGAGTACTTGGAGCAGATGGTTGACCATTTTCAATCAAACTTTTAAGACTAACATAATGCTTAGGTAGTCTTAGACTTTCAAGAGTAGGAAAGCTATTTAGCCCGTCTTTCATCAGATTTGTCTTTTCTCTGGCTAAATCTATTCCTTTCAGTATCTTTTCAAACTTTACTATATCCATATTCATTTCAACCCCTTTAAAAAGAATAAACTTTTTATCATCATTGGAGCTAGAGGTGAATTTAAACTTAGAACTGGTCATATCTACTTCTCTATAGTGAGGAGGAGAAGTAGGAGTAGGAAGTGCAGCTCTAAGGTGATCTAGAGATCTGGAGATTATACCCATATTAGACTGGATATCATTCAATTTCTGTGTATGCTCATTTTGAGATCCCAAAATTTCATTATAACCAGTATGCATTTTCTTAATGTGTTCTTTTATTTCTAACACATCTTTGGCTATATCATCTATATTCTGCAACATACAAACAATTTGATAGTTTTTATAATTCTGCATTTTCTTTGATTTACTTTGTTCTGGATCTGACAAATTTTTCAATTGTAACCATTGCAGATCTGCTTTCATAGTTCCACTATTGAATATTCTCCTAACATTTCCTGGTTCCAGATGTCTTTCATTGATTTTTGCAGTCACTTCTTGTTGGGCTCTAGGTAATGACAAAATTTTAATTTCAGGAATAAATATTTCAGACTTAGGAGATGCTTCAGTCTGAAAACTGGAAGACGGAGATGGAACACATAACTGACAATCATTAGGTTTATGAGAAGTAGATCTTCTGTGGTTTTCTCTTGGAACAGAATGTCTTAAGGAAAAGCTTCTGGGAACAACTGGTTGTGATGTAGAAGGTTGAACAGTGGATGTATTATAATTATCTCTACCACCCAAAAATGTAGATCTATTCAGGGAAGAAATAGATCTAGTGAGAGAAGGAGTGGTAAATCGAAGACCAGAGGATCCATCCGGATGTTGGATTATTGATAACTGCTGTGGTTCTTTAGCTGTTTGCAGTTGAGGATATTTTTGCGAGAGAGGAGTATAAGTACTATTCCATTCCTCAGGAAGAGTACATTCTGCAAATCCTATTTGTAAAGGAGCAGTATTACCAGGGTCAACAATAACACCTTCTTTCAGAGCTATGTGAAACAACTTTGGATTGAGAGGAGGAATGAAGCTGGGCTATTTGAGACTAAGGGGCTATATCAAAACCATAGAACTGAATATAGGCATTAAAGAATTCATTAATATATGGATTTGTTAATGAAACTTGATAACTGGGAATAACTGAAGACCAAACAGGACCGTTATTAAGAGGAATTTGAAAACCTCCTAACATAGCATCATTAAAATTATTAATCCTTGTATCAAATACGCATGTTAGGCATGACATATTTAGTCATGGCCTGACCAAAGGATTTATCCCAAACTGGATCATACCTATATGTATATATTTGTAGCCATTTTCTAAATCCCATTCAACATCTTCTTTCTTTATCAAAGGAATTTGATAAACAGACTAACCAGTAGAAATTGGAATATTTACAGAGGTGAAATTGAATAACTGAGAAGCTCTAAACTGGAAAGCAGGAATCTTATATAACTTGTCAAAATTTATCTCTGGCAATGTCCAATTCGGCTGAGGTTCAAATTCTTGCACTAAAACTCTTTCATTATATAACTTATCATCATCAGATTTGTTCAAATATTTATCAAGAAATGACCATCTATTCTTTCTAGCAATTTTCTTGTCATCGGGCTTCTGAAGAACAAATTCATTCATAAAACCAGCCATTGTGATTAAAATAAGTATGCACCTGTATAGAGGAGTAGAAATATTTGTGCTCCAGGAAAGCAAAAACGACAGTCCTTCGCCTCAACGCTCTCTACCAAAGCCTTACCGCCAATTCCAACTCATAAAAAAAACACAGGAACTGATACAACCCAATGGGAAAACCAGACATATGAAAGCAACTTAGACAAAGAACCAGATGGCTCTGATACCAAAATTGAGAATGATATTACATTAAAATCCAGATTTCAGTTTCATGGATCTCAAGTCTCTTTCCAGAGATCAACTGCAGTGGAATTTACCAGATCATGCAACTCATTGAATGATCATGCTTACTGGAGGCTTCCTGGCCAGTTGCAGACTCTGTATCAGAGCACAACACACAGATAAAATTATTGACGGACTTGATCTATAGATCCCGCCACTTTAGCTTCACACTAGGCTCATACGTCCTAATGCGCATGCTTGCTCAGATCTCCTAAGGACTGAGAGTTAGATCTCCGTGATGCAAGCAGATCGAGAGATTTCTCGCAGATGCAGAGTAGGGAGCTTAGACTCAGACTCAACGAAAACACACCAATGACTCTAGAACTCCGAATGCCAAATGAATTTAAAATGCTAGTATTTATAATATCCTAGTAGGTCATCCAGTTATATTTTTTACCGGAGACTGGAAAACAAAAGGATCTACATTCGGCTAGACCATCCTGTAAGATGTCTATCACGAAAGGACTAGTATAGAAGTAAAAGTGTACAAAAAGAAATGAACAGTCCTAAAGATGCGGGAATGTGTTCACACCCACTTGTTATCTCGTCCCTTGGAGGCTAGGCCATATGGGGACCGAATCTGACTCAATCTAATTATTACAATAAGTGACAATCATGGCCGGAATCTAGGACATCGGCTCTTTTACAAAATTAATTACACAGTGGAGATTTTATTCGGACTAAATCCCATGGAAACCGAAAAAATAAGACATGTACAAGAAACGCAAGATATGCAAGGATTTCAAATGAGTGATCCTTACAATCAATCACTGTTAGCTCTGTCTTCATAGTCGTGCTCGTGATCATATCTGGTAGCTTGGTTTGGTTCTAATAATTCATCTAGATTAGGAGCAAGAATCTCGTGAGGAATTGATTCATCCAACCATGGTGGGGCATCTTCCCTAAAGCAACAATAGAAAGGAAAAGCATATAGTTTTGGAGGTCTATATACTTCATCTACAGATATCTGTCCTTGAAAACTTACAAAGAGATTGAATGATTCATCTTCTTCATTGGAGACCACGACTGTATCTAGGTGAACAAAAGTAAATTCCACCACGTAGTCATTCTGAGTGGCAACATGCAATTCCCAATTAAGAGTATTGATAGTTTCAGAATAACTTTTATCAAGCATATGACAGGCTCTGGGCATATATCTGAACATGAAAAATTTGAACCATCGACTCCACCAATTATTACTACTATTAACTGCTACGGCATAAAATATGACTCTAACTGAACCATGTATTCTAGCTCTCTGATGAATTCTAAAATAATCTACCCATGTCCAATCAATATTTTGAATAAACCCAAAATAGACTGGCTCTGAATCTCTAGACAATCCATAGAATACACGCCATAACCTAGACCTATATGGTAACTCTCTAGTATATGACCACATAGCTTCTTCAGAATCAAACCATTTCTGTAACACAATTTGCCTAAGACACAAAGCCAAAGACATGACTCTTTTTGCAAAACATTCCCAGCAAAATACATAATGGCAATTACTACAGACTATGACTAGGTTGACTTGACAAGACTGAACTGAACTTGATGATGCTTCATTCTGATGAAGTGGCCTAAACATCTTTATTTCTTTGATTTCTAGAGCTCCTTCTCTTGTAAGCATGTCAGCAAGATAATTCTCTGCACCAGATTTATACACTATGTCAAAATCAAATCCTTCAAGCCATAGTGCCCATCTTAGAACTCTGGTGTTACCTTGTTCTAGCAATATTTTTTTTGCAAGAATACCTTTCATGTGTTTCAGATCAGTTCTCACAATAAGTCTTACACTTTTTAGGAATAGATGAAATCTTTTGATACCCCTTTTTACTGCAAGTATTTCTTTATGAGAAGAAGGGTATTTCTTTTCTGTATCATCAAATGTACCAGAAGCATAAGCACACACAAGCTCTTTTCTCCCATGTTTCCATAACAAGACTACAGCCCAAGTGTGATCTGAAGCATCTATTTCAAGAATAAAGGGAAGATTAGTATCAGGAAGCTTGAGCTTTGGTAAATCATTAAGCCTGTTTTTAATACTCCTGACAGCTTCTGTCATTTCTCTTGTCCAACTGTTTGCTTCTTTCTTTAATATTTTCTGAAAGATCTTTGTATCATCTGATTGCTTCTTATAGAACTGTCTTATGTAATTTAAGCAACCAAGGAATCTCTGCAAAGTCTTTACATCAGGAATAATATCAAGGAATTTTAGCAAATGAGTTAGAACATGTGGCTGAAGCTCAACATGGCCTTGTTCTATGTGCAATCCCAGATAATCTATCTTAACTTTACCAATCTGAAATTTCTCATCTGAATATGAAAGTACAAGCCCATGCTTATAGACCATTTCATAGAATTCTTCTAAATGCTTCTTGTGACTATTTACATCTCTACTAAAAACAAGTAAATCATCAATATATACAATAATGTACTCTACCCCTCCAAAAATGTCTTCCATCCGTTTTTGAAATTCAGATGGAGAATTATTCAAACCAAAAGGCATCACAATCCATTGGTATTGTCCATGCGGCACTGTGAAAGCTGTCTTGTACCTGTCTGTAGAGACAATGCCAATTTTCCAAAAACCACTTTTCAAATCAAATTTGCTAAAAAAATTAGCATTAGCAATTTTTGCAAGGAGGATTTCTTTGTTTGGAAGAGGGTACCTGATGGGAAGTAGTGCATCATTCAAGACCTTGTAATTGATTACAAGTCTTTTCTTACCTCTTTTCTGTTCACTGTGCTTATTGACATAAAAATCTGGACAAGCCCAGGGGCTTTTATAGGGTTCAATAAGCTTCTGTTGCAATAATTGATCAATCTCTTCTTTGCACAAAGCTTGCTCTTGTGGACTCATATGATTAGCACTTGCCCTTTGAGGTTTAGGAACATATCCTTCTTTATATTGAAGTGCTACAAAATACTTTTCTCGTGTCCAGAATGCATCTGGTCTACTTGCTGTACAATCTTTACGGAGTTTATCTGAAATACTCTGTAAAGTTTTTGGACCATGCAATTCAGCATTCTTCACTATTTTGTGGATTTTAGACAAATCTTGTAGACTACATTGAATCTGATCTTCTTCAATTGGTTGGAAATTAACTTTGTAGTCATTCGAAGCAGGTACTGTGACTGGACCTTCTAAGGTAGTGAAAGTGACTGATTCCTTACCAAATGTGACTGGAAGGAATTTATTAAGAAAATTCTGTCCTAACAGGAAATATGATCCAGTGTCAAAACTATACAAAGTGACAAAAACTTTCACATCATTCAGATAAATAGGAAAATCAGGGACTAGATGATTGATTTTCATCAAATCTTTAGTAATAGCCCTGAATTGTAGTTTTGGAGGTTGCCAGTAATATGAAGGAATAGCACCATACTTGCAGCAACTACTCATAGCTCCAGAATCAATTTGTGCATCAAAAGTGTATTCTTTAACATTCTGCAACTTTATCTTTATTGGAATAACCACTCTATCTCCAATTCCCATTATATTTACCAAATCAGCATTTGTATTTTTTGAGGGAATTTCTTCTGGAACATCCTTCAACAATAACCTTGTTAATTTAGAATTACTCTCATCATAATCAGAAATGAGAATTTGGAGTTTAGCTGATATCTGAATCATTTCTGATCTAGTATGATGAATAGAAGCTTCTAAATCTTCAATCTTTTTTCTGAGAGTGTTGATTTGATTCATACTTGAATTTTCTGTGATCTGGAGAGGTCTGAACATTGAATCGAAATCTTTTGTAATGAATTATTCATCTGAAAATCTTTCTTTATTTATTTTAGAAGAAGGTAGCTGATTTTATAAACTTTCAAGTTTTTCTGTTAGCCTCCTTCTGGCTGTGAATTGTACTGGATCAAGCTGAGCCATTTCAGCTTTGACTGCTGCAATCTTCATCTGCAAATTATCTGAAGAGTTAAAATGAAACATTTTTATGTCAGAAATAAATGTCTCATATGAGTCAGAAGAATCATATTCTAATGTAAGCCTTCTGATTTCTGTCAAATCATCATCATCTTCAGATTCTGTGGAAGAACTGGATATTTCAAAATATTCTCCATCAGAATGGGAAATAAGATCCCAATCTTTAGGATCATGGACTGTAGAGAAGATATCCATTATCTTCATTTGTTTCTTATCTTTCCTCTCTCTGCAGGCATTATCATAATGGTCTTCTTTTCCACAAATGAAACAAACAATTTTCTTTGAAGGCTTTGTTCTTTTCCTAAATAGAACTCGTCTTCCCCTAAAAGTTTTCTTAGAAGGGTAATACTTTTTTTTAGGAAAATATTTGCCTGTCTTGCAAGGGCAACTCTGATCTTTTTTAATGAATTTCTTTTTGGATTTGGAATGACAACTAGAGTCATAAGTTTCTTTGAAATTATTGCATAATTTTGTGCTGAAGTGCATTTGCTTTTGGAAATTCTTTTTAGCTTTTTCTGCAGCACATTCTTTTTGTAACACAGAGACTATTAGTTGTTGGAAAGCTGCAAAGGATAAGTTCTCAATGTTGATCTTATTAGTCTCTATATACTGATTTATCAAATCTGGTATCTTGCCCGACATTGATGCTATATAATATCTCAAATATGCAACATTATGAGGATCATTTGCTTGATACAACAATTTTTGCATAACACAGAAGTATTCATGCAAATAATCTATATTGCACAGTTTTTGAGATAGAAATAACTAAGAATGATGGGCTGAATCTTCTGGTACAATTCCTACAAATTCATGTTTCAAAGCTTTAAACAGGGCGTCTAAGGGATCATCTTCATTTTCAACTATTTCAGTCATATCATGATCTGACAACTTATCCCACCATTGTTTCAGAATACCAGTGAAAGACCAAACAATTTGAGTAACTATATCCGACCAATCTGCCTTAGTTTATGCCTTTCTTTGGAGTGCCCAAGAGTGAACATTATGGAAGACAGTAATGACTTCATCATAGCTTAAGCAATCAATATTAGTTATCAAATTATTCCCAAATCCTTTTAAGTTAGGATTATCTATCTTGACTGCTGTATTTTGCATTTTCTCTACATATCTTCCAAAGGGACTTCTAGCTGAGGTTTCATGGGCAGTGGTATCTTCTTTGTCTTTCTTTCCTTTATTTGAAAAGGAAAACGTGTCACCTCTTTCTCTTTTAGAACTTGCTTCACCTTGAGTAGGTTCACCAGGGGTTCTAGTAGTACTACTGACACCAGACATGGCCAATATTTTAGGAGTACTTGGAGCAGATGGTTGACCATTTTCAATCAAACTTTTAAGACTAACATAATGCTTAGGTAGTCTTAGACTTTCAAGAGTAGGAAAGCTATTTAGCCTGTCTTTCATCAGATTTGTCTTTTCTCTGGCTAAATCTATTCCTTTCAGTATCTTTTCAACTTTACTATATCCATGTTCATTTCAACCCGTTTAAAAAGAATAAACTTTTTATCTGGTTCTTTGTCTAAGATGTTTTCGTCTGTCTGGTTTTCCCATTGGGTTGTATCAGTTCCTGTGTTTTTTTATGAGTTGGAATTGGCGGTAAGGCTTTGGTAGAGAGCGTTGAGGCGAAGGACTGCCGTGTTTGCTTTCCTGGAGCACAAAGATTTCTACTCCTTTATACAGGTGCATACTTATATTTAATCACAATGGCTGGTTTTATGAATGAATTTGTTCTTCAGAAGCCCGATGACAAGAAAATTGCTAGAAAGAATAGATGGTCATTTCTTGATAAATATTTGAACAAATCTCATGCTGATAAGTTACATTATGAAAGAGTTTTAGTGTAAGAATTTGAACCTCAGCCGAATTCGACATTGCCAGAGATAAATGTTGACAATTTATATAAGATTCCTACTTTCCAGTTTAGAGCTGCTCAGTTATTTCGTTTCACATTTGTAAATATTCCAATTTCTACTGGTCAGTCTATTTATCAAATTTCTTTGATAAAGAAAGAAGATGTTGAATGGGGTTTAGAAAATGGCTACAAATATATACATATAGGTATGATCCAGTTTGGGATAAATCCTTTGGTCAGGCCAGGACTAAATATGTCATGCCTAACATGCGTATTGGATACAAGGATGAATAATTTTAATGATGCTTTGTTAGGAGGTTTTCAAAGTCCTCTTAATAACGATCCTGTTTGGTCTTCAGTATTCCCAGATATCAATTTTCATTAACAAATCCATATATTAATGAATTCTTCAATGCCTATATTCAGTTCTATGGTTTTGATATAGCCCCTCAGTCTCAGATAGCCCAACTTCATTCTTCAGTCTGTCTAATATTTGTTTCCACTTCTATGCCTTCTCTCAATCCCAAATTGTTTGACAGAGCTCTGAAAGAAGGTGTTATTGTTGGCCCTGGTAATACTGCTCCTTTACAAATAGGATTTGCAGAATGTACTCTTCCTGAGGAATGGAATAGTACTTATACTCCTCTCTCGCAAAATATCCTCCACTGCAAACAGCTAAAGAACCACAGCAGTTATCACTAATCCAACATCCTGATGGATCCTCTGGTCTTCGATTTACCACTCCTTCTCTCACTAGATCTATTTCTTCCCTGAATAGATCTACATTTTTGGGTGGTAGAGATAATTATAATAAATCCACTATTCAACCTTCTACATCACAATCAGTTGTTCCCATAAGCTTGTCCTTAAGACATTCTGTTCCAAGAGAAAACCATAGAAGATCTACTTCTCATAAACCTGATGATTGTCAGTTCTGTGTTCCATCTCCATCTTCCAGTTTTCAGATTGAAGCATCTCCTAAGTCTGAAATATTTATTCCTGAAATTAAAATTTTGTCATTACCTAGAGCCCAACAAGAAGTGACTGCAAAAATCAATGAAAGACATCTGGAACCAGAAAATGCTAGGAGAATATTCAAGAGTGGAACTATTAAAGCAGATCTGCAATGGTTACAAATGAAAAATTTGTCAGATCCAGAACAGAGTGAATCAGAGAAAATGCAGAATTATAAAAACTATCAAATTTTTTGTATGTTGCAGAATATAGATGATATAGCCAGAGATGTGTTAGAAATAAAACAACACATTAAGAAAATGCATACTGGTTATAATGAAATTTTGGGAACTCAAAATGAGCATACACAGAAATTGAATGATATCCAATCTAATATGGGAATAATTTCCAGATCTTTAGATCACCTCAGAGATGCACTTCCTACTCCTACTTCTCCTCCTCACTATAAAGAAGTAGATATGACCAGTTCTAAGTTTAAATTCACCTCTAGCTCTGATGATGATAAAAAGTTTATTCTTTTTAAAGGGGTTGAAATGAATATGGATATAATAAAGTTTGAAAAGATACTGAAAGGAATAGATTTAGCCAGAGAAAAGAAAAATCTGATGAAAGATAGGCTAAATAGCTTTCCTACTCTTGAAAGTCTAAGACTACCTAAGCATTATGTTAGTCTTAAAATTTTTATTGAAAATGGTCAACCATCTGCTCCAAGTACTCCTAAAATATTGGCCATGTCTGGTGTCAGTAGTACTACTAGAACCCCTGGTGAACCTACTCAAGGTGAAGCAAGTTCTAAAAGAGAAAGAGGTGACACTTTTTCCTTTTCAAATAAAGGAAAGAAAGACAAAGAAGATATCACTGCCCATGAAGCCTCAGCTAGAAGTCCCTTTGGAAGATATGTAGAGCAAATGCAAAATACAGCAGTCAAGATAGATAATCCTAACTTAAAAGGATTTGGGAATACTTTAATAACTAATATTGATTGCTTAAGATATGATGAAGTCATTACTGTCTTCCATAATGTTCACTCTTGGGCACTCCAAAGAAAGGCAGAAACTAAGGCAGATTGGTCGGATATAGTTACTCAAATTGTTTGGTCTTTCACTGGTATTCTGAAACAATGGTGCGATAAGTTGTCAGATCATGATATGACTGAAATAGTTGAAAATGAAGATGATCCCTTAGACGCCCTGTTTAAATCTTTGAAACATGAATTTGTAGGGATTGTACCAAAAGATTCAACCCATCATTATCAGTTATTTCTATCTCAAAAACTGTACAATATAGATTATTTGCATGAATACTTCTGTGTTATGAAAAAATTGTTGTATCAAGCAAATGATCCTCATAATGTTGCATATTTGAGATATTATATAGCATCAATGCTAGACAAGATACCAGATTTGATAAATCAGTATATAGAGACTAATAAGATCAACATTGAGAACTCATCCTTTGCAGCTGTCCAACAACTAATAGTCTCTGTGTTACAAAAAGAATGTGCTGCAGAAAAAGCTAAAAAGAATTTCCAAAAGCAAATGCACTTCAGCACAAAATTATGCAATAATTTCAAAGAAACTTATGACTTTGGTTGTCATTCCAAATCCAAAAAGAAAGTCATTAAAAAAGATCAGAGTTGCTATTGCAAGATAGGCAAATATTTTTCTAAAAAAAAGTATTACCCTTCTAAGAAAACTTTTAGGGGAAGAAGAGTTGTATTTAGGAAAAGAACAAAGCCTTCAAAGAAAATTGTTTGTTTCATTTGTGGAAAAGAAGGCCATTATGATAATGCCTGCAGAGAGAAGAAATATAAGAAACAAATGAAGATAATGGATATCTTCTCTACAGTCCATGATCCTAAATATTGGGATCTTATTTCCCATTCTGATGGAGAATATTTTGAAATATCCAGTTCTTCCACAAAATCTGAAGATGATGATGATTTGACAGAAATAAGAAGGCTTACATTAGAATCTGATTCTTCTGACTCAGATGAGAAATTTATTTCTGACATAAAAATGTTTCATTTTAACTCTTCAGATAATTTGCAAATGAAGATTGCAGCAGTCAAAGCTGAAATGGCTCAGCTTGATCCAGTACAATTCACAGCCAGAAGGAGGCTAACAAAAAAACTTGAAAGTTTAGAAAATCATCTACCTTCTTCTAAAAGAAATAAAGAAATATTTTTAGACGAAGAATTCATTAAAAAAGAGTTCGATTCAATGTTCAAACCTCTCCAAATCACAGAACATTCAGGTATGAATCAAATCGACACTCTCAGAAAAAAGATTGAAGATTTAGAAGCTTCTATTCATCATACTAGATCAGAAATGATTCAGTTATCAGCTAAAATCCAAATGCTTATTTCTGATTATGATGAGAGTAATTCTAAATTAACAAGGTTATTGTTGAAGGATTTTCCAGAAGAAATTCCCTCAAAAAATACAAATGTTGATTTGGTAAATATAATGGGAATTGGAGATAGAGTGGATATTCCAATAAAGATAAAGTTGCAGAATGTTAAAGAATACACTCTTGATGCACAAATTGATTTTGGAGCTATCAGTAGTTGCTGCAAGTATGGTGCTATTCCTTCATATTACTGGCAACCTACAAAACTACAATTCAGGGCTATTACTAAATATTTGATGGAAATCAATCATCTAGTCCCTGATTTTCCTATTTATCTGAATGATGTGAAAAATTTTGTCACTTTGTATAGTTTTGACATTGGATCAGATTTCCTGTAAGGACATGATTTTCTTAAGAAATTCCTTCCAGTCACATTTGGTAAGGAATCAGTCACTTTCACTACCTTAGAAGGTCCAGTCACAGTACCTGCTTCGAATGACTACAAATTTAATGTCCAGCCAGTTGAAGAAGATCAGATTCAATGTAGTCTACAAGATTTTTCTAAAATCCACAAAATAGTGAAGAATGTTGAATTGCATGGTCCAAAAACTTTACAGAGTATTTCAGATAAACTCTGTAAAGATTGTACAGCAAGTAGACCAGATGCATTCTGGACATGAGAAAAGTATTTTGTAGCACTTCCATATAAAGAAGGATATGTTCCTAAACCCCAAAGGGAAAGTGCTAATCATATGAGTCCACAAGAGCAAACTTTGTGCAAAGAAGAGATTGATCAATTATTGCAACAAAAGCTTATTGAACCCTATAAAAGCCACTGGGCTTGCCCAGATTTTTATGTTAATAAGCACAGTGAACAGAAAAGAGGTAAGAAAGGACTTGTAATCAATTACAAGGCCTTGAATGATGCACTACTTCCTATCAGGTACCCTCTTCCAAACAAAGAAATCCTCCTTGCAAAAATTGCTAATTCTAATGTTTTTAGCAAATTTGATTTGAAAAGTGGTTTTTGGAAAATTGGCATTGTCTCTACAGACAAGTACAAGACAGCTTTCACAGTGCCGCATGGACAGTACCAATGGACTGTCATGCCTTTTGGTTTGAAGAATGCTCCCTCTGAATTTCAAAAATGGATGGAAGAAATTTTTGGAGGGGTAGAGTACATTATTTTATATATTGATGATTTACTTTTTTTTAGTAGAGATGTAAATAGTCACAAGAAGCATTTAGAAGAATTCTATGAAATGGTCTATAAGCATGGGCTTGTACTTTCAGATTCAGATGAGAAATTTCATATTGGTAAAGTTAAGATAGATTATCTGGGATTGCACATAGAACAAGGCCATGTTGAGCTTTAGCCACATGTTCTAACTCATTCGCTAAAATTCCTTGATATTATTCCTGATGTAAAGACTTTGCAGAGATTCCTTGGTTGCTTAAATTAAATACGGCAGTTCTTTAAGAAGAAATCAGATGATACAAAGATCTTACAGAAAAGATTAAAGAAAGAAGCAAGAAGTTGGACAAGAGAAATGATAGAAGTTTTCAGGAGTATTAAAAACAAGCTTAATGATTTACCAAAGCTCAAGCTTCCTGATACTAATCTTCCCTTTATTCTTGAAACAGATGCTTCAGATCACACTTGGGCTGCAGTCTTGTTACAGAAACATGGGAGAAAAGAGCTTGTGTGTGCTTATGCTTCTGGTACATTTGATGATACAGAAAAGAAATACCCTTCTTCTCATAAAGAAATACTTGCAGTAAAAAGGGGTATCAAAAGATTTCATCTATTCCTAAAAAGTGTAAGATTTATTATGAGAACTGATCTGAAACACATGAAAGGTATTCTTGCAAACAAAAGATTGCTAGAAGAAGGTAACACCAGAGTTCTGAGATGGGCACTATGGCTTGAAGGATTTGATTTTGACATAGTGTATAAATCTGGTGCAGAGAATTATCTTGCTGACATGCTTACAAGAGAAGGAGCTCAAGAAATCAAAGAAATAAAAATGTTCAGGCCACTTCATCAGAATGAAGGATCATCAAGTTCAGTCCAATCTTGTCAAGTCAGCCCAGTCATAGTCTGTAGTAATTGCCATTATGTATTTTTCTGGGAATGTTTTGCAAAAAGAGTCATGTCTTTAGCTTTGTGTCTTAGGCAAATTTTGTTACAGAAATGGTTTGATTATGAAGAAGCTATGTGGTCATATACTAGAGAGTTACCATATAGGTCTAGGCCATGGCGTGTATTCTATGGATTGTCTAGAGAGTCAGAGCCAGTCTATTTTGGGTTTATTCAAAATACTGATTGGACATGGGTAGATTATTTTAGCATTCATCAGAGAGCTAGAATGCATGGTTCAGTTAGAGTCATATTTTATGCCGTAGCAGTTAATATTAGTAATAATTAGTGGAGTCCATGGTTCAAATTGTTCATGTTCAGATATATGCCCAGAGCCTGTCATATGCTTGATAAAAGTTATTCCGAAACTATCAATACTCTTAATTGGGAATTGCATGTTGCCACTCAGAATGACTATGTGGTGGAATTTACTTTTGTTCACCTAGATACAGTCGTGGTCTCCAATGAAGAAGATGAATCATTCAATCTCTTTGTAATTTTTCAAGGACAGATATCTGTAGATGAAGTATATAGACCTCCAAATCTATATGCTTTTCCTTTCTATTGTTTCTTTAGGGAAGATGCCCCACCATGGTTGGATGAATCAATTCCTCACGAGATTCTTGCTCCTAATCTAGATGAATTATTAGAACCAGACCAAGCTGCCAGATATGATCACGAGCACGACTATGAAGACAGAGCTAACAATGATTGATTGTAAGGATCACTCATTTGAAATCCTTGCATATCTTGCTTTTCCTGTACATATATTATTTTTTCGGTTTCCGTGGGATTTAGTCCGAATAAAATCTCCACTGTGTAATTACTTTTGTAAAAGAGCCGATGTCCTAGATTCCGGCCATGATTGTCACTTATTGTAATAATTAGATTGAGTCAGATTCGGTCCCCATATGGCCTAGCCTCCAAGGGACGAGATAACAAGTGGGTGTCCCCACTTGCCCGAATCTTTAGGACTGTTCATTTCTTTTTGTACACTTTTACTTCTGTACTATTCCTTTCGTGATAGACATCTTACAGGATGGTCTAGCAGAAAGTAGATCCTTTGGTTTCCAGTCTCCGGTAAAAAATCTAACCGGATGACCTGCTAGGATATTATAAATACTAGCATTGTAAATTCATTTGGCATTCGGAGTTCCAGAGTCATTGGTGTGTTTTCGTTGAGTTTGAGTTTGAGCTCCCTGCTCTGCATCTGCGAGAAATCTCTCGATCTACTTGCATCACGGAGATCTAACTCTCAGTCCTTAAGAGATCTGAGCAAGCCTGCGCATTAGGACGTATGAGCCTATCATATATATAATGATAATAATAATAATAATAATAATAAATGTTTTAATTTATTCTATTGCATTCTCTATTGTCGCTATTTCATTCTCCATTGTCGTTCTCAAATGCAGTAATAAAAATTTAATTCATATGAATATTTTTTTTAATCATAAATCTTCTTGGAAATCACATAAGGAATTTTTGGATCGACGCGTTTCGAACTACCAACTGTAGTTCATCATCAGGATAATGAAGATTAGCTGATCAGACATACACATTTATAACAGGAAGAGAGAAGCAGCGGTCAAAACCCAGGGAGCTAAAAAACAGTAAAAAAAAAGAAAAATTATAAAATAATCCAAAAAATATAACTAACCTCTTCCAAAAAATTAAAAATGGTCAAAAATAAAACTACCATTAAAAATGGTCAATTTTTAATTGTAGTTTTATTTTTGACCATTTTTAATTTTTTGGAAGAGGTTAGTTATATTTTTTGGATTATTTTATATTTTTTCTTATTTTTTATCGTTTTTTAACTCCCTGGGTTTTGACTGGTGCTTCTCTCTTCCTGTTATAAATGTGTATGTCTGATCAGCTAATCTTCATTATCCTGATGATGAACTATAGTTGGTAGTTCGAAATTCGTTGATCCAAAAATTCCTTATGTGATTTCTCGGAAGATTTATGATTAAAATATTATGGATCACAGAAGCTTGCACTCTCAAAATCATATGAATATTGTTATAACATATATATGTGTCGACTTTTGATGAATAATGAATTTTAAAAAACCACAATAATTATGATATGATATAACAAATTAATCTAAACATCACATTCAAATCCATTAATAAAAAATTAATTAATATGAATATTGTTATAATATGTGTCGACTTTTGATGAATAATGAATTTAAAACAATCACAATAATTGCACTATCACAGGTCGATGTTTCTAAAAATTACAAAATGAAAACCGGTGCGCTTGTATTATTAAGTGCACCAATGAGCTTTTACTACCTATTGGGACCGCACAAATACCAAAACTAGTTAAAAGTATTGAGGTGTTTGTGCGGTATGATGCTCCGGTGCATTTATGTATCTATACACACCGGTGTCATTTTACCGTCTATGAGCACCTCACGAATACTGATACCAATTATAAATTGCGGTGCGTCTGTGTGATACTATGCACTGGGGCATTTTTTTATGTCTATACGCACTGGTGCATTAGGGTGACCAATAGCCACTGCACGAATACCGATACCAATTAAAAATATCAGTGCATTTGTGTGATAGTACGCACCGGGGCATTTATGTGTCGATAAGCACCGGTGCATTTGTATGACATATTTGCATCGCACGAATACCGATACCAATTGTAAACCTTGGTGCATTTGTGTGATACAATGCACAGGGGCGTTTATATAAGCATACTCACCGGCATGTTGATACGACCTATGGGCACTGCTCAAATCCCAAGACCAATTAGAACAGCCCCGTGCATTGTATCACCATCACCAGGCCCGGTGCTATTATTTTCCTTAACGACCCAGTTCATTCTCCTTCGACCACCCCTGTGCACTGTCTACCGATATGCACTAGTGCGTTAAAACCTGATAAGAGCACCGATGAAAAAACATCTGTAATAACCTCCAGCTGGCCATTTTTTTTTAGTTGTATTGAATTTCCGTTAAAAGCTCCACCAAAACCTCCGTTACCAGAAACGGATGTGGTAGCATATGTTTTTTTGACAATTTTGGCCAATTTTATAACGCTAAAAACCTCCTTTATAACCTCCACTAGAGGGTATTTTCCTTGTAGTGCGATCTCTTTATTTTTCCCTCCTTGACTTCTAGCCTTTCCTCTTTTCCAACCAATAGAAATCGCTTTTTTCTTTTCTTTTCTTGGCATCCCACAGTTTCCCAAGATGTTGGCTTTAATACCATTGTAAGATTCCAACGACAAAAAAAGTATGGAAATTTAAAAGAAAATTTTCCACAATTCTAACGCCCAACCCTTATTTAATTTCATTTTATTAGAGAGGATAAAGACTTAATAAATTAAAATACCCAAGCGCATAAGCCAAATAAAAAAAAGGAAATAACATCAAGGTTCATTTCATTATCATAACTCATCATGTGAAAGTAATGTCACCAAAGCATGAGAACATAAATACGCTATACCCACTTTTCATTCCAAGGTGACAGTCTTGATATTTTGTTATTGCGTGTGAGTATATTATGGGGCGACTTCCAATACCATGCCACTGAAACTTATTTTAAATCATGGCAACCCTCAACCAGATGCAATTGACCAAGGGAAAAATGATCAACCATGCTCGAACATACAAATGGATCCCATGCACTCCTTCTTTGACTAATGGTGCAGTTGATTAGTTGAATAACGACCCTTGGAAGCGACAATAGTATCCTTTCAGCCCTTACCTTGAGTATCTATCCCTCACAACTTTTGCAATCCTTTTTTTGGGAATGGCCACGCTTGTTGTTGTCAATATCTTTGATCCATTGTTTCCTGAAGATAAAACTTCACTATGCAAACTATATCATTAATCAAAGAGATTACACACATTTATACATGAATTAGTCTTAAGATAGGAAATCTATCTTGGACGCACAATAATGTGGTTGAGAGAATATCTCAACCACACACTAAACTAGGAATATATATAGTTCTAGCTACCTCCTATGATGTAGGAACAAAATCCTTATATAGAGAGTTACAACCACAGACAAGTAGGAATTACATATTCCAACACCCTCCCTTAACGACTACTTGTCATGATATCGATTCACAAAATCTAGTTGTGGTCAATCATAACAAAAGACGTGTGTGTGACTCAGATCCGCCACCAACGGGAAAATCCCATGTCCAGAACCAACAAGAGATGTGTTTCTGACTCAGATCCACCACAAACGGGCAAATCCCATGTCCAGAACCAAAAAATGTGTTTGCGACTCAAATCCACCACAAACGGGCGAATCCCATGGGTAGAACCGGCAACAATGTCTGCGACTCAGATCCACCACAAACGGGCGAATCCCATGTGCAAAACTGGCAATAATTTTTGCGACTCAGATCCACCACAAACGGGTGAATCCCATGTGCAGAACTGCCAAAAGAGAGATCAATGCCTTTTTAAGCCAAATATTCACACCCAAATAACAATCCCTAACAACCACACTGATTGTGCCTTTCGACGCGACTGTCAGACATGAAACAAACGCCCCGACCCTCTTGTGTTCAGTAACAAAAATATCTGAGACCTGTGAGTGAGGTGTTTACTGCAATCCACCTACTCCTGTGAGCATTGAAGCTCCTGTGAGCATTTAAGCTCCTCTGTGCACCCAGGGCACTGTAGCCACGAAGGCTCCTGTAGCCGTGAAGGCACTGTATGTGGTTTCTGGTTCACCATGTTAGGGTCCTATAAGTATAGGATTCATAATTTGGAATTGAATTATGATATTCTTCTAAAAATATGTACATACCTTGCATTCTGCAAGTTGTTTTCCCATATTTTGTAAAAAAATCAAAAAATCAAAAATAAAAAAGAGAGTAAAAGTCCTAAAAGAAAGATCAAAGGACTTAGAAAAAATAATATACCCCACAGAAGAAAGAGATAAAACTTGAAAGTTTGCAAGTCCAAATGCCACTACTTTTTATTGATGATTATGGCAGAGTGTCAATAAATGCCATAATCCATGATGAGTTGAACTGCTTAATCTTGACTTGTCATGTTTCAATTTTGTTGTTGTAGAATAGTGAATATAAATTAGTCAGACAGTTTAATCCTGACTAATTAGTAGATAGGTAGAGAATAAAAAAGGATCTCGTCATTTTAATTTGAGCCCTCAG
The DNA here is from genome assembly GCA_034641835.2 of Pinus albicaulis. Lineage (NCBI taxonomy): Eukaryota > Viridiplantae > Streptophyta > Pinopsida > Pinales > Pinaceae > Pinus > Pinus albicaulis. The sequence goes on along the minus strand of CM076575.1, from coordinate 7,664,398 downwards.
ATGATATAAGGTAGATTTAGATAGTTTTTATTGCTTTCAAAAGAATAAAATGTTCAAGGTTGCTAGTTGAAATGCACTTGCAAACTGGAAGAAAAAATGTTAAATTAAAAGTTGGGTAGGAAGAAAGAAGTGGGAGAATCATGTAAATACTTTTCACCAGGAAAAAATCACTAATTTCCCTTCCCTATAGTTATTCTACATTCTAGACTTTTAGTCAAAGAGGCTCAGAGCATTTCTCTGACTTCTGTTGGGACCAGACCCAAGGCTCAATGACTGTTAAGTTAAAAGTGTTGAATTTCTATGTTAATCCCTAATTGTCATAATTTACCCTACATTCATCCATTTTCATTTTAAAATTCATAAGTAAAGACCTTTTAATTAATGAAAAAGAAAATCCTCTTTTGATTAATTTCCTTCATTCATAAAAACATAAAAACCCTCCAAAAATATTATATTCTAGGTGAAAGTGGTCAAGTTATAAATGATAAAGATTTTCTTTTTACATTATCACTTTACTTAGTCATATGAATATATTTTGGTGTTTTTCATTGTCCCATGTCATATTAACTTCTAACTAATTTATTAATTCCTTATAAAACACCTTATCCTATTAATATAATTCCTTGTATTTAAATATTCCCAAAAACCCACTAATATAAGCTTTTTTCCCAAAGTTAATTACCCACATGTTTAAATAAAAACCCCCAATTACACCCCCTTTGGCATAAAACTAACATTATATAAATATCCTGCCCATATGGTCTTTAAACCATTCAAAAAGGTTTAATTACTATATAAATAAACTAAATACCGCATCCAATTAATATGTTTTCAATAAAACATATTACTTACTGTATAATTCTATAACCTAATGTTTTGTTGAAATAAACCAAGGTTTATTTTAATAAAACTGAAACCTCCGCTCCCCATTCATTAAAAACCTTATATATAAGTTTTAAAACCTTATGTATAAACCTTGCCTCATGCGCATATATACAAACCTTTGACATATATATTACCGCTTATATTTATCCTTTGAAACCATATAAACCCCACCTATATATCATTAAAACCTTTACCCATTTGATATATTATGAAAGGTTTGAAACATATATTAAATGCCCGTGCTTATATAAAATCCTAGTCCCACCCTTCATTTGACCGCAACTTCCAAATTCATCCTGACTATTCACTCCCACTTTTTAAATCCGACGGTGGATGATTCATTTCACGTCCACAAACCAAACAAACGCCAAACACCCAAATGAGCGCGAAATGGGCGGTTTTTCTGTTATCACCTCCTATGATGTGTCATATTCTGATACGATCGTGTTCATTTTGGAAAAAATTGTTTACCACCCAAACTAAATGCGAAACCCACTTATGGTTTTTCGCATTTGCAAAAGGAAAAACCGCTCCTGCCAGTAATTCGATTCTCATTTATGACAATTTTTAAAGATTAACAACAAAATTTAAAATATTTTTTATAATGTTTATTAACGTTATTATGCATTCCCGACTGTAAAAAACTGCCCGACTGTGCAAAAAAACCCATTTGCTCAAAATTGTTGAATTATATCTAGTGAAAGACCTGATTTCAACTGAAGACCCTTGTTTGAAGACCAATTGAAGCCATTTATCTGCATCAACGATCCAGGAAATTACAAAAGCTTCAGAAACCCTTTTTTCAGCTACCAGGATACTTGCAAATAAGGTATTTTACCGAATTTGGCCTGCAATTTCACGATTTCGACCGCCAATTGAACCAATTAAGATACAAAGAGTTAAATCGCTAATCCTAGTGTGTCAAAAACCATGAAAAAAGAGGGAAAACCCTCGCAATTTTTTCCCAAAAATTGTTGTTTACTGAAAACCTCATTTTGAAGCTAAAATATTCAGTCCAGACCCTTTAAAGACAAATTCCACGGGTAAGAAAGTTTTTAAAACCCACATAAAACCTTAAAACCCCTTTTACAGTCCCATTCATTCAGAAAACCTGTGTTTTCTGTCTCAAACTATTGCCTGTGTCCTAAAAATTCTAATTGAGCATTGAATTGCCCACTGCTATCATCCTTGCCCATAAAATTGCTCAATTACCCTCTGTTGAAGAAAAACCAACTATAGCAAACTGTATAATCTTGTTGTAGTTAATTTAAAATGACAAAAAGGAAAATCACACCCAAGGCTGGAGGATCGAAGCCTGTTAAGCCTGGAGGGTCAAAACCTCCAAAGACTGAAGCAGCAAAAGTCCCAAAGTCTACTCCTGCTATCACTGCTAAGACTACTGTGACTGTAAATCCTCTTCAACCTCTAGTTTCCAATGAAGAAGTTATCCCTTTAGGTTACCTGGATTACAAAATTGTAGACCCTCTAGTAGAATTCAATCTATTAGAAGTACACAATTGGTGTTATGAAAAGTTTTTAGATAAAGAAGAAATGCCTCTCTGGGATACAAACTTACCTAAATATATAGTCCCAGTAACACAACCCGATCAGGACCTGATAAGATTATGCCAAAAGTATTATGTCCCAGATCAAATATCAATTGTGAATAATGACAGGGAAATCCTTTTTTCTATCACTGCAGAGTCAATCAATGAAATGTTGCAGTTACAGTTTGACCCTAGGGTAGTCCCATTATCCATTGAAGCATTGACTCAATTATATTTATGGTTAGATTTCCCAAAAAGATTCATGATTTTTCAGAACTTCATGCCTAGTCATGTGGATATCCCAAAGCTGAATCCTCCATACTCCACTTCCAAGTTTCCATAGGGTTCTAGACATGTTATTTCAATGTTATCCTTCATCTTAGGATACTTCACTGATGAGTTTACTGATGAGTCCATCCTTGGATTTTTATCCACTTTATCCCCTGGTGAGCCTCTTGCCGTGATCTTTGATTTTGCCAGATTTATTGCTGGTTCCATACACCATCAGTTGAAAAAACTACCCACTGAAGGGGTATTTAGGTATTCTTCCTATTTATTCCATTTGTTCTTATTTTCACAACCAGATCACTTTCCTATAGCACTGCAAAAAATGAATGTAGAGGGACAACCTCTATCAGTTGTTTTTTGGACATCATTATTGAGAAAGGAAGGAAATGAATTTAACTACACAGATTTCATAGATTTGTTTATCAGACCAGCTATGAATTTACTTCATAAGCCAAAATAGCCCAGGATAAATGAGGAGATGAAAAGGATATTACAACTGTCAGAGCAGAGTAAAATGGGAGATTGGTACCTATATGAGAAGCACACTGAATTAAGAATCTTTGGAACCAATTTTCTTCCATATAAGTTACTGAAGTTTTTGACTCTCAGAGTCTTTGCTCTAGAATATTTAAGACAGGTTTTGAATGTTGATGCCATCAATTTCATGGCATCCAAAAATAAGACCCAGTTTAAACTAAAAAATCAGATTGGTCCATTTATATTAAATAACAGGGATGCTGAAAAAGAGATAGAAAAGAGATTATCTGAGTTGGAATTCAAAGTGAGTTTCCCTTGGAATTATGACCCCCAAGGTCTTCTAAGCAGCATAAGAGTGAAGTGTAAACTACCTCCTTTTGTACATGAGTCAAAGCCTGATATTGAAAAGTTTGCTAATCAGGCAGAATGGGAAGAAAATACATTGGTTGATTTAACTGAAAATACACAACCAACAGAAAAAGTGGATACCACACTTACTGTAGCAACTTCTAAATAGCCAGAGTCTTCAAACAAAAGAAGTAGAGATGAGGGATCCTATACAACAGAAACTATTTCAGATAGTAAGTTCAAACTCATCTACAATAAAAGACTAAGATTTGGTTCCATACGCAAAGAAAAACTTATTGAAGTTGAAGATGAACCAGAGGTTAGTAATGATGAAGCCACTACAATAATAAAGGATACTTTAACAGAGATTGAAAGAGAACAAGCAGCCTCCAAAGGAAAAGAGACCCAAGTGATTGAACAACAGGTGAATATGGAAACTTCTTCTTCTGAAACAGCAGAAGAAAAAGATTTGGAGATTAAGGACAGATATAAGAAAATCAAACAAAGGAATGAGGAAATTAAAAGTGAGATTTATTCTCAATTTCTCAAGCAGAAGCCAGAAATCAGGATAGATTGCTTACAACATTTAATTATTCTTCCAATAAAATGATCATGTCCTATTTACAACCTACTACTTCAACTCCTAAAATAGTGGCTGACTACAAAAAGAGGGAATTTGAAGTAGATACTGAAAAGGTACATGAGTTGGATCAAATAGAATTCCATAGACATAGCTCTGAGATGCTATATTCCACTGTGGTGACAAAGGCCATGAGTGTAACAAATTTACAAAATACTATTATCAACCTGCAAGATCAGATGAAACTTGATAAAGGCTCCTTATATGCAAAAGATCTAAGAATCAAAGCATTAGAAGATTCGATTATACATATAGGAGTGGACCCATCAAATGTACAAGCTACTGAAGTATTAATCAAAAAGAAAAATGATGACATTGCCGCATTGAGGAAACATTTAAAACTTCCTCAAAGTGAGCACCCATAGAGCAGGGAAATAATTTAGGAATAGAAAGAGAAAGAAGATATGATGTAGTTGATAATAAAGCTTACTGACCAGATCAAGGATATGGAAATCCAATTGGATATACTGATGAAAGAAAAGGAAACTGTGAATGAAACTGATTCTTCCACCATTCCCACAGTTATTCCTTTTATTACAGCTGCTATTCCTTCTACCTTGGGAGAAAATTTAGCACCCAAAGAGCCACTGGCAACTACAGTGTCAGTGCAATCAACTACTACTTCCAATACTGAATCCTCAACATCACAGGTGCAACAGAGAAATGATGCAGGGAAAATTGTCAAAGCAATGGAAGAAATGACATTGAAAACCCATGAAATTAACAATTTGAATAAAAAGATTCAGAATATGGAGGTATCAAATAAAGCAGCATTGATTAATGCCAACAATTATGAACAAAAAGCTAAAAGACTTGAAGAGAAAGTCAAAGGCCTTCAGAAAGATTTAAGCTTTACCACACAGATTTCTTATATAAGAAATCACCTATGGACCAATATTATTGAGGCCATACATCTTCAATGGCCATAAATTCAGATAATATATGAACAGAGAGACCTCCTTCTAACAACTCAAGGTGAAATACAAAGAACAACAGAAGAATTAGCAGACAAAATAGCACAGGCACTAAAGATAATTACCTTCTTAAACAGTAAGAACAAGACTGAGCTAGAGGAGGAATTGAAGATGCAGGATAGGACAGAGACTATATTACAAATCAAAAAAGTATTGACAAATAAGACTCTGATGAATAACTTGAAAGAAAAATGTGATGCTATTAATTTTTCCATTACCAAGTTTTTAGCAATGTATACTATGCTAAGACAAGCAGGCATTCCAGACATACATGTATTCAATGACAAGTTAACGGACTAGAAAGAATATGACAAGAAGATCAGAGACCATGCCAAAGAACAGGTTAATAAGCAATTACCACAGGGATCTCCAACAGGGAAAGTTGTTCTTCAATACCTTGAAGATTTATTTTTCCTTTAGAATGAAATCAAGCATTTATTTGTAATTAAACAAAATTTTGCTAAATACACCGAGGCAGATGAGAACTACAGAAAGTTGAAAAGTATGAAGATACCAGATGCTGAACAATGGTAGATTTTCACAGATTTATTATAGCAGCAAAGAAACAAACAATGAAAGAGAGTGCAGATGAAGTAGTCAGTTTGAAAAGGAAACAAATAAAACAATATTTGATTAGGTTAAATAATATCAGAGTGAAAAGCCAGAGTCGAAGTGTATCAGAGAGAAAACAACAGCTAGCTGATTTGACTATAGTAATTTCCTTTTTTACAACAGTGAAATGGTAAATAAACAACGTGAAAGAGTATCAGAGATGAAGTATAAGGTAAAAGAGTATAAGTGGAAAGAGTATAAGTGGAAAGAGTATCAGTGAAGTCATCTTCCAAAATATATTTTCAAAATGCCAGCAAAAATGGACAACTATTCAAAAAAACATTTTTTGTTAGATAAGATAGCTCTATATTTTCTAGATAAGAGGACAAATTGCTAAGTTGTTAAGCAGTTGTCCCTCTTAATGGGTAAAGATGTTTTATATTTCCTAGAGTTATTCCTAGATCTCTCTAGGATATTTGTAATAAATATTTGTATAAATACTTCAGTTTATGAAGTGTTTAGTATGGAATAAAATTGCTAAGAACATTATAGACATTTTGCTGGTACATTGGAGGCTCACATGTGTTGATTTCAAAGCAGCAGCCTAGACAATAGCCAATTGGACTTCATAATTAAGGATTCATGCGATAATTTGAAGAGTAAAGTGCATGTATCTTGTCATTGTTTATTTTCTGAGTTCCATTCATTTCATATATGTTGTTCAATCTTAATGATTAATTAGGAGAATTACTTCAGGACTAGTGTAAAAAATTCCTGTCTTAACTACTTAATCATTTAAATTTTTTCTGCTGATTTCCGGATATAGGAATTCTTAATTGCTCCTAGTCCCGTTTGACCCCTACTTCCTTCCTCTTTTTCCGGATCAAAGGATCCTTCATTTCCCTTTATCCTGAAGCAAGCCATCTCATCAAAACAATCTATCTAAATCTTAGAGGGTTATCTACCTTGCCCTGAATACTTTATCATCCTTTTGGCCTTGCCTTCTAGTTCTGCTTGCTAGACTTTGACTCCATAGCCCAATTGACTAGTAAATCCCTCTTTAATTTGTCTTTAAGTAATATTATTTTCCAGCAAACATTTCAAAACCAAAACCAATTTTTCTATCATAACTAGCCTAAAACATAAATAAAAAACAAAGATAAATCTTAAAGAGAGAGCCCTCTCTGAATTCTAGGAAGGCTAGATCCCAGAATTCGAAGTAGGTTTGTGGTTACCCCTAGTTTTCTTAAAATAAAAATTAAAATCCCACAATCTTGATAAATTACTAGGGTGATAACATACTGGTGACCATACTGGGGACTAACCAATCTCCAGTTTTAAAATTAGTCTTAAAGGAAGATCTTTAATCTATATTTTTACTTTAACATTATTTTTAAGGGTTGTGGGTATTCATAAATAGTCATTCTGGCTTCTAAGAAAACCTAATATACCAGATCTAACCCAGATCCTAAGCCTAAATTTATAGAAGATAACCCAGAACAGATTGGAAAAAATAAAAAGAAAAAACAGATTGTTAATTTAGAAACTGAAGTACCATTAAGAAAAGCTAATTCTTTACCCAAAGAATTAGTGAGCTTATTTGATATTGATTTTGATTTAAAGTTTGAACAATCATTTTTTGAAATTAAATCTGAAACTGATTTAAAAGATATTGTAATAGATCCCGTTTTTACTTCTTTCTTGAAAGAAAAACAGAATATTATTTCAGCAAAAAGAAAATCAAATAAATCTGAATCTCAAAGTCAAGTAGAAAGGATTAATGTTAAATTAATTAAAGACATAGATGAAGCTATTAAATTAGCCCATTTAGTATCTCACATTAAGCCTCCAATTTCTCAATTGCATACAACAATAATTCCAGCATCAGATTCAACTTTGTATGCTGTCACATCATTTTCGATTCCATTGCAAGTTCATCCACAGAACCTTTTATTCCTAAGTTGCCTTTGCAGCCTAGGATAGTTTTTCCTTCATTCACTCAATCCATTGCATCCACTAGTTTTATAAGCACTACATTTTTCCCAACCAATTCCATATATATACCAGCCACTTTTCCAAGTTCTTCAATTTCAACTTTCAGCACATCAGCTACTATAACTAGCACATCTCCTATCATTTCTAGTGTACTCCCTAGCTCAGCTAAGCTTCAAGCTATGGCTACTAGATATGCACCCATTTTTTTGCCTCAAAACCTTCATGATATGCCCCAAGATTACCAAAAGAATATACCTTTATTTGATGGCTTGTCACAATACACTGCTCAACAACATGTTACCAAAATGACAGACTATTGTGAAATCTATGAAATAAATGAATCAAATGTTCAGATGAGGTTGTTTGCTCAAAGTTTAATTGGGGAAGTTAAGAAATGGTTTAAAAATTTAGTTGCTGGTAGTATAGCTAATTTAGCTGCATTTCATAGAGCATTTCTGAATAAATGGGAAAAGAAAAATAACCCTTTACAAATTCTATCTGAGTTTGATTCTTTAAAAAGAGCTCCTAATGATTCTGTTCAGGATTACTGCACTAGATATAACAGTGTCTATAATTCTATTTCTGCAGATCTTAAACCTACACCATATTTTGTGCTTCTTACATTCCTTGATGGATTTGATCCAGATATGGAAACATTAGAACAAATGCAATTAGATGTTGTTAGTGTAGAAATTAATATTCTAGCTAGAAAATTCAGACTTAGGAATGAAAGAAGAGTCACAATCAAAGAAGAAACATCAAACTCAGATGGTAAATTTGAATTTTTTACTATAAATTTAGAAAGAGTAGTTGAAAGATTAGACAATATTGAGAAAAAACCACAATGGGATAACCAACCACAAATCAAAAATCCCAACTTCAGAAAAAACAATAATCCTGGAAAAGGTAAAGAAACTTCTCCAGATCAAAACATTAGGCCTCCATTCCAAGAGAACTATGTTGAGAGCTCTCACAATGATGATGAAGATGAGGATGACATCAATATAGTAATGGGGATAGATGAATAAAACACTATTGTCCTCACTCGGGAGGATCAAGAACTTTTTGAGCTTCAACAACTCAAAGTAGAATCTAGTGAATCCTTTGATTTCAAACAAGGTTATGATTTCTCCATTAACGAAATTCACAGTCAGTATAACCTTAGAAACATAAAAAACAATGAAAATTATACTAAAAATACTTCTCAAAATAAAACCAAAAAGAATGTAGAAGCACCAAAAACAAAGATTTTGCAAATTCTCCCGAGAGAAAACAAGCAAAATTCCAATCCTCCCAGTCCTAAAAAAGGGCCAAGTCCAAAAAATTTTGACATCACTGAAGAAGGGGCCCAATCCTCTAGTAATTCTCAAAAGACAAACACTACCAAAGCCCCTAATTCAGAAAAATCAACAATTCCTTATCCTAAGAAGAATCCTGCTGATTCTAAGTCAGCAAATCCCAAAACTCTTAAAAATAAACCTTCTGCTGAAAGTTCAAAATATGAAAAAACTCCTTCTGCCCCTGAATATGTCTTGGAAAATAAAACTAAAGAAATAAAGAGTCAAGAAACTCAAACAGAGAATAATAGGACAACTCAAGATAAGAGTACATCTGCTGAAATACCTGAAAAACCCACCCAGATAACTGTCACAAAAGATGAACTAATTCAGATTCGTAAATCTCAACCAGCATTTAATATTCAAACTGAAATAACAAAGTTAAAGATACCAACTCCTTTGACGGAATTGGTAAAGAATGATGTGTATAAATCAACAATTACTGAAACTTTGAATATGAATGTTGGTGAAGATTCTATTAATCTAAATGATGATCACGTTGAATTAATGTTTGGCTCTGATGTTAATGGTAAACATTAAGATGGATCAGTTCCTCCCTTCTATATAAGTCTTACTATTCACGATCAAATTCTACATAATGCAATGTTAGATTCAGGAGCTTCTCACAACTTAATGCCAAAAGCTATCATGAAAACTCTGAATTTAGAAATAACAAGGCCTTATAAAGTTTTATTCTCTTTTGATTCAAGCAAGGTCAAATGCATAGGATTGATAAAAGACTTATGTGTGAATTTGGTTCAGTATCTCGGTAAAAGTATGGTCATGGATATTGTAGTAGTTGATATCCCACCAAAGTTTGGTATGCTTATTTCTCGCTCATGGGGAGCTAAGTTGCAGGGATCTCTACAATTAGACATGAGTTATGCCACCATAACATTGTTTGGACAACCTAAGAAACTTTACAGAGAAACTATAATGAAATACATGGTTAGCAATGCTGAGAGATCAATAAATTACCCAATTTACACAACACCAATTGATCTTGACTCTTTCATTTTATGTAACTCTGATAATAATGAAATCCAAACTGAATTAATTGACATAAAGCCCAAACCAAACAATGATACTATTTTCCATCAAGCCCTTTGGCATTTAGACTTTGATGGTTCAGTGAATAAGTCAGGGATAGGAGCTAGAGTGTGGATCACAAACATTGAGACCAGTCATTCGGAAGGACATGCCTTTAGACTCAACTTTAAATGCACCAACAACATGGCAGAGTATGAGGCACTTATCTTAGGCCTTCAAATCATCATAAATTTAGGAGGCCAAAGAATTTTAATTATGGGAGATTCAGATTTAATCATTAAACAAGTAGATGGAGATTATTCTGTTCATAATCCTAGATTAGCCAGATATAGAGATGCAACAGTTGATTTATGTAATGATTTGCTAGAATGTAAGTTTGCTACTATTCCAAGAAAACAAAATTTGCAAGCACATTGCCTAGCAACTTTTGCTAGCACATGTAACTTACCTTTTCAACCAACACATAGATATACTGCTGAAGTTAAATATAGACCCATTGTCCCTGATAATGTCAAACACTGGCAGATTTTCTCTGAAGATGAACAGATTTACCATTTTTTGAATAGTGAGGATGAATTTCAAAATTGTATGATAGACACAGATGGTAATTTAGATTTAGAGGGTAACATAGATTTATATATTAATTGTGAAATAAATAATATAGATGTACATAAACTTACCAAACCCACTGTATTTACTCAATTTGACATAGATAACTTAGAGAGGGTAGATATAGAGGAAATAATTGAAGATGAAATTGAAATTTTAGATTTAAAAGATAATTTTTTACCTAAGGGTTTGACTCCTTTGGAGGACTTGTTTGATTCCAATGATGTGCCCAAAAATCCTAAAATGGAACCAGTCAAGTCTAACATTGAAGAATGTAATATTGGGACAGACAAAAAACCAAAAATGATCAAATTGTCAAAAATTTTACCCCCTCAAGAAAAAGAAAAATATATTGAACTTTTAAATGAATACCAGGATGTTTTTGCATGGATTTATGAAGATTTAAAAGCATATGACACCAACATCATTCAACACAAGATTCCTATAAAAGATAATCAGAAACCATTTAGACAAAAAATGAGGAGGATTAAGCCTTTCCTATTACCTTGGATTGAAAAAGAAGTTAAACACATGTATGATGCCCAAATAATTGCACCAATCAGATATTTTGATTGGGTTTCTAACTTAGTACCTACAAGAAAAAAAACTGGTGAAATCAGATTATGTGTAGATTTTAGAAATCTCAATAAAGTATCATTGAAAGACAATTACCCTTTACCCAAGATGGTTCATATTTTACAAAGGGTAGTTTGATCTTCCAGGATTTCTTTATTAGATGGTTTCTCAGGATATAACCAGATACTTGTTCAAAAATAGGATCAACCAAAAACAACTTTTACCACTCCATGGGGCACTTTCATGTATGTGAAAATTTCTTTTGGTTTGATGAATGCTGGAGCTACCTTCCAGAGGGCTATGGACATAGCCTTTGCTAAGGAAATGCATGAATTTTTGGTTACTTATTAAGATGATATTACTTTTTTTTCTAAGTCAGATAATGAACATTTGGATCATTTGAGACAAGTTCTCATTAAGTGTAGAAAATTTGGTATATCATTAAATCCTAAGAAAACTCTTTTTGGACTAGAGGAAGGAAAATTACTTGGACACATAATTTCAAAGGAAGGTATTAAGATAGATCCAACAAGGATAGAAGCCATAATGAACATTCACCCACCTAGGGACATTAAGGAGTTACAAGTATTTTTAGGTAAAATTAACTTTTTAAGAAGATTTATTTCTAATCTAGTAGAAATCATCAAAGAATTGAATAACATGTTAAAAAATGACTCTGTTTTAAAATGGACAGTTGAAGAAAAACAATCATTCGAATCTATTAAACATGCTTTAACAAAAACACCAGTCCTAATCAGCCCAGACTTCAAGAAAGATTTCATAATCTTTTCATTTTCCTCAGAACATACCATAGCTGCAGTTATACTGCAGAAAAATAACCAAGGTTTTGAACAGCCCACAACATTTTTCAGTAAAACCCTTAGAGATGCACCTTTGAGATATAACATAATGGAAGAACAAGCTTTAGCCTTGGTTAAAGCCATAAAACATTTCAGAGTGTACATTCTTTACTCCCATATTATTGCCTATGTCCCCAATTCTGTAGTTAAAGGTATTCTTACACAGGATGGGCCAGATAGAAGAAGAGGAAAGTGGATTGCAACTATCCTTGAATATGACATAGAGATTAAACCAAACAAGCTCATAAAAGCACAAGGTTTAGCCAAGTTAATGGCTGAATCCAATTGTAATGCTTTGGATATAAATTTTATTGCCCAGATTGATGACCAGGAAGAGATGGTGACTCCATCGATCAGCGAAGCCTTTCTAGACTCACCATGGTACTCAGATACTATCTTTGTACTTACAAATTTACAAGCTCCTCCTGGATTAACTAGAACTAGAGCTAGATTCATCAAACTTAAAGCAATGAGATATTGTATTCTAGATAATGTGCTTTATTGGAAAGAACAAAGTGGAATTTTACTTAACTGTTTACTGAAATCAGAAATAGAGAAAATTCTTGGAGAATTTTATGCAGGTGATTGCGGAGGAAATTTATACTGGAAAAGTACAGCAGATAAGATTCTTAGAGCTGGTTTCTATTGGCCTTATTTGCTGATGTGAAAAAATTTGTTACTTCATGTCACAAATGTCAGATTTTTGAAGGAAAAAGGAAGTTGTTACCTTTACCATTGAAACATATTTCTATTGAGATGCCTTTTCAACAATGGGGTTTAGACTTCATTGGAGAAATTCACCCTCCATCCTCTGGCCAACACAAATGGATATTGAATACCACAGATTATTTCAGCAAGTGGATTAAAGCCATCCCAACCAGACAAGCCACTGACTCAGTCATTATATCTTTCCTAGAAAAAAACATTTTATCTAGATTTGGATGCCCATAGAAAATTATTACTGATAATGCAACTGCATTTAAATCTAAGGAAATGATTTCCTTTTGTCACAAGTATCATATTACCCTAGGCAACTCTACTACTATTACCCTCAGGGTAATGGCCTAGTTGAATCTTCAAACAAAAGCCTTGTGAGTATTATCAAAATACTACTTGAAGAAAATAAGAAAAGTTGGAATAAGAAATTAGTTTATGCCTTATGGGCAGATAGACTTACTACCAAGAAATCGATTGGAACATCTCCTTACCGGATTGTATATGGGATGGATGCATTTTTCCCATCATCTTTAGGTGTTCCAGTCATGAAAATTATCCAAGAATCACAAGTAGAACTTAATAATATACAAAGAAGGATAAATCAGACTATTCATCTGCAACAGACTAGGGAAGAAGTATATGAAAATCTCAAGTCATTCAAGAGAAAATCAAGAAAATATTTGATAAAAGAACTAAAGAAGATGACTTTGCCATAGGAGATAAAGTGTTAAAATGGGATTCTAGGAGAGAAGAAAAAGGAAAACATGGAAAGTTTGACTTTCTATGGAAAGGGCCTTATGTCATTTATGGGAAGAGAGGTAACAATGCATTTTTTATCAGAAATTTGGATGGAACAGACATTCCAGAAGGACCAGTGAATGGTAGAATGCTCAAACACTACTATTCCTCTGAGTTAACTAATAGTTAGTCCTAATTTCCTTATATATCATTGTAAGTATCCATTGCAGTTTGTAGATTGGATTGGATGTTTTCTTTCCAACGTTGAAGTCCGGAGTGAAGGCCCTAAGCTTTGAAGAGAAAAATGTCATAAGTATGAGTTTTTGCAGAAATCAGAAGACAGTTACAGGATCATCATGGTCAAAATGGAAGGCTACTGATCTTAGAGTTCTTAACATTTCACCAGGAAATGCCATCCCCATGTGAAGCTGCTGTTAGGGTCCTATAAGTATAGGATTCATAATTTGGAATTGACTTATGACATTCTTGTAAAAATGTGTACATACCTTGCTTTCTGCAAGTTGTTTCCCATATTTTGTAAAAAAATAAAAAAACAAAAAATAAAAAAGAGGGTAAAAGTCCTAAAAGAAAGATCAAAGGACTTGGAAAAAATAATATACCCCAAAGAAAAAAGAAATAAAACATGAAAGTGTGCAAGTCCAAATGCCACTACTTTTTACTGATGATTATGGAAGAGTGTCAATAAATGCCATAATCCATGATGAGTTGAACTGCTTAATCTTGACTTTTCATGTTTCAATTTTATTGTTGTAGAATAGTGAATAAAAATTAGTCAGACAGTTTAATCCTGACTAATTAGTGGATAGGTAGAGAATAAAAGAGGAGCTCATCAGTTTAATTTGAGCCCTCGGATGATATAAGGTAGATTTAGATAATTTTTAATGTTTTCAAAAGAATAAAATGTTCAAGGTTGCTAGCTGAAATGCACCTGCAAAATGGAAGAAAAAAATGTTAGATTAAAAGTTGGGTAGGAAGAAAGAAGTGGGAGAATCATGTAAATACTTTTCACCAAGCAAAAATCACTAATTTCCCTTCCCTATAGTTATTCTACATTCTAGAATTTAAGTCAAAGAGGCTCAGAACATTTCTCTGACTTCTGTTGGGACCGGACCCAAGGCTCAATGATTGCTAAGTTAAAAGTATTGAATTTCTATGTTAATCCCTAATTTTCATCATTTACCCTACATTCATCCATTTACATTTTAAAATTCATAAGTAAAGACCTTTTACTTAATGAAAAAGAAAATCCTCTTTTGATTAATTTCCTTCATTCATAAAAACATAAAAACCCTCCAAAAATATTATATTCTAGGTGAAAGTGGTCAAGTTATAAATGATAAAGCTTTGCTTTTTACATTATCACTTTACTTAGTCATATGAATATATTTTAGTGTTTTCATTGTCCCATGTCATATTAACTTCTAACTAATTTATTAATTCCTTATAAAACACCTTATCCTATTAATATAATTCCTTGTATTTAAATATTCCCAAAAACCCACTAATATAAGCTTTTTTCCCAAAGTTAATTACCCACGTGTTTAAATAAAACCCCCCAATTACACCCCCTTTGGCATAAAACTAACATTATATAAATATCCTGCCCATATGGTCTTTAAACCATTCAAAAAGGTTTAATTACTATATAAATAAACTAAATACCGCATCCAATTAATATGTTTTCAATAAAACATATTACTCCCTGTATAATTCTATAACCTAATGTTTTGTTGAAATAAACCAAGGTTTATTTTAATAAAATTGAAACCTTCGCTCCCCATTCATTAAAAACCTTATATATAAGTTTTAAAACCTTATGTATAAACCCCGCCTCATGCGCATATATACAAACCTTTGACATATATATTACTGCTTATATTTATCCTTTAAAACCATATAAACCCTGCCTATATATCATTAAAACCTTTACCCATTTGATATATTATGAAACACTTAAAACATATATTAAATGCCCGCACTTATATAAAATCCTGGTCCCACCCTCCATTCGACCGCAACTTCCAAATTCATCGTGACCATTCGCTCCCACTTTTCAAATCCGACGGTGGATGATTCATTTCGCGTCCACAAACCAAACGAATGCCAAACGCCCAAATGAGCATGAAATGGGTAGTTTTTCTGTTATCACCTCCTATGACGTGTCATATTCTGATACGATCGCGTTTGTTTTGGAAAAAAACCGTTTATCATCCAAACTGAACGCGAAACCCACTTATGGTTTTTTGCATTTGTAAAAGGAAAAACCACTCCCGCCAGTAATTCGATTCACATTTATGACAATTTTTAAAGATTAATAACAAAATTTAAAATCTCTGTTATAATGTTTATTACCTTTATTATGCATTCTCGACTGTAAAAAAACTGCCCTACTGCGCAAAAAACCCATTTGCTCAAAATTGTTGAATTATATCCAGTGAAAGACCTGATTTGAACCGACGACCCTTGTTTGAAGACCAATTGAATCCATTTCTTTGCATCAGCGATCCAGGAATTCACCAAAGCTTCAGAAACCCTTTTTTTCAGCTATCAAGATACTTGCAAATCAAGTATTTTCCCGAATTTGTCTTTCAATTTCACGATTTCGACTGCCAATTGAACCAATTAAGATACAAAGAGTTAAATTGCTAATAATAGTGTGTCAAAAACCCTAAAAAAAGAGGGAAAACCCTCGCAATTTTTTCCTATAAATTGCTGTTTACTGAAAACCTCATTTTGAAGCTAAAATTTTCAGTCCATACCCTTTAAAGACAAATTCCACAGGTAAGAAAGGTTTTAAAACCCACAGAAAACCTTAAAACCCATTTTACAGTCCCAGTCATTCAAAAAACCTACGTTTTCTGTCTCAAACTATTGCTTGTGTCTTAAAAATTCTAATTGAGCACTGAATTGCCCACTGCTATCATCCTTGCCCATAAAATTGCTCAATTACCCTATTTTGAAGAAAAACCAACCATAGAAAATTGTATAATCTTGCTATAGTTAATTTAAAATGACAAAAAAAAAATCACACCCAAGGCTAGAGGATCCATGCCTGTTAAGCCTGGAGGGTCAAAACCTCCCAAGACTGAAGCAGCAAAAGTCCCAAAGTCTACTCTTGTTATCACTGCTAAGACTACTGTGACTATAAATCCTTTTCAACCTCCAGTGTCAAATGAAGAAGTTATCCCTTTAGTTGACTTGGATTACAAAATTGTAGACCCTCTAGTAGAATTCAATCTATTAGAAGTACACAATTGGTGTTATGAGAAGTTTTCAGAAAAGAAGAAATGCCACTCTGGGATACAAACTTACCTAAATATATAGACCCAGTAACACATCCTTGTCAGGACCTGATAAGATTATGCCAGAAGTATTATGTCCCAGATCAAAGATCAATTGTGAATAATGACATGGAAATCCTTTTTTCTATCATTGCAGATTCAATCAATGAAATATTGCAGTTACAGTTTGACTCTAGGGTAGTCCCATTATCCATTTTAGCATTGACTCAATTATATTTAGGGTTAGATTTCCCTAAAAGATTCATGATTTTTCAGAACTTCATGCCTAGTCATGTGGATATCCCGAAGCTGAATCCTCCATATTCCACTTCCAAGTTTCCAAAGGGTTCTAGACATGTTATTTAAATGTTATCCTTCATCTTAGGATAATTCACTGATGATTCCATCCTTGGATTTTTATCCACTTCATCCCCTGGTGAGCCTCCTGCTGTGATCTTTGATTTTGCTAGATTTATTGTTGATTCCATACACCATCATTTGACAAAGCTACCCACTGAAGGGGTATTTAGGCATTCTTCCTATATATTCCATTTTTTCTTATTTTCACAAGCAGATCACTTTCCTATAGCACTGCAAAAAATGAATGTAGAGGGCCAGCCTCTATCAGTTGTTTTTTGGACATCATTATTGAGAAAGGAAGGAAATGAATATAACTACACAGATTTCACAGATTTGTTTATTAGACCAGCTATGAATTTACTTCATAAGTGAGAACAACCCAGGATAAATGGGGAGATGAAAAGGATATTACAACTATCAGAGCAGTGTAAAATGGGAGATTGGTACTTATATGAGAAGCACACTGAATTAAGAATCTTTGGAACCAATTTGCTTTCATATAAGTTACCTAGGTTTTTTACTCTCAGAGTCTTTTCTCTATAATATTTAAGACAGGTTTTGAATGTTGATGCCATCAATTTCATGGCATCCGAAAAGAAGACCCAGTTTAAACTAAAAAAGAAGATTGGTCCATTTACAGTAAATAACAGGGATGCTGAAAAAGAGATAGAAAAGAGATTATCTGAGCTGAAATTCCAAGTGAGTTTCCCTTGGAATTATGACCCCCAAGGTATTTTAAGCAGCACAAGAGTGAAGTGTAAACTACCTCCTTTTGTACATGAGTCAAAGCCTGATATTGAAAAGTTTGCTAATCAGGCAGAATGGGAAGAAAATACATTGGTTGATTTAACTGCAAATACACAGCCAATAGAAAAAGTGGATACCACACTTACTGTAGTAACTTCTAAACATCCAGAGTCTTCAAACAAAAGAAGGAGAGATGAGGGAGCCTATACAGCAGAAACTACTTCAGATACTAAGTTCAAAAACTTATTGAAGTTGAAGATGAACCAGAGGTCAGTAATGATGAAGCCACTACAATAATAAAGGAGACGTTGATAGAGATTGAAAGAGAACAAGCAGCCTCCAAAGGAAAAGATACCCAAGTGATTGAACAACAGGTGAATATGGCAACTTCTTCTTCTCAAACAGCAGAAGAAAAAGATTTGGATATTAAGGACAGATATAAGCAAATCAAACAAAGGAATGAGGAAATTAAAAGTGAGATTTATTCTCAATTTCTCAAGCAGAAGCTCGGAAATCAGGATAGATTTCTTACAACATTTGATTATTCTTCAAATAAAATGATCATGTCCTATTTACAACCTACTACTTCAACTCCTAAAATAGTGGCTGACTACAAAAAGAGGGAATTTGAAGTAGATACTGAAAAGGTACATGAGTTGGATCAGATAGAATTCCATAGACATAGCTCTGAGATGCTATATTCCATTGTGGTGACAAAGGCCATGAGTGTAACAAATTTGCAAAATACTATTATCAACCTACAAGATCAAATGAAACTTGATAAAGGCTCCTTATATGCAAAAGATCTAAGAATCAAAGCATTATAAGATTTGATTCTATAAATAGGAGTGGACCCATCAAATGTTTAAGCTGTTGAAGTATTAATCAAAAAGAAAAATGATGACATTTCCGCTTTGAGGAAACAATTAAAACTTCCTCAAAGTGAGCACCCATAGAGCAAGGAAATACTTCAGGAACAAAAAGAGAAAGAAGACATGATGCAGTTGATCATAAAGCTTACTGCCCAGATCAAGGATATGGAAAGCCAATTGGATATACTGATGAAAGAAAAGGAAACTGTGAAGAAAACTGATGCTTCCACCATTCCCATAGTTATTCCTATTATTACAGCTGCTATTCCTTCTACCTTGGGAGAAAATTTAGCACCCAAAGAGCCATTGGCAACTCCAGTGTCAGTGCAATCAGCTACTACTTCCAATACCGAATCCTCAACATCACAGGTGCAGTAGAAAAATGATGCAGCGAAAATTTTCAAAGCAATGGAAGAAATGACATTGAAAACCCATGAAATTAACAATTTGAAGAAAAAGATTCAGAATATGAACGTATCAAATAAAGCAGCATTGATTAATGCCAACAATTATGAACAAAAAGCTAAAAGACTTGAAGAGCAAGTCAAAGGCCTTCAGAAGGATTTGAGCTTTACCACACAAATTTATTATATAAGAAATCACTTATGGACCAATATTATTGAGGCCATACATCTTCAATGGCCATCAATTCAGATAATATATGAACAGAGAGACCTCCTTCTAGCAGCTCAAGGTGAAATACAAAGAACAACAGAAGAATTAGAAGACAAAATAGCACAGGCACTAAAGCTAATTACTTCTTAAACAGTAAGAATAGGACTGAGCTAGAGGAATTGAAGTACAGGACAGGAAAGAGACTATATTACAAATCAAAAAAGCACTGACAACGAAGACTCTGATGAATAACTTGAAAGAAAAATTTGATGCTATGAATTTTTCCATTACCAAGTTTTTAGCAAAGTATACTATGCTAAGACAAGCAGGCATTCCAGACATACATGTATTCAATGACAAGTTAATGGACCATAAAGAATATGACAAGAAGATCAGAGACCATGCCAAAGAACAGGTTAATAAGCAATTGCCATAGGGATATCCAATAGGGAAAGTTGTTCTTCAATACCTTGAATATTTATTCTTCCTTCAGAATGAAATCAAGCATTTATTTGTAAATAAAATAAATTTTGCTAAATACACTGATGCAGATGAGAACTACAGAAAGTTGAAAAGTATGAAGATACCAGGTGCTGAACAATGGTAGATTTTCACAGATTTATTATCGCAACAAAGAAACAAACAGTGAAAGAGAGTGTAGATGAAGCAGTCAGTTTGAAAAGGAAAAAAATAAAACAGTATTTGATTTTGATTTTTTACTGCTGAAAATTCTCTTTTTACAACAGTTAGAGGTCAAAATATCAGGTTAAAGAATATTAGAGTGAAAATCCATAGTCGAAGTGTATCATAGAGAAAACAATAGCTAGCTGATTTGAATGTTGTAATTTCATTTTTTTTACAGAAGTGAAATGGTAAATAAACAGTGTGAAAGACTATCAGAGATGAAGTACAAGGTCAAAGAGTATAAGTGGAAAGAGTATCAGTGAAGTCATCTTCCAAAAGATATTTTCAAAATGCCAGCAAACATGGACAACTATTCAAGCAAACAATTTTTGTTAGATAAGATAGCTCTATATTTTCTAGATAAGAGGACAGCTTGCTAAGTTGTTAAGCAACTTTCCCTCTTAATGTGTAAAAATGTTTTATATTTCCTAGATTTATTCCTAGATCTCTCTAGAATATTTTAATAAAAATTTGTATAAATACTTCAGTTTATGAAGTGTTTAGTGTGGAATAAAATTGCTAAGAACATTATAGACCTTTTTCTGGTACGTTGGAGGCTCACATGTGTTGATTTCAAAGCAGCAGTCTAGACAATAGCCAATTGGACTTCATAATTCAGGATTCATGCGATAATTTGAAGATTAAATTGCATGTATCTTATCATTGTTTATTTTCTGAGTTCCATTCATTTCATATATGTTGTTCAATCTTAATGATTAATTAGGATAATTACTTCAGGACTAGTGTAAGAACTCCCTGTCTTAACTACTTACTCATTTAAATGTTTTTTGCTGATTTCCAGATTTAGAAATTCTTAATTGCTCCTAGTCCCGTTTGACCCTTGCCTCCTTCCTCTTTTTCCGGATCAAAGGATCCTTCAATTCCCTTTATCCCGAAGCAGGCCATCTCATCAGAACAATCTATCCAAATCTTAGAGGGTTATCTACCTTGCCTGAATACATTAGCATCTTTTTGGCCTTGCCTTCTATTTCTACTTGCTAGACTTTGACTTCGTAGCCCAATGGAATAGTAGATTCCTCTTTAATTTGTATTTAAGTAATCTTATTTTCCACCAAACATTTCAGAACCAAAACCAATTTTTCTATCATAACTAGCCTAAAACATAAATAAAAAACAAAGATAAATCTTAAAGAGAGAGCCCTCTCTGAATTCTAGGAAGGCTAGATCCCAGAATTCAAAGTAGGTTTGTGGTTACCCCTAGTTTTCTTAAACTAAAAATTAAAAGCCCACAATCTTGAGAAATTACTAGGGTGATAACACACCACATACCATCACTTTAAAGTGACAAAATATGGTTTCCGACTGACCATAAACCTGTGATTACAAGGTGGTTTTGAGATTACCACGAACTTTACACATGCCTTTACAAGGCTAACATTCCATACTCCAACTCTTGGAGTTTCCAGGTACATACAATGACCACTACAAAACCATCCTAGACTTGCTTATAATTAAAAACATGCTAGGGAGTCTATCCCACAAAACCCAAACTAACTCAAACAAATATTTACTTTTTTGTCCATCATAATAGTTGTTGCTGCTCCTTTACCTCATCTTTTCATCTTGGGCATCCTTGTCTTTGTCAAATAAATTCTTGGAACTCCATGCTTAACCTGTCATTTGTTAGAGTCTCGAATTCTAACAAAATAACTTTACCTACATTGCTTTAGCTAGGCTCAATAAGGCTCAATAACTTTAAACACGATTCCAAGAAACTAAATAAAAACATAAACTCTTCAGATTAATTTCTCTATCTATGCCCAAAGATGATTATTTCCCAAACATAACAACAACCATTTTTCTCCAACGATACCTCTGAGGGGTACACTGATAAAGAAACGAATTGACGACATTTCAACTGGTCTCGATGCATTGCACTCCAGCACAAATGATCCAGACATAGGCACTCACAGCCACACGAAGAGAAACAATAACAAATTGTCTCTCTCAAAAAAAGAGTCCAGGACTCCATGGTATGATCCTCCGTTGTCCACAAATTTACTGTCAACATGCATAAAATTCAACGATTTTACACACAAAAGTTCTCGTTTCAGTATCCAATTCCCTTGGCATTGCAGCGTAATGCCGCTTCCCTGTTCACAATATCAAGGCTGGGTAACTGCTTCCAAGCATGCCTCCTCATGCTCGCTGATAGGTTGCCACAACTAAGACCCATTGTCGAGCTAATCTCCTCGCAATTGAACATGCAGATCTATTTCCATCACACTGGGCACACACAAACTCGATCATCCTCCAATCTATGATGTACCTATAGGCACTATCCTTTGATGCCATTTTCATTATCATGTCTTCATCATTTTTGGCAGTAAATCATTATTGAAAATAAATTTGTCTATTTGGAATGGAAAATTCCAACATAGATTCACACTCGTGACAATATTTTGCCAACCTAAATGTCACAACAATACAACATCTAATTGTTTTAACCAGATTTACATGAATGCATTTACATGTTAAGTTGATCGGGCTCAACATGAAAAACAAAGGAATTCATGAAGACAATTTGTTTCATCAAAGTAGATATGTTGGAACTTTTAGTTTCATCTTCACCCTGTATAGAAACATAATCATGTCCAGGCAGCTCACCACACTGCCCTCGGCTCACTTCACTGTTGCGCCATGAGACCATGCTAGAAGTGTGTTCAACCTTCAACTAGGTCGATCCTAAACAAAAGATGGATTTGGTCACTGCATATAAATCACAAAAAAACAAATCTTCCAACCTGAAAGCTGCATTGTTCAACTCGAAAATGTGGGTGAAGCCACCACTGTAATATCCCGAGGATAAAAATTTTAAATAAAACAACACATCTAGGTATTTCATATAAAAACACAAAACACAACAGATATAAGAAATTGAAGCCCACTTGTGAATCCTGGATGGATCCACCACATAAACATCACCATGGGGTTTTCGTCCCAGGATCACTAAAAGAACTGGCCAGGCCAGGTTCTCAACCCAAACATAATAAAATAGATAATCCAGAATGCCCTAAATGCCTAGCTTCTCTCCCCTTTTATAGGCTTGATGGGTCAATACCAACAAGAGATACCATGGGTCAATACCATGAGAAAATACCATCAAGAAATGCCATGGGTCAATACCATAGGTTAATACCATGGGTCAATTCTATCCACTTTGACAGGATCAAGAAACGGGATATTACAAATCCTCCCGCCCAAAGATTGCTTGTCCTCAAGCGATCCACTTCTATCCATAACATAAGCATTTGTACATGGATACCAGGATCCCATACAATCTGATGTGCCCTCCATTTTGAATGGTCCTGAATGGATCCTTCAATACCTGGATCCCAAACAATCCTTTGACCAATCCTTCCTGGAATAGATTTACCTGGATCCCAAACAATCCTTTGGCCAATCATTTCCCCAATGGATTCTCCTGGATCCCAATGCCACCTAAATCCTGGGACCTGTGGGTTATGGTACCATTTTAACCCTCCATCATTGTCCACACCAAAGGGCCCAAGCTGCAATATGCCCTCAGCTGTGAGTATCCTCCAAAGAATCAACCTATCGATAGAATACCAACTCATAATCTCTCGCCAATCCAGACTTGGGGAGGGATGAATATCTGCAAATCTACTATGTTGATGTTGTTCGATGCTCAATTCATGCTTCTCTACTTGGTTACCCAACCTGATGCAGTTGGAGAACTCTTCCCTTCACTTCCCAATGTATAAAGGTGGGTTTTTGGTGTTGCAAGCCTTATCTATGTATTCCTGTAGAGTGCTGCTATGGGACTCCTGATTGTACTCCTCATGCGGCCTTGTGAGGGACTTGAGTTTTTCCTCAATACTAGATAGCTTGGTCGATGATTTGGCACATTTCCCTATGATTTCCTGTAAGACAGTGTCTCGGACTGTCTAGACTCTTTGCTTCAACAACATAAGATCTGTCTTGAAATGCATGATCCTCTCCTCAAAATGCACGATCCTCTCCTCATTTGATTCTGCTTGAGTGTATTCATCCTGGACCTCTTCACATGTGAGGATGAGTTGTCCATCCTTTCTGGTTGTCAAACATGGATGTACTGGTGGACTGTTGTCTATACCTTATTGCCCATACTCTTTATGGATGTCCTCCATTGTATTTATAGATTCAACTACCACATCATCAGGAGGAATTGCATCTTTCCTTTCGTCATGAACTTTTTCAGGTTGACTGATCAGCTAGTCCTGCAAGTTTCTCTGAAGAGCATGGTGTTGTTGTTCACCATTTGTATTTGACTGCTCAGATCCTTCATAGGCCCTCTCCTAAAAACCAATGAACCCATCTATGGATGAATCCCCATGATCTGAAGAAGTCTCTAATTTTTCTATCCTTTTTGCCTCCTTATTATCTGGACATGAATGGTCAAGTGCCCAAACTCCCTTGCATAAAAAGCATAAGCCTTTCCTCCTTAGTTCATTTTTGCTGTCTCCACAAATTTTTGTTAGTTCCTCCTTGGTTAACTTCTTTCTAAGTAGTTTGATGCTCTGTTTTATCAACCCCTCAGCTAGTTCATAAGCAACAGGTGATGCAATTAGCTCCTTCCTCCAAATGGCCAAAAATTTGAATCTCAATTGTTCGCAGATGGCCCTATCTTCTCCTAAGATCAGAGACATGATATTTTGCATGTCTGTTTTGATGTAGTTTGGATGAGACGTTGTAATTCCATTGCAGAAGTATTGGAGCATCTGAAGGATTAAATCATCACACTCTAGATCCAGCATAAGCATACCAAATCTGAATTTCTCCATGCGTTCCAAAATTTTGCGCTTCTGGTAAAAAGTAAGAACGGTGGTGTTTTCCAACCCTTGGAGTGCTTCTACCATTACCTGAAAAGTCCTCCTCATGATGTCATCATTGTAGGGCAAAAGCGGTGTTGTTAAGGCTATGATTTTACTGAGACAGGAAGCGACGGTGAGTCTAACATTTTCACAAGAATGTTCCAAGAATCTAGGTTGTATCAAAGCAAGCATGGATGGCTTCAAGGCCCAACTTGACCCTTCCCATTCTGATTTATCTATCAAGATCAAAGTCGCATCTAATGTGTCTAGCTGTAGGAGAACATCTTTAGACTTTGTACCCTGCAATTTGGATCCAAGTTCGAAGAGACACTTGCTTGTTACATCTTCCTTCCGGATATCTTTTGACTGCTAAAGGATAACATGGACCTTTCGAGAGAAAGGCCTGTCGCTCTGTTCTTGCTTCTGATTTGTATGTTGTTTCCATATTTGATCCACAGAAGTATTGTAGCCCAGAGAATTGACTAATATATTATTATGTTGATTCTTGTGGTGTTTCCAAAAATAAAATGATGACATTGTGGTTTGGCATTAATGGATCTCAATACTTTTTCTTCTCTCTTCATCTTTCTTCAAATAAACTGATTTATACCCTTTTGAAAAATCAATCTATACTAGGCTTGAAAGAAAAAAAGTGATAAATCTTCAGCCCCCATAAAGAAATTGAACACCTACAAATAATAGCAAAGAAAATAATAACACAATGCAACAATAGCAGGTGTAGAAGAAATTTCCCAAGGCCTCAAAATTGACCGCCTTAAATCAACCTTCTTGCATCGTATGGTTTTACCATCGTTCATTTCTGTGTGTTCAAGAAGAGAGAAATGGAACCCAAACGCTCTTGTTGCATCCCCTTCTCCTACTATTTCCTTTCTTCACCTTCATCATCAGATGAAAAAGGACAAGTCGATCATCCGACTTTAGTAGGTGCTCCGAGCTCACTTTCTGCAACTGACAATACAATAGGTACAATGTTTTGATAGCACAAAAGGTCGAATGTTTTTATTTATGTTTCTCTTCATGTATATTATTTTGATGCCGTCATTTCACAGAAGGCTCCTCCGCTCCTACAAATGGCGGCGCATATTGGTTCTGCCAATGCTAATACTGATGCTGCTGGCGATTGTGCAGTTCCAAGTGTTGGAGACAAAGCAGGCACCTCTCCAAATTACTTACTGTTCCTTGCCCTTCTGAGTCTGTCAACATTTCACTTCCACCTTGAACCGCATTAAAATGCATAGATTTTAAGGAACAGTCCTCTACTATCAAATTTATCAACTGATCTAAGAGGAGAAAGGAATCCGGAAAATGTCTCAAGCTCCGGCAGCTCCGCAGCTCCAAATGCTTCAAGTTCATTAGGTTACATCCAAACGAAGGCGGCAGTGTTTGCAACAAAGGGGTTTCTAATACCAATATTTCCAAACTGCTTGGCTCTCTGATGGCACTTGGTCATTATTTTAAGTTTTCAAGACTTACATGTAACCAATTTCAAAAACTGTAGTTTCCAGGTCTGTCAGACAGAGATCACTTGGGAGCTATGTAGATTGTTGCGCAGGATGCCAAGGCTCTGTAGTGTTGCCTGGAAGCGTTGCTTGGGCGCAGCAGACTCCAGCGCTCATGTGGCCCCTTTGCGTTCCATATATCTCTCACGCTACTATGAGAACGTCAGTCACCGTGAGCGGCTATAGAACCTCGAACGCTTTGTCGCCGGCAAGTATTTATCTGGACATGTTAATCTGACAAATTTGCCAAAAGAATTTTGTCATTTGCAATCGTTGAAAGCCTTGTGTTGGGCAGTGAAAGAGGTATGAAATTCCTATGTATTTGTTCATTCTTTTACTATAGATATACTTTTGTTTGCCTTGGAAAGGTAATTTACCATGAGAATTGCAATTAAATTGGAAAGATTTATGTTTAGCCTAAAAAATGACTAAAGATTGTTTTTATTGGCAAAACAGGAATACAAAGAGGTGAGCAGCTGTATCAAAGGTGTGGCTGAAGACAATCTGACTCCTACTCCATTCGTGACAAACCATATCCAGCTGAAGCCAAGAAGATCTGAACGGATCGCCCGAAAGGGGCAGGG
This sequence comes from Pinus albicaulis, assembly GCA_034641835.2. Lineage (NCBI taxonomy): Eukaryota > Viridiplantae > Streptophyta > Pinopsida > Pinales > Pinaceae > Pinus > Pinus albicaulis. The sequence goes on along the minus strand of CM076575.1, from coordinate 7,637,286 downwards.
GACAACTCGACCTTAAACAGAGTAAACGGAACAATGATAAAACAAGGAAGGAGCGAATCCCTCAGGATCGGAAGATCCTGAGGGATCGCTGTGAAAATTTATCATATTTCTTGATTTGTCCGTCCAAGGATCAAATATAAAGGCAATGATCTTTAGTGACCAGGGACGGAGGGGATACATTGAAAAAGACATTTTTCATTAAAAGACTTTTATATTTCCTTTGCAATCGAATGATTATCGACTCTCTGTCGTAAGAGAACGTTGTCTGTAATGTCTTTTGGATTAATATAAAAACACAAGTTTCATCTGCTCTTTAGAATTCTGAGTTAAGCCCAGCGGTATTTCACTGACGCTAAGGGCCCGGCTCTGGTGGATTACTATGCTGTTGTATTATTAATATTTATTTTTTGATGCGTGAAGTGTGTTTCATATTTATTTCATTTACAGATTCATTTCATTGATTGTTAAAGCAAGTGCTGAACCATTGCTGTTTCATTCTTTACCGCAATTACATTTAATGATCAATTATCTTGTTATTATCTTTTGGCTTTGCTGTTCCGTAATTACAGTAAGTTGTTGTTCCATTTATCTATGTTTTGTGATTGGATTACGATTAACTGTCGACAGGCTTGAGTGTGACGATTTACTTATTTGAATTACATTTGCAATTGCTGTTCATTTTATGCTGTTGTTCCTTTTCTGGATTTCATTTCATTTCAGTTGTTTCACTTTCTTTAAGATCTCCAAACTGTAGAGGATAGAGATATTCACTCCAAGTCCCCAGATTTGGTCATCTTACATCGATTTCTAGGGGAAAGAGTTACTGCTACTGCATCCCTAATCGATTTTCAGCAAGATTGCTGTAGTTTAGCTTTTACATTCCTATCATCGTAATTAGGTTTCCTTTCCAAGCATTTATTACTTTTGTATTTCTGTGCTACATCCTCACAAGCATTACTCTTAGATAATTGCAGCCTCAGACAGAGTACACTCTTGAGATAAAAAGACGCTCCCGGATTGATGATTAATGTAGGCTAATTAGGTGTTTAAAAGATACCTTTTTATGGTCCAACACCTTGGTGTTAACAGACTGTTCAAAACTGAAGGCACTGACAGAATTCTTTGGTCGTTTAAGGGGACTCCCACATATTGATCTTTCATTAATTTGGATATGCTGCCGAGTTCTTTCATATTCTTATCGCAACTCCGACACATCAATCTCTCAGATTGCCACGATTTGATGATGCTGCCAAATTACTTTGGTGATTTGACTAGCCTCCAACACCTCGATATGCGGGGCTGTCATAATTTAGAGAGGCTACCAGATTTCTTTGAAGGTGATTTGAGGGACCTCTGACATATCAATATTTCAGGTTGCCACGATCTGCAGAGGCTGCCCGATTCGTTTGGTGAATTGAAATACCTCCAACACATTGATCTGCAGGCGTGCCACAATTTAGAGAAGCTGCCCAATTCTTTTGGTCATTTGAAGAACCTCGAGTATATCAATCTCTCCACTACACTACGGATGTGGTGATATGTGCCATACAACCCTCTCTTCGACTGCTCAATGACGAGATTTGGCTCTGGTGCAATTGACCAAGATTGATTTAATAATTTCTACAAGAAAATTAATAAATTTTCAGCTTGAACACGAAGTTCACCCCGTCACCTCGACCCAATACCAAATGAATGGCGTGGATCTGTTTGCAGTGAGAGAATCACACACTAATCCAATTAATGTTGATGATGATGCGACTTGTGCCACCACTACTTAACTCTAGGCCTTGGTTTGGCCTTTTGTGTTTTGAATCGTGAACAACAATGGCCTCATGGCCCTTTCTCCTGTAGCCTCAACAAAGCAAATGCTTGCCTTCATAACCGTAAAAATTAGGAAATCAACTAGGATGATAGAAAATACCACCGAAGCTGGAAGACGCGGGCTTAGGGTGAGAAGAAATCCCACTGAAGATCCCTACATAAAACCCTCAGGCTGACAGGATGCACAGCTTTGATACCACTGTAATATCTCGAGGATCAAAATTTTAAATAAAACAACACATCTAGGTATTTCATATAAAAACACAGAACACAACAGATATAAGAAATTGAAGCCCACTTGTGAATCCTGGATGGATCCACCACATAAACATCACTGCGGGGTTTTCGTCCCGGGATCACTAAAATAACTGGCCAGGCCAGGTTCTCAACCCAAACATAGTAAAATAGATAATCCAAAATGCCCTAAATGCCTAGCTTCTCTCCCCTTTTATAGGCTTGATGGGTCAATACCAACAAGAGATACCATGGGTCAATACCATGGGAAAATACCATCAAGAAATGCCATGGGTCAATACCATGGGTCAATTCTATCCACTTTGACAGGATCAAGAAACGAGATATTACAACCACCGATTGGTTCCAACGAGAAATTAAAATGAATTGAATCCAAAACAAAAACCAGCATTTCAGGACTCGGTCCTTCTCAGTGGCCTCGTCCACCCTCTCGCCATACAACAACCAAGTAGTCAAATTATCAATAATCCGATCTACTCAAGTGCATTCAAACCAGTTGTATCTACAAGGACGATGTTTGACTTATTTCGACTAGCCTCCTGAATGGCTTCCTTTGTGACAATTGTTGGATCCTTCTCATAACCCTTGTGCGGTGTTGTTCAACAGCCCAAACCGAAATGTATCACAGGCAGCCATCATAATACTGATCTCATGTTGTTGTAACCAATATGCAACCTTTGCAACGTTTGTTGATTTCCCCACTCCATTTACTCCAACAAACTAATATTTATATTACAAACAGAAAGAATCTATTAATAACTATTTAAATCCATTCACAAGCAGGGCTACATAAAGATGACCAAACCTTTCGTCATGTGATCATATTTGATTACTCCAACGATTTGACTTCAATCGATTCTCAAGCAACAGTCCACACTCAAACTGATGCTCGGCTCTTGCTGCACCACACTGGGTCTCCTCACCACAACACTGCAGTAACATGCTCTTCAACCATTCCAAAAAATCTGCAATATTTTCCAGACAGCAACGAGTCTTCTCATCCACTATTGGCCCTCAAATAGTGGATGAAACCAAATAATTCCTCCCACCTGTGTTTTTGATCTAAATTAAGTGAATGAAAAGCGCTCAATGCAAAAAATAAAATAACTGCATTTTTTCCTCCTTTGCAATGATGGTTTCAATGAAATCTCAGAACAAAGAGTTGTGCAAGCAAACTCTGAGGTTAATGATCAAGGGCTTCCGTTTTATAGATCCAAGGCAGGAAACATTCGATCTACAACCTTCAGATTTGGCTCCCCACAAGCAATCTGATTCCAGATCTTCACACGCACATCAAGTCTTCAATCTACAACCCCAATCCAAGTCACCCCCTTTTGAACTCTTCCAGTGGCAGATCTAGAATCGCTAAAATTAGACCACAATTTTCTTAACACAGGCAAGGCAGTGAGTGCAGTTATAGCAAAACAAATATGGCGAGCACCGAACCCAGTAGGGGAAGTCCATGAAAATCAAATCTTGGACCTCATTCCCAAGCAAACAAGACCAGCCCACCTGGGTTTCCATAACCATCCAACAAGCAGGCCTACAATAACTACCACCGAGGAAGGATAAGAATCCGACCGCCAGCTCCTTCTCATCCACAAAACAGATCTTAGGAAAACAGATCTAAAAAATTACTTTGCAGAAATCTTTGCACCACTGTGACACACAAGGCCAAATTTCCTAATTAAATCCCACACGGACACCTCTTGAATCAACCAGATTTTCTCCCAATTGATCAGAATCGAAGCTAGATGGCTTTTGATTGGCGTTGGAAAATCCTCGGCTCTACAAAATTTCTGAGCAACACACATGGCGGGGAACAATTCTATAGACATAAACATGCCTTAATTTTCATCAGCCACTAATAGTCAAAATCATGCACATCAGAGATGTACAAATAGAGATCAACGTAGGTTACTTCTCCAAGCAGCCATAGAAGTCACCACACTCACTTGGCCTCCTGCATGAAGGCGTTACTATAGCAAATCACAAGCACGCTTCAATCCACACACACTCCTTTATGCACTCAGATCTCCTTTGTGCACTCAGATCTACAGCTCATACTACCACCACCAGCAGTGCTCCATCTTGCAACATCGCTTACGAGATAAAGAGCTCCTCCTTGATTTCTCACATAATCCCCCGAGATCGCTCCACAGAGAAATGGTCGAACAACGATGAATGTACTGGTACCAATCTTCTCCTGTGACAATAAATTTTTTTCAAGAAATCTACCACTTCGCAGATCGCTCCACTCTGATTTCAAATCTGATCAAAAATTCGGAACATAAGACGCCTTGAGGAATGATCGATCTGCAACTCTTAGAGCATGTATTCGATGGAAAAACAAAACTAAAACAATACAAATACAGTGATTTATATTCCTATGCCCAGGAATGGCCAAAGGCCCTTACAGGCTCTGATACCAAGATAAAACTTCACTATGAAAACTATATCATTAATCAAAGAGATTACACATATTTATACATGAATTAGTCTCAAGATAGGAAATCTAGCTTGGACGCACAATAATGTGGTTGAGAGAATATCTCAACCACACACTAAACTAGGAATATATATAGTTCTAGATACCTCCAATGATGTAGGAACATGTTCCTTATATAGAGAGTTACAACCACAGACAAGTAGGAATTACATATTCCAACACCTGACCTGCTCAACTGCAATTCCCAATGACCTAATCAATCCTGGCTAGTTGGTAAAAATAACAACTTTTGACTTGAGCGAACAAATTGACCATTGTGTCTGCAAACCCACGAATCTTTGTGTGAAGATGAGGATCTCTGGTGCGTTGAGGGTTGTGGTAGCTCATATCTGGCCTGTAAACCTCAACAAAAACTCTGTATTGGTTATAATGTGACCAAATGGATTAATCAACTTCTAAACACATTGCCTCTCCTTATGATGGTGTATATGATATATTATGATCCAATCAACCTGTAGATAACTCCCAAACGAATGCCCTTATCATAGTAAGTTAAACCCTTGTTCGAAATAAGAAAATTCTAAGGTAGTGAGGTAGTTAGGGTGATTTCAAGAACCACCGAAACTGGGTTTCCAACTAGTTTATGAGTAGTATCTCTCTTGAAATCCCTAAAGATAGAGAGCTTGCCCCATATTTCGATCAAATCAAAGAAAGATCAAAATTATTCATGTCCTTCTCTTGATTTCCTTTATCCTTTTAAAGTGCTTGAATTTTCTCCTTTTAAAGTGCTTGAATGCCCAACAAACTACTAGAAAGTAGCAGGGACATAAATTTCCCTGGGGCGAATACCATATGTTGTCTTTTATTTATTTATTTATAATATAGTCAAAATTTGAAGGTCAATCGGTTGAGATATTACAGGAAACAACAAATCTAAGAATTATGAGTAGCTCTTCCATGTCTTGTGTAATTGTAATTAGGATTTACAAAAAGTCAGTCTAGAAGTTGTTGTTTCCAACGTCCATCTACCCCATGCTCGCAAACAACCCAATGGGCGTCACGCCACAACTTCTGTTGTAGGCTCACTGTGTTATCGGTTTGATTACCACCCGCATCTCCTCCGTCCTACTCAAACACTATAATCAGAAGGCAAGGCATGGAAAAAAGAGATCTTCTCGGCACCATAAATTACCTGTGTGTAAGATTGTGTGGATTGGACCATTGAACCAAGTTGAATAGTGTAATCGGGTAAAGATCGAAAGCGATGAACAAAAACAATATTTAGTGTGAGCATTGTGGAGGCTCAAGCTGTGCGTGGTGGAGTTGAGTGTAAGTGATCCACACATTAAGAGAATCCACGTTAATCCGCGATAGATTTTTTGTGTAATTGTGCCATTGATGCGAATTAGTGATCTGCTAAGGTTAACCAAGAGGAAGATTTTCCGACTGGAGGATATTTGGATATGGAAATCACCAAAACCACAGTCACGGGTCTGTTGTTCGCAGTGTGCTAGTGACTGATTAGTTCATTCAACCCCAAATTTCAAGAGTGTTGGAATTTCTGAGTATTCCAAAAGACATACAGAGGGAATAAAAATTATCCTCTTAACACAGCGAATAAAAAAAATTCTTGCTGGACAGAGATTTACAAACTGGTTCTATTTCATTAATATCAAAAGTTATTATAGAATGATATTCTTCCTCCTCTGATGGATTTACAAAATGTAAGTGGAACTGTTGCAACACACAGTGTCCAAAAACTCTTTCTCTGTCTTTTCCAAAACGCACATACAGTGCTTTACAAAAAACTCTGTTTTTTAATATCACTATATTTCTGTCTTCGGACATACAATTAAAAAAAACAATACACAGTCACACTGTTTTTGTATTACATCATTCTACATAAAAAATAAGCCTACGGGCTATGCTTTTATATGGTGCAACATATTTAAAAAAAAAATTAAAAACAAACTATTGAAATATATATATTATAAACTCAAAAATGTTATAATATATATTATTACCCACATATGAATTATAGCCAAAGTCAAAGACTTTGTCGCGGTGTTCAAACAACACATAACATAACACCATTATAATGTAAATAAGGTTTAGAACCTTATGACTTCTGCCTCAATATAAAACTTAACCAATGTTTAAAAAAATTAGACTCGGACTTCAAAACGATATTAAAATCGATTGCAATGGATTTTTGCATACCATTTTTCCCTGACGTCAGTGAGGGCCAAACCCGTGCGATTGGCTTCTGATTGGTCGATTGCTGGGGCCCACGGACTTCAAACATTTTATATGCCAGATTTTATAAAATCTTCACATACCAAATGAGCTCCATGACGTCATGCATCAAACCCGCGCAATAAGCGTTGATTGGTCCACGTAGCCTTTGATGTGTTGGCAGTGGGACCACACTCATTCATTTGCAAAGGGCTCAAACGAATGTGACAACGTTCCTATTGGTTTCAGTGGAGCCCGCATCTATAGTGCTGGCATCCAACGTGGCTCATTTCAAATAAAAAAATTGGCGGGTAAAACATATCTCCGTTTGGTGGTTAGTGAGGGCTTAAAGCCTGATTTGACTGTTTATCAAAAACTTCTTGTTGTGTGGTTTAAACCACAAAAACTTCAATTTCTTCTGCAAAGGTGGCTGCGGCCCATAAACAAAAACATCCTTACAGTTTCATTGATTTCTTTGCTAAATGCACGATGGTGTGCACTCAACCATTCTGCCCCTGCTATACTCCTTTTCCTCCTACACAGGGTTTGCAGGCAAGTTTAATATTTCGACACTCCCCCTTAAAGTCAACTGCTGGGTTTTCTATCATACCCATGAATTTCCTTAGATAATTAAAATTCTTTTGCCCCAATGGCTTTGTTAGAATGTCTGCAAACTACTCTTCTGTTTTGCAATGTTTCAAAATTATTTCTCCATTGTTCACTAACTCCTCGATGTAGTGAAATTTGGCATCTATGTGTTTCGTTATTTTGTGAAACACATAATTCTTTGAAAATGCTATAGCTGACCTATTGTCCCAATATATTACTGTTCCTTTTACCTGTTCTTGACATAAACTCCTCAACATTCTTCTCATCCAAACTGCTTGACACGCTGCTGCTGTAGCTGCCACATACTCTGCCTCTGCTGTAGACAATACCACAATTGGTTGTTTTTTAGAAGCCCATGAAATGGCTCCTTAACCCATATGAAAAACATAACCAGATGTACTTTTCCAGTCATCTATACTTCCAGCCCAATCACTGTTAGTATATCCAATCAATTCAGAATTTTCTGAAGTGGTATATAGAATTCCATACCTTTTAGTTCCTTTCACATACCTTAGAATTATTTTTGCTTCTTGCCAATGTGCCTCCTGTGGCCTTTCTATAAATCTGGAAATTAAGCTCACAACATGCATAACATTAGGCCTAGTTGCAGTCAAATACATGAGGCTACCAACTATGCTTTTGTACAAACTAGGATCAAAATCCTTGCTGTTGTCTTCTCTGCTTAACTTCAATCCCATCACTGTAGGAGTAATTGTTGCGTTGCAATCCTGCATATTAAATCTTTCCAAAATTTCATTTACATATTTGGCTTGAGAGATAAAAAAATTATTTTCATTTTGCTCTACTTCTATTCCTAAGAAGTATTTTAGCAATCCCATATCAGTCATCTCAAATTCTTCCTTCATGACTGATTTAAAATTCTCAATGAGGTAAGCATAATTACTTGTAAAGATCACATCATCAACATATAAAACAACAATCAGCATCTTACCATCTTTCTCCTTGATGTACAATGTGGGTTCTCCTTTACATTTTTCAAACCCATTTTCCAGTAGATAGGAATCTATCCTACTATACCATGCTCTTGGTGCTTGTTTCAACCCATAAAGAGCTTTCTTCAATCTGCAAACTTTGTGTTCTTGGCCCTTTTTCTCATAGCCCAGAGGTTGTTCAACATAAACCTCTTTCATCAATACTCCATTTAGGAATGTTGATTTCACATCCATTTGGTAAACTTTCCATTTATGTTGTGTTGCTATGGACAATACTGCTCTCACTGTTTCCATTCTTGCAACCGGTGCAAAAGTTTCTTCATATTATTTTCCATGTTGCTGCTTGTAGCCTTTGACAACAAGTCTGGCCTTGTGTCTTTCAATCTTACCGTCAGCATTGCTTTTGGTCTTGTAAACCCATTTAACTCCAACAACTTCTATTCCTTTTGGGAGATCAACCAATTCCCATGTTTTATTATTCTCTATGGCATTCATTTCTTCATCCATAGCATCTATCCATTTTTTATCTTTTATAGCTTCTTAAAAATGAATAGGATCATCAACATGACAATATAATGCAAATAAAGAGTTCATATCTTCATTTTCTGCGTCTTGCTCATAAATATCATTCAAATTTCTAAATCTAGTTCCTCTTTCATTTGGTGTACTTGTGCTTGAATAAGCACTCAAATCTGCTCCTTGTGGTGTGCTTGAAGAAGCACTCTTATTACTTCTCAAGGGTGTCCTCATACTTTCTTGTGGTGTACATTGATGTCCTTGTGTTGGTGGAGGTGGTGCTGCTAATGACGGATGTATTTCAGTCATCTCATCCTCATTATCATCATGAGACAAACAACTCTTCACATTGACTGTTTTCTCAATGCTTCCATCCCAAGCTTCTTCCTCAATGAACTGAACATCTCTGCTTACAACAAATATCTTGATGGATGGGTTATACAACCTATATGCCTTGGATTCTTCACTGTATCCAATAAAAATTCACTTCTCCCCCTTACTGTCCAACTTCTTCCTTAGCTGATCCGGAATGTGTGCATAAGCCACACAACCAAAAACTCTCATGTGGGTGACACCTTGTTTTATGCCACTCCATGATTCTTCAGGAACTCTATTCATTACTGCTTTTGTTGGGCATCTATTCAAGATGTACGCTGCACAATGCATAGCTTCAGCCCAATAATCATTTGACAAATGTTTTGCCTTCAGCATACTTCTTACCATGTCCATGATTGTTCTATTTTTCTTTTCAGCAACTCCATTTTGCTGCAGTGTGTACCTTGCTGTAAATTGCTTGTGTATGCCATTTTCTCTGCAAAAACATAGAAATTATTTTGAGATATACTCACCTCCTCTAACAGTTCTTAAAGCTTTTATGTGCTTCCCACTTTGGTTCTCAACAAGTGCCTTAAAGTGGCATAATTTTTCAAACACTTCACTTTTATATTTCAAGAAATAACCCAAAGTTTTCCTTGTGTAATCATCAATAAAAGTCAGCATATAGTGGCCGCTTGCTAGTGATGGTGTTTGCATTGGTTCACACAAATATGAATGGAAAATTTCCAAGGGTGCCTTTTCCCTTATGCTCTTTCCTGATGGAAAGTTTTCTTTGTGTTGTTTGCCCAAGATACAGCCTTCACAAAGGCTGTCCAGTTTCTCAATCAATGGTAATCCCTTTACCATTCCTTTCCTATGCAAAAAATTTAGTCCTCCAAAGTTGATATGTCCAATCTCAAATTCCATAACCAATTTTCATCTTTTTCTTCCTTTTGGAATGTCTCTTGTGTCACTGCTGCCATTTCATCTCCTTTCTTCAAATCTGCTCTCATTTTGAGAGGGAACATTTTGTTCCTTGTCATCTTCACTTGTGAAATACATTGTTTTCTTGGTCGTTTATCCATGATGATGCATACATCATCTTCAAAGAAAACATTGTAGCCCTTTTGGATGAGCTGTCCAATGCTTAAAAAATTACATTTCATACCTGGTACATAATATACATCATATATGCTCTTCTTTTCTCCTTTGTTTGTCAAGACACCTACTCTGCCTTTTCCCATGACAGAGACCTTACTGTCTGTCGCCAATGTTACTTGAGTTTTTACATTTTCATCTAACATGGAAAACATGGCAATGTTTCCAGTCATATGGTTACTACATCCTGAATCTAGAAACCATATATCTTCATTCTTTTCCTCAGCCATATTACATGCTAAAAACAACTTATCTTGGCTGATATTTTATTTTGTAAAATTAGCACTAGGTCTATCACCCATGTCACTCTGTTTCTTCTTACATTCATTGGCATAATGGCCATACTTTTTACAGTAATGACATTGGACTTGGGATTTGTCATACCTTTGTCCATGTGCTTGATTTTTTCCACCTTGTTGGCTGCTGCCTTGGCCTTGGTTCTGATTTTTATTGCTGCCCCTTCCATTTGCAAGGTTGTTTCTTCCTCCTCTGTTTTGGCTTCTGCCTCTTCCTTTTCCTCTATAGTTTCCTCTTCCTTGACCTCTTCCTCTTCCATAGGACATTTGGGTCTTGAAGGCATGCTCCAAAGATGAGTTTGCATTTCTACCCAATATTTGTTCATGAGTCATCAGTGAAGCATGAAGCTCATCAAATGTAAACTTTGTGAGATCCTTTGTCTCTTCAATGGTTGTGACTATAACATCAAACCTTGAGGGTAAAATCCTCAATACTTTCTCCACAATCCTTCTTTATTCAAGTGTCTCTCCATGAGACCTTATCTGGGTGACCAACCCAATCACATGTGTGAAGAATGAGTCTATGTTATCAGACTCTTTCATACAAAGAGTTTCAAAATATCTCCTCAGCAATTGTAGCTTTGTTGTCTTCACCTTCTCCATACCTTGATAGGAAATCTGCAAGGTATCCCATGCATCCTTGGACCTCTTAGCTACTGCTATCCTTGGAAACACACTTTCATGCACTGCTTGATAGAGATAGAAGAGGGATTTTGAGTCCTTCTTCCTACTGCTCTTCAACAAATCCTTCTCTGTCTGTGTCAAGGCATTAAAGGAATTTTCATCTTCTGGTTCTTCAAAACCATCTTCAAAAATCTCCCACAAGTCTTGAGAGGCAAACAGGGCTCTCATAGTGATTTCCCAATAGTCATAGTTCTTCCCATTGAACTGCAGGAGCTGAGTATTTCCAATACTCATGCTTGTGCTGGCTCCTGCCATGGATAGCACTCTGAACTATGTTCAAATAACTTGACAGTGTTTTTAAATAAATTGTCTCTCTGCCTAAGAGACAAACTCTGTCTTCAAAAAGAATTCTTTGGACTACACTCTTTTACAACAAAGCAAAATTCTATTTCTGAGAAATACCTTGGACTTTTGTTGAGCCTTCACTCAGCTGGAGAATTGCTGCAACAAACCCCTTCCTTCAACTTCTTTGACACCTTCAAAGAGCCCAGACTAGCTCTGATACCATGTTGGAATTTGTGAGAATTCCAAAATACATACAGAGGGAATAAAAATTCTCCTCTTAACACAGAGAATAAAAAAAAAAAAAACTTGTTGGACAGAGATTTACAAACTAGTTCTATTTCATTAATATGAAAAGTTATTACAGAATGATATTCTTCCTCCTCTGAGGGATTTACAAAATTTAAGTGGAACTGTTGCAACACACAGTGTCCAAAAACTCTTTCTCTGTCTTTTCCAAAATGCACATACAATGCTTTACAAAAAAATCTGTTTTTCAATATCACTATATTTTTGTCTTTGGACATACAGTTAAAAAAAACAATACACAGTCACATTGTTTTTGTATTACATCATTTTGCATAACAAATAAGCCTACGGGCTATGCTTTTATATGGCGCAACATATTTAAAAAACAAAAATAAAAATGAACTATTGAAATATATATATTATAAACTTAAAAATTTTATAATATATATTATTACTCGCATATGAATTATAACCAAAGTCAAACACTTTGTCATGGTGTTCAAACAACACATAACATAACACCATTATAATGTAAATAAGGTTTAGAACCTTATGACTTCCACTGCAATATAAAACTTAACCAATGTTTAAAAACTTTAGACCTGCACTTCAAAATTATATTAAACTTGATTGCAATGGATTTCTGCATACCATTTTACCCTGACGTCAGCAAGGGCCAAACCCGCATGATCGGGGTCTGATTGGTCGATTGTTGGGGCCCGTGAACTTCAAACATTTTATATGTCGGATTTTATAAAATATTCACATACCAAATGAGCTCCATGACGTCATACATCAAACCCGTGCGATAAGGGCTGATTGTTCCACGTAGCCTTTGATGTGTTGGCAATGGGACTGCCCTCATTCATTTGCAAAGGGCTCAAACGAACATGACAACGTTCCTATTGGTTGCAGTGGAGCCCGCCTCTGCAACGCTGGCATCCGACGTGGCTCATTTCAAATCAAAAATTTGGTGCGTAAAACATATCTCCGTTTGGTGGTTGGTGAGGGCTTAAAGCCCGATTTGACTGTTTATCAAAAACTTCTTGTTGCGTGGTTAGAACCACAAAAACTTCAATTTCTTCTGCAAAGGTGGCTGCGGCCCATAAACAAAAACATCCTTACAATTTCATTGTTTTCTTTGTTAAATGCATGATGGTGTGCACTCAACCATTCTGCCCCTAGTGTACTCCTTTTCCTCTTGCACAGGGTTTGCAGGTGAGTTTAATATTTCAACAAGGAGTTGTTTAATGAGGCGGAAGAATTATTTGGATGATTAAAATTGGCTGGAATGTGGGCAAAAACAAAATAAGAAATCTTACAGTAGTAGTGTTTGAATCATGTTTTAGATGATGGAAATGAGTTTAGCACCATCAAAAACTTCTAGGGCACCAAAAAAAATTGAAGTTTGATAGCTATAACCTAGATTTACAAAAATCTTTACCCAAATTTTTTTTAAATTTTACAAAAATTTCCATGACTTTAAGAGCAAAAAAAATAGTCTAGTTAGACTATGGCCAAATTTTATGCCCATCGATCACAAAATTGAAGTCATAAAAGGGTATCCCAGTTTGAACCCTGATCCACCATTCAGGAATGGGTTTGACCTTGATGTTGTAAATGTTAGATGAGGCACGTGAGATGGGTTAGTACATTAATGTCATGTAATTTATGGGTTCAGTCATGGAACTGGGTTGTCAGTGTTGACCTTGATGTTGCAAATGATAGAGGAGGCACGCGAGATGGGTTAGTATATTAATGTCATGTAATTTAGGGGTTCAGTCATGGAATTGGGTTGTCAGTGTGGCTCATGAGCTCACGACGATACATATTTTTTTGAGTTATATGATATTAAATGTGGTGGGGTAGTATATGTCTATCGTTAAATTTTAAGTATATGTCTATTATTAGATTTAACGATGAGCATATATTTCCTACCGCATTTAATATCTTATCGTTCAAAAAATAAAGTTTGCTTAAGCTCACTAGTTATTTTCAAATAAAATATTAGAGAAAATAGTTTAACAATAACTAGGCAACAAAGCTTAAAATCCTCCCAATCATCAGAATATTTATTATAAGCTTGAAATAATTGAAAAAAGAAAATTCCAGATCGATTCCCAAAATATTTAGTCTAACGATGAAAAGCGAGGGCACCTAATGCTTATTGCTAGTACAAATTTTGTGATAATTTGTTTATGTTCACCAAGTAAGCACATCTAGTTATATTGCAGGTATCGACCTACCAATCATTCTTGATGGTTATCAATATTTCATTAATAAAATTATAGCTCCAAAAATATTGATTACAATTAAGCATTAACGAAATATATACCATTGTACCACATGTCGACCTTCCCAAGCGTGGTGATGTGGTTTATGTTTCATGTGTCTACAATCGAATCCCAGAAGATGAAAATGCAGGATGAAGAAACAACAATTAATGAATGCATGATCACCACCACAACATAGTTACCAAGTTCGCTCGAATTGGGGAAAACAATACAGAAATCAGCCCATTCAGTTCGACTGCCAAACAATTATCCAAAATTCAATCCAATTCATAGAATTAAGGGTTAATCGTGGGGTTAATGCAATTTGTTAATTCTTTGGCATCTATTAGATTATATTGAATTAAACTCTATGACACATATCCAAAAGCATTATTCATTCGCTATTATATTATAAGATGTTGTGAACATAAATAGATAAAAGCAGGATGTTATATATAAAGAAAGAAAGAAAATGACACATAGAAGCAAGAAAAAAAAATGAAGGTATAAGTGAAATTAGAAAAAATCTATTTTTTCAATCCTGGAAACCTAGAAAAGAGGACATGAAAGAAAATGTGTGAAAGTGGCTTATTCATTTTTTGTTATAAGATGCCATGAATAAAAATAAATAGAGGTTGGATGGCACATACAAATAAGGAAATTTAAAATTTAAAAAGGGAAAGCAAAATAGAAGGTAAAAGTGATATTAGAAAAATTATGTTTTTTCAATCTTGGAAACCTAGAGAAAAGGATATGAAGGAATGTGCGAAGTGACTTAATTTTAAGAGTGATTGGTTTTTACTTATGGAGGGATTATAGATAAACAAGTTTTCAATATAGATTTTATAAATTTGCATCTATTACATAAACAAGTTTCTTTAGTTTCAAATTAAAGAAGGATATGATTGGTTTTTATTTATGGAGGGATTATAGATAAACAAGTTTTCAATATAGATTTTATAAATTTGCATCTATTACATAAACAAGTTTCTTTAGTTTCAAATTAAAGAAGGATATGACATCAAAGTTTTGAGAAATGAGAAGATTTAGAGGGAAAATATGAATAGTAATTTTTTTAGATAATTTTATTGGTAATATTGTTATATTATTTAAAATTAATTATTATTATTATCCAATATTTAAGGTCACGATCAAACGAGACACCAAATTGGTGTATGATACCTCCTTAAGAGTCTAAGAAGACATACATACTCTACCCCCTCTGGTTTTAATACTGTGACCTCTTAAGAGGAAATACATGCTCTTAACCATTAGGCCCACTAAAGTTGTATAATTTTGAATAAAAAATATTCAAAATTGAAAATAAATTAATAAAAAAACTAACAAAAAGAACAAGTCTTTATGATGTCTATTATAGAATCTTTTATTAATTTTTTTTCATTCAAATTTTTATATTCGAGCTTGGTAACTTATCCTTTTATTAATTAAAATTTATAAAATATTTGAAATTAAGTTTTGAATTAAATTTCTTTCCCCTACCTTTTTTGGAATTTACATTGATAAGCTAGAAGAGCATTGGAAGTTTCATGATGTGATGGCCCCGTGCCTACTAGTATAGTCATTACTCTTCTCATTTATGCCGACGCTATAATTCTTCTAGCTAGAAGCCATGATGATATCGACAAGAAACTTAGAACCCCCAAGACTATTTCTTCAAGATGGGTATGACTACTAATATTGACAAGATTATGGTCATGATAATTAAATCCAAAAATATAGTATGATAATTTCATTTATGATAATAATACTTGGAGAAAGTTTCTTTATACAAGTATTTGGGAATAGACATTCATCATCATCTCAACCATAATTATGGCATTGAGAAAAGTATAATTGGGGGTTGGAAACCTTATTATGTGCTTGAAAACAATTGTAAGTCAACAAATCTTTGGGTATGGAGTAAAAAAAAGTCCCTCTTTGATACTCTCATCACCCATGTTATTCTATATGGATGTGAGGTTTGGGGTTGTAACATATCTAGAGAATGGTGGAGGAATATTGATCTTATCCAAAAGCAAGTTATAACCTACAACCTCAAGATTAGAGGAAATACCCCCTACCCTATCCTCTTTATTGAAGTTATGATCCTTCCCCCCATTGAAATAATGGTTATGATTAGATATATCATGTATAATAAGAAGCTATACAACATGGAAAATAATAGGTTCCCAAAAATTGTCTCTAACTCTAGCCAAAACCCCCACCTTCAGCTCAAGCGAGGCCTGGCTAGACCATTTGGGATTATCGAATGCCGAGTTGTGCTTAGCAGATATGAAGACTCCATATCCCATGATTCAAAAAAATTCAAAAATTCAAAAGTCAACGGGAAATTCCAACCCCTTTCTCTCTCCTCTTTCTTCTTCAGTCCTCATATATTGCAACCCTACAAGGATATTGTAAAAATGTCACTAGCATGATGAATCAAGATATGTAACAGACCTAGGAGACTTGGGACTTGATCAACAAGTGAGTACACCCTAGATTTTTTTTTTTCACTTAGCTAATTATTCCCATTTGTTAGCGTCAAATAATTAACTGAGTTTTTTCACTTACGCATACCCCCAAAGCTGGGGTGACGAACTGAAGATTAATCCCCTGTCCATATCAATGTCCATGGTTGATGTATTTCACCATGCTAAGTCATCTCTTGAATTTTGCGGAATTTGACTAAGTCTAGATAGAATTTTTTTAAAATTAAAAATTTCCTTAATTATGTTTTATGTAAAATGTAATAAAGTGATACCAGAAGACGTTGAGGGTGTATGAGTGCTTAAAATTCATCCTCTCCACCTAAAAATTAGGACACACTTTTAGGGGTAAAACAACACTTCTATCATGTTAAAACCCACTTTTCCTAAGTCTAGTTGGAAAATGGGAAATACATTGCGAGAAAATTAATAAGTGCATAAAATAGTAAATACTTCCACATGAAAAATGAAGTGAAAATGAGTTGGAAAATAAACTAAAGTCAAATATCAGTAAAAGAACAAGTTACATGGTGATATGGCACATGATTCATCATAAGAGTTATTTCACTCGAGGAAGTCGAGTTTGTGGGTCAAATTAAGGAATTTATTTGGTGGCATTGTCACACTCCCTTCTACCCACTCGAGTTATACACTTGGAAGCCACAATAGATATGCACATGTTAAAGTATTGTACGTTCTCCAACATGAGGAATATGTCGTCCACCTAACATAGGTTGAATTCCACACTTTGAAAGATGTATCTATGCATGGAGTTCGATTTCCTTCATTGGGATTGTCATATTCACTACTAGTCATTGGACTTCTCCATTGGGATCTTCTCCCATTTTTGTATAAATCCACCATGAGATTTCAAATTTTCCCATGGTTAGAAGCTTGATGATTTTTGTTATTATACTCAAATTTCTATTGCAATAAAAGGAAAGTCTTTGGGGGATACCTCTTGTCTCTTGATACTATTGCTTGAGGATGAGGTAAAATGTTCCATTGATTTTAATCTTCATGCTATGATTATATTCCATTGAATTTATATTGTATAATATAGTTGATATTGTTCATTTCCTAAAGGCATTATTGTCTATGGAGGGGATATTTGTAACTATTTTCAATCTCCTTTGAGTTTTCCATATCTTGAGAACTTATTGCAATTTGTTGTTGTTGGTTTAACAACAAAATCAACTTTTCCTCTATATGACAAGTCTCATTTTTCATTAACAATTGTTTCTTGTTTTCAAGGGTAGGTTACCAAGTCCCTTTGGAGAGTGTGGACATATTTTATTGGCCATCCATGTCAAAAGACCTAAAGGAGCTCACAAGTATCTAAAGCAAATGATTCTCCAAGAACATCATTGAACAATTGATAAGGGGGTTTCTATAGGCCTTATGTTCTTCCTTCCATGATATTATAAATCAAAATTCTTTTGGTTACTTTAAATTGTGCTAGTTTTATATTATATCAATAATTTGAGGTTAAATTGTTGGGTTTAAATCCTAACTTTCACTCATTAGATAATCCCATGCGAGTTGATCTAGTGAGGCGGTTATTGTACCATAAGTGTATTATAATATCATTTCATACAATATTTTTAATCACATGCAAGTTAAGTCTTCCTCTTGCATATTTCAACATTATTTCTCTTGAAAAGTTAAAAATTGGAATTGAATCCATAGTTCCATTTTTAAGTTGACGTTTCGGGTCATAATCAGGACCCATCATCAGGATAATTGTAAATTTGAGAGAATAAAAACTGAATTGTTGAATTAAAAATGAAACTGTGGATTCAATTCCAATTTCTAACTCTTAAAAACTTATCCAAAAAAACATTCAAACATAAATTATTTCTCTTACTATCCCATAGGTGTTCTTGGAGGCAATTCAAGCTTGAGAAGGAGAATCAAAGCGCATGCCTTGGAGCCCTTTCATCTTTGAACCTTCAATATTGACATCCTTTCCTCATTATTCATCATTTATTATTCTATATCCTCATATGCATGGAGAATCGTAACTTGTGTATCTCATTACTTACTCAAGGATTTCAAGCCATTTATTTTGTAATTTTCCTCAGGTATATCTTAAATCATTCATTGTACCTTTGGGGATAGAGTAGTTTTTATCTTCAAGTTCACATTGTTAGCTCTTCCAAAGTGATCCCTCATTACTATAAAAGGGTTTTCACATCACTTAACTAGTAATAAATAACTATTTTTTCATTAGGAGCTTGGGGAATCCCCCCCCTTAGCATCCCACTCCTATGTTTTGAGATAAGGTCTCGCTTTGCATGGTGTTTGATTTAATATCTATTTTCTCTCTTGAAGTTATAATTGATTTGTTAATTTCTCACTTTTTCATTTCATGATAATTTCATTCTTTCTTTCATTTGATATTATATCACTTCAAGCTAATGTTTATTCTACACTAATGTTCATTTCATGCTTTTCTTATAAGTTAGTTCCCTTGGTACTAATGCTAATATTATTTCATGCTAATTGTTCATTGTGCATGTTAATTCCCTCAAAATAATTCAATTTCATTTCCATGCTAATGTCCTTTTAAAATCTAGTTTAGTTTCATGGAAATGTTAATTTCATGCTAATCTAGCTTCATTCACTAGTCTTGAGCTAATTGTCCATTTTATGCTTCATTTAATTTAACATATAATTCTCATTCACTTGTGTATGATCTCAATATTTTGATTTCATTTACATGTAAGTGATATCTAATTGGTTAGTTTAGTTTTTTTTTTCCTAACTTGAAGCAATATCTAATTTTCAATTTGCATGCTTATTTGATTTAGATAGCTCATTACAACTTTCTCATTGTAATTTTCTCTTTTATTTTGAAAATCATTTAAAATTGAAATTTAACACTTTGCTCACTAAAATTGATCATGTGATCAGGTTTATGCTAAAAAATAAAAGTTCTCAGAACGGCTCGAAACCTAAATGACCGCGTAGTGGTTGTAGTTCTGAATCTGGCGCAATTTTCTTCGCGCGAAATGGGCTCCGTATGGATTCAGAAATGAGTTATGTCTGTTTGTACAAATAGGCAAAATTTGCAAAAAAAAGGCAAACAAGCAGCCCAATCAATAGTCCGTACTACTAACGTAGCATGTTGACTGGGAAGGGTCAATTTTGTTCAAGTTTCCTCCGTCGAATGTGTGACTGCCAAGTGGAAACATTTGGTTGCTTCAAATTTTGTGGTGATTTGGAAATTTATTATTGGTTTTTTAAAGGGCCAATGGGGAGAGGACACGTGGTTAATCCTGGGGCCACCACATTCCCCCCAACGGTGGTTTAAAAATTTGTTAAAGGATTGGAAGGACTGGCAAGGGTCAAACACAGTACCTCCACCCTGCTAGCACCAGACGCCATCGCCATGCTATGCATTAGATCTTAACATATATGCATGGCCACATATATTTGAATTTGAAATGTTTTTCCGATGAGGGAAAGTGGGGGCAAGCCCCCATTATGTGACTACGACCTCAGAACCATCGGCCAAGCCTAATCCTTAAGCATAAAGATTAACATTGATGCAAGATTTATTAGCGCTAATCCTCATTTATTAATGCTAATATAGATTTATCCATAAGTGTGGATTAAGAGCTAAACACACTTAATTATCATTAATGCGGGTTATTTAAATTAATGCATATTAGTTTGACGGTCCACCAAATCCAATGGAATTTCCACTTTGGTGCCAACTAGCTCGATTTAGCTCCAGTTAGCTAAATTTAGGAAAATATTTGTGGACAAACTGTTGGAGGTCATAAATTTTGGAGTTTTTGACTAAATTAGGAGCAGAAAGAGGCTATGTGACCATTTTTGGGCATTCTAAACTCATTGGTGCAGGTTTCAGGAGCATAAAGCATTGTAAACACATAATTTTGCAAATTTGAGCATAATATAGAGGCCCAAGCCATGGAAGCTGGACCAAGGATATGTAGCCCAGTAGGGGTGAACTCCTTCATCAAATCCCTGTATTGATTTGTTGTATGGTGTTGTACTGTAATTTTATTTGTTGTTGTTCAATATTTCTTTTATGTTAAATTGTTCATAAAAATAACATAAAAATCACTCATGAGACTCAATCACTTGCAAGAGAACTTGAACCCTTAAGCACATATAAGACATTTGTTTCAGAATATGAAAGAGTAATTAGCACAACATTACTAACATACCCCATTCAGATCATATTTGGTATCAGAGATTTAGGCTTGTTGTGCAAGAAGGGATCTAATTGTTTGCAATTTTATGTCATGCTTGCAAGGTTAAAACTCAAAATAGGAGAAAGGAAGTTGGTTGAAAGCCTTGCAGTTGGGTCAAGAGGAAGAAGGGAAAGGTTACCAAATTATTCAACACCAGCACACCATCACGTTGAAGTTGAGTCTTCAGTTATCGTGCCTCATGAAGGAGAACCTACCATGAAATAAGATGAGAGAGCATTCAGAAAGGAATTTTTTGATATGACTGAGATGGTAAAGGTCCTCTATGAGGAGAGGAATTTAAGGATGCAAGGATAAATTTCTAGGCGTCCAATATGAGAGGGTTATCCAGGAGGAGGAGGCCATGGAGATGGTAATAAACTACCATCCACTCCACCATCATCCTCACCACCATCTTTGCCTTCCTCTTCATCATCTTCCACTACCAAAACCCTTCAGTCTGTACATCCACATACTTCAAAAGGAATTGGTAAATCACCCTTACTTAAACTTGATTTCAAATTTGAGCTACCAATGTATAATGGTGAAGTGAATGCATAGAAGCCGGATAATTGGATTCATCAATTGGAGGTTTATTGCAGAATTTAGAACCTTCAATAGGATGACATAAAGATTCAATTGACTTCCTTGAGAATGGATGGTGCATCACTTCTATGGTGGGAATACAGGACATAAGATGAGATTAAAATCCATGGTAAGATATCAATGTATTGGTCTAATTTTATTGCTGCCACTAAAAGGAAATTCTCTCCACTATCTTACATTCAAAAAGCCATTATAGACTAGCAGAATTTTAGACAACTAAAAGGACAAAGTGTTCAAAAGTATACACAAGAGTTTAGGAGAAGAGCACTAATTTTGGGTGTCAATTTATCTTCTCAAGAAACTGTGTTAAAGTATATTGGGAGTTTGCAAAACTATCTTAGAAATACTATTCTCATTTTTAATCCCACAAACTTAGATGAGGTTTGCGTTCAAGTCACACATCTAGAAGCAAGAGGGAAGCATCATGCAGATGATAAAAGTGATAGTTTCCTTGAGTGCGAAGGTAAAGGAAAGGGTAAGTTTAATGGAAGAGGAAAGACAAATGGTTCTACTAAAATAAAGAAATAGAAACTCACATGTAAACGTTGTTCAAAAAATGGGCATTGTTAGTATGAATCTTTTGTCGGAAAAATACCCCTTTAGCTATGCATAAAAAATAGCCCTAACATTAATTATGGCTGCCAATATCTTCAAATCTGTAGTTAGTTGATCAAGACAAAGCTGCAAAAATCTAGATCTATGCATAAAAAGACATTAAGCAGTGAAAATGAAATTTTGCTCCATGCATCCAATAGACAAGACAAGAACAATGTTTTTGAAAGAATTTTTTATATTAAAGGGCACTTGAGAGGAAAACAAGAAAGGTGTTTCCAATCCTCCTCAATGGGATGGGTTCTTGAAAGTCCTCAGTACTTCAGATCTAAAATTTCTCTCTCTTGTTGGTGTAGAAAACCCAGACAAACATAGAACTCAAAGGGAGCTCACAAAGTGGATTGATAGAAAATTTGACAATGATAATGGCTCAAATTCAGACCAAGAGCATAGATCCAGAGTGATCTAGTAGACAATGAAAGGTGATAAATGGATGGGAAAACCCTTCTATTTATAACAAAATATTAGGGTAGTCTAGAACTTGGTGCATGAATAAAATATTATTAACCAAATTCTAGAACCACCTTTTAGGAATATTTTATTATATTTGTTGGAGGGAAAAAGTCTTTGACTTGGGTCAAATCCTTTTATTTGTAAATAATAAATAAATAAATGATTTATTTATTATTTTAAGGAAGTGTTTGAATGATAATTAAATAAATAATGATTTATTTAATTATTTATAAATGATTTAGTCATATTTAACAAGGAATATTATTTGAATAAGATTTAAATAATTATTCCTAGAAAATAATAAGATAAATAAGGATTTATCTGATTAATTTCCTTGTTTTTGGTTAAATATGACCTGGAATAATAATTAATTATTGTTTAATTAATTATTCCATGAGGAAAATCAAACAAATATAGATTTGTTTAATATTTCCCTTTGGGGTTTCTTGTTTAGACCATAAACAACTTAATAAAGGTGTTTTACTAAGTTATTTCACATACTGAAAGCAATTTTACTTAGGGTAAAATTGGTCTTACATGGTGTAATTGGGTCCATCTAATGATAATAGGTTAGATGACCAAAAAATGGTGTAACAGGCATTATGAAGACCATTTTTGGCATATCCATCCAGATTTGAAGCCAAACAAACTTAAAACCAAAAATAAGGAGAAAGAAACTGCAATAATTGAACATGACTTAGGTTCAGATTCAAGAGATGAAACCAAGATTACAGCAATGGGTTTGAAAGGTAAGAACATAGCAAGCACTAGTTCTTCAAGTTATTCTAATGTAACTCAATATGAATATACAAGAATTGAACTCTTTCATATTAGAGTTGTTTCGACGCATACCAAAATAGACACACTATTTGATAGTGGTTCTCAAGCTAATTTGATTTATGAAGACTTAATTAAGAGGTTAAATCTAGAAATTGTTACACATACAAGACCTTATCCTTTAGGTTATATATGCAAGAAGGCAAAATTGCAGGTAACAAGGAAGTGCATCCTAAGGTTTGCAATCAATTCAAACTTTCTTGACAAAGTTGAACTTGATGCAGTTCTGCTTGAGATTTCATGTATTTTTTTGGGAAGTCCTTATCTTTATTCTAGGAGGGCAGTATCTCATGACAGTGATAATTAGTACCACTTGTTCAAGAATGGAATTGAATACATTGCTAGAGTGCATAAGAGAAGAGGATTTGTCTCTTATACATGCAAGAGAAATGAAGAGAATAGTGAATGCAAGTCAAATTTTCACTTTGTTAATGTTCAAGCATAGTAGTTTTGAATGAGACCTTTCAAAAAGATGCATAAAATGAAGAAGATGATTTCATTGAAGTTTCTATTGTTTGTAATAAGATGTTTCAAGACTCTAACATGTTTCCTTTGAAAAGAAGTAAACAAGATGTGAAAGATTTGTAGCAGTCCACATCAGTGTTGAACAATGATGGGAACAAGATGCTGGTGCAAGAGAGTGAAAAGGTAAAAGAGAAGGCACCAAAACAATTTGAAAAAGAAGGCATAGGTTCCAAACGTACTTTTTTTTTGTTCCGAAATTGTACATGGAAATGGAGAAAACACTTGATCAAGGGTTGAGCCAAGCACAAGGCAAGACATGCTAAACATCGCCATGTCGACAATGTTCGAGGTGAGAAAGTTTTCAAGTTTCGTTTGATTGATGACCAAGGTGGGAAAAAGTTTTTTTCTTCAAGGATAGCTTGTTTTTCTGCAAATTTTGGTAAATTTAAGTATGACGGTGTTTACAATAGCAAGACAGGGTCTCCAAAATTAAGGAAAATGATTAGTTTTTATGAAGAGCTCAAATTGTTGAATTTAGGAAAATTCCAGTGGATCGAGACTAGAATGGTGAGGGAACTATACCCTCACCCACATGTTCATTAATGAAAAAAATTTTGGGGTCCAAAATGCTTCCAGTGGGGAGGAATGATCAGGTGTTCAGATTTATGCTAAAAATCAAAGTTTTGAGAATGGCTCGAAACCTGAACGATTGCATAGTGCTCATCATTTTGAATTTGACGCAATTCGTTTTGCATGAAATGAACTCCGTATGGCTTCATAAATGAGTTTTGTATGTTTTGCACAAACATGCAAAATTTGGAAAGAAAAAGGCATACATGTAGCCCAGTCAGTAGTCCATACCGTTGACATGGCATGCTGACTGGGCAGGGTCAATTTTGGTCAAGTTTCCTCCGTCGAATGTGTGACTACCAAGTGGAAACATCTAGTTGGTTCGAATTTTATGGTGATTTGGTAAGTTATTACTGGTTTTAGGAAGGGATAATTGGGAGAGGACTTGTGGCTCAACCTGAGGCCGCCATGTTCCCCCCCCCCCCCCACAGTGGTGTAAAACTTTGTTAAAGGACCAGAAGGATTGGCGAGGGTCGATCACAGGACCTCCGCCCCGCCAGCACCACACGCCACCGCCACACTATGCATTAGATCTTAACATATATGTGTGGCCACATATATTTTAATTTGAACCATTTTTCTGATGGGGGGAAGTGGGGGCCAGCCCCCAGCATGTGACTACGACCTCATAACCACTAGCGAAGCCTAATATTTAAGCACAGAGATTAATGTTAATCCGAGATTTATTAGTGCTAATCCTCATTTATTTATGCTAATATGGATTTATCCATAAGCATAGATTAAGCGCTAAAAACGCTTAATTAACATTAATGCAGGTTATTTAAATTAATG
Organism: Pinus albicaulis; assembly: GCA_034641835.2. NCBI lineage: Eukaryota > Viridiplantae > Streptophyta > Pinopsida > Pinales > Pinaceae > Pinus > Pinus albicaulis. The sequence goes on along the minus strand of CM076575.1, from coordinate 7,612,084 downwards.
TGGATTAGTTTGGTGGTCCGCCAAATCTCACAGAACTTCTACTTTGGCCCCAACTAGCCCGATTTAGCTCCAGTTAGTTAAATTTAGTTAAAAATTTGTGGAAAAATTGTTGGAGGTCATAAATTTTTAATTTTTTGACCAATCAGGAGCAGAAAGAGGCTAGATGACCATTTTTGGGCAATTTGAACTCATTGGTGTAGGTTGTTGTAGTAGAAAATCATTATAAATACATCATTTTGAAAATTTGAGCATAATATAGAGGCCCAAGCCATGGAAGCTGGACCAAGGAGATGTAGTTCAGGAGGAGTGAACTCCTTCATCAAATCCCTGTATTGATGTGTTGCATGGTGATGTACTATAATTTTATTTGATGTTGTTCAACCTTTTTTATGTTAAATTTTTCATAAAAATAACATAAAAATCACTCATGAGACTCAATCACTTACAAGAGACCTTGAACTCTTAAGCACATATAAGAAGTTTGTTTCAAAATATGAAAGAGGAATTAGCACAACATTACTAACATACCCCATTAAAATAAAAAATTAACCTCCAACATAAGTTGGTTGTATAGAGAGTAGGACCACTTCCTCAATACTCTTTTCCCAAATTTGTGAGAAAGGTAAACACGTGATCGGGCAGTTTAGGTTTGGTTTGTACAACGTTGGAGTGTCGGCATGTGGGTTGATTTGAGGGAATAGGAGGATACTCATTAATGAAGCTAAGCTTCTCAGACTTAAGGCCCCTTGCAACCATCCCTATCGTTACAAGGGAAAATGTTTAAAGAGGAAGTCTCACCTTAGAATAGGCTAGAGTAGGTCTAATAAAATAAACCAAGAGCATCTCTACATTACACATCACTTTACTTTCCTTGCAATACATTTCATGTTCATGCTATCTTGAAGATCAAGTTTTATGTGCCAGTATAGTTTAATTTTCAAGTGCCATTTCATATTTTTCAAGTGTTGTGGATTTACTTTTCAAGTATTTACATTTCTTGTACTAAGATATATTCTCATTTGAAGTTCAATTGTGTATCTTGAAGAATTTGGAGTTTATTTACTTATCGTGGAATATATTGCATTTCATTGGTGTAACCTTTCCTTCAAGTTATCTCATGTGAACACACTACATTTTAAGTACAATTGTATCTTTACTTGCTATCTTCTGTTACATGTTCTTACTTTGAAAGTCAAATTTACTTGGACCTTGAGAATTTATCTTTGCAAGTTACTTATTTGGCACTAGTCTTATCATTTCAATTCTTGCAAAGGTTCTCTCTTGTTGATATCATTGCTTATCTATTTGTTCATGGTTATATCATTTACTTGTTGAATTATTTACATGTTTTAATTTGATGGTTGATGTATCGCTTGATCAAATCATATTTCATCTCTTACAAATTATTTAGCCTCACTAACCAAGCATTATATTTTCCTTAGGGTCTACCCCCCTTGGTTTCATCTAGGAGAGAACCTACATGGAGGAGTTGGGAATTGGGTGATAGCCCCAATTCATAGCCTGCCCCCAAGGCCACACCAAGTGGAGTTAGGAATTTCCTAGCAATGCTAACCTTAGGTGTGGAATCAAGCGACAACATGGAGTAAAGGTGGAGATAGTATTGGAGAATAAGGATAATATTAAAAATATTGTTACTTCCAAATTTAAGGATAAGTTGTGGGATGATAAGAAGTTGGAGGGAAAAAATGAAGCTAAAGTATTATAAGGAGGCGATCAACCGCAAATCTTGATAACCAAATTTATCTTTGTGACTTGACCAATGCTTTAAGAATAAAATGAATATTGTTAAGAGAATAACTAATTCTCATGAGCTTCAAAGTGACATCGAGCATTGGTCAATTCCCAAAACATCTTGGGACGATATAATCAGGCACATTTGCAATGCCAAGAGGGTTGAAGATGAAAAAAAATTTCTCTTGGATTGCTAAACTCTTACTCACATATATTCTAATTTTAAACATATTTCCACACTATCAACCTTCTTGTCTTGTTAAGTCAACCAAATGATGGATACATAGGAAGGATTCTCTCACTTTTTTTCTTTTATCATAGAAATAAAATATTAAAGAAACTCAATTAATCTCTTACTTTCTTAAGGTCCTATAGACCATATTACTCTTAGTGGAATATTAGCGGAAATACCAACCTTCTTGACTTGTTAAGTCAAAAAAATTATGGGGATGTATAAATGATTCTCTCACTTTTTTTAATCATAGAAATAAACTAGCAATTGTAGCAGATGTTGCAAAGGAAACACTGTAAGACATAAATTCGAGAAGAATCGTGACATATAGAAGATAATTGAATATAAAAAGAAAACAAAATGCCATTCAAAGCTAGAATATGAAGAGAAATCACTTACATTATGCCAAATTTACAGATTCTATAACCTTTCTAACATAGATTTCCTCTCAATATTAAAAGATGCTCTTTCAAGTTCCAATAGAAAATATTTGATAAAAAAGGTGCTCTTTTTCAGTATTGAACTGTCTCACTTGATCAAAAGCTTACAACCTTTTACCACTTTCTCTTAAGGTGATTGGATTTGTCTTTGCATGTCCTTGCTTAAATTATTTTGGGAATTTGGACTTACTTGATCAAAAGCTTGCAATATTTTACCACTTGCTCATTTTCTCACTTGATCAAAAGCTTACAGTCTTTTACCACTTTCTCTTAATGTGACTGGATTTGTCTTTGCATATCCTTGCTGAAATTCTTTTGGGAATTTGGACTTACTTGATAAAAAAATTAAAATCTCTTACCACTTTCTCTTAAGGTGATTTGATTTTCCTTTGCATGCCCTTGCTTTAATTATTTTGGGCATTTGGAATCATTTATGACACAAGAGGTTTATTCAAAGTTTTTTTCCAAAATGAAAAATAAAAAATTTACCATTGGATGAACTAGTTTAAAGTAAAGCTAGGAAATAGATATCTCAATAAATCTAGTCATTGACATAACAACTTCGCATTGTTTTATAGAAGAGAAGTGGATTTTTGTTCAGAATTGATTAAGTCCTTTACCACTTTCTCTTAAGGTGATTGGATTTGTCTTTGCATGTTCTTGTTTAAATTCTTTTTGAGATTTGGACTTACTTGATCAAAAGCTTACAGTCTTTTACCATTTTCTCTTAAGGTGATTTGATTTTACTTTGCATGTCCTTGCTTAAATTATTTTTCGAATTTGGATTGGCTTGTGACACGGGAGGTTTATTCGAAGTTTTTTTTCCAAAATTACAAATTTAAAATTTACCATTGGATGAACTAGTTTAAACCAAAGCTACGAAATAGATATATCAATAAAACTAGTCACTGACATAACAACTTTACATTGTTTGATAGGAGAGAAGTGGATTTTTGTTGAGCATCGATTAAATAATGATTTTAGTTGACATAACAACTCTAATTCACTATTCAAAGATATGATGATGAACTCTTATGGTAGCAACCACACGCTTTTCTTTATTTAGCATGATATTATGCGAGACTTGGTTATGTATTTGACTAGGTAGGGCCCTATAAATAAGCACAAAGGGATTTTTATGCCACAAAAAGTAGACTCTATTCCCAAAAAGTGGAAAAGGGCCGTGAAGTGTACATTTTATGCTAAGATTGTTTCCTTCCACACAGGTTTGGTGCATATTTATTTCTCATCTCCTAGTCATTTATGACCATTTTTAAATATGGAACTATCTCACTTGATCAATATCTTGCAGTCTTATGATGAAGCTTCTTTGCAGTTGTATTATATGTAGGTTCTAATTCTTGGGAATGCCCACACTGGGGTGGGTATATCTACTAGGAACAAATTTTTTTCAAACAAATAAATATAGATTGACTTGTGCAAAGACATATGAAAGTCCCTTTTGGGTTTTAAGGGCTCCAAACCCGTATTACCAATATGAATAACACAACCAATTTCTATTGCAATAAAATAAAAAGCTAGAATTTTGAGTTAAAAATCATCAAAAGTCTCCTAAATTCAATTACAATAAAATAAATATTTAAAACTTTTGAATGTTATTCATGGAAAATCAATGAACGGTTTCAGTCTCTCTTAATTGTTTGATTTGTTGTTAATCATTTCAAGGATAGATTTACTAATGTGGAAAATGTTAGTCATCAATATTTTTGCCTGTTGTGATGACTATATGCCTTGCCTTGGTTTTCTAGAAACCAGTTTCAAACAGTCAATTTGTCTTCTAGAAAACCCCCAGAGAATTTTTATCTTTTTCCTCTCTTATAGACTGTGTTAGAGGTGGTCATCAAGTTTCAGTCTTGATGAAACTCCCTTGTCTATAACTGTCATAAGCCTTGTATATCTGATATCCAAAATCCTCTATTTTCACACAGCTCTCTGTCAAATCATAAGACAAGTTGTCTTTTCCCCCTCTTATTGTTTGAAGGTCCATTTGATGACCTGAATATGTCTAAGAAACCCTTCAGACTTCATGACAAAGTGTCTAGGTTAGGTGATGGTGTTTAGAATAGGTATCCTGAGAGAAATATCTCTAGTCAAAAACCTGGCTTTAAATATCAGTCAGCCATCCTCTTTCTTATCTGGAAAAACGAAACCTTGTTTACCCCTAGGTCATACACCATCAAAATGGTCACTGTGTTTTGTCTTAGCAAAGCTTATAAGATTCAAATTCAGGAAGAAAGAGAGTAAGAAGTTCCCATGTCTGAAGAAAGTAATCGAGTGAACTTTTCAAGCAATATCATCATGATACCTCGGGAAAGGTCTCCAATGGTCAAAGACATTTTATCAATGCATCTCTGCAGGGGTGCTATGGATAGATGGCAATAGCCAGTTCTTAAACAAAAGGGACACTTCAAGGAAAATTTTTCAAAGTTAGAAAAGTTGACTGTTGGGAAATGAAGGAAATGCATATTTCAAAGAGAAAGGAAACCTACATGATTCATACCTGCAAATTCAAAGCACCAAGAAAGTCAAAGAATCATCCATCATGGAAAATGAGTAGAAAGGTTGGGATTTTACTGCATTTAGCACTTCATGTCCACTCACAATGGCATTTGCACATTCTTCCCAAAAATATGGGCACAATTCTGAAAAACAGTCTTATGAGACTATGTATGTTAGTTCTTTGGCAAAAGACTTCCAGCAGTTTAGGCATCAAAGTGAAAGAGCATAAAAAGGGAACAACTACCTTTTTTATATCCCTATAGCCTAGACTCTAAACCATCAAAGACATTGTCATCACAGAGGAAGCTAAAGCTACTACAAAAGAGAGTTAACCTAAGAGACACAAAGAAGATATGTTGGAGTTTGAAATATCTTACCTATTCACTCTATTCACAGTAAATTTCTACAAAGAAACCTGTCTCATACATATTGATAAAGGATGAACCATTTGAATTGCCTCCTTCAATGATAAGCATATGGAAATCACTTGTGTTTATGAAATGCCTCCTTCAATGATAAGTAGATGGAAATCACTTGTGTTTATGAAATGCCTCCTTCAATGATAAGCAGATGGCAATCACTTGTGTTTATGAAATGCCTCCTTCAATGATAATAAGTAGAGGGTATAAACAGTTTATGTCTAACAAGCCTCATTCAAAGATGATAAGCAAAGGGCATGACACAAACAGTTTGTTTAGAAGACTAAAAGCTTCATTTGGAAAATAGAGACCAGGCCCAAAGTTGTTTTAAAGAAACTCTTTCAATTGATAAGAAAAGGGCAAAGACTGTTTTAAGGGACCTCTTACAATTTATAAGCAGAGGGAAAAGACTACTTTAAAGGGCCTCCTTCATCTAAAAAACAGAGAGGCAAAAGTTTATAGGAACCGGCTTAAAAAGCCAAAGAAAAGTGGTGCCTCCTTCATACATAAGCAGAGGGTACCTACAGTTGGTAAAATATCCTTTTTTCATAAAAAGTAGAGGGCAAATTTTATGATTTAAAATAGGGGAGGTTTGCTTTTACACAAAAAATGAGAACTTGTGCTGTTGTTTGCAAAGCACCTTTTAATTAAAACACTGTTACACATGTTTAAAAAACTGTTTCATGGAAATAGGGAAAATGAGCAAAAAGGAAAAGGTTTAATAAAACTATTTTTGAAAAATTCAAAAGGAAGGTTGTGTGCTTTAAAAACGCTCCACAAAGCACAAAATCCCTCAAAAGGCATATCTTACTCTTGTATTATCAATTCGCAAAAAGGAGAGGGTCTCTCTGGTTCCCTGGAAAACACTCCGGACACTTTTTCCAAGTCGTGACACGCCTGTACCTGAGCTCTACGTGCTTGTAGCAGCTCACCGCAGGAATTTACAAAGGGCGAGTCCCGCTTGTGCACTGGCGTGACGCGTTTCGATGCCTGACCTCGTTCAGTCTCCGCCCGGCACCCACAACTACCCGTCGTTCAAACTTCGTTCAAAAACACAGTTTTTTGAACTGACACAATGTATTTTCCTCGTGCAGCCTCTGTTCAGATGCTACGCGCCTATGTACAAGGGCGTAGCACCTGCTCACTTTGTTAAAAAGGGCCAAAAATTTCCCAGTCTTGCTCAAGGTTCAGTGTTCATCTCTGCAAAGAAGTTTTCAAGGTATTTATCCATATTTTTACCCCTTAGTTGCTTTTAAAACGTAAAGGATATTTCGAAAACCAAATTAAAGGAGAAATAAGTGTTAAAGGAAGAGAAAGCCTATTTTTATTTAAGGGCTCTCTAGTTGATTTTGGAGAAGAAGAGAAAGATCAAAATGCCTCCAAAGAAAAGGGTAAAAAAGGGAGGTCAACACAACAGATTTGAGCCCACCACTATTCAAGAAATCACTGCCTCTCCCTCAATCTTGTCCTGTTTTCAAGAGGTAGGCTACTTTGAATTTTGCACAAGAATACCAGAGGTCACTAGCCACCCTCATCTAACAGAGTTATTTTCCCTGAGGTTGTATGGAAAGAAAGTTCACATAACAGGTTTCGATTTTGAACTCACTCCTAGAGTTGTTTCTAAGGCAACCAAAATCCCTAACATAGGAGAAGAATGGTTCAAACAATCATACCTTGACCTCAGCCACCATCAGCCTTTTCTCAAGCCAAATCATCAAGATACATGCAGCTCCATTTTCCCTTTCTTACACTTGCTGGATGACTATGCAGCCCTCATGAAAATAATCATGAAGTTTTTCACTTGTGAAGGTAGATACTCCCAAGTATATGCCTATCACATCAGACTCCTTATGCATTTCACAAAACTAAGTTGTTAAACCTACCTTTCTTCCTGTGCAAGAGTATAGACAAGATGTCTTCCATTGTTAGAAAAAAGCCTCCAGCTCAGCAGAAATCAAGTTTATTCCATCACTCTCTCATTAAGATCATTATCCTTCACCAGCTGAAACAAAAGGGCATTCCTTGGGAAACTTTCATCTCTCACCCTGATTTCACTTCTGTATCTTCTATGCCACCAAAAATCAGGCCATTTTCATCCCAAAACCCTCCTCATGCTCATTCCTTGCCCTCCACACCTTATGTTTCCTCTTCTTCTCATGATTCTACTCCCCAAAAAAAACCATCCTCCATAGATAGCAGTGAGAAAGAAGAATGTAGTAAAAGAAAAGAACAAGGAAGTGATGGTGACAAAGAATAGGGAAGGGATGGTGACAAAGAACAAGACAGTGATAAAAGAAGTAGTAGAAGGAAAGGAAAGCATGATGAGGCAGGCAGCCCACAAGGAGAGAATGAAAGCAGTAATCATGAAGCTGGCAGCCCACCGTAAGAAAATGAAGACAGTGATGAAGAAATAGGAAACCCACAGAGAGACAGTGAAGATATTAAAGAAGGAGGTAGCCCACAGCAAGAAAATGAAGACAGTAATGAAGAAGGAGGCAACCCACAATAAGAAAATGAAAACAGTAATCCACATCAGGAAAACATTGAAAACAATGAAAATGATAGAAGCAGTCACAGAAAAGAGGGAAGTAATAAAAACAATCATGACAACAAGAAGATATATGAAGGTAGAGATATTTTTGAAAAGGAAAAAAAAGTAGACCTAGACATCTCCCACCAAATAGAAAAGGAGCATAATATTTATGAGTTTACTCCTAATAATGAGTTCTTTACAAATATCAAATTTAATGAACAAGGAAATTCCCCACAGCAAAGTAACCAAGAAGTGCAAGCAGAGAATATTTTTGGAGAAGAGGACAGACCTAAGGCTGTAAGAGACCAAACTAAACAAGCCTAGGTATTAACTCCTCCTCTCACTCATCATCCGCAAATTCAAGAGCATGTGTTTACTGCCTCTCTAAGTTAAGGGACCATGCTTCCTCCATCAAAAGTAGCAAAGGCTAAAAACACCAAAAAATCAAGGAAGAAAACCACTCAAACAGTGATTAGCAATGTCACTAGAGCACTAATAAGCAGAGGTAAATTGCCAAAACAGAGCAAGGTTGAATTGCTTAAGAAAACTAGAGGAAAGAAGCCCATCAAAGGCAAGGGCAAGGAGAACATTGTAGAACAAGAAAGTAGTCATGAGCATGAGAGGGAGTTTGAGCTAATACATCTAGACAGTGATACTGAAGAAGATGAGGCCAGGATTCTTAGATCTCTCTTACAAGATCAGGATGCCCAAGTTAAAGACTTGGAAAATGACCTAGAAAGGTCAAAAGACCTTATCCAATTTTTGCAAATGAAAAATAGATAGATGAGTGGACATATGGCTATTTATGAAGCCCGAGAAATCAGATATAAAAGAGAAGCACAAAAGTCACAAGTGAGGCTAGAAGAATACATGGGTGAGTATGCAGAAGATGATGAAGAAGAAGGGCCAGCAAGAAAGAAACCTAGGACCATGGGTCTTAGAAAAGCATTGCAAAAGCAGAAAGAAGAAGAATCAGCTCGTGAACAACAATACCCTCTTACAGAGCTCCTTGCCAAAGAAATTGAGAATAGTAGAGAGTCTTGGCTTGAGAGGGAAAATCAGCATTTGGAAACCAAAATGGAGAAAGCTAACAAGGATTTTGGCCTACAAATAAGAATGATCGAGCACTACAAGAAGTTGAATCAGTTTGCCCGAAGGAAGCTCAAAGCTGCCCAAAGGAGGTGCCCAGCAGAAAAACATGGAAAAGACCTATCCCAGCTTGGAATTATTGCTCAAGCTTCATTGCATGTTTCTAAAAACCCTTAAGGGGTTTATTCACCAAATTTGGGCATTTTTGGACACATTCTTGTTTTTTGTGAATTTTAGGCCTAAAAGCATAAAATCATGGGTACCTTAACTTTTTCTCGGAGCATCCTCAGCTGAAGAAAAATATATTTTTGGATTCCTTGACATCAAAGGAACATGCTTAGAAATTTTTAGATCAAATGAAGCTGCTTTGGTCTCTCAAAAAGGCCAAAAACAACCATTTTTCACCTTTCTGACCCTAATATCAGTAGGTGCTACACTCTTGGGTTTTTTCACTGTTTCTACTTTTTGACTAACTTCTAGGCATCATATTGGAAAAAATCAAGTATTTTTGGAAATTAGACATCCATAGCTTTCCAACGAGCCAACACGGGACTCATTTCAACATCGGGAGGTCCGCCAAAACTTCACTGCAAAACAAACATTTTTTTGGTGCTACGTTCCTGTAGATTTTGCTGAAAAATAGTTTTCTGAGTGATGACTGGACCAGATGTGTGTTAAGAAAGTTTATCTTGTATGTCAGACCTTGAAAGTGATTCTTTTTTGCTATTTTGGTCCGAAAATATATTGTTGAAAGATATTTTGTGCCTTGGACTTTGTTAAGCCTCAATGATAGTTTTAGATATTTGTTTTTGGCCAATGGCCTTCTAGTTGCTCTAGGTGGGTTTCCTCCTCTTTGGATTATATAAAAAAGAGGATTCATTGTAACTAGGTGGAATAATTTGATATATTAAGAGCAATACATAGCATTATGAGCTTGGAAGAAATACTTGTGCTATGAAGTGGATGATGTCTTGCTTGGCTTGATGGTAGAGGAGCATTGTGTGCAGGATTCCATGGTTTGGTGAATGGTGATGTTTCTCTAATTTTGTTTATGTTTTCCTTGTTTTCATTAATGTTTGATATTTCTCATTTGCTGTGGAAGCACCTCAAACATCCTGCATGTTACAGCTTTAATGTTTTCCTCTTCTTGATCATTTCTAAAGGATTCTTAACTGCCCTTTAGGTCCATCAAGAAATTGTTATTTGTTTCATTTATGGTCAGTATGTGCTATCTTGTATGATTTAAGGTATGCCCTGCTTACTTATAGCTTCTCAAAACTCCATTTCTGAAATATTTCTATGAAATATTGGTTGTTTTAGTTAAGTAAAAAAGGTCTCGTTTGATCTTGCCCTTTTTCCATGCTTGCAAATTTATTTTAGAGTTCTGGATAGCTCAATATATGTTGTTTAGAGTTCCCTCTTCATAGATTGAGTTGTTTGTTTATCTTATTTTTTTCCCAACAACTGAAGGTGATTTTCTAGAGTTAGAGGTTCTTATGCTTCTATGTATCGCCGAATTGTTTATCTTTCATATGTATCAGTTTGAGTTTTATTCATAGAGATTTATGGTTTTCCCTACCTCATGAATACCTACTTTAGAACTATATATGTTTAAGATCTCTTTGTATTTCACAAACTTAATGTTCATTTCACTTCATTTTCACCCAAAGAATCCATTTACCTTGACTAAAGCGACCTTGCAGTAATACCTTGTCCACCATTTAGACAATCTTGACTTTATCTGACCCCATAGCCCTGTTGATTTAATGAATTCTCTTTCTATTTGTCCTTTTTTATCACTTTACCTCAAAAACCCAAAAAACAAACCAAAATATACTTAACAGCTAGCCTAAAATCAAACATACAAAGTGAACAAGTTCACATCCTTTGCATAATAGAGAGAGCCCTCTCTGAGTCTAGGAAGGCTAGGTCCTAGGACTCCAAAGCTTCGTCTGATGTTTCCCTGTCATTTGGTTTACCAATCTGCCAAATTACGGGATTCCAACAGAAAAAATCTCATAGGTATCCATGTGATGATTCAACGGGGATTAGCTTGTCAAATCCCGTCTCTTTGTTTTTTGCATGAACTTTACAATGAATTGCAGCTGAAGATGTTTTACTTTACATTTTGCTTTATGAAACTCCTATGCATGTTCATAAGATATGAATGTAGATATCGTTACAACACGCCTACAAGTGAGAAAAGAGACTTGACTTTGTAGTATATCGTGATATTGAGTAGGTTGAATGGCTTGGGACAATCCTTTCATAACAGAGTAGTAGCAGTACAATATTAGGAAAGGATGAATCATGAGAAAGGTTAATCTTACATAAATGAAACTATGGCTCTACCATACCCCCTAAATTTTTTCAGAATAATTTCAGTTCAATTTTGTTGCTTAAAACACTTGATGTATTTTCATAATACATGGTTGATTTGAGCCTATGAAAATATTATCATACAATATTGATAATGGGTGGAGTGTCCACTTAAAATATTTGCAAGAAAAATTTAATAAAAATGAAAGAGTGATTGATCTAAAATAAAAAGGCTATCAACTAGTCAAATTTATTTTAATCTACAAAACCTGGATTACCAATATGAATAACACATTAAAACCAATGAAAACTACATAAAATTTGGGAATAATTAACACATTATAACATATAAACGATGGTATCATTGTTTCAGAGACATATATCAAAACCATACACATTCTAGCTTTCACATTCCAACTTCCAATTGAGAAACAATCAAGGAAAATCGTAATTAGTTCCAAGCGATTCGATGGAAATTGTGTTCTACTAGTGGGTGGTGGACATGTAGTTAAATCACAACATTTTTGGTGGTACAATAGTGTTAAATTATACCTTATCTAATATCTGAAGGAAGTGGATTCTGAGAAAGGGAAAACTACAAGCGATGGTGATTTTATGAGATACATATTTTACATCAATTGGTGTATACTTGGAATTGCACAATATTATGCACTCTCAAGGGTGTCAATTTCCCATATTGTTTCCCATCATGTCAAGTTCTAATCAATGACCACTCATAATTCCCACCCATTAAGGAACTGTGACGTCTGGCATAGGATGTATTTAAAAGCTCAACCAAAGCGTAAAATGTAAAACAAAGAACATTAAAAAGCATATTGAAACATCTCCACTTTTAATTATATAATTCATTACAAAGGTAAAGGACATTAACGTAAACCATGCAAAGCTTTTAATTAAGGTATAATTTATTATTTCCATGTTTGACATGTCACATCCTCAATGGAACGATCTCAAGAAAATTATGTTTTCAATCCGTTCAAGGTCATTCGACTAAATTGTATGAATTGAAAACAACTGAGATTTTATATAACATTTATTTTCCTTAGCAAATTGTATGCAATGATGACTATATTATATGCGCTGAATATGAAGATGAACACACATATTTTTTTCTGACTATTCTAGAAAATAGGTTGATAGTGAAAGATAATGGAGGACATGTAAACCACACAAGGGTTTAGGAACTTTTCTTAAAACTAAATTTTTCTAGTAACACATGTCTAACATAATAATTAATTGAGATCATATAATTAAAAAAAAAAAAAATTATATATAACATTTATCTTCTATCTCATTAAAGCATCATAAACTGAGCTATTAAAAATTTGAATAACATGTTATACAATCTCTGGGTGTAAACATGTTACTTCTTTAACCTTCCTAACAAAAATATTTTTCATTTGGATATCCATAAACAATAGAGAACGCTTCTAATCATTGAGAGGAAACATCCCACTTCTTTAACCTTTATCAACAACGATATTTTTCATATGGATATCCATAAACAATAGAGAAATATTGTAATCATGAAAAGAGTGAGGTTCAAATGTTTTTGATAAAGGAAAAACATCCTGATTTGATGCTCTCATTAAATAAAGCAACGTACAAATTTTAAATTAGTTCAAGAATGGAAATTTCTATGCAACATTTTTCTCATTCCAGGGTTTATTTTATAAAATCAATACAACATCTCTAAAATTTAATAACGTATCGTTTATAAGAGTATAACGATTTATTTGATGCAATTAATTTCTAAGCTTTTAAAGGAATGATAATTATTTACAACTTATTCTCTTGTGTGATATGATTTATATTAAAATATTATTTTCATCATGCTTAAATTAGTTAGACATTTCATATTCGGGCTTTGTTCAAGGAAAAATGATCCACAAAATGCAGTCCTTACTTTTCTAAAAAAACAAAGGGCGATATACGTGAAAAACATGAAGACAATGTGAGATTTTCAATGCCAGCAAAAGCTATTGGAGAATGGTAACCCTGACAAAATTTTCGTCAGTTTTGGGTAGTCGCTCCCCTCCAAACCCTTGCTACCTATAAGAAAAAGTAGAACTAAGCAACCTTATTCTGTCGCTGGAATTAAAATAGAAAAATTAATACAATGACCAAACCTTGAATTGAAAACTTATCGCAAAAAACTTGAGTCTACAAGGACTGATGAACAAATAGAGAAATCCTTGAAAGAGAAACCCTATTTTGGAGAACCGAGAGGGGAATACACCTCCTGTTAATCCTTTGTTCTTGCTTGGTTGTAGGTTCCATCAAGGTGTAGTTCTTCATTTATCATATACAATTTACCCAATTTGTCATCGTGTAATATGAAAACCACGCTGGAAGCCATAGAGCATGTTTTTGCACAATCCATTATAATATGATGCTACATTGTTCACTTTTGGATATGTTTTATTGCTCACCTTACCATCCAGTTCGAGAAACTCTTCAACCCATTACGCAACCTAACTATTACTTTTTTATTAACTATTAACTATTGATCCGACGGCCTAAAAAAATTCAATCTCCTAAGATTCTATCAGATCATGTCAACGGCCTAAAAATCTTCAATTGCCTAAGATTCCATCAAACAGTGCAGCTGGGTACACAGTGGCAACAGGGGGAGTTGTTCTCAAATGGGAAAGCCGTAATGATTATGCTTTAATGACAAACTTCACCAATTGAGCTAACCTTAAAGCCAATGAATATTAGATAAATTAATATATAGATTATTAAATTAAAAAAATTAACGTGCGCTTATATTAATTATCATTTTAATTTTTTGCTTTTTAATAAAAAAAGTTATATATATACATTTTAAATATAAATACATATTCTTAATCCCCTCATTATTTTTTATTAAAATTTTATAATAAATAATTTTAATTAATATTAAAATTATTTGATTAGTTTTTCTTTTAATAGGATGCGTTCGTTGCCCTTGCAAAACCTCTGGTTAATGAACAACATCCGAATATATACAAAGATATAAGTTTGGAGAATTCACGAGAATTTTTTGGATTTAGGAATTAAAGAATAATACTATGTTAGATCATTTCAAGATCGAATATCCAAAGAATAACAGTGAATGAAATTTGTCCTTGAAATTAATTGAAGGAATATTTATCAACATTATCCCTATTACTGGACCATCCAATGACCCCATTGACCTTTTCCCTTTGCCTTTGGATACTCGTATTAGGATGGCCAGAAGTAACTTCTATTACAAGGAATTAGTTGACAGGAACCCAAAAATAAAAAAGAATGAAAGGATAGATCACGAATGTATCCTGTAACACATAGAGATTAGAGCTAATGAGCAGGTTAACTTGCCTGTCTCCCCTCTTTTGCTTCCATAGGGACAACGCTCTTTGCATTCATTTTTCTGGCTACTTGCAGGAAAAAGAAAAATTAAGCAACCTTAGTCTGTATGGACAAAGTAATACAATGACCAAATCTTGAATAAAAAACTTATGGTAAAAACTCAGAGGATGGAAACGATGTTATGCTCTTCACTTTTGGTTTTGGTTTTGTTTGATTTCTCACTTTATTATTCAGCTAGATAAACCATTCTAGCTGTTAGTTTTTTATTAACTATTATTTATTAACTGTTAGTTTTTTATTAACTATTTTTTATTAATTTGACGGCCTAAAAATCTTCAATCATCTAACATTCCATCTAATGGTGCATAAGGGTACACAGTGGCAACTTGGAAAGTTGTTCTCAAAGGGGAATGTCTGGTTTATGAACAACATCCGGCTCTGTACAAAGATATAAGTTTGGATAATTCATGAGAATTTTTTGGAGTTATAAATTAAAGAATAAGACCATGTTGGATCATTTCAAGATCGAATATCTAGAGAATAATGGTGAATGTAATTTGTCCTTGGAATTAATTCAAGGAATATTTATCAACATTATCCCTATTAATGGACCATCTAATGACCTCATTGACCACTACCCTTTACCTTTGGATACTCGTATTAGGATGGCCAGAAGTAACTTTGTTACAAGGAATTAGCTGAGAGGCACACAAAAATAAAAGAGAATGTAAGGATAGATCATGAACATATCCTGTAACGCATAGATTTTAGAGCTAACGAGCAGGTTAACTTGCCCGTATCCCCTCTTTTCCTTCCAAAGGAATAATGCTCTTTGCATTCATTTTTCTAGCTACCTGTAGGAAAAAGAAAAATTAAGCAACCTTAGTTTGTATGGAAAAAGTAATACAATGACAAAATGTTGAATACAAAACTTATGGTAAAAACTCTGAGGGTGGAAGTGATGCTATGCTCTTCAATTTTGGTTTTGGTTTTTTTTGATCGCTCACCTTATTATTCAGTTAGATAAATCGTTCATCCCATTACCTCTCTTAACTATTAGGTTTTTATTAACCATTAATTATTAATCTGACAGCCTAAAATTATTCAATCATATAACATTCCATCTAATGGTGCATAACGGTACAAAGTGGTAGCTTGGAAATTCGTTCTCAAAGGGGAACGTCTGGTTTATGAACAACATATGGCTCTGTACAAATTTATAAGTTTTGAGAATTCATGAGAATTTTTTGGAGTTAGGAATTAAAGAATAAGACTATGTTGGATCATTTCAAGGTCGAATATCCAGAAAATAACGGTGAAATAAATTTGTCCTTGAAATTAATTCAAGGAATATTTATGATCCAGGTGGCTCCAGACACCCTCAAGAGACCAAGAGGGATTAGAAATGGTCAAAATTCAAATTGGTCGGATTACTATCGAACTAGGTTTAGATTGAAGTACTCGTTGCCCTGATTCTAACGGTGTGAATGGATCTCCAATCCCAGCCCATATGGAGAAGTTAGAGCAAGTCAAAGTTGTGGTAAAATTGGGCCAATGGCCAGGTTTAAGTATCCTACAATTTCACCGTCAACCGATAGGGAACCTATCACTCGAGAAGCGGGCGAATTCGTGGGATGGTTAATTTTCCTACTAACCCCCGTGTTCGAGAAAGTTTTAAAAGAGGGCTTTGGTTATATATATATATATATATATGTTATAAGGGTGGCGAGCCACCAACCCTACCACCCACCGCAACAAAGGTTAAGTATTAATTGGGGGGCGAGCTGTCACCCCCGCCACCCCGGTGGTGGTTACAACAACAAGTGGTGGGGAGGCAGGCCACCACCAGTAGACCCGCTACCCGTTTGACTCCCATAAAAAAGGATACATATAATACCATATGCTACCAGAGGCAGAATGGTGCCTGTGGGGGTCGAACCCACCCGACCCACATGGCCACCCTCGAGCGGGCGGCACCACCATAACCAAAATAAAACTAATGTAAAAAAATAATACACTATGTTGAGGAGTGGGCAAGATTCGAATCGCGATATCCGCCCTAACAACAAACTCCACCACTGTTGAGCCACAGGGCTCAGCCTTGGTGGCTCTGCTCAAAAATTTATATAAAACCTCTCATTTCCACAGTGCACCTAGGCAGAGCTGAGTAGCAGAGCAGAACCATGAGTGGGCAGAGGGGTGGAACCATGCCTAGGTAATCTTGAGGGGCATTAGAAAGGTTCCCTAGGGTGCAGAACATGTCAGTGTCCATTTGGGACAGACTTTATGTCATTTTTACACCTCTAGGTAGCAAAAACTGAACGATGATGTTTTTTTCTGCATCAGAGCTCTCCATTTTTTGGCCACTTTCCATCTTGGAGGTATAAGGGTGATTTATGTAATTTTACTTGTACTTCTTCTTCTTCTTGCCACTTAATGAATGAAGGCCTCCCCATTGTTGAGCAGGGCCTGGAGATGTAGTCCAAATTGGACGAACTTTTCTATCAACTCTTGTTGTCATATTTTCATGATTTCATGTTCTTCCTCTCTTCTTTCATGTGCACTTTAAGTTTTTACGGTTAACATGTCATGTTTCATGTAATCCTTTATACATCTACAAACAAAAGATCTTGGATGAAGTGGTATCAGAGCAGGTCTTTGTTAGATGTGAATTGCATGATTGTATGCTAACCAGAAACATGCTCCAAAGAGGCGAAGGGAAAATTAAGTCCTTTGATCCCGAAGTGGGGCATGCACATAGAAGGAGGAAGATGGCAGATGACGATGCTTGTCATGAGGAGGAGAACAATTATCGCAAGGCCTTCTATACATTGGAAGATAAGGTTGAAAAGCTTTTTTCGAGACTCGAGAAGACTGTGAAAGAAGAGGAGAATGGCCCAAAAGAACAAGGTTCAGTGCATGGCGATGGTGGAGAAGAACCCCCTCCTTCTCCTTCCACAAGTGAAAGTTCTTCTTCTTCTCCTCGTCATTCTCATAGAGGTCCAAGAAATGCATCTAAGAGACCTGTCTTTAAATTAGATGTTAAGTTTGATATTCCCATGTATAATGGTGAAAGTAATGCTGAAAAAATCAACAACTGGATTAGGGAGATTGAAGTCTACTGCAGGATTCAACAGATCAAGGAGGATGAGGAAAAGATCCAGTTGGCTTCTCTTCAGCTGAATGGCACCACTCTTGTTTGGTGGGAGAGAAAATTACAAGGCAGTAGGAATTTGGGTAATCTCCTTTCTTCATGGTCCAATTTTATTTCTACATTAAAATATCAATTCTATCCCTTGGGTTATAAGAAAAAATCCTTAATGGAATGGCATTATTTAAGGCAAGGAAAAGGCCAAAATGTGCAAAGTTTTATTGAAGAATTTAGAAAACTAGCATTGAATTTGGGCATTTCACTAGAGTCACCCAAAGTTGTAACTAAGTATATTGGTTCCTTACATGGTTATATAAGACATTCATTATTATTGTTTGAGCCTACTACCATTGATGGGGGTGGTGTGAAGGCCATGCATCTAGAAAGTAGGGGGGGTGCATGAAAAAAATGACCACCCAAAAAGAGCCTCAACAACCAAGAGAAGAGGAGAAAAGCCCTCCTTTACACATTGCGACAAAGAGGGACATGGTGAAGAAAATTGCTGGAAACTGCACCCTGAGTTGAGACCTAAGAGGAATGACAAAATGAGGAAGCAGAAGACAGCTACCACCGTGCAACAAAACCAAGATTATAGATTAGAGGAAGATGAGAAGGTCATAGATGCAGGATTTGCACGAGGTAGACCAATTGACCTGGGGTCCGATTACGGCGAGGAAACGAAGCTTGCAGCTCTTGGGATCGTAGCAGGGGGGGGCCATTGACTTGGGTTCCAATTCGAGCGATGAAACAAAAATTTCAACAGACATTGTACCAAATATGAAGAGGACACCAAATGCGGCATGGCTCTAAGAACTTGAGGAGATCAACCGAGGCATAAAAGCAGAGAATAATAAGCTAAGGAGACTCCTACAAGAAGCAGAGGAGGAGAAACAAAGGTTGCTACACCAATTACAAGCTAACGACGAGGCCTTGGAAGAATTGCAACATAACCAACCTGAGGTAAACAACAACTCTTCAATTTCATGTACTTTTCATGATGATGATTTCGCTGTTTGTGAAAAACATAGTACAGGAATCGGATCCAAACTACTAAAGAAAATGGGATATCAGGGGAATTGCCTCAACATTTATGGCCAGGGCATAATAAACGACATCAAAGTAGAGGAATTGCCCCATCATGTAGGACTTGGATATGTCAAGAGAGAAGTTGGGGAAAGCTCCAAAACTACTAGTGAACAACCAACGATGGATGATGAGACCACTTCCTCACATTCCAATGATGGTGAGGGTTCCATGAGCACTTATCAGAGAAACACTAGGGGAAAGTGCTCCAAAGTGATCCATAAAATTTGGAGGAGGAAGAATCGTTGTAGTTGTTGCAACGAGGTGGGACACCAACAAGCCACGTGTTAGATAATCCAAGCCTAGAACGCATCGATAGAGTATTTGACAGGTGAAAATTTTCAAAAAATGAATCCACCAAATTCATGGTGGTATGCTTTATTAAGTAAAATATGGTTTTTTAGATGTATTAGTTTGTTGTGGCGACAATCTATAAATCATGCGTTGCAAATAAATGTAAAAGTGATGATGTTTTTTCCATCGCTTCCTAAAGCAACAATGATGTTTGGCCTCCGTGTGTAGTTTGGGTATTGTTTCTATTATGTAATCATTTACTAAAGAGTGTGTGTTATAAACTCTTGGCAAGTGTGGGGTTGATTGAGTCATGTATGGTTTGTATATGATTGTAAGGGATGTACCAGATTTACGTGCAGGTGATTGAAAGTGTGGTTTGGTGAGGACACAAGCAGTGTGTTGGATGTGTTATTGCTTTTGGTGGTCCAAAAGCTCCTAAGTGGGGAGGATTGATCCAGGTGGCTCCAGACACCCTCAGGAGACCAAGAGGGCTCAGAAATGGTCAAAATTCAAAGTGGTTAGATTGCTCTCGAACTAGGTTCAGATTGAAGAAACTGTTGCCTTGATTCCAACGGTGTGAACGGATCTCCAATCTGAGCCCGTATGGAGATGTTAGAGCAAGTCAAAGTTGCGGTCAAAGTGGGGAATTGACCATGTTTAAGTTTCCTACAATTTCACGGTCAACCGGTACAGAACCTAGCACCCGAGAAGTAGGAGAATTAGTGGGATGGTTAATCTGCCTACTAACCCCCATGTTCGAGAAAGTTTAAAAAAAGGGCTTTGGTTGAAAAAAATAAATAAATATATATATATATATATATATATATATATATATGTATGACCACCAACCCTGCCACCCACGGCAGCAAAGGTTAAGTATTGATTGGGGGGTGGGCTGTCACCCTCGCCACCATGGTAGTGGTTACAACAATAAGTGGTGGGGAGGTAGGCTGCCACCGATGGACCTGCTACCCGTTGGAATCCCATAAAAATGATACATATAATACCATATGCTACCAAAGGCGGAACAGTGTCAGCCCCCGAGATGGTGGCACCACCATAGCCAAAATAAGACCAATGTAAAAAAAAATACGCTATGTTGAGGAGTGGGCAGGATTCAAACCATGATATTTTCCCTAACAACAAACTCTGCCATCGTTGAGCCACGGGGCTTAGCTTTGGTGGATCTGCCCAAAACTTTATATAAAACCTCTCATTTCCATAGTGTGCCCACGTAGAGCTGAGCAGCGGAGCATAACCACGAGTGGGCAGAGGGGTGGAATCATGCCCAGGGAATCTTGAGGGGCATTAGAAAGATTCTCTGGGGTGCAGAACTTGCTAGTTTCCGTTTGAGACAAAATTTATGTTGTTTTTACACCTCTCGGCGAGAGGAACTCAACGATGACGTTTGTTTCGACATCAGATCTTTCCATTTTCAACCACTTTCCAGCTTAGAGGTATAAGGGTGCTTTATGTAATTTTACTTGTACTTCTTCTTCTTCTTGCCACTTAATGAATGAAGGCATCCCCACTCTTGAGCAGAGCCTGGAGACGTAGTCCAAATTAGACGAACTTTGTTATCAACTCTTGTTGTCATATTTCATGCTTTCATGTTCTTCCTCTCTTCTTTCATGTGCACTTTAAGTTTTTATGGTTAACATGTCATGTTTCTTGTAATCCTTAATACATCTACAAGCAAAAGATCTTGGATCACTTTATCAACATTATCCCTATTACTGGACAATCCAATGACCCCATTGACCTCTCCCATTTACCTTTGGATACTTGTATTAGGATGGCCAAAAGTAACTTTTGTACAATGAATCAGTCGAGAGGCACCCAAAAATAAAAGAGAATGTAAGGATAGATCACGAAAGTATCCCGTAACACATAGAGTTTATAGCTAACGAGCAAGTTAACTTGCTCTCTTTGCATTCATTTTTCTAGCTACCTGCAGGAAAAAGAAAAACTAAGCAACCTTAGTCTGTATGGAAAAAGTAATACAATGACCAAATCTTGAATAAAAACTTACCGTAAAAACTCTGAGGGTGGAAGCGATGCTATGCTCTTCACTTTTGGTTATGGTTTTGTTTGATTGCTCACCTTATTATTCACTTACATAAACCATTCAACCCACTAGCTGCCTTAAATGTTAGTTTTTTGTTAACTATTAATTATTAATATGACAGCCTAAAAATCTTCAGTCGTCTCACATTGCATTTAATGGTGCATAATGGTCTAACATTTCATCTAATAGTGCATAATGGTATACAGTGGCAGCTTAGAAAATTGTTCTCAAAGAGAAACACCTTAAAACTTAAATATTAATCTCAATTAATCTCTTACTTTCTTAAGTTCTTATACACCATATTAATTTTAATAAAAGTTAATCACCATCATCCTTTATTTACACTATTTTTTAATAAAATAATAATATTTTCTAAAAAATTAATATTTACCCAAAAGTAAGAAGTCACTGAAACCAAGTGGAGAGTATAACCAGATTCTTTTACACTTAATATTTAAATATTTATTTTATATATTATATTTAAATAATAATTAGAATATTAATAAATTGTATTAAATTATCGTCATTTAAATTGAATAATTTGATTACCTCCACGCTCGATGTGAAAGTTTATTCCATTTTAATTTTTAATTCTATGAACCACGGGACTTACAATCTCATCATTGGCTGACAAAAGCACCGCTTATACTTTTGCATAATTTAATATTTTTACGAATAGTATTTAGAAGATTGGCATTCACGTGACTCTGATAATCACAGTCTCCAAGACAACTTTTTTTCTGCAATAATGATAATCACAGTCTCCAAGATAACTTTTTCTGCGATTGCATCTTATATGTAAGCAAGCATACTTCCACACTTAACAGCACCCACGAGATTAGTAATTTAGTAGACAGTTTCCCGTGAGTCTTTGTTCACATTTCTCTGTGAAGTGCTCCTTCCATAATTCGAGTGATAACTGATAACAAAAGTATGGCAACTTTTCCATCTGCAATTTTTGTTACACTCGTGGTGATGCTGCATTCATTACTTGCTGTTTCTGCATCCTGCATTTTCATCTTCGGGGATTCGCTTGTGGACATAGGCAACAACAACTACATCACCACGCTTGCGAGGGCCGACATCTGGTACAATGGCATCGACTTCGCTAATCGTTTTCCTACTGGCAGGTTCTGCAATGGTAGAACTGTTCCAGATTTTCTAGGTATATTAATGAATCCTATATTCCTTCAATTCTTTCTTGTTCGTGAAATTTTATCTCTGCAGTCAATGGAATAACTGTGTTTTCATTTTGGTTGCAGCCCAAATGACTGGGTTATCAATTCCAATTCCCTATTTAGATCCCCAGGCAAATGGGACCAACATACTCGGAGGGGTTAACTTTGCTTCCGGGGGCTCGGGAATTCTTCCATCCACTGGCTACAAATATGTGAGTAGAGTAGAGTAGAGTCTAGACTACTTCTGGAATCACTGTAAATGTAAGAACTCTGATAAAATATTGGTTTGCAGATTGGTAGAACTCCTTTCGACAGGCAGATCGAATATTTTGAAGACATTAAGACAAAGTTGGCATCCATTATGGATCCCCAAGACGAAAGTGCTCATCATTTCATATCTGAAGCTCTTTTTTACATCAACATTGGAAGCTTGGATTACATTTCTAACTACTTTCTCAGTGACTCCAAAGTTTCTCAGCTCTATAGCGTTGCCGAATATCAACAGCTGCTCCTTAGAAGGTTTGCAGATCAGTTTAGGGTAAGTTTATTAATTTTTTTGGGTTAGCTTATTTATTTGGATTTGAATCTTAAATCTTATTTTCTACATAATACTTCATATTATATTATAGTTATCTCATTGCAAATGTTGAATAGTAACATTCCTAGTAAAACCTAAAATGCAAATCATCGTAAATTTTTGGGTTTATCTGAGTGTCTTAGATATCATGATACTTCAGCATAATTCATGCTTCTTTTTGGGTGCAGAAATTGTATGAGTTGGGAGCTAGAAAAATTGTAATATCGAATCTAGGGCCTTTAGGCTGCACTCCTTTGATGATTAGTTTAGAAAATCTTGATAATGGAAGCTGCGTCGGTTACGCCAATGACATCATCTCAGATTTCAACAGAGGTTTGGAAAATATGGTCAAAAATAAACTGCAGAATCAGTTTTCTGACGCACGATTTGTTCTGAGCGACAACTATGCCATATTCAGTAAAATAATTAATAATCCATCTGCATATGGTGGGTTATATTATATCCTTATCCACTCTATAATTCTTTCTTATTAGATATTGTCAACAACAAGGTCATATTTATGAGATTCTGGCGAATGCAGGATTCAAATATGTGAATGAGAGCTGCTGTGGACTGGGACACCTGAGAGCGGAATTCCCTTGTAGTCCCATTTCAGGATTGTGTTTCCACCGTGCAGACTATGTCTTCTGGGACGCTTTTCATCCCACAGATGCCCTTAATTCCATACTGGCTGCAACTCAATATGCTGGCTCACCTCAATTCATAAGACCTGTCAATCTCAAGCAACTGATGAATATTTTGTGAGATGTAGAAGATCCGAATGGTCTACATCTGTGTAATTTCAATTCCAGTCTCCTTTTTAGAGTTGTTGGCATGTATGGACAATATTCAGTCTAAGTAATTACATAATGTGCGTGTTGAATTGACATTCAAAAATGTGAATCTGCGTATTAGATATGTTTAGGGTTGCTTCACAAAAGGATTTCAGATTAAAATTTGATGTACATGTCTAGGAGCCCCAGAAGGAGAGGAAGAGGCCATATTTGTGGATATGTTGTACATGTTACAAGAAGCATGGACAACAACGTACTGTGTAGCAGTAGGAGGGCCAGGTAGTGTTGGGGTTCACGGGCAGGCATTTCCTTTAAACGAAACGCGGTGGTCCGCCCGATACTTGCAGTTGCAATACAACTGGCTCTGCTTATGTGTTGTGTCATGTGAATACAAACAAAGTATCACGGAATCCGTAGTAGCAATAGGCATCAGGTGCCCTAGCTTTTCATCGTTAGACTAAATATTTTGGGAATGTTTTCGTCAATTCTTTCAAAGCTTAAAATAAATATTCCCAAGATTAAGATTTGAGATTCGAACGTCCTTTTAACATCAATGATCTGCGATGTTGTTTGGGGCAACAGGATACTCGTGGCTGCAAAGATTTAAATGTCCGGCATGCTTGGTTATGGGCCGTTGGATACCACACCCGATCATGCAGAGGATGGATTTAAAGCTTTGCAGCCGGGTTATTGTTAAACGATATTTTTCAATATTTTAACTTTACCAATGAGGTCATGAGTCATGAGTCTTTTCATGTTTCTATGACATGAGTAGGTGTGAGTGAACGTGAAAATGAGTAGGTGTGAGTGAAAATAAGGTTATCAATATTTATGATGTTATAGTTTTATTAATCTACATAGTAGGTGTCATAGGTATAAAATCTAAAGGTTAATATATACTTTTTAGTGTATTAATAGAGCTATAGTTTCATAAATATTGGTTGTCTAAAATATGGCTTGTCAATGTACATTTTAGTTTTAGATTTAAGCATGTACAAAATTTAAAGGTTGGTATATACTTTTTTTAGTGCATTAATAAAGTTATAATTACATAGATATTGATTGTCTAAAATAACTGGCTATGTGCACTAAATACCAAAAAATATATATGTCAACTTTTAGATTTTGATAGGTCAGTTATCCAAAAAAAAAAAAAGATTTATAGGTCAGTATTGAATTGGGGCAAGTTACTTATTCAACAGTAAGTATATACAATTCCCTGTATTTACTGCCCATTAACATACCAATTATACCAGTTATTTGTCGCTGAGTCAACATAGCAAGATTCTTGAACAATCGATTCTTTTCGTCAATAAAACATTATTCTATAATGTAGATGACATGTATATGGACTCAAATAAGTTCCAAAAGGTCAACCAAATAAGTAATTTCATTATCAACCTAACAAATTCGAAATAATTTCTTAAAAGTTCGAAGGTTCCTTCAATTAATTGTTCCCTAAAAAGGTTCCTTAGTGAGCATTGAATCCAATGACCCTCGCCGAGGGAACATTGCAGCCTTTTGAACCTTATTATTAGCTTGGTTGAGGGAACAATGGAACCTTGTGACTCTTGGAATTTGTATAGATCATGGATCTCTCATTGCATTTTCGTCACATTGCATCAAAAATATTAATAATATTTATTTATTTTTTTAAATAAAAAATAATAATGATGATGATGATTAAAGTTTATTAAAAACAATGTAGTCTATTAGACTTTAAGAAGAAGATGAATCTAATTGTAATTCTCTTAAAATCTTATTTTTGTGCTAAAAAAGAAGGGAAAGAGCACATCAAGATCATTATAGTTGGATTGAATTAACAAGTTAAGAAGATTGGAAGTGTGATAGCTGTTAGGGAAATGAGAGTGGACGTGAGGGCCAGAAAATCTAAAATAAAGTACTTTTCTCATGGAAAATTATTAGACATTCGTGTAAATGACAATCTCCACCAAAGGGCATATGCCATACCAAAGGAAATATAAAATATTGATATAAACATATGCCATTTAGTGCTGAGAATTATTTATAATGATTACCAAATGAAAGATTAAATGAATTTTTTGTGAGAAATGTCCACATATTTTGTAAAATACCAAACGTTATCAACTAGTACAACCATATTAAAAATATCAATGTGGTTGATATAGGAAATTTTTCATTTGTGTTTACCATTGTAGAAATTTAATAAAAATTGTGTATTGCTTGGATTCTCCTTATCTAACAATTATATGCCACTGTTAAATACAAAATCGCTTCTACAGAATCTTTGCGGAATTTAAAACACAATTTCCATTTGCAATATCATGAAGAAAGATCAATCACACATAACACTGATGTTTTTACCGGAAAAACATAAAGCTAGAAACCCCACTATCATATATTATGTATATATCATGGATCATGAAACAATCTTATACAAAGCTCCAATCCAAGAGCTCTCAGTACAATATAAAATCATCTCACATTGTCATACAAAAAATGGAAAGTTCCTTAGCCAATTTACTGCCTCCAGACATCTTGCCTCCATTGCGCAATCCCAGCTGATAGCAATCCCTGAATGAATGGAATCATGCTTGCCTTGACTCCGCAATCCTCATGGGCACATCCAATGTGTGTGTGGTTGCATGTGTGCACCCACTAATGTCACAACTGATAGTCAAACTGTCCTTTTCATCTACATCTCAATAGGGTCTCCACTGGATTTGACATGCATGTAGTTAACAATAGTAAATCTTCAGTTTCATGCGAGACCATTGATTGTGAATTAATTAATAATTAATTCACTGATCTCTCACTACTGTATCTTCAGTTACAACTAGCACAACTGAATTTAACTCACTTAACTAAGTTAAACTACTTTAAAACTCTCATAACTACACTTCCAACTCTGTTACAACTTCGAATCACTTAGTCACAACTAAGTCCACTTGCATGTCCCACCAACCAACCTCTGAACTCGAATTTCCTATAGCTAACTGATTTGCCACTTCAGTTAACTATTTCCAAGTTCTCATTGAGAATAGATTATTGTTGATTGTCTAACTAATATTAAGGGCTAGTAATAGCCGACTTACATCTATAAATAGACATGCAATCTATAAATAGAACTTGCACATACATCTATAAATAGATCTCATATATAAATAAAATTTTCTCATGCATCTGTAAATAGACATCCACCTAAAAATAGCCTAAGGCTCCATCCTAGTGTAGGTGCATAATTTTCACTAGGATATTCTTGTTGAATCTCAACACTCCCTCTCAACAAGAAAGAGATTATCCTTCACCCCGATCCTGTCTCTATGGTATTTGAATTTGCTCCTAGTGAGCGCCTTCATCATAATATCTGCATCCTGGTCTTCCATAGGAATGTACTAAAGCAACATGATCTTCCTTTGCACACAATATCTGATATGATGATACCAGATATATATAAGATTAGATCTATAGTGAAACACAAGATTAATCGAGATTTTAATGCAACTCTGATTATCACAATGAATCACTGTTGGATCTAAATGAGAACCAAACAAACAAACCAACCAAGATCTTTCTAATCCAGATAGCCTCACATGCAGCTTGACTTGCTTCCATGTATTATGCTTCCACTGAACTAAGTGCCACAGATCTCTGCCTCCTGTTGTACCGAGAAACAACTGTAGATCCAATTCTAAAGATACCCCCTAATGTGCTCTTTTTGTCTAATGGGTTGCTTGCCCAATCTGCATTCGTGAAGCCATGCAACTTCACCCCATCCGTCTGTCTGTACCATAATCCATACTCAGATGTGCCCCTCAGGTATCTCAGGACATGCTTTCCCGCCTTCCAAAAGAGCTTGGTAGGCTTAAACATCACTTGACTTAGCTGGTTAACTGCATAGCAAATGTTCGGTCTTGTGTTCACTAGACACATTAGTGAACCCATTAACTGTCGATAGGAAGTAGAATCCACTACCTCTCTAGATGTAGCATCGTCTTTCCTTCAGTTTCCTGGAAGAGGAGTATCCATGGGTTTGTAGACGTCCATGTGAAACTTACCTAGTATCTCCCTTGCATACTTGCCTTGAGACACAAAAAGTTCACCATCTCTCTGCTATATTCCCAATCCAAAGAAATAATGAAGGAGGCCCATGTCCTTCATCTCGAACTCCTTTGCAAGGTCCTCCTTGCATGAGTATATCAACTGCTCATCACCAGTCAATATTAAATGATCAACATAAAGAACAATAATTAAAATCTTACCCTCTACCACAATTTGGTATAGGTTTGCATCCACCTCACTTTTGGTGAAACACAATCCGGTGAAATAGTTATCTATCCAAGTGTACCAAGCACGGGGTGCTTGCTTCAACCCATACAACGCTCTTTTGAGTCGGCACACATGCAACTTGATGCTAAAGATCTCAAATCCTTCAAGCTGCTCTATGTACACTTCTTCCTCAATGATCCCATTGAGAAACACAGTATTCACATCCATATCATGAACGTGCCAGCCCATCTGTGCTGAGAAAGCAAGGATGGTCCTTATGGAACAATACCTTGCGACAGGTGCAAAGTTTTATTCATAATATATCCCCTCGATCTGTGAGAAGCCCCGAGCCAAAAATCTGGCCTTGTATTTCTCAACACTCCCATCAACAACTTGCTTTACCTTGTAGATCCATCTCGAACCTACCAGTGATTTATCAACCGGCCTTGGAACAGTTTCCCAAGCATTGTTTTTAACAATAGAGTCATACTCCTCTACCAATGCATCTACCCATGTGGGCTCCTGCACTGCTTCCTGAAAGGAAGATGGCTCATTCACAATACATTTTCTCATGAGAGCCATGTATCCAGTAAATCGATTAGGACTATCTTTGTCTGCAATGTGAAGTGGGGGCTCCAACATTCTGCGCAACATCAAATCTCAACCTATCAGCTTCTGTGGTATGCCTTCTACCAATTCTGAAGTTTGGCTCTGTGTGAGTGGACTCCTCCACTCCTATATTCCTTCCATTCTTTCTTGTTCGTGAAATTTTATCTCTGCAGTCAATGAAATAACTGTGTTTTCATTTTGGTTGCAGCCCAAATGACTGGGTTATCAATTCCAATTCCCTATTTAGATCCACAGGCAAATGGGACCAACTTACTCGGAGGGGTTAACTTTGCTTCCGGGGGCTCTGGAATTCTTCCATCCACTGGCTACAAATATGTGAGTAGAGTAGAGTCTAGACTACTTCTGGAATCACTATAAATGTAAGAACTCTGATAAAATATTGGTTTGCAGATTGGTAGAACTCCTTTCGACAGGCAGATCGAATATTTTGAAGACATTAAGACAAAGTTGGCATCCATTATGGATCCCCAAGACGAAAGTGCTCATCATTTCATATCTGAAGCTCTTTTTTACATCAACATTGGAACCTTGGATTACATTTCTAACTACTTTCTCGTGACTCCAGTTTCTCACTCTATAGCGTTGCCGAATATCAACAACTCGCTCCAGAAGGTTTGCAGATCATTTAGGGTAAGTTTATTAATTTTTTTGGGTTAGCTTATTTATTTGGATTTGAATAAATCTTATTTTCTACATAATACTTCATATTATATTATAGTTTTCTCATTGCAAATGTTGAATAGCAACATTCCTAGTAAAACCTAAAATGCAAATCATCGTAAATTTTTGGGTTTATCTGAGTGTCTTAGATATCATGATACTTCAGCATAATTCATGCTTCTTTTTGGGTGCAGAAATTGTATGAGTTGGGAGCTAGAAAATTTGTAATATCGAATCTAGGGCCTTTAGGCTGCACTCCTTTGATGATTAGTTTAGAAAATCTTGATAATGGAAGCTGCGTCGGTTACGCCAATGACATCATCTCAGATTTCAACAGAGGTTTGGAATGTTGAAATATTAAAGTCACCTGTCGTGCCTTGGGCAGGAAGAACAAAGAACAAAGTACAAAGGCAGCAGCAGCAGCAACAGAGATTGAGTGCGCAGCACTCTGTATTGAAGAATGTTGGTGAATCCGTAAGGATGAATTTAATTTTGATGGGCTGCAGCCACAGATTGTAGATGAAATTTAATTTGGAGATGGACAGAGCCGTCTTGCAGTGGAAGGACGAAGATTTTCGTAGATCTTTTCTACAGAGGAGCAGACTAACTTAAAAACAGTCGTTTCGGGCTTTAAAGTCCTCAACAACCAGAATGAAGAGAAACAGGCTGAAGCCCTTTTATTTTTGAATTGGCGGGACAAGTGGTCCCCACCATTTATATGCCAATCAGAATCGCTAATCAGAGATTTATTTTGGAGCAGTGTCTTGTTGATATGGAGCTGCGATGCGATGCGATCCAATCGCAATCGTAAATCACAATGCATATATTATAAGTCAAATGTCTTGGAGATGTGGAGTTCCGCAAAGCGGAACGTTTAATATAAACGAAACATATGTATAAATCACCCCCACAGTAGCGGAGGCCCGTGGGTCCACAAGACCACGTGGCAGAAACTTATTGAATCGATTGATTTCAATTGGAAGGTTCAATCGGCGGGATTTTATTGTGTGCCCCGATCAGGGCGGATCCGATCCAGCTGGATCGCGCCCGTGTTTTCAATCGCAATCGAAGGATCGGAGGTCGTGTTCCAATCGCAATCGAAAGATTGAATGGAACACAAAGTTCGGTGTCAAGACATCTCCCGATTGTCGATTGTCGATTGCCGTGTTTCCAATCGCAAGCGGAAGATTGGAGGTGGTGTTCCAATCGCAATCGAAAGATTGAATGGATCACAAGTTTTGTTGACATCACAAATTGGCCGATTGTCGATTGCCAACTGCGTAGTGGTCCCCACTCGTACGTCAGGCATTTCATATTTTTATAGTTCCGCAAAGGTTTTCCTTTGTATTTGGTTTCATTTTTGTTTTAAGTTTTAATATAGTTTTTTATTGTAATGTTTAAAATATGCGCGACATATAAAATGAAAAGGCCCACGAGCCATTGTAAGAGCAATTGTATTGTTTTGTTTTTGGTTTTTTCGCACTGCAGCGCGGAAAAAGGAAATACACAGCAGTGTGTTGTATGTTAAAGACAGAGTATTGTTCTTGAGAGACAGAGATTGTTTTTCTGTGCATTGCGTCTGTAGCAGTCACCTTTGTTGTAATCCCTCTCTTTAGAGGAAGATCTGTATCAGTTTTTGAAAGTAATAGAAGCTTGTTTTAAAGCGTGAAAAGCTCTGTCTCCTGTCAAATTTATTTTATTTCTCTGTGTTTACAAGGAGAGCTTATTCTCTCCACTTGGAATTCTCAAAATTCCAACATGGTATCGGAGCTAATCTAGGCTCTTTGAAGATTTCAAAGAAGCTGAAGAAGAAGACCTGTTGCAGCGTTTCTCTCCAGCAGCGTGAAAAGCTCAACAGAAGTCGAAAAGTCAGGTATTTCTCAAAGAAAACAGAGTTGTTGTTCTTGTTTGTTCTTTCAAGAAGGAAAGACAGTTTGTTTAAAGTCTGAGTTCAGGTTAAGAAACAATGGCTGGACCAAGCACTGGAATGAATCTTGGAAGTGTTCAGCTTCCACAGTTTAATGGAAAGAACTATGATTATTGGGCCATTACCATGAGAGCCCTGTTTGTCTCACAAGACTTGTGGGAACTAGTAGAAGATGGTTTCACAGAACCAGCTGATGAGCAGGCTTTTAATGCCTTAACTCAAGCAGAGAAATATGTGTTGAAGAATAATAGGAAGAAGGATGCTAAAGCTCTCTTCTGTTTGTATCAAGCTGTAAATGAGAGTGTGTTTCCAAGGATAGCAGCAGCTAAGAAATCCAAGGAGGCATGGGAAACTCTGAAAGTAGCCTATCAAGGTATGGAGAAAGTTAAGACAGCAAAGCTTCAGTTGCTGAGAAGATATTTTGAAACTCTTTGCATGAAAGAGTCAGACAGTGTTGACACATTTTTCACACATGTGATTGGGACTGTCAATCATATAAGATCCCATGGAGAAACTCTTGAAGAAAGAAGGATTGTGGAGAAACTTTTGAGATGCTTACCCTCAAGGTTTGATGTTATTGTTACCACCATAGAAGAGACTAAAGATCTCTCACAGTTCACAGTGAATGAACTTCATGCCTCACTGATAACTCATGAACAAAGATTGAGCAGAGATGAACACTCATCTCTTGAGCACGCCTTCAAAACCCAGATGCCTTCAGGAAGAGGAAGAGGTCAAAGAAAAGGAAGAGGAAGAGGCAGAAGTCAGAATAGAGGTGGAAGAGACAGCTCTTCACATTCACATGGAAGGAGCAACAGTCAAAGCCAGAGCCACGGCCAATGCAACAGCCAGCAAGGTGGACATCAACACCAACATGCTCAAGGACAAAGGTATGACAAAACCAATGTCCAGTGTCATTATTGCAAGAAATATGGGCACTATGCCAATGAATGTAGAAAGAAGCAAAATGACATGAAGAATAGGCAGAATGCTAATGTAGCAAAAGAGGAAAAGAACCCAAGTAATGTGCTGTTAGCTTGTAATGTAGCACAAGATAGAAATGATGATGTTTGGTTCTTAGATTCTGGATGTAGTAATCACATGACTGGCAGCAGAGCAATGTTTGCCAATCTTGATGAAGAAGTTAAATCTAAAGTGACCACAGGGACTGATACTAAAATCTCTGTCAAAGGGAAAGGCAGAGTTAGTATTCGAGCAAGGAATGGGGAGCAGAAATTTATCCCTGATGTGTATTATGTTCCAGGTCTGAAATGTAATCTTTTGAGCGTTGGGCAGCTCATAAACAAAGGTTACAATGTTATATTCAAAGATGATGTGTGCACCATAAGAGATATTCCTCCAAGTAAGAAAATCATTGCTGAAATACAAATGACCAACAATAGAATGTTTCCGCTCAAGCTCAACATTGACTTGAAAGGAAAAGGGAAAAGCATAGCAGCTGTAACTCAAGGAGCCTTCCAGAAGGAAGAGAAAGATGAAAATTGGTTATGGCATCTGAGATTTGGACATCTCAATTTCGGAGGATTAAATTTGTTGCACAGAAAAGGAATGGTAAGAGGTTTACCACTGATTGAAAAGCCTGACAGCCTATGTGAAGGCTGCATTCTGGGAAAGCAACACAGAGAAAATTTTCCTTCAGGGAAAAGCATAAGGGCGAAAGCACCTTTGGAGATAATCCACTCAGATTTATGTGGGCCGATGCAAACAGCATCTGTTTCAGGTAGCAATTACATGCTGACCTTCATAGATGACTTCACTCGAAACGTGTGGGTCTATTTTCTAAAATATAAAAGGGAAGTCTTACAGAAATTTCGTCATTTTAAAGCTCTTGTGGAAAAACAGAGCGGACTTCACATTAAAGTCCTCAGAACTGACAGAGGAGGAGAATACATATCAAAATAATTTCTGTGTTTTTGCAGAGAGAACGACATACACAAGCAGTTTACCACCAGGTACACGCCGCAACAGAATGGAGTGGCTGAAAGGAAGAATCGAACCATAATGGAGATGGTGAGAAGTATGCTAAAGGAAAAGCACTTGCTGAATGAGTATTGGGCAGAAGCAGCAAACTGTGTTGTATATATTTTGAATAGATGCCCTACAAAAGCAGTGATGAACAAAGTTCCAGAAGAAGCATGGAGTGGCAGAAAACAGGGAGTCACCCACATGAGAGTTTTTGGGTGTGTGGCATATGTACACATTCCAGACAAATTGAGAAAGAAGTTGGATAGTAAGGGGGAGAAGTGCATTTTCCTTGGATATTGTGAAGATTCCAAAGGATAAAGACTGTATAACCCGTCCACAAAGAAGTTTGTAATTAGCAGAGATGTGCAATTCATCGAAGAGGAAGCGTGGGATGGAAGCATTGAGAAAACAGTCAATGTCAAAAACTGTTTGTCTCATGATGAAGATGATGTAGATGAGGTTGAGATTAATAACCCATCCATTGCACAACCTCTAGCAGCGCAAGGCCAGCAAGGAACACCTCAAGCAGCAACGAGAACACCCTTGAGAAGAAGCGGGAGTGCATCTCCTAGCACACCACATGGAGCAGAACTGAGTGCTTCATCAAGCACGGCTATACCAAGTGAAAGAGGAACAAGATTCAGAAGCCTTAGAGAAACGTATGAGAAAGGAGAAGCAAACGAAGGTATGAATTCCTTATTTGCTTTGTATTGTCAAGCTGATGATCCCATTCATTTTGAAGATGCTATTAAAGATAGAAAATGGATAGAAGCTATGGATGATGAAATTAAAGCCATAAAGAAGAATAGAACATGGGAGTTGGTTGATCTCCCAGAAGGTAAAGAAGTCATTGGAGTTAAATGGGTATACAAGACCAAAAGCAATGCTGAAGGAAAAATAGAAAGACACCAGGCCAGACTTGTTGTCAAAGGATATAAGCAGAAGCAAGGGATTGATTATGAAGAAACTTTTGCACCAGTTGCAAGAATGGAGATGGTAAGAGCAGTGTTGTCCATAGCAGCACAAAATAAATGGAAAGTATATCAAATGGATGTAAAATCCGCATTTTTAAATGGAGTTTTAATGGAAGAGGTATATGTGGAACAACCTCTTGGATATGAGAAGAAAGGCTAAGAGCATAAGGTCTGTAAATTGAAGAAAGCTCTTTATGGGCTGAAACAAGCACCAAGAGCATGGTACAGCAGAATAGATTCTTATCTATTGGAGAATGGATTTGAAAAGTGTGAGGGAGAAGCCACCCTCTACATCAAAGAAAAGGATGGTAAGTTATTGATTGTTGTCTTATATGTTGATGATTTAATTTTTACAGGTAATGATGATTACCTTGTTGAAAATTTTAAAACAGTCATGAAGAATGAATTTGAAATGACTGACATGGGTTTATTAAGATACTTCTTGGGAATAGAAGTGGAGCAAGGTGAAAAAGGAATTTTTATTTCTCAAGCAAAGTATGTGAATCAAGTTTTAGAAAGATTCAACATGCAGGAGTGCAAAGCTGCAATTACTCCCACAGTAATGGGATTGAAGTTGAGTAAGAATGACAGCAGCAAGGATTTCGATCCAAGTTTGTATAAAAGCATAGTTGGCAGCCTCATGTACTTGACTGCAACTAGGCCGGATATTATGCATGCTATTAGCTTAATTTCCAGATTTATGGAGAATCCAAAAGAAGCACATTGGCAAGCAGCAAAGAGAATTCTAAGGTATGTGAAAGGAACAAAAGGATTTGGTATTTTATATACTACTTCAGAAAATTCAGAATTAGTTGGATACACTGACAGTGATTGGGCTGGAACTGTAGATGATCGGAAGAGCACTTCCGGTTATATTTTTCATATGGGTTTAGGAGCCATTTCATGGGCTTCCAAGAAACAGCCTATTGTAGCATTATCTACAGCAGAGGCAGAATATGTGGCAGCTACAGCAGCAGCGTGTCAAGAAATTTGGATGAGAAGGATGTTGAGAAGTTTGTGCCAAGAACAGGTAAAGGGCACTGTGATTTATTGTGACAATAGCTCAGCTATTGCATTGTCAAAGAATTTTGTGTTTCATAAAAGAACAAAGCACATAGACACAAAGTATCATTATATCAGAGAATTGGTGAATAATGGTGAAGTTGTTTTACAGCATTGTAAAACAAAGGAGCAATATGCAGATATTTTAACTAAACCATTGGGACAGAAAACATTTGAATTTTTAAGAGAATGCTTGGGTATGATGAACAACCCAGCAGCTGACTTTAAGGGGGAGTGTTGAAATATTAAAGTCACCTGTCGTGCCTTGGGCAGGAAGAACAAAGAACAAAGTACAAAGGCAACAGCAGCAGCAACAGAGATTGAGTGCGCAACACTCTGTATTGAAGAATGTTGGTGAATCCATAAGGATGAATTTAATTTTGATGGGCCGCAGCCACAGATTGTAGATGAAATTTAATTTGGAGATGGACAGAGCCGTCTTGCAGTGGAAGGACGAAGATTTTCATAGATCTTTTCTACAGAGGAGCAGACTAAATTAAAAACAGTCGTTTCGGGCTTTAAAGTCCTCAACAACCAGAATGAAGAGAAACAGGCGGAAGCCCTTTTCTTTTTGAATTGGCGGGACAAGTGGTCCCCACCATTTATATGCCAATCGGAATCACTAATCGGAGATTTATTTTGGAGTAGTGTCTTGTTGATATGGAGCTGCGATGCGATGCGATCCAATCGCAATGCATATATTATAAGTCAAATGTCTTGCAGATGTGGAGTTCCGCAAAGAGGAACGTTTAATATAAACGAAACATATGTATAAATCACCCCCACAGCAACGGAGGCCCGTGGGTCCACAAGACCACGTGGCAGAAATTTATTGAATCGATTGATTTCAATCGGAAGGTTCAATCGGTGAGATTTTATTGTGTGCCCCAATCAGGGCGGATCCGATCCAGCTGGATCGCGCCCGTGTTTTCAATCGCAATCGAAAGATCAGAGGTCATGTTCCAATCGCAATCGAAAGATTAAATGGAACACAAATTTCGGTGTCAAGACATCTCCCGATTGTCGATTGTCGATTGCCATGTTTCCAATCGCAAGCGGAAGATCGGAGGTGGTGTTCCAATCGCAATCGAAAGATTGAATGGATCACAAGTTTTGTTGACATCACAAATTGGCCGATTGTCGATTGCCAACTGCGTAGTGGTCCCCACTCGTACATCAGGCATTTCATATTTTTATAGTTCCGCAAAGGTTTTCCTTTGTATTTGGTTTCATTTTTGTTTTAAGTTTTAATATAGTTTTTTATTGTAATGTTTAAAATATGCGCGGCATATAAAATGAAAAGGCCCGCGAGCCATTGTAAGAGCAATTGTATTGTTTTGTTTTTGGTTTTTTCGCACTGCAGCGCGGAAAAAGGAAATACACAGCAGTGTGTTGTATGTTAAAGACAGAGTATTGTTCTTAAAAGACAGAGATTGTTTTTCTGTGCACTGCGTCTGTAGCAGTCACCTTTGTTGTAATCCCTTTCTTTAGAGGAAGATCTGTATCAGTTTTTGAAAGTAATAGAAGCTTGTTTTAAAGCGTGAAAAGCTCTGTCTCCTGTCAAATTTATTTTATTTCTCTGTGTTTACAAGGAGAGCTTATTCTCTCCACTTGGAATTCTCAAAATTCCAACATGGAAAATATGGTCAAAAATAAACTGCAGAATCAGTTTTCTGACGCACGATTTGTTCTAAGCGACAACTACGCCATATTCAGTAAAATAATTAATAATCCATCTGCATATGGTGGGTTATATTATATCCTTCTCCACTCTATAATTCTTTCTTATTAGATATTGTCAACAACAAGGTCATATTTATGAGATTCTGGCGAATGCAGGATTCAAATATGTGAATGAGAGCTGCTGTGGACTGGGATACCTGAGAGCGGAATTCCCTTGTAGTCCCATTTCAGGATTGTGTTTCCACCGTGCAGACTATGTCTTCTGGGACGCTTTTCATCCCACAGATGCCCTTAATTCCATACTGGCTGCAACTCAATATGCTGGCTCACCTCAATTCATAAGACTTGTCAATCTCAAGCAACTGATGAATATTTTGTGAGATGTAGAAGATCCGAATGGTCTACATCTGTGTAATTTCAATTCCAGTCTCCTTTTCAGAGTTGTTGGCATGTATGGACAATATTCAGTCTAAGTAATTACATAATGTGCGTGTTGAATTGACATTCAAAAATGTGAATCTGCGTATTAGATATGTTTAGGGTTTCTTCACAAAAGGATTTCAGATTAAAATTTGATGTACATGTCTAGGAGCCCCAGAAGGAGAGGAAGAGGCCATATTTGTGGATATGTTGTACATGTTACAAGAAGCATGGACAACAACGTACTGTGTAGCAGGAGGGCCAGGTAGTTTTGGGGTTCACGGGCAGGCATTTCCTTCAAACGAAACGCGGTGGTCCGCCCGATACTTGCTGTTGCAATACAACTGGCTCTGCTTATGTGTTGTGTCATGTGAATACAAACAAAGTATCACGGAATCCGTAGTAGCAATAGGCATCAGGTGCCCTAGCTTTTCATCGTTAGACTAAATATTTTGGGAATGTTTTCGTCAATTCTTTCAAAGCTAAAAATAAATATTCCCAAGATTAAGATTTGAGATTCGAACATCTTTTTAACATCAATGATCTGCGATGTTGTTTGGGGAACAAGATACTCGTGGCTGCAAAGATTTAAATGTCCAGCATGCTTGGTTATGGGCCGTTGGATACCACACCCGATCATGCAGAGGATGGATTTAAAGCTTTGCAGCCGGGTTATTGTTAAACGATATTTTTCAATATTTTAACTTTACCAATGAGGTCATGAGTCACGAGTCTTTTCATGTTTCTATGACATGAGTTGGTGTGAGTGAAATTAAGGTTATCAATATTTATGATGTTATAGTTTTATTAATGCATTGTGGTAGTATGTGTTAATTTTTAGATTTAGATAGGTATAAAATTTAAAGGTTGGTATATATTATTTAATGTATTAATGGAGCTATAGTTTTATAAGTATTAGTTGCTTAAAATAATTGGTTTTTCAATGTATATTTTAGATTTAAGTATGTATAAAATCTAAAAATTGGTATATATTTTTAGTGCATTAATGGAGCTATAGCTACATAAATATTACTTGCCTAAAATATTGGCTTGCCAATATGCACTAAATGCACAAAGATATTAAACATTTACTGTCCATTAACATACCAATTATACCAGTTATTTGTGGCTGAGTCAACCTAACAAAATCGCTGAGTCAACATAGCAAGATTCTTGAACAATAAATTCTTTTGGTCAATAAAATATTATTCTACAAGGTAGATGACATGTATATGGACTCAAATAAGTTCCAAAAGGTCAACCAAATAAGTAATATCATTATAAACCTAACAAATTCGAAATAATTTCTTTTGACAAAAAGTATTATTAGCTTGGTTGAGGGAACAATGGAACCTCTTGGAATTTGTATAGATCATGGACCTCTCATTGCATTTTCGTCATATTGCATGAAAAATATTAATAATATTTTTATTTTATTTTTTTTATTTTTTATTTTTTAAATAAAAAATAATAATAATGATGATGATTAAAGTTTATTAAGAGTAATGTAGTCTATTAGACTTTAAGAAGAAGAAGAATCTAATTGTAATTCTCTTAAAATCTTATTTTTGTGCTAAAAAAGAAGGGAAAGAACGCATCAAGATCATTATAGTTGGATTGAATTAACAAGTTAAGAAGATTGGAAGTGTGATAGGTGTTAGGGAAACGAGAGTGGACGTGAGGTCCAAAAAATCTAAAATAAAGTACTTTTCTCATGGAAAATTATTAGACATTCGTGTCAATGACAATCTCCACCAAAGGGCATATGCCATACCAAAGGAAATATAAAATATTGATATAAACATATGCCATTTAGTGCTGAGAATTATTTGTAATGATTACCAAATGAAAGATTAAATGATTTTTTTGTGAGAAACATCCAAATATTTTGTAAAATACCAAACGTTATCAACTAGTACAACCATATTAAAAATATCAATGTTGTTGATATAGGAAATTATTCATTTGTGTTTACCATTGTAGAAATTTAATAAAAATTGTGTATTGCTTGGATTCTCCTTATCTAACAATTATATGCCACTGTTAAATACAAAATAACTTCTACAAAATCTTTGCGGAATTTAAAACACAATTTCCATTTGCAATATCATGAAGAAAGATTAATCACACATAACACTGATGTTTTTACTGGGAAAGAATAAAGCTAGAAACCCCACTATCATATATTATGTATATATCATGGATCATGAAACAATCTTATACAAAGCTCCAATCTAAGAGCTCTCAGTACAATATAAAATCATCTCACATTGTCATACAAAAAGTGGAAAGTTCCTTAGCCGATTTACTGCCTCCAAACATCCTGCCTCCACTGCGCAATCCCAACTGATAGAAATCCCTGAATGAATGGAATCATGCTTGCCTTGACTGCGCAATCCTAATGGGCACATCCAATGTGTGTGTGGTTGCATGTGTGCACCCACTAATGTCACAACTGATAGTCAAACTGTCATTTTCATCTACATCTCAACAAGGTCTCCACTGGATCTGACATGCATGTAGTTAACAGTAGTACATCTTCAGTTTCATGTGAGACCACTAATTGTGAATTAATTAATAATTAATTCACTGATATCTCACTACTGTATCTTCAGTTACAACTAGCACAACTGAATTTAACTCACTTAACTGAGTTAAACTACTTTACAACTCTCATAACTACACTTCCAACTCTATTACAACTTCGAATCACTTAGTCACAACTAAGTCCACTTGCATGTCCCACCAACCAACCTCTGAACTCGAATTTCCTATAGCTAACTGATTTTCCACTTCAGTTAACTATTTCCAAGTGCTCATTGAGAATAGATTATTGTTGATTGTCTAACTAATATTAAGGGCTAGTACTAGCCGACTTGCATCTATAAATAGACATGAAATCTATAAATAGAACTTGCACAGAAATCTATAAATAGACCTCATCTATAAATAGAATTTTCTCATGCATCTGTAAATAGACATCCACCTAAAAATAGCCTAAGGCTCCATCCTAGTGTAGGTGCATAATTTTCACTAGGATATTCTTGTTGAATCTCAACACTCCCTCTCAACAAGAAAGGGATTATCCTTCACCCTGATCCTGTCTTTATGGTATTCGAATTTTCTCCTGGTGAGCGCCTTCGT
Organism: Pinus albicaulis; assembly: GCA_034641835.2. Taxonomy (NCBI): domain Eukaryota; kingdom Viridiplantae; phylum Streptophyta; class Pinopsida; order Pinales; family Pinaceae; genus Pinus; species Pinus albicaulis. The sequence continues at coordinate 7,571,544 of CM076575.1, read as the reverse complement.
CATAATATCTGCATCCTGGTCTTCCGTAGGAATGTACTGAATCAACATGATATTCCTTTGCACACAATATTTGATATGATGATACCAAATATCTATAAGCTTAGATCTATCATGAAACACTGGATTAATCGAGATTTTAATGCAACTCTGATTATCATAATGAATCATTGTCGGATCTAAATGAGAACCAAACAAACAAACCAACCAAGATTTTTCTCATATAGATAGCCTCACATGCAGCTTGACTTGGTGCCATGTATTCCGCTTCCATTGAACTGAGTGCCACAGATCTCTGCCTCCTGTTGTACCAAGAAACAACTGTAGATCCAATCCTAAAGATACCCCCTAATGTGCTCTTTCTATCTGATGGGCTGCCTGCCCAATCTGCATTCGTGAAGCCATGCAAATTCACCCCATCCGTCTGTCTGTACCATAATCCATACTCAGATGTGCCCCTCAGGTGTCTCAGGACATGCTTTCCCACCTTCAAAAAGAACTTGGTAGGCTTAACCATCGCTTGAATTAGCTGGTTAACTACATAGCAAATGTTCGGTTTCATGTTCAGTAGACACATTAGCGAACCCACTAACTGTCGATAGAAAGTAGAATCCACTACATCTCCAGATGTAGCATCCTCTTTCCTTCAGTTTCCTGGAAGAGGAGTATCCATGGGTTTGTAGACCTCCATGTGAAACTTACCTAGTATCTCCCTTGCATACTTGCCTTGAGACACAAAAATTTCATCATTTCTCTGCTATATTCCCAATCCAAGGAAATAATGGAGGCCCATATCCTTCATCTCAAACTCCTTTGCAAGGTCCTCCTTGCATGAGTGTATCAACTGCTCATCACCAGTAAATATTAAATCATCAACATAAAGAACAATGATTAAAATATTACCCTCTACCACAATTTGGTATAGGTTTGCATCCACCTCACTTTTGGTGAAACCCAGTCCGGTGAAATAGCTATCTATCCAAGTGTACCAAGCACGGGGTGCTTGCTTCAGCCTATACAACGCTCTTTTGAGTCGGCACACATGCGACTCACTGCTAAAGATCTCAAATCCTTCAAGCTACTCTATGTACAATTCTTCCTCAATGATCCCATTGAGAAACACAATCTTCACTTCCATATCATGAATGTGCAAGCCCATCTGTGTTGAGAGAGTAAGGATGGTCCTTATGGAACAATACCTTGTGACAGGTGCAAAGTTTTATTCATAATATATCCCCTCGATATGTGAGAAGCCTCGAGCCAAAAATCTGGCCTTGTATTTCTCAACACTCCCATCAACAACTTGCTTTACCTTGTAGATCCATCTCGAACCTACCAGTGATTTATCAACCGGCCTTGGAACAATTTCCCAAGCACTGTTTTTGACAATAGAGTCATACTCCTCTACCATTGCATCTACCCATGTGGGCTCCTGCACTGCTTCCTGAAAGGAAGATGGCTCATTCATAATACATTTTCTCATGAGAGCCATGTATCCAGTAAATCGGTCAGGACTGTCTTTGTTTGCACTGTGAAGTGGGGGCTCCAACATTCTCCGCAACATCAAATCTCAACCTATCAACTTCTGTGGTACGCCTTGTTAGCCACCTATAAAATTTGTCATATCAAATGGTGGCTAAAAAATTTTGTAGCCTTCGAGAAAAAATTCATGATTCAAAATTGTTAGTTCTTGAAGTCTCATGATGGTATTTTTCCTTTAAGATAATCTTCACTGCTGTTTCCCTCACAAAAGCCCTCAAAATCTGTTTTTTACCTAAAGAAAGAGGCTGCTCAAAAATCCCATGTTTCATCATTTTTCCCCTTCTTTCACTCATAGTTGACCTCCATTTTTTTATCCCCTTTCCTCATAAAAATCCTCCATTTCCCTCATTTTAACCTTCAAAATTACTTCAAGACCCTTTTAAAACCATTTGGTCTCCTACCATTTGGTTTAAAAAGCCTTCATTCCCCTATCAGAACCCTCCAATTGGCTTAAAAACTCTATTTTTAGCCTAAAAAACACTTATATTTCATTAAACAGAATTTTAGCCCCTGAGGGCTTAACTTTCATAATCCCCGCTTCTCATAGGACCGACAGCCCCACAACTGGGTGCTAAGGGCCTAAACTCCTCTTCTAAACCCGTAAAAACCTTTTCCTCCTTTTTATTTCATGAAAATCTGACTTTCCACTATGTTTTAATAAATCCGATAGTTCGAAGTTGATGAAATTGACCGTTGATCTAAACCGATCAACAATCGTCTGCCAATCGCATCGCAAATAAACATATAAACCTTTGTTGGTTTCTTCCTTTTCTCCAATTGCGATTAGCCCCTTTTATTTTGAAACCCTCGAGATCCCTTTGCTTTCTTCACATAACCCAGAGCCCGCAATTGGGCGCTAAAACGCTATAAAAACCTTTCCTGAGCCTTTTCCCTTTGTTTTTATAGAACCCAACGATATGTTTTTTAAACGAATCTCGACCGTTAATCTCTCTAAGATCAATGGCCATTGATCAATCGCATCACACCCTTTCTTTGTAATGCTTCTCGTCGATGCGATCTCTGATTCAATCCAAGTTGTCGATCATCCTTTCATCCGATGGTCGATACTTCATCGCATCGTAGATTTTCCTTTGGCGTTTCCCTTTCTCTCCTCCGATTTCAAACATGCAATTTAATCTAGACCGTCGAATCCATAAGAACCAACGGCCCAAATTAATCGCCCTTCGCCAAGGCCCTCCGACGTTAAAAACCACCAATTCATCCTGACCGTTGATCTCTCTAAGATCCAACGGCCCGCGCTTAATCGCATCGGCGCGTTGCCTTTGTATTTTCCCCTTGACTTACGATCTTGCGATCAGATCTGGGTCGTCCATTTCATAGATCCGACAGTCCAAATCTAACCTGACTTCCCTTTGTTATTTCATAAACCCCGTTGTGTAAAATCCTTCGGTGAAGATCCACCGTTGATCTCTGCAGATCAACGGTTCGCATTGCACCTGATCTATGCCAAAACCCCCGTCTCATTTTCCTTTCAGCGCCCCATCATTAAATCTGGACCATTCATTCCTTTCATCCAACGGTATAGATTAAACCCGATAGGCCCAACTCCTTTGGGACCTACCTTCCCATCGATAAATCCTAACCGTCCATTCCTGTGATCCGACGGTCGATATCTAATCCGCCTTTAACCCTGACCACCTTTTCCTCCCGTACATCTTACCCTCCATCATGTGTGATCCGCACCGTTGGATCTGCGCCCATCCATTCGACAGTTGGCATTGAGTTTTGCATTTTTTCTACGCTAGAGGTTTAACACGAAAAAAGTGGTTTTCCAAAGGACACGTGGGGGGTGGCGAGGCATATCGCGTTTTTTTTGAAGATTTTGGAAACCGCTTTGGAGCAGCGCGAAATCAGTGGTTTTTTCGGTTGAAACCACTTTTCCCAATCACATTACATTTTTTTGTATTTAAATATTCGCCGTCCGTTCTTTTAATCCAATGGCCCAGATTGCATCTAACTGTTAAGCCATCGCCCTCCACCATTCTTCCCAGAGATTTCATCAAAGGATATCCACCGTCGATCTCTGTTAATTAATTTCATCCAATGGCCCAGATCGTTCTACGACTCCAAAATATCATTTAACACCTTTTTCGTTGCCGATTAAGGATTACCTCGTTTACATTACATTTTCGCCCATTTTCATTATAACTTTTCCCCTCCCGCATTATAAGCTCCAGATTAATCTCGGTCATTGATCAATCTGATCTAATGACCCAGACTTAATCAAACTCTCATTTTACCCAACCACCTCTACATTGACCCCAGCAAGAAATCCTCGTCGTTGGATGCTTTCATCCAACGGTCGTGATCTAACCTAAACCTCTGAAGCTGTCTAAGCCCATCCACGCAGGATTTTCATAATGTTTGTGTATTTTTGCAGGTTTTAAAACTTTTACACAGTTTCTTGAAGGAAATCAAGGGTCGGGGATGACGATCCTCCAAGCCTTTATTCATCAAGGAAATCATTTTGCAGGATTCCAAATCATGTTTTATCCATGCCTCATGAGCACTGATGCCATTATACAACCCTATGCGCGCCTACAAAAATAACAGAAACACAACAAACATCACAGCCAAAGAGTATCCGTTTGACAGCATGAAATCAAAGCAGAAGTGAAGAATTAAAGGTTTAAACCCAGTTTGAAGGATTAAGGCACAAATTCAGCTAACCAAGAGCCTAATCCACAGTTAAAGACAGTATGAGGACCGGAAGACAAAGATTAAGCCTAATCAGACCTAAAACACAGATCTAAAGTGAATTAAAGGTGTTTTAGGGAAAGACAGAGAAACCTAGCAATCCGAGAAGCCTCCACTGCCACATCAGAGGCTAATTGAATCCTCTCCGGCTACCAAAAGCCACCTGTAGCCTCAAAGCATTCAAAGGAGGCCTAGTTATTTCCAGAATAGAAGATATTTTCCTCAAGACAGATAAACAGTTATTGCAAATCAAAGGAACTTATTACAACTCTCAACAAAGTTATTACAAAGATAAGAATGAGCTTTAAAGTCAACAAATTCTTCCAAGTAGCTAATAGCTTAATGAAAATCAATTAATGTAGAGCAAATATCAGAAACACTTCTCCATTGAGCCCCTCAAAGGCCGAGAAGCATTAATTTGTATTAATTGAGCCTAAAGATCTTATTTTACATCCCACCTCCTCATTTCTTCTATAAATACCTCTGTAGAAGATGAGGCAAAGGTTGGTCTCTGAATATCTGTTGCATGTAAATAGTTTTCTGAAGCTGCTGTAAGCTTTGTTTGTAATTGAAGATACCTAAGTTGATATGAGAAGTTTGAAGCTGTAGAGACCCACTGGATTTGATGATTGTAACTGGTTTGAAGCATCAAATACAAGCTAATTTATGGGATCCTGGTGTATGTCAACGATGATGTTTTTCTTATTGTAAAATGTTATTTTCTTTTTGTTTCCATTCTGTCCATCTTCTCTAGTAAAGAACAAAAATTATAGAGTTAGGATTTACTATCAAAAGTATCCTTCTCTCACTGATAAGCTTTATCTGTATGTTTTCCTCAAATTGTGTGTTTAAGAATGATTTAATACAGTCTAAGCAGTTAAGGAATATTGGTGTTCCCATGTCTTACTGTCTAGATTTTAAACATTGTTCTTGAATGTTATTTTCAGTTCTGCTAAGTAAAGTTGAACTAGGGAAGTCTGTGGTTAGCCCTGTCCACTAGTTTTATCTCCCAAGGTTGTCTGAAAGTTTCCCTAAGAGTATGTTGAAAGCAGGCTAGGTTCAAAGTCCTTACCTGATCTTAGACTATTCTTTGTTTATCTTAAGTGTTGCCTTGATAAGTTTACTAATTAAAGAGTGAACTAGGGAAGTCTATGGTTAGCCCTATCCTCTAGTTTTCTTCTACAACAGTTGCTTTGAAAAGTTTCCCTTTGAATATGTTGAAAGAAAGATAGGTTCAAAGTCCGTACTTGATCTTAAGCTATTCTATGTGTTTTAAATGTTTTCTATTAAAAGTGCATCGAAAGCAGGCTAGTTTCAAAGTACTTACCTGATCTTAGATAAATTTTATGTATTTCTTAAGTGTATGCCAAAAGAAGGATAGTTTCAAAGTAATTACTTGATCTTAGGCTGCTCTTTGTTCTTCATCTATTTTATTCCCTTCCTTATTGTTTCATTTCATCCCATAAAATCAACTTGAAGAGATCCTTTGACATAGATGATTTGCCCCATGGACCACTCTTGAACCTTGTTGTTTCAATTAAATCCTATTATGACTCCATGGCCCAATGGTTTTAAGCTGCTCCTTGCCTATCTTGTTATCTGAATCATTCCTTCACTTTCATACACCTTCACCCTTCATTTAGACTTCCTTCACCTTCATTTATCTTTTCCCAACCAAAACAAACAAAACCTTATTCCTCATAACTAGCCTAATATCACATCTCAAACTTTAAAGATCACATCTTTAAACACACTTATAGAGAGATCCCTCTCTGGATTCAGGAGGGCTAGATCCTAGAATCCCAAAGTGGTTCAAATGTTCTCTCTATAGTTTTAGTCTTGCCAATCTGCTGAAATTACAGGGACCTAACATGCCTTCTGCCAGTTCTGATGTTTGGCTCTGTGTGAGTGAACTCCTCCACTCCACGAACCTCCTCCTGTGGTTGATCCACTTCTAGAGACTCATCTTTGGGAACCAATAGTTCCTCCTCCGCATGCAATGCTAGCTCCCTCTCAAGTGACAACCGCATGGCTTTCCCGTCATCGAATTTTATATCCCGTCGAATAACAATCATCTTACTATTATGAAAATCCACACAATAATTATGGGGTGTTTCCGTGTACCCCACAAATATCCCAACTTCAGCAGTCAGCTCTAGCTTCTTCCTAGCGTTCTTGGTCACATGCACATAAACAGATGAGCCAAAAATGTTAAAGTGTGAAACATATGATTTCTTACCAATGAAAGCTTCTTCAGGTGTACTCATGCCAAGTACTCTATGAGGACAACAATTTTGCACATAAAACACAGTGTTGCATGCTTTCACCCACAAATGCATTGGTAGGCCCTAATCATGCAACATCGCTCGTGCTGCACCCATGATCGTTCTGTTCTTCCTCTCCGTGACCCCATTTTGCTGTGGGTTATGAGGCGCTATGAGTTCTTTTTGAATTCCTTCTTTGCTGCAGAAGTCTTGGAATTCGTTAGAGATGCATTTTCCACCATTATCGCTCCTCAGAGCCTTCACTTGCCTCCCCAACCCTTTCTCCACCAATGCCTTCAACCCACAGAACTTTGAGAATGTTTGATCCTTCTTCTGCATGAAGAAAATCTAGCATTTATGAGAAAATTAATCAACAAAAATAACATAATACTTATGTTTTGTTGTTGAAGCAACCGAGAATGGTCCACATACGTCTGTGTGAACTCTCTCCAGGATCACCAAAGCACGGTTCTCCTTTTCATGAAAGGTGGACTTTACATACTTCCCCATGGTGCAACCCTTGAACTGATCTAACTGAGCAAGTGTTCCCATTGGAAGTCCAGTAGATATTTGCTGCATGACTTTCAAGGCTCCATGATGAAGATGGCCCAATCACCTGTGCCATAATTCGCCCTCACCCCGGCTCATTAATTTTTCCGCCTTGCCCATCATGGCAGTGCAACCATATACCTCCTGCTTGTAGATATTCTTAACTCGAATCCCTATCCTCTTAGCTTGAATCGTTGTTTTATGTCGCAAGAAAGCTTTTCCATCTTTGAAAACAACGTCATAGCCTGTGTCCTCCAACATTGTGACTGAGACCAAGGTTTTCTTCAGATCTGGAACATGCATAAAATTTTTCAATTGAAATGTTTTACCTGAATCCCTCCGAAAGGTAATGGTACCAATGCCAGTCGCACTATATCGTCCATCGTCGCCCACCTATATATGCATTTGGAGATCTTTCTCCTCCAAGTCACTGTAAAGCTCCTTATCTCCTATCACGTGGAAGGAAGTAACACTATCCAAATACCACACCGATCCCAATGCACTTGAAACCATGCATGTGATCAAGGAGAATTCAAGTTCAAATTGCGAGGAAAGGGCCTCACCAGCTGTAGCTCCAAACACCTTCTTGTTGTTCTTCTTCTGCAGATTTTTAGTAGCAAGATGCCCATGTTCGTGACAGTGAAAACACTTCACCTCGGACATATCCAACTTCTTGCCTTTAGACTCAGGTTTGGAATGGAATTTATTCCACTTCCCCTTCTTTGCCTTGGTAGCCAAAGCATAATCCTCTTCATCATCATGCTTTGATGAAGATCCATCTATGGTGTTCCGCCTAAACTCCTCCTACACCAGATCCAACCACAGTCATTCCCAATCCGACAATTTTTCCTCTCCGTTGACAGAGTATTCATAACTGTGCCAAGTATTAGGAAATCCCAAGAGAGCCAAGCTCACAAAATCATCAACAACAACAATTATTCCCACACTCCCCAATTCATCCCGACATTGGACAAAATTCGTGAGATACTTTGGAATGTTGTTGCCTTTTTCCATCTTGATCTTCCTGAGTTTATATTTGAGCACCAATTTCCTATGGTCGTTGATGCTTTGGAAAATATCCATCAAAGCCTTCCACATAGCATATGGTGTGGCTTTCCATGAAGGCTTGAGACAATGTGGTATCTTACACATTCCAACAAAATCCTCCTTTCCTTTGCCACTTTGTTTTTCCATGCATCAAGTAATGCAACATCTGTCGAAGTGGGCTTAGGAACATCACTGTCAATGAATTACTTCAATCCATTATCTTCGAGCACCGCCTCCATCCTGTCCTTCCAAGAAATGTAGTTTGAGCTACCCTCGAGTGCATACTCCAACCTCAAGCCATTGAAAGCCATTTCGATGTTAAATCAACTGTAGCACCAAGAAAGTCTTTCTGCAAATTCAAATTCTTTCCACCAACAAATTGCCCTCCTGCTTCAAAATTGCAATCTCTTGTGCTCTAATACCATGTAGAAATTTAATAAAAATTATGTATTGCTTGGATTCTCCTTATCTAACAATTATATGCCACTATTAAATACATAATCGTTTCTACAAAATCTCTGTGGAATTTAAAACACAATCGCCAATTGCAATATCATGAAGAAATATCAATCACACATAACACAGATGTTTTTACCGTGAAATAATAAAGCTAAAAACCCCACTATCATATATTATGTATATATCATGGATCATGAAACAATCTCATACAAAACTCCAATCCAAGAGCTCCAGTACAATATGTAATCGTCTCACACTGTCATACAAAAATTAGCAAGTTCCTTAGCCAATTTACTGCCTCCAGACAACCTGCCTCCACTGCGTAATCCCAGATGATAGCAATCCTTGAATGAATGAAATGTTGCTTGCCTTGACTGGGAAATCCTTATGGGCGCATCCAATGTGTGTGTGGTTTCATGTGTGCACCCACTAATGTCACAACTGATAGTAAAACTGTCCCTTTCACCTACATCTCAACAGAGTCTCCACTGGATCTGACATGCATGTAGTTAACAGTAGTAAATCTTCAAATGTATGTGAGACCACTGATTGTAAATTAATTAGTAATTAATTCACTGATATCTCACTAGTGTATCTTCAGTTACAACTAGCACAACTGATTTTAAATCACTTAATTGAGTTAAACTACTTTACAACTCTCATAACTACACTTCCAACTCTGTTAAAACTTTGAATCACTCAATCACAACTAAGTGGACACTTGCATGTCCCACCAACCAACCTCTGAACTCGAATTTCCTATAGCTAACTGATTTTCCACTTCAGTTAACTATTTCCAAGTGCTCATTTAGAATAGATTATTGTTTATTGTCCAACTAATATTAAGGGATAATAATAGCCAGCATGCATCTATAAATAGTCATGCAATCTATAAATAGAACTTGCACATACATCTATAAATAGACCTCATTTATAAATAGAATTTTCTCATGCATCTATAAATAGACATCCACCTAAAAATAGCCTAAGGCTCCTTTTGGGTGCTGGTTTTGCATATTTTTTCCTACACTTATCTCCCTTATCTTGCTTTGTAACCTTAACTTATGGGATTATCTTTACCCTTTTTCCCACCTTTTTACCCTGACTTGTACTGTTTCACCATGCTTTTGTTATTTTTCCAATTCACTAATTATTATGATCTATTATACCTTTTTATGACTAACTGATGGTGAATGTTTTGGAGAAAGATCAATGGTATTTTATTGTCCTTTCAGATGTAAAATATCCCAAACATGAAGTTCACAGAAGCAGTTCGAATGGTGTTGCTACAACAAAGCGATGTTGTTACACTGTGCAGTTACAGACCCGCCAACAATTTGTTGTTACACCCTACTGTTACAGAATCATTGGCAAATCAATGATACAACTGTACCATTGACCGCCCTCGTCTATATTGTTGTTGATATGTTCCTTGGTGGTTGCACTACAACTGTGTTTTGTTATGATAGCTGTAGGAGTTATCAACATTATATTTTTGGGATAAACAGCGTAAGGGCAGTTTCGATTGTAATCTTTTAATTCATAATCAGAAATTTATTAGGGAATGGTAATAACTGCATGAGTTCTATTTCGATCAGCATGGGAATCGTAAGATTCTCATGACTGATCTAATCCTAAATTTTCTGATGTAACAACTATATATCTCTCGACCCTAGAGGTCAAGAGGTTAGTGAAGAACAACGTTGTTTGGCCTCTATAATTGTGTTCAGATTAATACAGATCATATTGTCACTATTGTTACATGTGTGATTCCATTTAAGTTTGGTTAAATTTTCTTTTCTACCTGCGCCCTGCTAGGGAGGAAGGGCCCTCCTTCTTAGCAGGGATTGCAACGGTTACAATAGCTATGTGTTTATGTAATTGGATTTCAGTTTATGTATCATTAGAGTGTTTTTGCTGACGTTTCAGTTGAGAATATATCTACTTCGATTTATATACTTTATATGTTGTTACACATCTGATTAATAAATGCACCAGCTAGGTACTTACTGTGTGGCAAGTTAAGAAATCAATTGAAGTGTGATTTCCATCTTGTGGATTCTTTTATTTCTGCATGAGTGATTTATTTTCATAATTTTACTTCAGAAATGATTTCTTTTCTTTGAGATTGCTTCTGGTTGATGTATCAGCACAGATAGTGCTACTATCATTGGAATAACAAACGTCCCTGGATTGACAATTAAATGTGTGTTTTTCCGTCATGAATAAGTGATTTATATACTCCAACATTTTGGTGCTATTGCTGGGGATGGCAGTGACGATCCAATCAATCAGAGTTGTTTCTTAGAAGTGAAATTTCCATGTGTTTTTTTTATATAGAGTATCTCCAACAATAAAATTGTCGGGCAGTAAGACGAGAGGTAAGAACCTACGCAACGCTCTAATAGGCTTGAGCGGGCTCACCAATGTCTTGCGGGGATACTTAGGAAGTTGAATTTCTGAGCATTTTGTCTTTTTTTTAGAGTGTTTCCAGTGCTGCAATTGTTGAGCGGTAAGAAGAGAGGTAAGAACGTACGCATCGCTCTAACAAGCCTGAGCGGGCTCACAAATGCCTTGCTGGAACACTTAGGAATTGAATTTTGGGTTTTTTTTTTAGGGTGTCTTCAACTATACAGTCGTTGGGTGGTAAGATGAGAGGTAAGAACCTGTACATCGCTCTAACAAGCTTGAACGGGCTCACTGTTATAGAAACTGAATCATTTATAGGATTAATTGATATGCATAGGGCCCATATGTGCCAGTAGGACAACATAAACGTCTACAAACACCCCCTCACTCTACTAACTACAGGAAATACGGGTCATAAGAAGGAAAAGAAGAGCACAAATTTGGGAAGGAAAGCATTCTTTGGAGACCTGATTGCAAGAGCAGAAAAGGAACAATCCACTTCATACAGAGATGATCGAAAGACAGGACCAGAGAAAGCGGCTACCACATCAAGGCCTGGATCCTCTGTGTCTTCCGTGTCTGGACCTCACCATCCTTCGAACAACATATCCACTCCTAATATCAAAACTCCAGATTCAAAACAGCAGTGGAGAACCATTGACCAGGATTTGAGAATTGAAGGACACAGAGAGACTAGTGGGGATTATCAGGAACTTGAGAAACAAAAACTAGTTGATCACAAATTGGACGCTGGTAGTGCTATCAAACAGTTGATCCTGGAACAACAAGATCCTTTTATTTTCCAGTCTCCCGTGCATTCCGAAGGTAGCTTATTTCATGCGGAAGAATCAGTCACGGGGGACGAGAATGTCAAGACTGATATCTCTATCACCTTTGAATTCCCAATAGCATAAACATGGGATGAAGCTCCTATGAAGAACATCCCTTTATCATCCCTACCATTCTTTTAGGGGATGGCTGTTGAAGATCCTGATACCTTCCTGTTCGAATTCAATGTGCCATGTAGAGGTTATGACTACACTTCAGACGCCAAAAAGCTGAAATTATGCCCTACTACTCTGAAAGGAGTAGAATTAATATGGTTTATGAGATTGGGTGCTGGTACGATTCGAACATGGAATGACATGAGAGAAGACTTTCTCTTTAAGTATCAAGACTACTGCCAAACTAGGGATTTGAAGGACTAAATTTTCAGAATTGCACAGAAGGAAGAGGAAAGCCTGGAGGACTATCTGGAGCAATTGCACTATAACTTACAGAGGTCTAAGTTAAATAAATTAGATCCAGAGATCCTAAAGCCGATATTATTAAGAGGATTAAGAGATGATTGTCTGGAACATCTGAATATAATAGGAAAAGGAGAGATATCACAAGAAACATTTGAGGAGATAACGAAACTCTGCCTGTGTAGCTCAAGACGATGTATCAAGGGAAGGGTTTCAATTCGGGACCCTTCACTTCAGATACAGAAGTCCACAAGTGGAGGGGTAACTAGAGCAGAAATCAAGAATTTATTCGAAGATTTCAAAACTGATCTCCTTAGCACTCTCTCTGCCCAGATCACTACGGTACAAGTCAAGAAGGCACAAGCAGAAGCTGAAGCAACCTTAGCAATATTCTGTCCCTGATGCAAAAAGAAACATTTGGAATGAGAATATGGACTAAATAGTGTTATCTTGTACAACATTTGTGAGTTGGCACATTCTACAAATCAATGTCCTGAGTTGCCCAGACTAAAGGCAATAATTCAAGAATCAAGTGAGGAAATTCAATATTCTTACTTTATCGAATCAAAGAGACCATGGCAGCCACGAACTACGGGTGTGCCTACAGATTTTTCTTCTTTTTATCCTTGGAATAATGTTTATAACAATCAGAAATATCCATCGCAGTATCCCACTCCTTTTTTAACACAAATTCCTTCACCATGAAACCAATGGCCATCTCCTCCACTAATGTAATATCTTTCATCACAACCCAATCGTTGGGGTCAGAACTAGAGAAGTAATGGCCAAGGTCCACTACCCCCTCCAATTCCAATACAAAAGCAACAATTACAACTGCCTTCTATTCATAATCCTACACCTTCTGTCTGACCCAAATTACTTGTACAACCTAACCCCAATCCAAATAATAAGGCAGCTGAGAGCATGGATGCTCCGGTTACCCTCCAGACTTACCTTATCACTCCTATTAGACTTAATGAGGTTCAACTTCGATCAGGGAAAGTAATCAGATCTGGACACACTCCCATTATCTTCGAAGAAAGTGAATCACCCAAGAAGGATATGGACGATTCTGATACAACACCCATTGTTTCACCTGTAACAACCGGCTCGGGAAAGTTTGTTGTTTTTACAGTAGCTAACCCAAGTAAGGCTGGTACATATGTGGTAGTTGACCAAGTTGTTAGCATTCAGAATCCCCCATATCCTCAACGATTAATTGAAATCGGGGTGGTCTTACAACCTGAATCTGAATTCCTTAAGGAGTTGCAAAACTTATATGTGCGGATTCTGTTGTTACAAGCTCTTAAAGAAGTGCCTATCTATGCCAAAATAGTGAGGGATATATGCGTTAAAAGACCTGGAAGGAAACCTAAGGACCCTGCTACCATCCATGTCTTGGGAAAATTGTCTGCTCTTATGGTTGATCAGCCTTTTTTGACTAAGTATAATGACCCATGGAACCCCACAGTGACTATCCATATTGACAATCATCCTATAACTAATACCTTGATTGATATAGGGGCAGCTATTAACGTTATGACTAAATACCTCTTCATCTCTCTAGGACTTCATGGACTTAGACCTACACCTACAGTTCTTGAACTAGCAAATAGGTCCCTTGTTAAGCCCAAAAGGATGATTGAAGATGTGGTTATCACTGTGGCCTCCTCGAATTATCCGGTTGGTTTTCTTATTTTACAAACCAAATCCAATCTGGAGGGTCATCCTTTAATTTTGGGGAGACCGTGGCTAGCCACTACAGATGCATATATCAGATGTAGGTCTAGATCTATGGTGATCTCAGATGGGCAGGCCACTCAGAACCTAAATCTTTATCCCCCAGAAAAACCTTACATGGATTTGAATAGTCCCTGGTGGGACGAATTTGTACCTGAATCTTATCTTTCCCCACCCCTTCTCACGCTTGGAAAATCATAATACTTTAAGGATGAAACAGAGGACGATATTATCAATGGTTTTATCAGTAATTCACTCCCTGTTACCTCCATTAGAGATTTGGGGGAAGAAAGTGAGGAAGACGATGCAATTATTGAACATTTGAAAACAACTCCGCTTACTACCAGCAGTCCCATTGAAATCGAACTTGGTAAATGTTTAAATATCAATCCTAACCTGACTGCTGAAAAAAACAGACTGCTGATACAGCTGATACAAAAATACAAAAAGGCATTTGCATGGGAATATACCGATATGAAAGGAATCCATCCTACCCTATGCACTCACTGCATTTACCTTAAGGAAGATTGCAAACCTGTTAGACAATATCAGGGCCGAATGAACCCCGCACCTAAGGAGATAGTAAAAGAGGAATTGCAGAAACTCCTTAATGCTAATTTCATCTACCTGATTTCTGACAGTCAGTGGGTGTCTCCACTTGCCATAGTTCTGAAGAATAATGGCAAGTGGAGGGTCTGTGTTGACTATAGAGAACTTAACAAGGCCACTCAGAAGGATCATTTTCCCTTACCATTTATTGATCAAGTTTTGGACACTCTTTCTGGAAAAAGATTCTTTTCATTTATAGATGGGTTTAGTGGCTATAATCAAATATAGATTGCTCCAGAAGACCGAGACAAGACAACCTTTACTTGCCCATGGGGTACTTTTGCATACAGAGTCCTTCCTTTTGGTCTCTACAATGCACCATCAGCCTTTAAAAGGGAAATATTAGGTATTTTTTATGATATTTTGAATAATTTCCTTGAAATTTTTATGGATGACTTTACACCCTATGGGGATGCCTTTGAGACAACATTAAATAATTTGGAAAAAGTGTTGGAACGTTGTGAGAAAACTAAGCACAGAAAAATTCCACATGATGATGATCGAGGGAATTGTGTTGGGACATTTCATTTCAGCATAAGGAATCAAGGTAGATCTTGCAAAATTTGAGGTAATATCAAGAATCCCGACCCCTAAGACTCCGAAGGAGTTACGTAGTTTTTTTGGGCATGCAGGATACTATAGGAGGTTTATAGAAAATTTCTCAAAGATTGCATCTCCTTTATTTTCATTACTAATGAAAGGTGCGGAATTTGTGTGGACAGAAAAGTGTGAGCAGGACTTTTTAAAGTTGAAGAACTGTGTAATAGCAACACTTGTTTTATGAGGACCAAACTGAAAATTACCATTTCATATTGCTACAGACGCATCTGACATGGTTGTGGGTGTTGTTTTGGGGCAGCTAGAGGATAAGAAACCTTACGCTATATATTACATCAGCAAAAATTTGACTCCAGTAGAACTTAACTACACTGTAACTAAGAAATAATTCCTAGCAGTAGTGCACGCTATCAACAAATTCCGACACTACATCACCGGGTATCAAGTATTCATACACACTGACCATGCTGCCATTCGATTTTTTATGAAAAAACCTGTTACTAATGGTAGAGTTACATGATGGTTATTGTTGTTACAGGAATTTGATATTACTATTTTAGATAAACCCGAAAAAGGTAATGTAGTCTCTGATTTCCTTTCTAGATTAACTATAAGTGATGACTACACTTCCACTGAGGATTCTTTTCTAGATGAGTATCTTTTTTCCATTTCTACTCACTCACCATGGTATGCAGATATAGCCAATTATCTTGTTGTAGGGAAATTCCCACAGCAATTGTCTTCCAAAGAAAGAAGGAGGATTATACAACAGAGTGCTTCCTACTCCTGGATAGAAGGAAATCTCTATCACACCGGGCCAGATTTCCACATTAGGCGATGTGTTAGAGAAGATGAGGTATTTGAGATCCTAAAGGCTTGTCATGAAGAACCTTGTGGAGGGCACTTCGCTAACAAGAGGACATGACATAAATTTTTGTCAATAGGGTACTATTGGCCAATCATATTCCAGGATGCTAAGAATTTTGTGAAAGGATGTGATAGTTTCCAAAGGATGGTCCAGCCTCTGAAATCAGATGAGATGCCGTTACATCCTTAGATAGTAATAGAACCATTTGAGAAATGAGCCCTGGAATTTGTGGGGCCAATCAATCCTTCATCACAGCAAAAAGCTATATATTGGTCTGCACCGATTATGTCACAAAATGGGTCAAAGCAAGGGCATTAACTAGAGCAACAGAGCAGGCTGTTTCATACATCCTATTTCCAGATATTTTTGTTCGCTTCAGAATACCTAGAGAGATAGTGACAGATGGGGGTCCTCAGTTCACATCTCATTTTATCTATAAGTTGGTTAAAAACTATGGAATCCATCATAGAATCGCCACACCCTATCATCCACAAGTAAATGGGCAAGTAGAAAGCACCAATAAAGTAATTGAGGGAATTTTGACAAAGACAGTAGCCAGGCATCGAAAAAATTCGGCCGAGAAACTTCCAGAGGTATTGTGGGCTTATAGGACAACATGGAGGAATACTACAGGATTCTCACCATATGAACTGGTGTATGGTAAGAATCCCTTATTCCCCATAGAGTTTGAAATAAATAAATTGAGAATAACATTGCAGGTTGATCTAGATTTGAGTACAACACAGACTCAAAGATTGAACCAGCTCAATGAGCTGGAAGAAAAACGTCTGGCTGCCATCCAACAAACAAAAATCATTCAGCAGTAAAGAGCCAAATGGCATGATAGGTTTATTAAGAAGAAATTTTTCCAGAAAGGATATTGGGCTCTTTTGTACGATTCAAGGTTCAAAGATTTTAAAGGCAAGCTCTACACCATATGGCTAGGTCCTTACAAAGTGCATACAGTCTTTGACAATGGGACTATACAATTGGTCACCGTTGACTGTGTTAAGACGCCGTTACTGGTTAATAGGCACCATCTAAGGCTATATCATCAACCCACTTCGAAGGAATCATTTTTCAAAATTGTCACGAACTCTGATCTTCATGTTACGACAACAGGGGGACATTATCCTCTGCAACCTTAAAAGTTGAAATTATCCAGTGCAGCAGCTGAAAACCACCTGTGTGGAGCTGTTACACCTGTTTTTGTTAAAAAATAAAAATAAAAATAAAATAATAATAATAATAATAAAATAAAATAAAAACAAAAATAAATCTAATTGTGAAAACTCCTTTTTAGGGGCATAGTTAGACAGCTAGTAAAAGTCAAAAACCACTCTTGTGGCAGTTGTTACACCCATGTTTTTCTCCCTGTAATATCATATTCCCTTTTTTATCTATGTCATAGGATGTTATAGCATCATTTCTCACCTTCATATGATTCATGATTGCTTTTATGGCTTTGGGCACCCATTCCTACAGACTTGGACAAATTCACTAAAAAACAGTGTAAAAATCCCCATACGCGATTATACAATCGAACACGGCGGTGTATACGCGAGTCCAACTGCACTTTTCCGCGTATGCCATTAAAATCATTAAAAAATATATAAAAATTCCCTATTTTCGGGCTGGGTTGATGGTTACTCAGGTAGTTCAACCACCCCAGCACGTGGCCAACAGTTTCCAACTATTGAAACTACTTGGAGGGAGTATAAAAGCCCCTCATTTGCATGGCCTAAGGGAGAGAGAGAATTATTGATATTATACTCTGTTGTTATTCCCTATCCAAGTCTGAATTCCCGTGCCTCCTGCACTTCCCAGTTCATTACAAGAAACCTTTGTTTCTTGGAGATGCTCATTCCTTTATATGTCATCTCATTTGCACCAGTTCGGAAGGAATCTTAGCGAGGCAAGGGTGGGACGAATCCGGACGACGGTCTGCTCGAAGATCGTGGAAGGATTCAGGTGATCTCTCCACTCATTATTTCTATACATGCTATTTATAATACAGAAGTACCATCTTGTTCCCGAAATATACGTGTTAGTGTCTGCTTGTATACATGAGAATATTGTTATTTAAGCATTCATTATGGTTTATCTAATGTTTCATATGGATTTCACTAACATTTAGAGTAGATATATGTTGTACAACCAGTTCTTCGTGCTTGTTTCTTCTTGTATTTCAGGTTAAGAAGGAAGAAGGGTTGCTGGGGGTTTGGACCCCTCGGGATCTGCTTCAACTGTAGGACCTACGGGTAACTTTCTCGTTCTACTCTATTTAGTTTTTCATGAACATGTATGGTTGTGTGAGTCCTTCTTAAGTAGCATGCCCCTGCTCTGTGGAGGTTTAAGCCCAACAAACCTCTAGGGTGATTTTCCCCAAAACAGAACTGGCGACTCCGCTGGGGATTGCATTCTTGTGATTCCCCTGTTGGGTGGTTTCAGCTGTTTGATAGGTTCCCAACAGTTTTAACTTTCATTTGCAGTCTAGTTTACTCTTTCTCAGTCAGATTGAAGTCCTGGTTTCTTATCCAGGCTTGTCCTTTTTTTTTTTCATTATTTACCTTTGTATACGCGCTTTTTTCTGCACACAATCGCGTATACACGCAATTTTGTCTAAAGGGACTCGCGTATACGCGTGTTTCCTTTAGCACAGTCGCATATGCACGCTTGTTGCTAAACTGTGAAGTAGCGTATACCTAGGCAGATTTTGAAATTTTGGATTCTTTGGCTTTTTATTCCTTTCTGTCTGTGGAGACTTGTTCCTGCAGTGTCTTTGTACTCTCTGGAGTGTGAAGAAAGTGGTCTTTGGTCTTTTCTCTTTTTCGTTTGATTGAAAACTAGTCTTTTTGGCAAAGTGTTGTTTCTTGTGCTAGCACTTCTGGTTTGAGTACCAAGATAGCTTTCTGGGCATTCTTGGATGTTCTACTTCATCAAAACAGAGAGCTCCTGCTCATTTACTCTTTCATGTCTTTGTGTTTTGCATGGCACTACGATTTTTTCCCGTTTCTTGATTGGTTTTCTTGAGTTCAGTTGGCTAGGTATTGTTGCAACTTTTGAAGAGTCTTTCTTGGTTCTTTGGAGTTTTTTGTTTGCGGCAAGGTTGCACTATTATTTTAGGCTGAGTGACTGATTTTTCTTGTCTTCTTTTGCTTGTATTGATCTTGCTACTAGTTAGCCTTATAATATTTGCAACATTTTTGGAAGTATTTTCTTGAAATTCAGTATTGTTTGGCTTGAAATTTTATAGTTTTACTTGGTCTTTTCGAACTATTTTATAAAACACAAAAGCTCAAAAAACATTTTTCTTTGTTGTTTGCTTTTGTTTTTGCATTTTTGTTTTCGTTTCTTTGTGTCTTTTGAAGCTTGGTTGAAGTTTCTTGCCTTTGGATTTTGGCTTGATAATTGGAAGGGAGTTGTCATTCATTTCTTCCTCTTGTTTTTAAGCGTTCTTTGGTGTCTTCATATTAAGAGTTCTTGATTTTGGGAACTAGCTTTCTGGACAACCAAGGAGAGTTAAAACTGAAGGACTTTTGGGAAATTTCACTCTGCTTTAGGAGATTTTGCATCTTAGGATTTGCATGCTTGTAGTGATTTGAATTAGGTGCATTTAAACATTTAGTCACTTTCATAGTTTTTGTGAGTGTGAGTTTGCTATCTGAAAATAAAAAATACAATTTTTAATCTCGTAGAACCCGTGTAGAAGTTTCTTTTCATCGAAAGACAATAACTGCATTTGCATGTAGTTTGGTTTTTATTAATTTCTTTCTGCGTCAAAACATCATAAGTTTCATTTCCGCATCCTTGTGACTTAACATAACAGCCCATTAAAATAAGCGATATAATTTAAAATCAACTAGCAAGTTTTCTAAGTGTCATACACCAACTAGCTAGATTGTAGGGCCTTGGATTAGGTGAGTGGAGAGTTAACTCTCCAAGGCCGCTCAAACAAAACATAGAAGTTGATTAATTGAGCAAAATCCAATTTCGTTAGGTGGATCGGGAAAGCTCTCCTCTAGAGAGTCAAGCGCGAGGGGAAGTGAAGGCTGAGAAGAGGGATACCCCCTCTCTGATTAGCTGAATCTGACCTCAAGACCGTTCTGTCCGGCTTCTGACACGGATTGGTGCCCATAGTTGCCACTCTTAGGTTCCACACAGGTGACTGCGGGGGGGAATACCCGTGGTACCTAAGGCAGACATCACATCACTTTCAGCAGTACTTCTGGGGGGTGCCCTTGCGAAGCTTGGGTGCTTGAGCCGGCAAAGGCTGTCGTTAGGAGGTCGGCGTAACTGTTTCTGATACCTTCGCTAGTTGTTCTGGGTCGTAATTATCCCAGACTGCTTTCGGGAGGTCCTATATTTCGCTTTCCTGTATTTTGGTGTCCAGTCCTCATCACCCGGAGTGGAAATACTTGAAGGTTGTTTGCTTGATTGTATCTCAAGGATTTTTCTTATAGTGAGTGCTCTTTGCTCCTAGCTTGCCTAGATTTTCACTTTTTTTGAGTCTAATTAAAATCTATAAAAGTGGCTGATCAAGCGCCTCGACGATCGAGGAGAATCCGGGGGTTATCTCCCGAGAGTCCAGAGCCTTCTTCGAGAAGGCGTAGGAGTGATTTAGCAGGTGGTTACCACCCTGTGGCATCTGACGCAGTGGAGAGAGATCCTCCACAAAGGTCTGAAGGTTTCATAGCTGATTCGGGTGTCGGTTCCGAGAGGAGCGTTCCGCTCACCTCGCGAGTTTTATTTCCTCAGGAAGAAGATTTTCAAATCGAAGAAGTACCTGAACCTCCTGCGTCAGGTCCATCTCCTCTTCCTCCTGATTATCTGTTCGTTGTTCAGTACATCGGACCTGAGTCAGAGAGACCGGAAGATCTTCCGTATCATTCATACCTTTCGATGGCCACGACTGGGAACGCGGCTTCTGCCGTGAGTGCTGCAGGCATTCAGACCCCTGCTTCTGTTGAAGGAGGGGGCACTATTGCTTTATCTTCGATTGCTTCTAGTGCTGCTGTGTTTGGCTCTGGTTTCACCCAAGCACATGCTTCTCATTCTGGTCCCTTCTGTTCAGGGATGCCCACTAGTGGGAATCCCTCTTTTTCATTTTCCACTGCTGCAGCTGGATCTACACCCATGTCTTCCATGGCTAGTGGATCAGCTTCTTTTCAAGGGTTCCCCTTCGAAACTGGACACATTCCTAGTTTGAATCCTTCTTTAGGGTCCTTTCCATTTACTTCTCAGACCCAGAGTTTCAACCCTTGGTCTGAGGGGCAAAGTTCGACTACTTTTACAGGATGGAACCCCGTGTTTACTACAGCGGGGGCAGGGAATCAGTTTTACGCAGGTCATCAAGGGAATACTTATTTCCCTTGAATCATACCTTTTCTCCTCTTTCTAATGCTTGGAACCCCTATCAGGGGCTCTCCTCTTCATTTCATACTTCAGCGGGGGGAACTGGTCTGGGCTTTGGTAACTCTGCGTTGGGAGGAGGTTCTTCTCCTTTTTCTACGAGTCCTTTCTGGCAACCTGGTGCCTCATCAAATCCAGGCTATTCTTTTCATAATGTTGGGAATCCATCCCATCAAGGATGGAATCCTCAGGCTCCACCTCGCTTACCTTTTCTGGCAACGTTAAAATTTCCAGATCTGTCGAAGTTGACTAATGATCCGATTCGTTATGGTCCGGGGTGGCCTCCGGTTCCCACCAAACTTCCTTCAGACATTCCAAAGTTTGAAGGTAAGAATGGAGAAGATCCGGCTGACCACATTACCACTTTCCATTTATGGTGTTCTTCGAACTCCATGATCGATCATTCGATTAGGTTGAGATTATTTCAACGCACCCTAACTGGAAACGCTGCCAAATGGTATATTGAGCTAACTGGGGGCAGTTTTGCTACATTTGGAGAACTGGCTGTTACATTTCTGAACCATTTCCAGTTGCCTGTCCGATATGATGTTGGGACTGAACTCCTAGCCAATTTTAAACAGGACGATGCAACCCACATTTCTGATCACATCCAGGAATGGAGAAGAAGGAAGAGGTTGATTAAAGCTCATATTCCAGGTGAATTCATTTTGGAATGGTTTCTCAAATCCCTGCAGTCAGATATTTCGAAAGATGTATCCCTCTCTGGGGTATTTCTAAGGAGCAGGCCATTTTTAGGGCCCAGCAGCTAGAGTTGATATATTCTCAGTCTGGGGTCCTTCACAAGTATTTGCCCAATTCTCCTCTCTCCAAATTAGATTTGTCGAAAACTAAGCCCGGTCCTCATGGCGACGGACTGATTGGATCGATCAATAGTGGTGCAGCCAGCCTGCTTACTCAATTGCAGCAGTTTTATTTACAATCTGCTCCTTCTGGTCAGGCTGTGCCTGCTGAGTCATCACCTTCCCAGTCTTTGTCCATAAATGTTGTCCAAACTTCTGACCCCAAAGGAAATCAACAATCTGATGGGAAGAAGAAGGGACGAAATAACAAGAAGAAGGGCAAGAACGGGAAGGGTAATGCAAATAAAACCAACGAGCATGTTGGTGAGGGTCCAAAGGAGAAAAGGAAAGTGAAGTTTCCATGCAAGCTATGTGCTGGAGACCATCTTACACACCTTTGCCCTAAAATTCAGGATGCGCAGCGCTTGTTAGCCCAGCAGGGTTCTTCTAGTTCCCAGGCTGTGTTAACAAACCCTTTTCCCCAAGGGAAACAATTAGTTGTTGGCGCGAACCAAAATCCTGGGGCTTCCTCTGGGGGCACCCAGGAAGGGGAAATTCCATCGAACATTTTCATGATGAGTGCTCATGCGGATATCGCTACGAGATCCCGTGATTATGGCGGAGAAGAGTCTTCGAAAGCTAAGGAAGTCCCTGATGCTACTGAGCCACTTCACATCACAAAGCCTACTGTTGAGTCTATGCCTCGGATGCCCAAAGCATCTTCTAAGCGATCAACGATTAATCCAAACGCTAGGGCTGCCCAGAACTACTCGATTGTGGAAGATCTGGCGCAGAGTCCTTGTGCTATGTCAGCTTTAGAGGTACTCCAGTCTTGTCCGGCTCAGCGTAGTGCTTTGCTGACTGCCATTGGGGCTATTGATCCGAAAAATTCTCTTCTGATTACTTTTGATATGACTAATTTTAAGAAGAGACTTCCTCATCACATGGCCTTTCATATTAAATCTTCGTACCGGAAGTGTAACATCTTTCGGATGGTTGTTGATGAGGGTGCTTCCACATCTGTGATGTCTCTCGCATGTTGGAAGACACTTGGATCTCCCAAAGTTGTTCCATCTAGCACTGTTATGACTGCGTTCGATGGCCATTCTCACAGACCCCACGGGATTGTCCCAGCTTTGCCCATCTGTGTTGGGGGCAAAACGGTCAATATAGAAGTTGAGGTAGTGGATGCAAGCTTGGACTACAACCTTCTGTTGGGGAGAAACTGGATTTATGAGATGGATGCCATTGCATCCTCATTATTTCACATTATATGTTTCCCCCACGAAGGGAGGATTGTTACAGTGGATCAACTGGACTATCCTCCTATAGACCCGAATGCGTCTACTGACTCATCTATTCCTAAGTTGGATAATTCTAAGGCGCATGTTGAGAATTTAGGAGTTGGAATGTATTCTTCCTTGATGGGTACTTTCGATATTCCTCCTCCTACGGTTCATATTAATGCTATTTCATCCTCCAAGGCTCCTCTTCGAAGAGAGTTATTCAGAACTCATTATTTTTCGGACCCTTGGACCTTACCTTCCTCTTCTGCCACATTAGCGGAAGGTCAAGTGGGTGGAATGGAATTTCCTATTTCTGCAGCTGAGATTTCCTATCAGTCTGTTGTTGAGTCTGCAGAATCCATTCCAGCTCCTCTTTCACCGGAAGAGTTGGATGGAGATGTGGCTCCGGCTTGGACACTTAGTTCTTCTTCTGCCTAGGATTGCCTTGATACCACTCTTCCATCTGAAGAGGCCATCCTGGAAGCCATGACTGGTATAGATAGACCGTGGGATGACTTGCATCATCGGTCTTACTTTTTACCTGACTTGAGCGAAGTTGAAACTAGTTTTCCAAGTCCTCAGTCTCCTGGTCCTGTTCACCCAGTCTTGAACCCTTTAGCACCAACACAGGTTTATGCTGAAGGGAACATGGCTATGATTTCTCCTACTATCCCGGTGAACATTTCCAGGGATCCCAATATTATTGAGAATGTCTTCATCGGAGCTGAATGTTCCCGTGAAGAGGTTCAAATTTACACCGAACTCTTTAAAGAGTATAGGGATGTATTCACTTGGTCTTATGAGGAAATGCCTGGAATAGACCCATCTATTGTCCAGCATGAGATCAAGACGTATGAAAACGCTAAGCCGGTGAGGAAAAAACTTCGTCCGGTCAATCCTAGAAAGGCAGCAGCTATCAAAGCTGAAGCTGAGAAGCTGCTTAAGGCGGGATTCATTTTCCCTATTCCTTTGACTGAATGGGTTTCAAATCCCGTTCCCGTAGATAAAAAGCAAGGAACGATTTGAGTGTGCATTGATTTCAGAGACCTAAATAAAGCATGTCCTAAAGATAATTACCCCACACCATTTATCGATCAGATCATTGACGAGTGTGCTGGTAATGAGATTTTCTCCTTCATGGACGGTTTCTCCGGATATAATCAGATTACTATCCATCCTGAAGATCAACATAAGAGTGCCTTTATTTGTCCCTGGGGTACATTTGCATACAAGAAGATGCCTTTTGGTCTTAAAAATGCTAGGGCTACCT
Source organism: Pinus albicaulis (assembly GCA_034641835.2). Classification (NCBI taxonomy): domain Eukaryota; kingdom Viridiplantae; phylum Streptophyta; class Pinopsida; order Pinales; family Pinaceae; genus Pinus; species Pinus albicaulis. The sequence goes on along the minus strand of CM076575.1, from coordinate 7,546,769 downwards.
TTCAGCGGGCCATGTCATATGCCTTTCACGACATCAAAAAGATTATCGAGGCGTACTTAGATGATTTAGCTGCTCATTCTCGAAAGAGGATGGATCATCCTGGTCACCTCCGGAAAATATTTGAACGATGTCGGTTCTATAAGATTAGATTGAATCCGAACAAGTGCGTTTTCGCGGTTACATCCGGTCGGCTATTGGGATTCATTGTGTCTAGGGAAGGGATAAGGGTAGATTCCTTCAAGGTTGAGGCAATACTTCGGTTGCCTCCCCCGTCCTCAATTCGTCAGCTTCAAAGTCTTCAAGGGAAGTCTAATTTTCTTCGGAGATTTATCGTAAATTATGCTGAAGTCACAAAGGGATTTATGAGATTGTTGAAGAAAGGAGTTCCTTTTCTTTGGGACAACTACGCTTAATGCTCATTCGATGCTTTGAAGAAAGCATTGACCTCTGCTCCCATATTGAGTCCACCTGATTATAGCAGGGATTTCTTTTTGTATCTGGCAGCAGCAGAATATACCATCGGTATGGTTCTGGTTCAGGAGGATGATGCTCTCGCAGAGCATGTTATTTACTACCTTAGTCGAGGCTTGGTAGGACCTGAACTCCGGTACACTCCGATAGAGAAGTTAGCCTTAGCAGCAGTTCATGATTTGCAGCGACTCCGACATTACATTATTCTTCGCAAAACTTATGTTTTGGCAGCTACCAATCCATTTTAGTTTGTCCTCAGTAGGCGAGTGATTGGGGGCAAATATAATAGATGGATTTTGATTTTACAGGAATTTGATCTTGAGTTCATGTCTGCCAAGTCCAAGAAATCATTGGTTTTTGCGGAATTGATCTCCGATTTGCCCTGTGGGGAAGAGATGATTTATGATGAATCCTTTCCGGATGAACATTTGTTTCTTATCTCTTCACAGGATCCTTGGTACGGAGATATCATTGTGTATCTCCAGACTGTGAAGTTTCCCTCTACTTTTTCGAAAGATGAGCGTCGTAAGCTGCGTCACTTGGCCAAGAATTATTTGATTATTGGTGATGCTTTATACCGTCGAGGGGTTGATTCAATCCTGAGACGCTGCTTAACTCTCGAAGAAGCTGAGGCTGTGCTGAATGATTCCCATAGTGGAGCTTGTGGGGGTCATTTATCTGGGCTTGCTACAGCCCAAAAAATCTTGCGTGCTGGGTACTTTTGGCCCTCGATTTTCAAAGATTGTATTGAATCGGTCAAAAAGTGTCATCCGTGTCAAGTCTATACTCGAAAAATGCGCGCTCATCCAGCTCCGCTTTTTCCAGTCATTACTGTCGATCCCTTTACAAAGTGGGGTATTGATTATACTACTTGTAACCCACCTTCGGCTAAAGGTCACAAGTACATTATTGTAGCAGTAGACTACTTTACGAAGTGGGTCGAGGCTATGCCTACTTTTGGGAATGATGGTGAGACTACAGCTCTTTTCCTTTTCAACCAGGTTATTGCTCGTTTTGGTATTCCTAGAGAGATTGTCACTGACCATGGCAGTCATTTTTAGAATAGTATGATGGCTGAGTTGGCTCTCAAATTGGGTTTCCGGCAGGAGCATTCATCTCCATATTATCCTCAGGCCAATGGGCAAGTGGAAGCCGTGAATAAATCCTTGAAGAAAATTCTTCAAAGGACAATTGATAAAGCTAGATCCAACTGGCATATTATGCTATATCCTGCACTTTGGGCATACAGGACGTCAGTGAAAACTGCAATTGGCTTTACTCCGTTTCAGCTAGTGCACGGGGTGGAATCCGTATTTCCTATTGAATGTGAGATTCCTTCTCTTAAGTTAGCTGTTGAAATTCTTCCTGACACTTCTAGTCTTGAAGAACGGCTCCTTCATCTGGAACATCTCGATGAGCAGCGTCGGGATGCTGCCATGGTGAATGAAGCGCATAAAAACCGAGTTAAAGTTCAGTACGATAAGGCGGTCAAACCCAGGGTTTTTTCGGAAGGTGACCTTGTTTTGGTCTATGCCCAAGAAAAAGATGTCGTGGGGGCAGGAAAGTTTAAATCTATGTGGTATGGCCCCTTTATTGTTAAAAAAGTCCTTAAGAAAGGAGCGTATACCTTGGTTGATTTCGAAGGGAACGAGTTGCCGGAGCCCCGAAATGGGCTCTATTTGAAGAAGTATTATGCCTAGGCTTTGGCCTGGCATATTGCTTTTGTATATAGTAGTTTTTGTTTTGTACATATCTGGTTGATTTTCGATCTTTGATGAGTTGGTGATGTTTTTGATCTGCTTTGGCAGGTTGTGTTGAATGTCATGAGTCATTTTGGTTTCGCCGATGGTGCTAGTAGACATACCCGGAACTTAGCTTCCGCGGCTTGGGTGCTTCATTATCCTTCCGGTCAGCTGTTAGTATCAAGAGGGGTCTGCATTGGTCCTGCTTCCAATAATATAGCAGAATACACTGCATTTGTTTATCTACTCTCGGAGGCAATATCTTTGGGTGTTGATTCGTTGGTAGTTTTCTTGGACTCTCAGCTGGTGGTGTCGCAGTTGAACAATACTTATCAGGTTCGTGACCCATTTTTATTACAGTTTTTCTTGAGGGTACATTTGTTACAAAGATCATTTCAATTTTTAACTTTCATTCATATTCCTCGAGCTGACAACTAGTTAGCAGACTCATTAGCTAATCAAGTGATTGATTGGCATATTAATCATTCCATACAATAAAATTTAATCATAAAAAAAACATCATACATTTGATACATTTATCACATCACATCAAATATCATTGTATATATATCATCAGAGTGTTCAAAAACTTTACAAAAATTTGGATCCATAAGGTCATACAAAATTTGGGCTTATGCCCGATCATATTCAGTCTCAAAAAAGAATATACAGTCATCTAATACATAATATCTGTCTACTCCTAAGGTCCCTGCCCAGAAGTCGTGTTCCTATAGAACGTGACCGCGGTGGAAACTCGGCGGAATAATCGTACCAAGTCTCGGGGCACTCCTACCACCCGTCTCTGGATGGCTTCCGGCAGGTCTTCCACGGCAGCCATAGGTATTTGGCGGGTTAACCCCTCCAAATTCCTCTGCACAGCCTGGAGGGTCCTATCTGAATCCACTGTATCTGCTTCGCCCATGCGATGCTTGTGGCGCGGGAAACCCTCAGGTCGCACTGGTCCAATATCTGTATCATGATCATGTTTACATTTTCAGTCATTATGAATCCAATCAAAAACATGTTTATTTTCATTTTTTCATACATATTTGAAAAAATCCAAAAAAATTATATAAGTCAAAAAATTTTGCAAACTTACCGACTGTACCCCATGCTGTGCCTGGTGGAAGAACTAGATCTGGATCTCCACGGAAGTCCATCCCGGCATAGGGATAGTCGTCCACTACGATGATTTTTTCTCCCCACCAAAGGAAGAACTCATCGTCCCAAGTGGTCCAGGGAACTTCACTTCCCCTAATCTCTTCATCATGTCCGCCCAACGGGCAATTCTTGGGTCCCGCGGGCTACTGATGGTAGAGATAACTCTGGGTCTCAATGTTGGTATCTTCTCAAAGAAGAATGTTGTCAAAATTGTACCGTAGCCAAAGTGTTTGGTCTTTTCTTGGCGGATTGAGGTCAACTGTTGTTTCATGTTCAGTAAAAGGGCTGTGCACCAATCATACACATGAGTCAAACATTCTACTGCTATGCTCATTTGCGTCCTGGACGCCTGATGTAGGGAGGCAGATCCTGCCACTCTGCCGATGGTGAAAAGGAGGATTTTCATGTGCAAATCCCGTAAATCTTTAATTGAAATGTGAGTTCCAACCTTTTTGGAACCCTCTACGCAATACACGTGGACATAGTCTTCCACGATTAACCCTCCCAGGGGCTTCCCATGCAAGTCTACCAGTTCTCCCCTCCGGGAGAGTCCAGTAATAAAGTATATGTCTTCCACTTCAATGCGTACTGGCATCTGATCTATCACGAAACAATCTTGGTCTGGTTCCCAGTAATTGACGAGCATTTCTAGCAACCGAGGATTGCTTTTCATATTTAGCATTTTGAAAAATTTGAACAATCCGCAATTCCGAAGGATATTTTGCGATGCTCGATCTTGCATGACCTCTTGATCAATTGCGCTATGTTCACGCTCCCTCCATGAGATTGTCATCCTGTCAAATTTCAACAAATCATCCATTAGCCACGCATTTTTTGATTCGGACCTGCGCATACGCGACTTTTTCTTTGCACAGTCGCGTGTATACGCGACTTTCCTATTACCAACCCGCGTATGCGAAAGTCCGAGTTTTTTAGCAAGGGTTTTAATGGTGAAATTCACTAAATTTTAATTTCCAAACGGGAAAAATGATTTGCAAAGATGATTGAGGAGCCTACCTGACAAATTCGGTGTGATTCGACGGTCGGTTGTTCCTGATTTGACGAAAGAAGTTTTTTGCTCCAGAGCACTTTTTTCCAAATCAGCAATGCAATAATGAACCAAATATGAGGTAATTTGTCTATTTATGCCTAAAAAGTTGAAAATTTTCGCAAAAATTTGTTATGCTCATTTTTTCGATCTATCTTAAGCTGCATAACCCAGATGCTTGAAAGTGCCCAGTTTGGTATGTTTTCAGGTACATTTTGACGAATTTGAGATTTTTCCCGGTTTTTGATCCATGATTACCGACTCGTCACGGCAGGTATATGATCTTCACTGGCATATAGGTTAGGGAAATCGCTTTCCGCTGCATCTTGCATGCTAGCCTCCATACTGATCACTTTCCATAGGGTGGATCCCATCAGGTCATGAGTATTACAAATCCTAGCTACTTCAAGAAGGGTGTGAGAATTCAGTCACACATGCAGATCCACATCGTAGTCCTTTGTTCACTTGCATTGTAAGGGAGTAGAGGAAGAAAATGAGGCCAAGGGAGGAGCAGTGCTGCAACTCAAGGTATGGCTCATGATTGTTGGTTTGAGGGTTTCATTTTTCATTGACATGCAAATGCAAAAAATTGTGATGAATTTACTAAGGGTTTGATGGAGAAAACTTGGTGAAACTCATTGTGTCATAAACACAAACAATTTGCATACATTGGAAAGAACCAACAGCGTTGTCACATTAGGAGGAGATCCATCACCACATGGAGGTGAAAGGGGACCCATTGCTTCTACTAGAGGAGCCCTTATGTCTTTGCAAGGAGTTCCAAATATTTTTGCATGTGGATACCAAGACACAATTCCGGAGCCATATGTAGCATTTACTGGGGATTGAGAGATGGAGGAAGAAGAGCAGAAGGATCAGCATGAAGGGATGATTAGCATTCTCCCTTATCTATTTCAGAAACTTTCTACACATGGGGAAAGAGACTGCAATACGCAGAGGAGAGAGGGACAAATCAGTCCACTCATACATGCAGTATATTTCATCTCTTGATGTCTCACTTTTGGAGGCTTCCCAATTTGGAGGCCACATGATTTATAGATGATGAGGGGCATCATGTCATTGGGTTCACGACTCTTGGATTTCGGAGAGGTGGAGACATTGGAGGAATCCATTACAGCGCAGAGAGTTGGGGATGAGCATATGGAGGAGGGTTACACTCTCTCATTTTCAGTACCACCCATTCTCATCAGTCTTACTGCGCAGAGAGAGAGTTGTTGCAGAGGTGGAGGATAGCATCTTCAGGATGCATGATGACTGCTCCATGGATTTGGAGAGAGAGAGGATAATTCCTTTGAGGAGGAAATCCTTTCATGCATTGGGGTAGAGGGAGGCTACTCATGCTTGCATTAGCTGGGAATGGGAGATTCTTTGGAGGTGATAGTCTCTCATGGGAGGCTCATTTTCAGAGGTCCTTATTTCTATTTAAGCATGAGCAGCTGCATGATGGCATGGCAGAAACATTGGAGGATGAATTTGGCATGAGGGGATGTCAAGGTAGCAGGCAGCAGCATGATGGAGCACCCTATTGTAGAACACCAGCGCTGTCTATGTGGAGGATTGATTCTGGATGGAGGACTCAGCTTTGGTTGAGTATTCCCTAGGATATTGGTGCATGCATGATTATTGGATGGCCTTGATGGAGATGGCAGATACTTAGTGGATGATATGATCATATATCATCAGGGCAGACTCTTCTTGGCTAGGGCTTCTAGTCTCAAGGAGAAATTATTTGCATGTAGCACATGAGGGCTTCCTAGCCATGCATTTGGATGCATACTTTGATTGGCTAGAGGAGTTCACTTGGAGGGCATTCATCATGGCACATATCAACATAGGGAGAGATGCATAGCCCGCTTGATTATGGTGGAGAGAACCTCACAGCAACTTCCCTACTCATTGAAGGTAGAGGGAAATTCTTAGTTGGACCACTTCACGCTCAAGAGCTCAAGTAAAAATTGGAGGAGGTATAATCTCACATTTTATATTGTACTTTCCTTCCTTGTTTGAGCAGCATTATGAGTCAAGAAGATTTGATCCCTTCTTGCATAATGTACAAGGATGTATTTTTAGACTTTTGTAGCAGAAGAATGGACCATTCTTATGGTGATTTGTGGAGGGAGCCACATGCTCCTTGGTGTGCACCATTGGCACCAATTTATATCTTCATGTTCCTATCTTTTGAGATGTGTGTGGTTGCAAAAAAGTGGCTGGGAAAAGCACTTGTTATGTATATTTTGATGAAGGCAAGAGGCTCACTGCATTGGTCCCATGAGAGGAGCAGTAAGCCACTCTCTAGCTGTCTTGTGACAGCTTGTTTCCATTGTATTATGCTACCTTGTATTGCTGATGCTGATTTATTCACAGGGAGCACTAATTGGAGAGTGACTTATATGTTGGGACAACCCATTGGAAAAATTATTCTCCCCATTACACATTCTCTATATTGCAGGAGATACCATGGGAAAACCATGATTGCCATACTATTACTTTTCTCTTCTTGTGGAGAAAACCATTTGGAGAATTTGCAGGGGCATTTCATGGATGATTTTCTTGATGGGGTAGCTTGGGCCATTCTTGGAGGCAATACTTTTCCAGCCCAAAGACGAAGGCAGCCCCATATGAGCAACATATGGAGAGAGGGCCATCATGGGAAACCAAAACAACTCTCCATTCAGCCCCAACTCATTGCAGAAACTAGGGGAGAGATTTTCATTTGGATGATTGCATGGATGAGGGGATCATCAGTGGGATTATATTTTCCCATGCATGTCATCACTCCTACCTTGATGAGGCGATATTCAGCATGGATATTTCCAACTACACCTTCTATCTTTCTGTAAGGTGCACCATTCCGGTTTGCATCCTTGGGAGGAGGCATTGGAGGACAGTTTATTTGCAGCATATCTTGAGCAGGGGTGGAGATTTTTGATGAGGAGGCCACAAGAGAAGAAGGGGGAGAGAATTTTTTTCTCTCTATGCAGTTGCTTGAGGACAAGCAACATGTGGGAGGGGAGGACTGTAATGTTCCCAATTTTAGCCTCAAGATAAAATGGAACATTATAGTGGCATACTTTTATTTTGTTTAATAAAATGGGTAAAGAGACCACTTAACCCTTTGGTGATAGAGAAATAACACTCTTTATGAGAAAGGAGGATAAATAAGCAGCTGAAATAAACACCTAATGGTGTGAACATGATGAGGATCACCTTGAGTTGGCCATCTTTGACCAAGTCAATAGCGTCGCCTTAGAGGGGTGGCTTTCTTGAGAAGACAACGCAGTTTTTGGAGGGAAAGCATTCAAAAGTGAATGGAAACCCTAATTATGGGGCCTATGGTGAAAGCGAGATCATTTTCTTTATAAGAGAGAATATAGCAACTCATTTGTTCATGCTTTGATTCAGAAATTTCGTGGTGAGGCCAAGGACTTTCACATCCGGGATGTTTAGCAGGATTGCAGTGCTCTTGAGCATTGGGGGTGTTCTCGGGCGGGGACCCCCCACCTCTTCCTAATGGGAGGAGAGGATTTGAGTGGCATTTCCTCATTCTGACATTTGACCAAGCTCACTCCTTCAGTTGCAGCGTTATTCCTGTAGCAGGATGGTGCTGTGTAGCTGGGGTAGCAGCAGAGGAAATCATAGAGTCTTTCCTTACTTGATTTTTCAGTGGAGGAGTGATCCCTTCATTGGAGGAGCTGTAGAGAGGGCTCTTTCAGATCTGTGGCATCGGGCCACTCATCCACCAACTCCCACTGCACAGTCACTTGGAGAAACTACGTTATTCCATGAGGGCAGTGTTGTGAGGGGTTCTTGAGCTCATTAGGTGGAGTGTTTTTGAGTAAGCGTTCATTGGTTTCAGTTGCAGTGACATTTTGTTTGTCACTTTGTATTTTATCCGACATTTCTAGCAATCTCCCTGAGATTGGCTAGAAATCCCATATTGAGCCCATTTTCCTCTCTTGGGCCATTTTCTTTGTATTCCTTCAGCTACATTATCATTTTTATGTATTCATCAGTTGCATCTCTCATAGAGACTATGCAGTTATGGTTTCTCGGCATTTTGTGTAGCTGCAACTACTCCGGCATTACATTGTATATTCATTGGAGGATGGTTCTAAAAGCTTGAGGGCCTTGTTCCTCATGATATTTCTGTATAATATTTCTGATATATTAATATAATGGTGGCTGTAGTATTTACCCTCTCGTGATACATTCATATTTTCAGAGTTTCAGATTGATGTTTTGCATATTGCTGTAGCTCTCTCTTTGAGCATTATTTTAGAGACCTAGATTGGGGAGATCTGAATAACCCATCTACAGTTATTTCTTTGAGCTCATATTATGCATAGGAGTTTTAGAATGAATTTTCTAAGGCATCCCAGTAGTGGTTTGTCTTATTTTTGCAGCAGCTTCCTTATACAGCGTCCTCAAGGACCCTGTAGCAGAAATTCCCGAGGTGGAATATTGCATATCCATAGACAGAGTCTGTGAAGGGCCAACCAGCCTCAGAATTTCTCCTTTCTTTGGAAGGAGTCATATCCTGTAAATGCCCCAACATTCAATCTCTGAAATGGACTTGTGATAGCTCACTGAAGAAGGAATTGGAATATCTTAAGATATTCCCAATGGAGCATAATATTCCAGATTTGGAATATTACATGTATCCTTCATGAAGAATAAGATTGAATGGCATATGGCCATTAAATATATGGAAACTAATGAGAAGAAGACAACATTATGGGTTCAGGAAGAACTAGGATGAGCTACTGTTCTGAGAAGAGAATTCAGGAGAATTCTGAGTACCCCTGGTATTAGAGGACCAGTGGCCACTTATAGAAGAAGAATTTTGGACTTTTGTCTCAATCAATTTGCAATGATGAAAATATGAGATTTAACAGGATTCATAAAAGGCACAAAATCTAGTAGTTCTGAGTTATTAAAGGGAGATCCATTCTCATTCCATAATTTTTTGGTGGATGTTACACTTGTACCAGCCTATGCAGAGATTTTACAATCTCTTGGAGCTTTATGGTTGGGATTAAAGTTCAGGTTTCCTTTGATTTGGTTTCCCATTGAGGATTACCAGATCAATTATGAATTTATCAAGTATGAGTTGGAATCTTGGGTACAATAGTTGATGGCCAATCAGGGATACAGGTCTGCAGACGAAGACACAGTTGTTGCTTATGATATTAGAGATCTGCACCGAAGGTATTCCCATGAAAGATGAGTTTTCATGAGGACATGCAAGTATTTCAGTTGGGGGGAGATGTTGGGTGCTGGTTTTGCACATTTTTTCCTACACTTATCTCCATTATCTTGCTTTGTAACCTTAACTTATGGGATTACATTTACCCTTTTTCCCACCTTTTTACCCTAACTTGTGCTGTTTCACCTTGCTTTTTTTATTTTGCCAATTCACCAATTATTATGATCTATTATACCTTTTTTATGACTAACTGATGGTCAATGTTTTGGAGAAAGATTGATGGTATTTTTTTGTCCTTTCAAATGTCAAAAATTCCGAACATGAAGTTCACAGAAGCAGTTCGAATGGTGTTGTTACAGCAAAGCGATGTTGTTACACCATGCTGTTACAGACCCACCAACAATTTTCTCTTACACCCTGCTGTTACAGGATCGTTGGTGAATCACTGATACAACTACACCATTGACCACTCTTGTCTATATTGTTGTTGATATGGTCCTTGGCGGTTGCACTACAGCCGTGTTTTGTTAGGATAGTTGTAGGAGTTATCAACATTATATTTTTGGGATAAACATCCTAAGGGAAGTTCCGATTGTAATCTTTTAATTCCTAATAAAAAATTTATTAGGGAGTGGTTATAACTGCATGAGTTCTATTTTGATCAGCATGAGAATCGTAAGATTCTCATGACTAATCTAATCCTAAATTTTATGATGTAACAACTATATTTCTCTCGACCCTAGAGGTCAAGAGGTTAGCAAAGAACATCGTTGTTTTGCCTCTGTAATTGCGTTTAGATTAATACAGATCATATTGTCACTACTATTACATGTGTGATTCCATTTAAGTTTGGTTAAATTTTCGTTTCTACCTGCGCCCTGCTAGGGAGGAAAGTTTCGTTTCTACCTGTGCCCTGCTAGGGAGGAAAGTTTCATTTCTACCTGCGCCCTGCTAGGGAGGAAGGGCCCTCCTTCTTAGTGGGGATTGCAGCGGTTACAATAATTGTGTGTTTATGTAATTGGATTTCAGTTTATGTATCATTAGAGTGTTGTTACTGCCGGTTCAGTTGAGAATATATCTATTTCAATTTCTATACTTTATATGCTGTTACACATTTGATTAATAGAGACACCAGCTAGGTACTTACTGTGTGGCAAGTTAACAAATCAATTGAAGTGTGATTTCAATATTGTGGATTCTTTTATTTCTGCATGAGTGATTTATTTCCAGCATTTTACTTCAACAACGATTTCTTTTCTTTGAGACTGCTTCTAATTGATGTATCGACACATAAAATGCTACTGTCATTGGAATAACAGACATCCCTAGATTGACAATTAAATGTGTGTTGTTCAGTCATTAATAAGTGATTTATATACTCCAACAGCTCCATCCTAATGTAGGTGCATAATTTTCACTAGGATCTTCTAGTTGAATCTCAACAACCATTGATAAATATATAAAAAAAAAACTATTGCAACAAAAATATTGTTATTAACTTTAATTTTACTTAACCCATAAGAATCTCAGTTCTTGATAAAAAAATTTTTTTTTGAATATTTTCTATCCTTTACAACCAAGATATAAGATAGTTTTTCTAAAATTAGGTATGCTTTGAAAATCCCTCAGAAATTGGTGGGCTTTAGGACATCAATTTTTTTTAATTTATTAAAAGTCAATGCAACCTAACAAATTCTTTAACACACTACAACAATTGATAAACATTCAAATGCAACATATGTTGAGCATATTCCCTTGAGAATAGTTGATAAGAATTCGAATTAAGCATATGTTGAGAATATTCCCTTGAAAATTGTTGATAAGCATTCAAATGAAGCACATGTTGAGCATATTACCTTGAGAATCAATCTAGGCCATCAATTAAAAAAATCAATAGATCCTCATCCACCTTAAGTTGGAATAGGAAGCCTCTGTCAATTAAAAAAAATTAGTAGATCCTCATCCACCTTAAGTTGGAATAGGAAGCCTTCTACTAATAATATCGTAAAAAAGGAGGCAACAATGTATGTTGAACAAATCCACCTTGAAATTAAAGAAGCAGGGGAAAAATTTCATAGAATTCCCATTTAAGGTGTTCCAAATATCCAACAATTCATATTCATGCTAACCCTAATCCTTAGGATTAAATATATAAGATGATTAAAATTGTTGCTATCACATTGAGGTTGAAGGAAAAATTTACTTGAAGATTTTCCGCTTTTAATAAACTATATTCCACATGACCATCAAGGGTCAATACAATGGGTTGTTAAAACTGTGAATAAAATAAGATAATTTTACATAATTTTTTATTATTATTAATTTTATTTTATTGAGGATTCCCGCTTTAAATAGTATATATTCCACATGAATACCATGGGTTGTTAAAACTCAATTAAAATAAAATAATTTTACCTCAATTTTATTTTAATTTTAATTTTTATGTAATTTGATAAATAAAAATTATAGGATAGGACAAGACATTGCAACATCTCTTCCATACCACTCCACTTAATTAATTATAATTATAAATATTAATTTACTAATTTAATTTTCCCCCTTACTATATTCCACATGAATACCATGGGTCAACACCATTAAGAGATTTGATCTCTGGGCTGGGTAAATCCATAGTTAAGATGAATTGAGGCTTGTTTAATTATTAATTATAAATCATTATAATTATTAAGTTTTTATTTTATTTTTTTGTAATTTAGTGGAGTCAAAATGTTTACACGACGAGTTAAGATGGATTGAGGCTCGCTTAATTATTAATTATAACTAATTATAATCATTAAGTTTTTTTATTTTATTCTTTTATTTCTATGTAAATTAATCGAGTCAAATGTTTAGAGGACATAATAAGACAATATTACAACTCTCTAACCCACTTGATGGAAAGCACATCTTTGTTCAAAAATATTTTAGAATGCCATATGGAGATAGAACACCTTATGAAGATTAAATATTTTCACTTTATCTAATAACTATTGTTAATTAAATTAAATTTCTAAAAACCTATTTCAAAATAAACATATTTATTGCAATAATCAACCTAGATCCATATTAACTTTGGATCTACCAAGAGTCTAGATCCATCCTAGAGGGATCAAATCTCTTAAAGGGAAAAGATCCTTCCTGAGGTTTGGTAAATCCATACTTAATACTTTTTGTCAAGTTGTCTGACTTTGACTTTAGGCTTGACCTGCTAAGGGTCAAGCCTAGGCCACACCAACTCTTAACATGACTAGATTTTTTCCCTTGACTTTAGGCTTGAACTACTAAGCCTAGGCCACAACAACTCTTAACATAATTGGATTTTTGCCCCAGAAAGCAAAACACTACATCAATCCATAGTCAAGATAGACCACCTTGTGGGACAAATCCATAGCTAAGATAGACCGGAACTAGTTTAATTAATATTGATAATTACTTATAAATATAATTACTAATTTTATTATTATTACAATTATTTTTAGTTTAATATTTTTTATACAATACAATTTGATTGGTCAAAATAATTTATTAATAATTATAATTATTGTTTTGTTTTGTTTTTATATAGTTTAAGGAAGTCAAAATATTTAAAAAAATAAGATAGAACATATATTACATCTCTTTTATATTAAATTTTATTTTTATATAATTTGATCTAATCAAAATTTTCAATAATAAAAAATATAACTTAACGTTATAACATAAATTGACCTAGATATAAATATGCTATTTCCCCCCCATAATTCTAACTTCTATAAGAAAAAGAATCTAGATAAAAATAGTCCTTACAATGGTTTAGAGAATGATATTTCTAGCCTAAGGAATGAAGGTAATATCCTTTTAATGGGTGACTTTAATACTCGAACTTCAAGCAACCAAGCTATTCTTCTAAGCAATCATTCCAACCCCAATCCTCTTTGGTTAGACGAAGACCTTACTCTAGCTAGCCAGTACAAAAGGAGCTCTGAAGACCTCGGGGATAATTTGTTTGGGTCAGAGCTAGTCAAGCTTTGTAGTGCTCAGGATCTCATAATTTGAAATGGTCTAAATAAGTGGCCCAATTCTTGCCAAATGACCTGCATCCATGGGCTTGGTAGCAACATGGTAGACTATGTTATTTCCGATCTCCCTTTATACAATAAAATAATAAATTTTGACATCTTAGATGACCACGAGCCTGACTCTGATCATAGGCCTTTACTCATAACTCTCAATTTTTTCATGCATAGAGATCCCATAGAAGATAATCCTTATAGTCAAAAGATCTTAATATTTGATAGAAAAAAAATGATCTCTTTATAATTGAATTAAAAACTAATTTTATTCCTTTATCTAGTATAGACAACATAGATGACCTCTATCATAATTTTACTACAGCCCTCTCATATTCTATTAACAAGTTCTCAATTGAAGTCTCAAGTAATAAAAGAAATAGCAAAACCAACCCATGGTATGACAAAGATTGTAAAAGTGCGAGGAGAGAAATTAAGGAATCTATTGATGAATCTCTCAAAATTGACAAAATAAAAATCTACAAAGCCCTAACTAAAAGGAAAAAAAGGCAATATATTCGTAAAAGACAAGAGAATCTCTTACACCTCTCTAAGGTGGCTCCTAAGAAATTCTGGAGGCAGATTCTAACTAGGAAAACTAAATATAATAATAAAATTGCTTTACACGACTGGAATTCCTATCTTAAAAAGTTTTATGAATCTCCAAATGCCAGGGATTTTGAAACCCTACTCACAACGAAAGAAGTTTTCTCATTAGAAGACATTGATTTTGGGGTTAAGCACCTGGAAAATGGGAAAGCTAAAGACATTGAAGGTTACCAGGTGGAAATCTTAAAAATTGGAGGTCCTATCCTCATCCCCCACATTCAGAAGCTTTTCAACCAAGGGTTCCCTAAACCTTGGACTCAGAGCCTCATTATCCCTATTTTTAAAAGTGGGGATACAAATAACCCCTCTAATTATCGAACAATTATGATCAGCCCTCTCTTAGCCAAGTTATATGGTATTATTTTGGAAAAGAAGTTGAGCATTTGGCTTGAAAGTGAAGGTAAGTGGGCTAAAGGCCAAGCGGGTTTTAGAAGGCAACACTCAACAACGGACCACCTCGTTACGCTTAGGATCATTGTGGAGGAATGCCGCAATGATAAATCCAATCTCTTATGTTGCTTTGTGGACTTTAGAAAGGCTTTCGATACGGTTCCTAGAAACAACCTATGGAATAGATTAGAAGAGCTAAATGTTCCTTTCGAGCTAAGAGCGGCCGCTATAAGGTTATACGAGAATGTAATTTCCAAGTTAAAGAGCAATGAGGGGTGGTCGAAAGATATTAAGTGTAATATCGGAGTTAAACAAGGTTGCCCCCTCTCCCCTACCCTATTTGGCATTTACATCGACAAGCTAGAAGGTTGTTTAGAGGAAGCAAGATGTGTTGGCACAATCTTAGCTGGGATAGTCATCATCCTTCTTCTCTATGCTAACGATATTGTTCTTCTTGCAAGGTACCCATCTGATCTTGATAAGCAACTTATACTTCTTAAGGATTTATGCTCTACCATGGGTATGTCTATTAACACTGACAAAACAAAAGTTATGATTATCAAATCCAAGAAGGACACTTACGCTAATTTTATGTATGACAATAGTAACTTGGAGGAAGTGTCTTCTTACAAGTACCTAGGAATTGATATTCATCACAAACTAAACTGGAAATATAGCATTCAGAAAAGGATTAATGGGGGGTGGAAAGCTTATTTTGGTCTTGAAAATAATTGTAAAACGACAAACCTCGTAATGTGGGATAGAAAGAAGTTCCTCTTTGAAACTTTAGTCACTCCTGTTATCTTATATGGATGTGAGGTTTGGGGTTGTAGCATCTCTAGAGAATCCTGGAGAAAGATTGAGAAAATCCAGAAGTGTTTTATAACATATAACCTTAAAATTAAAAGCAATACACCCTATCCTATTATCCTTATAGAAGTGGGTGTTTCCCCTATCGAGAACCTAGCTATGAATAGGTTTCTATTGTACAAGCACAAGCTCACTAGCATATGAGACCATACACTTACTAAGCTAGCTTTAAATTCCAGCCAAAACCACCTAAGGCTTAAACAAGGTTGGTATAAAGACACCAGGGCCTGGTTAAACCATTGGGAGATTTATGAGAATGTTGCATTGCAAAACATTAAAAAATTTGTTACTTCTAAGTTCAAATAAGAAATGTGGTGTGAGAAAGATCTTGCAGCTAAAAGAAAATTAAGATAGTATAAGGAGGTCATCAACCCCACCCTAGAAGATCAAAAGTATCTCTCCGTTTTAACTAAATCAAAGAAGAAAATTGATATAGCCAAGATTAGAACGAACTCTCATGAGCTCCATAGTGAAACAGGTCGTTGGACAGTTCCTAAAACACCATGGATGGAAAGGATCTGCCATCTCTGTGAGAATATGAACATCGAGGATGAAAATCACTTCCTCGTAGAGTGCCCCACGTACAACCACATTAGAGCTCAATTTCACAATCTTTGTTGCAATATTGACCTTCCTAGCCTTTTAAGATGTCAAAATTATAGTGAGCTCGAGAGGCTTCTCTCCACGCTTTTTGAGCATAGGAATAAAATCTTAAATAAAACTAAATAACTCTTTTCTCTAGGTCCGATAAACCAAAGATTGGTCTCAGTGGATGTTAACCATCATCATCATCATCAACAACATCTCTTTCATACTAAATTAAAAACTCTTCTCACAATTTATTAAAACTTATTAAAACAACAAAATATAACCTATCATTTACCTCACTCGCATCATGTAGTATCCACCACTCACATCATGTACGGTGTTCATGCTGAATCCTTAGGTTGACATTTAGTAAAATGTGCATTTTACTCCACACATGCTACAATAGGTTCCTTGTTATTTGGAGAGAAATGGGTATAGAGAGGTTCATCATCATTGTATGAAAGCGGCTCCGGGGATTTCGACAGGAATTGTAAAGTTGCAATGGAATTGTGTGAAATTCATAAGACAGATTCCATTGGCCTTGACTTTTATTCTGCGCCTTTTGGATAGCCTCTTTCAATATATTGGATGTAGCAATAATAAATAACTCATGATTTTTCTTTGGGATTATTAAAAATAATGGGATAAATTCTTTAAATATATGATAATTTTTTTAATTTAAGTAGTTTTTAAGCTTTTTTTACTGAATAATTTTGATGGTGAGTAGAGATTATTGTGTTGATTCATTTAGTAAGATAGAAATATGATAATGTAATGTAAATATTTTAATTCACTCAAAATAAAATTAAAATTAACAAAAGAAAAATAACTATATAAAAAATAAATAAAAAAATCCATGGTGTTCATGTGGAATATAATATATTTAAAGGGGAAATTAAACTAGCTTAGATCCATCTTAATTCCTGATCTACCAAGTGCCTAAAGGGATAAAATCTTTTGAGATGAAAACCTATTTTAGAGTGAAGAGAAATTTGATCCCTCTCCAAAGTTAGGATGGATGTTGATGAAGATTAGAAGTTTTATATACCTACATATTTAAAGTTCATAATTTGTATTTATTCAATTAAATAGTTTAAAATAATATTTTTTTATTAGATTTTATGTGAATTTATATTTACTCATTTAATATGTAGTTGGTAAATGAAATTATATTTAATTATTTTAAATTAGAATGATCAAGAAAAAACATAATTATGAAATTAACTTAATTTGAAGGTAATGTTTAATAAATATGATGCATTGTAACAACTAGATTTTGCATGATAATGATAATAATTTATAATACCATTATTATGTGTTAATTCGTTTGAAAAATAAAATGTTCCTTGTTTCTTCTATTTTCTTTATTATATGGAATCAAATACATTATATTTAAGGTTAGGAGTGGCTATTGTATGGTTATTTTTCTTCTTACTTCAAGTTGTTTTATGGAAAATGTTCATATACCTTTTGTGTGATCAAGAACTATATACCCTTGTGAAAGCATAAGAATTGAAGAAATGGAAATATTAGTTCTTAGGGAAGGAGATAACAATTCACATTGCCAACAAAGTACTTTAATTCTTTAAGAGTAGAAAAAGGAGATAAATTTCAGTTCTTAGTAAAAAGTAATTGCAAGGAAAAACAAGACATTGAAGTCATTCATATATAAACCATTTCAAATCGCTACATGGTGACAAGATAATCACTACATGGTGACAACATAATCTTCTCAAGCTTACCTCCATACATGGGGATGTATTCAATAGTCAATTTGGAAAATTAGCACTTGTATGAATCATCCTCGTCATTGGATGGAGAAGTAGAGAAGTGAATATCATTAGTTAGACTATTTTACACCAAATGCACTTGAAAATTTGGAGAAAGATGATGTTGTAGAAGAACATTCAAATAGCTCACAAAGGTCAATGAGAATTATGGCAAAGTGGTATGAATTTTTATTTTTTTTTAAGTGTTACCTCACATACCTCGAATAGGTTTTGGGACCAAAAGTTGTCTATTTGGGATGTCTGATCTAAATGGGCCAATAAAGAAATGAAGTGTTAATGCAAAGTGAAAATCTCCAATATAAATCATTGCTTTGAGAATAAATAAGGCAATTGTGTTAACCAATGAGTAAGTAAGCTTGCATGGATACAAAGGACTTTAGAACCAAGTGTAGAAGTCCTTAGCATTGGTGGGGTGGAGAACTTATGGTTAGAAACTAAACCCACAATGTAAATGTTAAACTTGCAAAAATTCATTGCATAATACACATGGAAATTAGTAGACACATCAATTGGTGTGTCACAAATTCCTTATTTGGACGAGTCAAAGAAATATTGTGTTCATAATTCTATCACTTTAAAATTGACAATTTTTTCACTTCCTTGATATAGTGAGAGTTGTCAAACCATAAGCTCTGTCATATATCCAATCTAACTTAAATAGAAGGGTCTTGTTAATACAAAGGTATTTAGCTCTAGCCTAATGTCGTTACCTAATTATCCCTATCATCCAATGAACTTATCTCAAGTGGTGGACCAAAAAAAATAGAAGTAATATTCATATGTTATTCAAATGTTGGGACTAGCTCATTTCCCAAGCCTTACCACCCATGTCAATTAAGCATTTATCCTCTCACAATGGAGTGCAAGGAATTATGAAAGTTAGGTAAGGTCTACTCCACTATGGCATAGCACTTACAAATAATGAGAGTGTTAGTTTTCTAGAAGAAGAATGATAATAACAACAAAAATGAACAATAAAAGATTGAATAGAGATGTCATTAAGGCATTGATAAAGAAAAAATAAAATAGGGAAAAAATTGTAATTAACAAGTATTATAAAAAACCATAGAAAATCCACGTAATAAAAATAAACATAATTACTTTAAAATATTTTGAATCATTTCTATAAATTAGAATTTCATTAAATCTTTTATTTATTAGTATTCATAACAATGGTTGAATTTTTTTTTTTTAATTAAATTTTTTTCCAGATTCAGATTATTTCAATAAAATAATTACATCATATCCGGAAATAATATTTACACTAAACGCTTAAGTTACTAAACTAGGTGAAAAGTATAACCTTATTTCGCACTTAAACCCAAATAATATTTAAACATATATTTTATATAATATATTTAAATAATAAGTAAAAATATTAATAAATTATATTGAAAATGATATTCATTTAAATTGAATAATTTAATGACCTCCAGGGCCGATGTGAAAGTTTATTCCATTTTAATTTTTAATCATATGAACCACGTGAATAACATGTCATCATTGGCTGAGTGGAAATGGGCCGCTTATAATTTGAGGGCCTGATAGACGGATGGCATGAATTAATAATTTTACGAATCATAATTCATCGTCATTAGAAGACCGGCATTCGCGTGAGTCTGATAATCATTCGGTTCCCAGGCCATAAAATATTTAAATGCATCGTCTTTCGCAGGCGATCACTTGCGGTTCTGGACCTTTTTCATTACTGGAATTTAAATCACCTTGTAATGTCTAATTCTTTTTTGTGAGAGGATAATGTGATAAAACTAGTTATGAATTGTTTAGTTAATATTTATTCAAGTCTATAAATGACCAGACATTTTGGATTTCTTACAAGCCATTCTGATGATAATTTAATTTGTGTCATTGGAAATGTTAACTCTATAGAAGAAACTAGCTTGAAGAAGTAATTAAATAAAACAAATTCAACACATACAACTTGAGACAGAGCTCACACAACTTGTTATTAGCTCAACGATGACATTACATATTTATAGCATAGGCACTCACCTAATCTTCCTAAGTTTGGGGCAACAATCTTGGTGAAATTAAACTCTAATTATAAAACTCTTGTTCAACAAACCATAACCACTCCTATTTCTACATTATTCTAGATTATTCTCACATCCTCCCTTAATGGAGAAATGGATTTTCTACAACACTTAATTTACTTCTAAAAACTTCAAACTTGAGTTTACCAAGAGGCTTGGTAAAGATATCAACCATATTATCCTTGGTATTACAAAATACTAAATCAATTTCATTTGATTCAATCTTCTCTCATACAAAGTGGTATTGCAGCTCAATGTGTTTTGATCTGGCATGATATATTGGATTGTGTGCTAATTTGATAGCACTTTGATTATCACAATTTATGCATGTTGAACCACTTTTCTCCACTTCGAGATCTGCAAGAATTCTCTGCAACCAAACAGCTTCACAGGTGGCATTGGTCAAAGCTTTGTACTCAGATTCTATTGATGATAAAGAAACAGTTGGTTGTTTCTTACTACTCCATGACACAACCCCTGATCCTATATGAAATGCATAGCCGGAGGTAGATCGTCTGTCATCAAGATTTCCTGCCCAATCTGAATCAGAAAAACCTGTCAGTGGAACATCAGATTCATCAATATATAATAATACCTAAATTGATTGTTCCTTTTAAGTATCGAAGAACTTTCTTTGCAGCGTTCCAATGATTTCCTGAAGGCTTAGCCATAAACTGACTAAGGATACTGACTGAGTATGCAATGTCTGGTCTGGTAGTGGTGAGATAGTTCAGACTTCCCACCAATTGATGATATAAAGTTCCATTTGCCTCTTTAGTTCCATCTTCTTTGTACAACTTTGAATTTTGTTCTAAGGGAGTTGACATAGCTTTGCAATCACTCATATTGAACTTTTTAAGAATTTCCTTTGTGTATTTACTTTGAGTGATCAATGTTTTACCAAGCTCTCTCCATACCTCAATTCCTAAACAGTAATGCAATTCACCCAAATCTTTCATTTCAAATTCCTGTGACAACTGAACTTTAATTTCTTCAATTAACTTGTGAGCACTTCCTGTGATAATGAGATCATCCACATACAAAGATATTAAAGCAACATTTCCTTTTCCATCTTTCTTAACATACAAGTTAGGATCATTTTTTCTTTTCACAAATCCATTCTGAAGAAAGAAGGTATCAATCTTTACATACCATGATCTCGGCGCCTATTTCAAACCATATAATGCTTTTATTAACCTGCAGACTAGATGCTCCTGTCCCTGTTTGACAAACCCTTCAGGTTGAACCAAATAAACTTCTTCCTTTAAATCACCATTTAGAAAAGCATATTTGACATCCAATTGATGTATATTCCAATTATGTTTTGTAGCTAAGGCAATCAGTAATCTAATTGTATTCAATTTAGCTACCGGTGCAAAAGTATCTTCATAATCAATTCCCTCCTGTTGAGCATATCCTTTTGCAACTAATCTCGCCTTAAATTTATCAATGCTACCATCTGCTTTAAATTTAGATTTATACAACCATTTGCTTCCAATTGGAACTTTGTTTTCAGGGAGTTCAACTAATTCCCATGTTTGATTTTTCATAAGAGAGACATACTCATCATTCATAACATTTCTCCATTGTTCATGCTCTTTAGTTGGTTCATAATCAACTGGTTCTACAACATTCATTATATTAAACATCAAGGCATAATATCTATACCTTGCAGGAAGCTAGGTTTGTTGGGTTGACCTTCTTGGTTCTACAATACTTGTTGGAGTTCCATCCATGATTCTCCTGCTTTAAGGTGAATCTTCCTCTCGTGATGAATCACTGTTGTTGGATGTGCTCATGCTACTTTCATTCTGATCTTGAACCTGTACTTGTACCTGTTCCTGTTCCTGTTTAACCAAAGTACCAATTTTTACATGATCCTCATTAGATATATGCCAAGCATCATTCATTGTATCACTTTTATCAGTATTCTCATGAAACACCACATCTCGATGTGCAAACAGTTTATGTGAACTGGGATCAAACAGTTTATATGCTTTCTGATCTGTATAATACCCAATAAAAACACACTTGATTGAATTTGCATCAAGCTTTCTTCTGTTATCCTTAGGAATATGTGCAAAGGCAGTACATCCAAATACTCTTAAAATGTTTGACATCAGGTTTATGACCATAAAGAATATCAAAAGGAGTTTGAAAAGCTAATTTATTAGTGGGACTTTGATTCTTCAAATAAACAACAGTATTAATGGCTTCTGCCCAGAAACCATTAGAAATGTTTTTACCTTGAAGCATACTGCGAGCACACTCCACCAGTGTTCTATTCCATCTCTCAGCAACACTATTTTGCTGAGCAGTATGAGTTACTGTGAACTGTTGTTGGATCCCATGAAATTTACAATACATGTTAAACGCTCCTGATTTATATCACCACCCTGATCTGATCTAAGAATTTTAATGTATTTGACTATTTGATTTTCAATCAAAGTTCTGAATTCTTTAAAATACTCAAAGACATCACTTTTTCTTCGTATGAAATAGACCCATGTATATCTAGATCTATCATCAACAAAAATAAGAAAGTAGGAAGAACCACCAAGTGACCTAGTTTGCATAGGTCCACATACATCAGTGTGAATTAATTCAAGTATATCATATTGTCTTTTCTCTATATGAACGGGAAACTCCTCTCTATGCTGCTTACTAAGTGCACAAGCTTCACATGGTAAATGGTCACACTTCATAACAGGAAGACCTTCAACCATTGTTTTTCTTTGCAACAACAATAAATCATTGTAATTTAGGTGCCCATAGCTGTGATGCCATAACTCTGTTGTTGACATTGCTGTGGATGTCAATGCAACATGACGCTTCATCGTCACATCCAATTTATACAATCCACCAACCCTGGTACCTGTGGAAACAACCCTGTAGCGATCCTGGACATCTTTCACAATACACCCCAATTTACCAAATTCCACTTTTAAATTATTATTAGTGATAGTTGAAACAGATATCAAATTCTTTTTAATACCAGGAACATACATCACCATGAATCTGTCTCATTTGTCCATTAGGTAAGTACACACTTATTACGCCATAGCCTTGGACTTTATGTGACATGTTATCTCCTAGGTAAATGTGTGTGCCATCAGTTTTCTTGTAATATTTATCATACCATTCTTTATTACAAGTCATATGAGCTGATGCACCATAATCTATGAACCAAACAGTCTCATCATTAGTTTTAGCAGACAATGCAGCATCAGAAAGAAACAATTTAAGATTTTTAAATCCATCAGTAACTGAAGTGTCTCTGTTCATGAAATTTCCATTATGCCTTCTATGTCTCTGATTTGATTCATGATTCTTTCTTCTATAGCAATATTTAGCTAGATGTCCAGGTTTTCCACAATAATCACATTCAATATTTATCTTAACATAAGAATCAGGATGTGTCATACCTTTCTGCTTTGCTTGAAAACAACCTCTATTCCTGTCCCATGGTCTCCCTCAGAATGATCTTTTACCTCTTGCAATCAACGCCAAATCAGAACCATTTGAATCCAGTTCAAAAATTTTCATTCTCTCTTCTTCTTGAAGAATAATTCCAGCCAATTCATCAAATGTAGGAGGCATTTGTCTAGCTGAGAGTGCTGAAATAAAGACTTTATAGTCTTGGACTAAACCCTTCAAAGCAACAATTACTAAATTGCTACTAGACACTTTTTCACCAATGTCACCAAGCTTATCGCTTAAGTCTTTAATTCTAGAAACAAAGTTGCTGATGCATTCATTGGCTTCCATTTTGATAGATAGTAGCTTCGTTTTTAGAAATAAAATGCCATTTGCATTATTAGTTTCATACAAACCTTTGAGAGTTTCCCACGTGTGCTTTGAAGATGTACAGTCCCGAATGTGAGGAATGATGTTGTCCTTTACAGACATGCTCAACAACACTTTTGCTCTCATTTCTCGCTTATCCCAATCTAGAATTGTGGTGGTAGCAGCAGGCTTGGGCTCATCACCTTTGACAATCGTCCAGAGGTTGTATGCCTCGAGAACGGTGACCAGCTTAAACTTCCAATTGACGTAGTTTTTGCCATCAAATTTGGTGGATTCATTTAAATATGAATCGACAAGAGGATTAGCCATTGTTTTCAACAACGATGACCAGATTCAATTACAAGAAATTAATTCACTGCAATGATCACTACTCATAATTCAATCTATACTCTTCTTCAGCTCTAACAATAGCTTCAACGTTCCTCTTAACACTGCTTAACTAAGTTCAATGGTCGATGTCTCAGTTGCCATACATTTGCAACGAGCATCTGCTTCGTGGCCCGATCACTGCAATGATGGGCGATGCATAGGGGAAGCACTGTTGTGCTACACCCGAATGCCAATTCTGCGAAGGTATAATTTAATCACCTCCGCACGTCTGAAGCTTCATAGCTTGACGCTCCACACCTCTGTGTATGCCTGTGATTTTCCTCCAAACTCCGGTCTTGCGTTCGATTTGAATGACTGCTTACAATTAATCTTGACACTGTTTGGCTTGAATGAATGCATTCACCATTGCTCCCCTCAATTCAATGACTGATTGCCATATGTGATGAGTGTTGGTTAACTTTTTCACTAGTGATAACGCCTCAACGCTACTACAACTCCATTAATCGGTCTTTACTTACTGTCTCCATTGCCAAACGTATGCAACAGAAGTGGCTTGCTTCAACGCTGGTGTCAACGCCCTCAACAAGCTCTAACACTCTCGTTAGCTTTGCCTGGAATTCTCTGCAATCGATCAATCCATGTGAGGAATCACCGATCCATGGCACTCTACCAATACGTCGCTGTTTATGGACAGTTTCCTCCCTTTTCCATTTGGCTCCTGCATTCAAATTATTTTCTGACAATGCACACACAATCTATGCACATATAACTGTGCAAATTCAACACAAATATCTTTAGCTCTGATACCAAATTAAATAAAACAAATGCAACACACACAATGTGAGACAGAGCTCACACAACTTGTCATTAGCTCAACAACAACATTTCATATTTATAACATATGCACTCACCTAATCTTCCTAAGTTTGGGGCAACAATCTTGAACTGATGGAACTAAACTCTAATTATAAAATTCTCGTTCAACAAACCATAACCACTCCTATTTCTACATTATTCTAGATTATTATCACATAAGTCTCTTAAATAGTCTTGGTGCATTGTAGGTAGTCCAAAAATCTCTAATCTTCTTTTTGTGAAATCTGGTCAGCCAAAAAGCTTTAGAAATAATTATCATAAGATACTTAGAAATATGAGACTTCATTGTGTTTCAGAAAAAGCTTGTCAAATTTCAAAAATAATAAAATATCTGTGTTGTACTTTTAATCTCATCTCAAGTAAAACTGTTTCTTCAAATTTAAGAAAAACCAAAATATAAAACAATTAAATTATATATTTTATCATTTAACTATTTTATATTTACATATTAAATATTGTGTTATATTTTTATTTAAATAACTTAAAAAATCAATAAATAATACATTTAAATTATAATTTTTTTTCCATTATATATATATATATATATAAGCTTAACCATTGGGAGATCGATGAGAATGTTGCATTGCAAAACATTAATAACATTAAAAAATTTGTTATTTCTAAGTTAAAAAAAAAAATGCGGTGTGAGAAATATCTAGCAGCTAAAAGAAAATTAAGATATTATAAGGAGGTCATCAACCCCACCCTAAAAGATCAAAAGTATCTCTCTTTTTTAACTCTATAGTGAAACAAGTCGTTGGATAGTTCCTAAAACACCATGGATGGAAAGGATCTGCCATCTCTGTGAAAATATGAACATCGAGGATGAAAATCACTTCCTCTTAGAGTGCCCCCGGGTACAACCACATTAGATCTCAATTTCATAATCTTTGTTGCAATATTGACATTCCTAGCCTTCTAAGTGTCAAAATTATAGTGAGCTCCGGAGACTTCTCTCCAAGCTTTTTGAGCATAGAAACAAAATCTTAAATCAAACTAAATAATTCGTTTCTTTAGGTTCGATAGACCAAAGATTGGTCTCAGTAGATGTTAACCATCATCATCATTGTCATATATATATATATATATATATATATATATATATATATATCACTTTTAACTTTTAATCATTAATTTTTATAACTATGTTTTGTAGGTTCAAATTTAAATATAATAATTTATAAATTTAAATACGTAATTTTATATATTTTTAAAATTTATGTAAAATTGATTTTCTTTTATCTCATGAAATTTAATATTGAAACTATCTATATGAAAATTTTAACTTGTGGCCTTTTAAGTTATTAATTTTAACAATTACATATCAAATTGTTAAATGATATTTATTTTGATGAATTCTCTATCGATGATATATCTCTCTAATAATTCATCAATGTATATATGTTTATATGGATTATATTTAAATATGGTAACAAATTAAATATAATTTAAATAAAATTATAAAATATAATTTAATTAAAATAATAAAATATAGGAAAATTATGTTATAAATTTAAAAAATAATAATAAAAGTATTATATAGGGTCGTTGAGTATAATGGTTATTATCTTCTCCAATTAGATTTGGAGCCTTGCTAGTAACATGATGAGTTATAAAGTCTTAAATATTTTTATATTGCCTTTGAGCCTTGTGAATTCTTGAATATCCATGTGGGGATTTGGCTTGGTACCAACAATCCAATTTAGAGAGATGTTGATTTCTTTCCTCCATAAAAAATAGAAAATAAAAAAGAATATATATATATATATATATATATATAATTCTTTATTATGTATTAACAAATTTAACACTTTTTATGCTCGATAAATCCAAATTTAAAATGAATTTACATTTATTTATTTATTTATATTTAATTATCACATCCATTAAATATGTAATTATTTAATTTTTATTTAATTTAATTTAAGTTTATTGAAGATGGAGATGAATTATAACAATAAAATGGAGTTGAGAATATCATTTGTGTTTTTCCTTGAAACTCCAATAGACATCAAGTTTTCAAAATTTCAATGGTTTATTTGAAAACAAGTTGTTGTCATTTTCAACCTATAGTACTCCAAGCTTCATTTTAAAAACTTTGAAACAAGAATGGGAGCAAGTAATCCACTTGTTGTCCATCCAAAATCACAACATGATAAAAAGGATCTCGGAATCCTTAAATTGCACCAAAGAAGGACACCAATTCAATTTGTTTAGGCTTATGCAGAAATAGAATTAGTTGTGTGTGGTTGAACGAGAGGGTGTAATTATAATAAGGCATGTCTGTGTTTGTTTCTGCCGTGAGGATTAGAAGAGTGCCTCCCTATATAAGTGGGATTGTTCTGAGTATTGGATTTATTGAGCTGTGTGAGTTTATTCCACGTTACGTGCTTGCCATGTATTTTACAGGACTGGGTCTGTTTGCTAGTTGTCTCATACTTTCTTCTTCACCGCTGCAGCAGTTGACAGACTCTCGCTTATTAGAGTGCTGGCCCACCCTCTCCTTCCTTATTTTCGTTTAGGATAATGCTGTCACCCGTGTGATGATTGAAGCCGAACTGGGCCTTGACAATGGTAACTGTGATAGATACATGCTGGACTCGTGTTGTTATTATGCATTCAATTTCAAGTTTAGGCTCGTTGTGCTTTCTTCATCCACGCCAAATGGGCTTGCAAGGCCTAATGTGAAGAATTGGCCTGGAAGGCTCTGTACAAACGAGAATCCTTGCCATAAGTTTGTCGAGATTAAGTGGATGTCTAAAAATCAAAGACAACCTTGATCGTTTCTTCTTCACCTGTATTCTCAATCATGAGTGTTTACTCTCTATTTCTTCTCCAATGATGTAACACGTAGAGCCATTCAGGCTCTTTAGACAGTCCCTCAATCTTGCACTTGGTAAAATGAGACACAGAGCCTACCGCATTCAGAGACACAGACTTCTCACTTTTGTCATGCAGAGTCATAGAGCATGTAGCGCCAGGTAATAGAGCTGCCCGGCCTCCGGATCGCCATAGACACCGCAGCGTTCACCAAAGCTACAGGCCGCACAGAAAGCTCGAAGCACGGTTTCGTAAAAAAAAAAAATTTGCTGAGCTATATATATAATTTCCTGGTCGTGTTTTTTTTTTTTAAGTTTTGGGGGTTCGATTTTTTTTTAAGAGCAAAATCGTTACCATAAAGGTTTTTTTTAAAAAAGGGAGCAAGTTTGCAAGTTGTTTGAAGTTTTTTTTTTAAAAAAACATCAAACTAAATAGCGTGTGAGAAAAGCTTGCAATTTTTTTTTTTTTTTGAATTTGGTCATTGGTGGAGAAATGGCTAATCCCCTTGCAGATTCATATTTAAATGAGTCTTCAAAACTTGATGGAGAAAATTATGTGAACTGGAAATTTAAGCTCATAACAGTACTGGAGGCATACAATCTCTGGACGATTGTCAAAGGTGACGAGCCCAAGCCTCAACCTCCTGCTGCCACTCAAGACTGGGAGAAGCGTGAAATGAAAGCAAGGGTGCTGCTACGCATGTCAGTGAAGGACAATATTATTCCTCACATTCGGGACTGTGAAACTTCCAAGGCGACTTGGGACACGCTTAAAGGTTTGTATGAAACTACTAATGCAAACCGTATTTTATTTTTAAAAACAAAGCTACTATCTATTAAAATGGAAGCTCATGAGACCATTAGCAACTTTGTTTCCCGAATTAAAGACCTGAGTGATAAACTAGGTGATATTGGTGAAAAGGTGTCTAGTACAGACTTGGTAACTATTGCTTTAAAGGGGTTAGTTCCAGACTATAAAGTATTTATTTCAGCTCTCTCAGCTAGACCGACACCTCCTACATTTGAAGAATTGGCTGGAATTCTTCTTCAAGAAGAAGAGCGCATGAAAAATTTTGACCTGGAGTCAAATGGTTCTGATTTGGCTTTGACTGCAAGAGGCAAACGACAATTCCGAGGGAGACCATGGGACAGGAACAGAGGCCGATTTCAAGCAAAACAGAAAGGTATGGCACCTCCCGATTCTTATGTTAAGAAGAACATTCAATGTGATTATTGTGGAAAACCTGGACATCTGGCTAAAGATTGCTATAGGAGAAAGAATAATGAATCAAATCAAAGACATAAAAGGCATAATGGAAATTACATAAACAGAGACACCTCAGTGAATGAAGGATTTAAAAATCTTAAGTTATTTCTTTCTGATGCTGCATTGTCTGCTGAAACTGATGATGAGAATGCATGGTTCATCGATTCTGGTGCATCTGCACACATGACTTGTAATAAAGAATGGTATGATAAATATTATGAGAAATCTGATGGTACACACATTTACCTAGGAGATGACAGATCACTTAAAGTTCAAGGCTATGGCATAATAAATGTGTACTTACCTAATGGACAAATGCGACAGATACATAATGTGATGTATGTACCTGCTCTCAAAAAGAATTTGATATCTGTTTCCACTATCACTGATAATCATTTAAAAGTTGAATTTGGTAAACTGGGGTGTATTGTGAAAGATGTTCAGGACCACTACAGGGTTGTTTCTACAGGTACCAGGGTTGGAGGATTATACAGATTGGATGTGACAATGAAGCGCCATGTTGCATTGACATCCAAAGAGACATCGACAGCAGAATTATGGCATCACAGGTATGGGCACCTAAATTACAATGATTTATCGTTGTTGCAAAGGAAATCAATGGTTGAAGGTCTTCCTGTTATGAAGTGTGAACATTTACCATGTGAAGTTTGTGCACTTGGTAAGCAGCATAGAGAAGAGTTTCCTGTTCATACCGAGAAACGACAGTATGATATACTTGAATTAATTCACACTGATGTATGTGGACCTATGCAAAATAGGTCTCTTGGTGGTGCTTCATACTTTGTTATTTTTATTGATGATAGATCTAGGTATACCTGGGTCTATTTCATTAGAAGGAAAAGTGACATATTTGAGTATTTTAAAGAATTTCGAACTATGGTTGAAAAACAAACAGGAAAGTGCATTAAAATACTCAGATCTGATCAAGGGGGTGAATATAAGTCAAAAGCATTTAACACCTATTGTAAATATAATGGAATTCAACAACAGTTCACAGTGCCACATACCCCTCAGCAAAATGGTGTTGCTGAGCGATGGAATAGAACCTTGGTGGAATCTGCTCGTAGTATGCTGCAAGGTAAGAACATCTCTAATGGTTTCTGGGCAAAAGCCATTAACACTGCTGTTTATCTGAAGAATCGATGTCCCACTAAGCAATTAGTTTTTCAAACTCCTTTTGAGGTTCTTCATGGTTATAAACCTGATGTGAGTCATTTCAGAGTCTTTGGATGTACTGCTTTTTCTCATATTCCTAAGGCTAACAGAAGAAAACTTGATGCCAAGTCAATCAAGTGTGTTTTTATTGGATATTGTGTGGATCAGAAAGCCTATAAATTGTTTGATCCAAGTTCCCATAAACTATTTGCAAGTCGTGATGTGCTGTTTCATGAGCATGCTGATAAAAGTAATACAAAGAATGATGCATGGCATATATCTAATGATGCACATGTCAAACTTGATAATTTGATTAAGCAGGAACAGGAACAGGTACAGGTACAGGTACAGGATCAGGATGAGAGCAGTATGAGCACATCCAGCAACAGTGAGTCATCAAAAGAGGGTGATTCACCTCAAAGCCGAAGAATCATGGATGGAACACCCACAGGCATTGAAGCACCAAGAAGGTCAACCAGACAAACTCAGCTTCCTGCAAGGTATAGAGATTATGCCTTAATGTATAATATAATGAATGTTGAAGAACCAATTGACTATGAGCAAGCTAAACAACATGAACAATGGATTAATGCTATGAATGATGAGTATGCTTCTCTTATGAAAAATCAAACATGGGAATTAGTGGAACTTCCTGAAAATAAAGTTCCAATTGGAAGCAAATGGTTGTACAAATCAAAATTTAAAGAAGATGGTACAATTGATAAATTTAAGGCAAGATTAGTAGCAAAAGGATATGCTCAAAAGGAGGGAATTGATTATGAAGACACTTTTGCACCAGTAGCTAAGTTGAATACAATTAGATTACTGATTGCCTTAGCCACAAAACATAATTGGAATATACATCAGTTGGATGTCAAATCTGTTTTTCTAAATGGTGATTTAAAGGAAGAAGTTTATTTGGTTCAACCTGAAGGGTTTGTCAAACAGGGACAGGAGCATCTGGTTTGCAGGTTAAGAAAGGCATTGTATGGTTTGAAACAGGCACCGAGATCATGGTATGTAAAGATTGATACCTTCTTTCTTCAGAATGGATTTGTGAAAAGCAAAAATGATCCTAACTTGTATGTTAAGAAAGATGGAAAAGGAAATGTTTCTTTAATATCTTTGTATGTGGATGATCTCATTATCACAGGCAGTGCTCACAAGTTAATTGAAGAAATTAAAGTTCAGTTGTCACAAGAATTTGAAATGAAAGATTTGGGTGAATTGCATTATTGTTTAGGAATTGAGGTATGGAGAGAGCCTGGTAAAACTTTGATCACTCAAAGCAAATATACAAAGGAGATTCTTAAAAAGTTCAATATGACAGATTGCAAAGCTATGTCAACTCCCTTAGAACAGAATGCAAAGTTGTACAAAGAAGATGGAACAAAAGAGGCAGATGGAACATTATATCATCAGCTAGTGGGAAGTTTGAACTATCTCACCACTACCAGACCAGACATTGCATACTCAGTCAGTATTCTTAGTCAATTCATGGCTAAGCCTTCAGGAAATCACTGGAATGCTGCAAAGAAAGTTCTCCGATACTTAAAGGGAACAATGAATCTTGGTATTATGTATACTGATGAATCTGATGTTGCACTGACAGGTTTTTCTGATTCAGATTGGGCAGGAAATCCAGATGACAGACGATCTACCTCTGGCTATGCATTTCATATTGGATCAGGGGTCGTATCTTGGAGTAGTAAGAAACAGCCAACCGTTTCTTTATCATCAACAGAATCAGAGTACAAAGCTTTGACCAATGCCACCTGTGAAGCTATTTGGTTGCGGAGAATTCTTGCAGATCTTGAAGAAGCGCAAAGTGGTTCAACATGTATCAATTGTGATAATCAGAGTGCTATCAAATTAGCACATAATCCAGTTTACCATGCTAGAACAAAACACATTGAGTTACAGTACCACTTTGTACGTGAGAAAATTGAGTCAAATGAAATTGAATTGATATTTTGTAACACCAAGGATAATGTGGTTGATATATTTACTAAGCCCCTTGGTAAAATCAAATTTGAAGTTTTTAGAAGTCAGTTAGGTATTGTAGAAAATCCATTTCTCCATTAAGGGATGAGAATAATGGAATAATTAGTTGTGAGTGGTTGAACGAGAGGGTGTAATTAGGAATTGGTTGCACATATTCAGGTTTGTTTCCTCGTTTTCAGGAGGATTAGGTGAGTGCAGTTCCCTATATAAGTGTGATGTAATTGAGTATTGAATTCATTGAGTTGTGTGAGCTTTGTCTCACGTTTGCTGGTGTTTTTGGCTATGTATTTTTGTTAATTATTTGTGGGTTTTGAGCACCCTATGAAATGTGTGTTTCTCAATTGATTTTTTTTCTCCCCCATCCAAATAATCATAATCTCCATGATGTTGTTCAAAGAAGATGGTAGAATATCACACTGATATCTCCTTGAATATTGATTCTAGTTTATTTATGAGTTCAGTGATAAAAATATGATATATTGTAGATTCTATAATGTACTTTTACCTACTTGGAAAAGTCTACTTTAACATTACTTTAGCCTCTTGATTCCTAATACCTTCAAGTCCACATCTGTCCACATCCTAAGTGCTACCTCTACTTGAATCTACATTCATCCACACTTCCATAGGCATGTCTTTGCACCTTTTTGGTGCAAATGCTAGTTCAAAAATGTGAATCTGGATATTAGTGAAATTAATTAGTAGATATATTTAGGATTGCTTTACAGAAGGCTTTTATATTAAAATTTGATGTAAATGTTTTGGGGTTAACTTTGTTTTTCCAAGCTCTTGAAGTTTTAAAATAGGTTTGTTTGCATCTCAAGAGTTTTTCTTTTAGTTTTAAAATAAGTGTGCACCTCAAGAATTTTGATTCCTCCCAGAAATAAATGTAAGTGAGTTTTAAAAAAACATTATAAGAAAATAAAATACCATAAAATAGTCTAATTTCTTTTGCAGAATTATTATTTTTTAAATCATTTTATTTAAAATTTAATATTAAAATCATAATATTAATCTTTGACATTATATTAAATATTTGAGAACGTTGAATATTTAATTTTTAAAATTATTTTATTTAAAATTTCATATTAGAATCATAAATATTTATTTAAAAATGTTAAATATTTATATTAAAAAACTATAATTTTAACAAGTCTGAGAGTCAATCAGGGTAAATAAATAAGAAAGTGAATCAACATACACTATAAAAAAAAATCAAGGTAAATAAATATATGATAAAAAAATTATGGGAGGAGAAGAACCTACGAGCAAAATTCCAGAATTAATTTATATTATCAAACACTTTCATTTTATAATTTATTATATTTTATTAATTATTAAAAAAAAAATCAAAATATATCTCTTATTTTATTTAATCAGAAAAATTTTAAATGTAAATTTTGTTACAAATTAGAAATTCAACATTAAAAAAAAATTCTTTTTAATAAGTATTTTATTTTTCCAATTAAAAATCATACATAATACATGCAGTTATAATTTTAATGAAATTTATGTTATTCACACAATTATATAAAAGTAGAAGGCTATGTTAAAAGATAATGGAGAATCCTTAATTTGTGAGAGTTGGTTCACTGAACCTTGGGATAGGAATTAGTTTCTATTTCTTAGGATTTGGTTCTAACTTCCCTAGATTTATGTGTGCTATATAATGATTGAGTTGTATTGAGAATTTAGATCGTTCTGCAGAATCAGACTCTCCTCGTTCAATCTCGATTCTAGAGATGACCAGTTTTTTATTAATGAATTCAATCTATCATATTTTTATCATGGTATCAGAGCTCCAGGGCCGAATCATAGCCGAAGTGCTTTGATCCCTGTGGGTATCCAGGTGGAAGAGGAGAAGCCCCAGATGACTGAGTCAATTTTTTATTTATTTATTTATTTTTATTATTATTATTATTATTATTATTATTTTCAGGAATTGATTAGATTTGCACGTTTTTCAGAGGAGGAATTGCGTCGATCAGCGTGAACTCGTGGAGGGAATCTGCACCGATAAGCGCTGATATATATTGGAGAACTCTGCCGATAAGCTAATCTCTTATACAGTTTCGTCACCGGCACGATCAACGTGGAAAATAGTCTAGAAAGCGCGTCGATGCGGGAAGAGGAGATCTGAAAGCATATATGTGCCAGTGTGTGCCCACTGATGAAGGAAAGAGATCTAAGACAAATCTACTGTTGATGAAATTTCGTCGATGAATGAAGAGATCTGAGACATATCTACTTCCGGTGAAATTTCGCTAATGAAGGAAGATATCTAAGACAGATCTACTACTGGTGAAAGTTCGTCGATGAAGGAAGAGATCTCAGACAGATCTATTGCCAGTGAAAGTTCGTCGATGAAGGAAGAGATCTAAAATAGATCTACTGCCTGTGTTAGCTTACCGATGAAGGAATAGATCTTAAGCAGATCTGTTTCTAGTGTAAGCTTGGTGCAGAGTAGCCAGAGAGCCCGTGTTGAAGAAAGCACCATGGTGGAGCCATAGACATCGTGCCGAGAAACAGAACAGGTAGTGGCAGAGGAGTTGAGAGCCCGTGTGCATAGCAACCTGCTAGATTGATCACAGATCAGGCAGA
Source organism: Pinus albicaulis (assembly GCA_034641835.2). Lineage (NCBI taxonomy): Eukaryota > Viridiplantae > Streptophyta > Pinopsida > Pinales > Pinaceae > Pinus > Pinus albicaulis. The sequence goes on along the minus strand of CM076575.1, from coordinate 7,511,890 downwards.
TCTATATCGTGATATTTCCATTTTTTTTGTGAGGATCTTGGGTAGATCCATTTTTTTTGTCAATTACTCGAAGTTTTTTTTTAGAATTTTCAAGATGAACAATCAAATAATTGAGGCTTACTTGAATGAGAGAAACAAGCTCGATGGTTCCAATTACTCTAATTGGAGGTTCAAGATGCAGACTGTGTTAGAAGCATAGGGTGCCTGGACGATTACAAATGGGGATGAGCCAAAGGCAATAGTAGGAGTCGGTGCAACCACAACGATTCAATACTGGGAGAAGAGAGAGAACAAGGCAAAGACGTTGTTGAAAATGTCAGTAAAAGACTGCATGATACCTCATATCAGAGAATGAAAATCTGCAAGCAACATCTGGATGGTGTTGAAGGATATGTATGAGATCAGGAATACAAATCGTCTCCTATTCTTGAAGAGCAAGATCCTCTCCATAAAAATGGAGGAGAATGAAACACTTGCTACTTTCGTATCTCGGATCAAGGATCTTAAGAACAAATTGGCATATATGAGTGAGACAGTTACAGAAACAGATTTGGTCACGATTACCAAATGTTTATCATTGGGATAAATGTGAGGGAGAAAGCCCCAAAATTTTAAGAATTGACAGGAATCTTAATGCAAGAAGAAGAAAGAAGATCGACTCTAAGACCCCAGAGTGTGGATCTTGCGTTAATGGCAAAGAAGAAATCCTTCAGAGAAAAAGGAAATTCATCGTATCAAAGCAGAGGAAACCCACAAAAAATACCGTATCAATTCTGAGGTATGTACCCGAATAGGAACGATTCAATATTAAAATGTTTTTACTATGGTAAAATCGGTCATATGGCTAAGCATTGCAGAAATAAAAAATTTGATGAACGACAACATAGATATAAGAGACATGCAGGTCATTTCGCAAATGATGACCATGATCAAAATTTCAGATTGTTCATGGCTTACTCTGATGAAAATTTCGAAGCAGACATTTGGTATGTGGATTTGGGAGCGTCCACCCACATGACAGGGAACGAGAAATGGTTCGAAGATTTCAAAGAAACCAACAATGAAGCAAAAATCTATGGAAACGATAGAGGTTATGAGATCAAAGGGTACAGGAACATTCTTGTTATTTTGCCTGATGGTTATATCAAAAACATTTAAAACGTGATTTATGTACATGGAGTTACAAAGAATATGATTTTTGTATCCATGATTACAATTTAGAACCTCAAGGTAGAATTCTTTAAATCTCATTATTATCTTAAAGATTTTTTGGATGGTATGAATACTATTTCTTCAGGAATTCAAACAAGAGGTTTGTAAAAATTAAATGTGAGGACAACACCACATCGAGCTTTGATATCATCGAGTTTAACTATAGAATATTTATGGCACTAGAGACTTGGTCACATCAACTTCAACAATATGTTGTTACTCCAGAAAAAGGGAATGGTAAGAGGTATTCCTATTTTAAAACAAGTGCATCATGATTGTGAAGTTTTTGCATTAGGAAATATGCATAGAGAATAATTCTCCGTTCGAGTAGAAAATAAAAAGAGAGATATACTTGAATTAGTGCATACTAACTTATATGGACCTATGCAAACAAGGTCATTAGGAGGTGCATTGTATTTTCTACTGTTTGTTGATGATTGCATAAAATTTTCTTGGGTATAATTTCTTAGTAAGAAAAGCCATACATTTGAATATTTTAAGCAATTCAGAACTATGATTGAAAAGAAAACAGGGAAGTATATAAAGATTCTTTGCTCCGATCAAAGGGGAGAATACAGGAAGGATGAATTCACCAAGTATTGTAAAGACCATGGAATATTGCAGCAATTCACAGTACCCCATACTCCTCAGAAAAATGGAGTAGCGGAAAGGAAGAACAACACATTGGTGGAGTGTGCTCGGAGCATTTTGAAAGGTAAGGATATTTCAAATGGTTTTTGGGCTGAAGTGTTGAATACTACAGTTTATTTGAAAAATAGGAGTCATTCAAAAAGTATCGAGTTTAAAACTCCTTTTGTAGCATTGTTAGGATTCAAACCGGTAGTAAAACATTTGAGAGTATTTGGCTCTAAAGCCTTTTCCCATATTCGAAAGGAAGACAGAAGAAAATTAGATTCAAAAGCTATCAGATACACCTTTGTAGGATATGGTTCAAAATATACAGCCTATATATTATTTAATCCCTACACTCACAAAATTTGTGTCAATAGAGATGTCATGTTCCATGAGCAGGTCTATGATGAATCTGATAAAAGAAATGAGGAATGGGATATTCATTTGTTGGTGGAAGGAAGTGAAGAAGCAGGTGACAACGATGAGAAGCAGAAAAAGGGATAAGAAGAGAGTTGAGATACATGAATCGAGTCGAGCCCTTCAAAAAGGAAATTAGAATAGGTTGGAAGCCACACCAACGCTTAGAAGATCGGGTAGGCAGACTCAATTTCCTGGAGATATAGGAAAAATTCCTTTATAACTAGTATGATGAATGTTGTACAACCTTCTAGTTGTAGAGAAGCCAATCAATGTAGTGAATGGAAATAACTTATGGAACAGGAATATGAATCAATTCTCAAAAAAAAAACTTGGGAGCTAGTTGAACTGCTTGAAGGGAAACAAACCATAGGCTGTAAATGGTTGTATAAACCCAAGTTTAATGTAGACGAAAGTATAGATAAACTAAAAGCTAGATTGTTAGCAAAGGGGTATTCACAAAAAGAAGGTATTGATTATGAGGAAAACTTCGCCCCCATAGCTAAACTAAATACTATCATAATGATGATTTCTTTAGCTACTAGAAATCACTGGATGATTTACCAACTAGATGTAAAGTCTGCATTTTTAAATGAGGAGTTGAAAGAGGAGGTTTACTTAGAGAAACCTGAGGGGTTTTTCCAGAAATGGAAAGAACATTTAGTCTACAGATTAAAGAAAGCTTTAAATATGGAATAAAACAAGCACCCAGGTCATGGTATGAAAAGATAGATTCATTTTTTCTGCAAAACAGTTACAATAGAAGTAAAAATGACCCTAATATGTATATTGTGAATGATGAAAAGGGGCGTATAGTGTTGATTTCTTTGTACATAGATGAAATAATTATTACAAGAGATGATGTTGATCTAATAAAAGAAATCAAGGAGAAAATGTCACAAATGTTTGAAATGAAAGACCTTGGTGAACTAAGATATTGTTTGGGTCTTGAGATCTGGAGAGATTCAGGACAAAATTTTCTATCCCAGGGTAAGTATGTCAGGGGTCTACTAGAAATATTCAATATGGATCAGTGTAAGACTGCAGCAGTACCATTACAACAGAACATTAAACTTTAGAGTGAGGATGGCTCTAAAGAGGCAGATGTGACACTATATCGATAGTTGGTTGGGAGTTTAATCTACTTAACTACTACTAGATCAAATTTGGCTTATGCAGTTAGTGTGCTAAGTCGATTTATGTCTAAGCCACTTGAGAGTCACCGGATTTTTAGCAAAACGTGTCCTAAGGTATGTACAAGGAACCTTAGACTATGGTATTATTTATACTAATTCTTATGATGTTAGATTGACAGGGTTTACATATTTCGTCTGGGCTGGAAATGTAGACGATCGAAGATCCATAACAGGCTATGCATTTAGCATTGGATTCAAGGTGATTTCACGGAGTAGTAAGAAGCAGAACACAATTTCCTTGTCCTCATCAGAAACAACGTATCAAGCAACGCGTGTAGCAACATGTGAGGCAGTTTGGTTGCAGAGACTTCTCTAGGATGTCAGGGAAGAACAGAAAGATGCAACAACTATTAGATGTGATAACCAGAGCTCAATCAAACTGGAAAATAATCCGGTGTTCCTCAAGAACACTAAGCACACTGATACACAATTCCACTTCGTCGAGGAGAAATTTCAATCTAAGAAAATCCATGTTGTATATTGTAAAACTTGTGATAATTTTGCCTTCATTTTCACTAAGCCTCTTGGAAAAAATAAATTTTAAATGTTTAGGGAGATGTTAGGTATATTTGTGAACCCCTTCTCCATTAAGGGGGAGTGTTAAAAGATAATGGAGAATCCTTAATTTGTGGGAGTTGGTTCACGAAACCTTAGGATAGGAATTAGTTTATATTTCTTAGGGTTTGGTTCTAAATTACATACATCTATGTGTGTTATATAATTATTTAGTTTTAATGAGAATTTAGAGCATTCTGTAGAGTCAGACTCTCCTGGTTTAGTCTCAATTCTAGAGTTGACAAGTTTTGTAGAAATTATATACAAGATGCATGTATATATCTAGATTCTCCTGATCTAACAATATTTATCTTCTTGCTAAATACAGAATCCTTCCACTGTTAATCTTTTGTGGAAATTTAAACTCAATTGCAAACACATGAAGCAATAAAAACAATTACACATAACACAATTGTTTAACGGGAAAGCCTGAAGCTGAAAACCCCAACTATCATATATTATGTATCATGGAGATCATGTAACAATCTCATACAAAGCTTAGTACATCAAGATTTCAGTACAATCAATCGTCACACACTAATAAGAAGAAATCTGCAAATCCATGCACTGATTTCTTACCACCTGATAGCCTGCCTCCACTGCGCAATCCCTGATGAAGAAGACCCCTGAATGAATTTGAATATACCTTTCTTGCACTGCGCAATCCTCATTGGCAACTCCAATGTGTGTGTGGTGCAATCAATGCATCACTATAGTCACAACGAATAGTCCATCTTGCCCTTTCACCTGCCTCTCCACTCGGTCTCCACTGGAACTGACATGCACTGTAGTTAACTGATATATTTGTTCAGTTGATTAATGAGTTATTATTTGTGACTTAATTAACTAATTAACTCACTCCACTCCCACTAGTGTATCATTCAGTTAGCCTAGATACAACTAGCTCAACTGGGTTTAACTCCATTAACTGAGTTATACTGAATAACAACTCCACGAACTACTCTTCCAACTTTGTCATAACTTTGCCACTTCAGTTCTATCTAAGTCCTCCATGCATGAACCACCAGTAAACCCTAGGAATTACATAATTCCTTCAACCCATTGATTTTCCAAATCTGTATATTGAAATTAAGTGCTCTAAGAGAATAAGTTGATATTTAGAGTCTGATTATTATTAAGAGCTAATAATAATCGCCACTTCTATTTTTAGATCGACGATCTATAAATAGACTTCGCCCAATATTCTAAAAATAGAAGTACATCTATTTTTCCAACTTGACCAACCATCCACAAATAGCATCCTGCAACTCATAGAATATGATCGACATGTCTAAAAATAGACATAGTCTAAAAATAGACTTTGCGCCAAAAATAGCCTGCGGGCCCACTTAGTGAAGGCGACTCTTTTCACTAAGCTCATCATCTTGTTGAATATCAACACTCCCTCTCAACAAGATAGGGATCTTCATGCACACAATCTATGATGTGATACGGATATCAATATATTTAGATCTCATGAGTAGGTTAATGAGAGTTTTAATGAAATAAGTTATCGTAATGTATCCTTTGTAGGATCTAGTGGGAACAAACCGACAGGATCTTCCTCATCCAAATAGCCTCACATGCGGCCGACACTTTGTAGACTGCTTCCACTGGTAGGTGCCACGGAATGTTTGTTTCTGATGTACCAACGAAAGTTTGCTATAGATGCGATGCGAAAACACTCTCGATGGTCACCCCAAAGCAAACCGAGCTTGCTTTTGATACGCATCACGTCGCAATCATACAGCACAAATCATCGTCTGTGTGTACAAAAAGCCATGCTGGGATGCTTTTGAGATATCTCAGGACATGCTTGCCTTCCTTCCAAAAGAGCTTGGTAGGCTTAACCATCGCTTGTGAAAGTTGGTTCACCGCATAGCATATGTCTGGTCTTGTATTAACTAAATACCTGAGCAAACCCACCAATTGTCGATAAACAGTGGCATCCACTACCTCTGCCGATGTAGCATCCTCTTTCCTCCAATTTCCTGGAAGAGGAGTGTCAATAAGCTTGTAGCCTTACATGTGAAACTTCTCAAGTATCTCTTGGGCATACTTGCCTTGAGACACAAACAGTTCACCTTCCCACTGCCATATTTCCAATCCAAGGAAATAATGAAGGAAGCCCAAATCCTTCATCTCAAAATACTTTCAAGATCTGCCTTGCATGAGTGTATCAACTTCTCATCACCTGTTAGTATTAAATCATCAACATAAAGAACAATGATTAAAATCTTACCCTCCACCAAAATTTGGTACAGGTTTGCATCCACCTCACTCTTGCTGAAGCCAAGTCTAGTGAAATATTTTTCGATCCGTGTGTACCAAGCACGAGGTGCTTGTTTCAGCCCATACAACGCTCTTTTGAGCCCGCAAACATGCGAATCGCTGCTGAAGATCTCAAATCCTTCAGGCTGCTCAATGTACACCTCTTCCTCAATGATCCCATTAAGGAACATAGTCTTCACATCCATCTGATGAATGTGCCAACCCATCTGTGCTGAGAGAGCAAGGATGGTCCTTATGGAAGAATACCGTGTGACAGGTGCAAAGCTTTCTTCATAATCAATCCCCTCTTTCTGTGAGAAGCCCGAGGCAAAAAATATTGCCTTATACTTCTTGACGCTCCCATCAGCAGCTTGCTTTACCCTGTAGATCCATCTTGATCCTACAACTGATTTACCCACCGGCCTTGGAACAATATCCCAAGCACTATTTCTGACAATGGAGTCATACTCCTCCACCATGGCATCTACCCATGTGGGCTCCTACACTGATTCTTCAAAAGAAGATGGCTCTATCACGTTACACTTGTTTATAAGTGCCATGTATCCAGTAAATCGGTTAGGTGACTGTCTCTGTCTGCGCTGTGATGTAGGGAATGCTACATTCTGTGCCGCATCAAGCTTCAGTCTCTCAACTTCTATCGTACGCTTTCTACCTTGTCTGATGTTTGGTTCTGCATGAGTGGACTGCTCCACTCCATGAATCTCCTCCTGTGGCTGATCCACATCTAGAGGCTCATCTTTGGGAACAAGAAGTTCCTCCTCTGCATGAAAGTGTAGCTCCCTCTCAAGCAACAAATTCATGGCTTTCACCTTATTGAATTTTATATCCCGTTGCACCACAGTCATTCGACTGTCTGGAAAATACACACGATAATTATGGGGTGTTTCTGTGTACCCCACAAATATCCCAACTTCTGCAGTCGGCTCCAGCTTCTTCCTGGTGTTTTTTGTCACATGAATGTAAATAGATGAGCCAAAAATCTTTAAATGAGAAATATCAGGCTTCTTACAAGTAAAAGCTTCTTTAGGTGTACTCATGCCAAGTACTCTATGAGGACAACGGTTTTGCACATAAACCGCGGTGTTGCATGCTTCCGCCCACAAGTGCATCGGTAGGCCCTGGTCATGCATCATAGCTCGTGCAACACTCACGATCGTTCTGTTCTTCCTCTCCGTGACCCCATTCTATTGTGGGTTATGAGGCGCTATGAGTTCTCTTCGAATTCCTTCTTTGCTACAGAAGTATTTGAATTTTCCCGAGATATATTCACCACCATTATTGCTCGGTAGAGCCTTCACTTGCTTCCCCGAATCCTTCTCCACCAATGCTTTAAACTCACAAAACTTTGAGAAGGTTTCGCTTTTCTTCTGCATGAAGAAGATCCAACATCTACAAGAATAGTCATCAACAAATATAACATAATACCTATGTTTTTCTATTGAAGCAACCAAGAAAGGTCCACACACGTATGTGTGAATTCTCTCCAGGATCACCGAAGCATGGTTCTCCTTCTCATGAAAGGTGGTCTTCACAAACTTACCCATAGTACATCCCTTGCACTAATCTGACTGTGCAAGATTACCCTTGGGAATTCCAGTTGAAATCTGCTGCAAAATCTTCAAAGTGCCATGGTGAATATGGCCTAATATCCTGTGCCATAATTCACCCTCATCCCGACTCACCACTTCTTCTGCTTTGCCCATCATTGCAGTGCAACCACCTACCTCCAAATTGTAGAGATTCTTAACTCAAATCCATATCCTCTTGGTTTGACCCGTTGTTTTATGTCGCAGGAAAGCTTTTCCATCGCTAAAAACAACGTCATAACCTTTGTCTTCCAATAGTGCCATCGAGACCAAGTTATTATTCAGACCTGGAACATTCATAACATCTTTCAACATGAATTGGATTACCTGACTCCCTCTAAAAGGTAATGGTACCAATTCCGGTCTCATTGTATCGACCATCATCGCCCATCTCTATATGCATTTTAAGGTCCTTCTCCTTCAAGTCACTAAACAACTCCTTGTCTCCCGTCATATGGAAAGACGCGCCACTATCAAGATACCACACCGATCCCATTGAGCTTGAAACCAAGCATGTGATCAAAGAGAAATCAAGTTCAAATTGTGAGGCTAAGGCCTCTCCAGCTGCAGCTCCAGTAGCCTTCTTGTTCTTCTTTTTCTGTGGGCAGTTAGTGGCGAAATGCCCATGTTCGCGACAGTGAAAACACTTCACCTTGGACAAATCCTGCTTCTTGCCTTTAGCCTCGGATTTTGGATGGGATTTATTCCCCTTCCGCTTCCTTGCTTTGGCAGCCAAAGTGAAATTCTCTTCATATTCATTCTTCGGTGAAGAGCCATCCCTGGTACTTCGCCTTATCTCCTCCTGCACAAGATCCGACCAAAGTCGCTCCCATCCCAACAATTTCTCCCGTCCATTGACAGAGTATTCGTAGCTATGCCAACTCTTCAGAAGCCCAAGGAGAGCCAAGCTCACCAATTATTCATCATCAACAATAATCTCCACACTTCCCAGTTCATCCCTATAGTGGAAAAACTTTGTGAGATATTTTGGAATACTGTCGCCCTTCTCCATTTTTATTTTTCTGAGCTTATCTTTTAGCGCCAACTTCCTCCAGTCGCTGCTACTTTGGAAAAAATATGTCAATGCCTTCCACATTGAAAATGGAGTGGCTTTCCCATGAAGTTTGGACACAATATGGTCCTTCACACCTTCCAACAGAATTCTTCTTGTCTTTGCTACCTTCTTTTTCCATGCGTCATGTAATGCAACATCGCTAGTTCCCGGCTTAGGAACATCGCTATCGATGAACTCCTTCATTCAATTATCTTCCAACACCACCTCCATCCTATCCTTCTAGGCTATGTAATTCGAGCTTCCATCAAGGGCATACTCCAATCGCAACCCATTGAAAGACATTTCAATGTATACTCAACTGTCGCACCAAGAATTTTCTGCAGCAAATTCGAATTGTCCACCAGCACAAACTCAACAATTCTTCACAATTGAAATATTCAAGATTTAACACTGCTCTGATACCATGTAGAAATTATATAGAAGATGCATGTATATATCCAGACTCTCCTGATCTAACAATATTTATCTTCTTGCTAAATACAAAACCCTTCCACTGTTAATCTTTTGTGGAAATTTAAACTCAATTGCAAACACATGAAGCAATAAAAACAATCGCACATAACATAGTTCTTTAATGGGAAAGCCTGAAGCTGAAAACCCCAACTATCATATATTATGTATCATGGAGATCATGTAACAATCTCATGCAAATCTTATTACATCAAGCTCTCAGTACAATCAATCGTCACACACTAATCAGAAGAAATCTGCAAATCCATGCACTGATTTCTTTCCACCTGATAGCCTGCCTCCATTGCGCAATTCCTGATGAAGAAGACCCCTGAATGAATTTTAATCTACCTTTCTTGCACTGCGCAATCCTCATTGGCAACTCCAATGTGTGTGTGGTGCAATCAATGCATCACTATAGTAACAACGGATAGTCCATCTTGCCATTTCACCTACCTCTCCACTGGGTCTCCACTGGAATTGACATGCACTGTAGTTAACTGATGTATTTGTTCAGTTGATTAATGAGTTATTATTTGTGAATTAATTAACTAATTAATTCACTCCACTCTCACTAGTGTATCATTCAGTTAGACTAGATACAACTAGCTCAACTAAGTTTAACTCCTTTAATTGAGTTAAACTAAATAACAACTCCATGAACTACTCTTCCAACTCTGTCATAACTTTTCCATTTCAGTTCTAACTGAGTCTTCCATGCATGAACCACCAGTAAACCCTAGGAATTGCGTAATTCCTTCAGCCCACTGATTTGCCAAATCTCTATACTAAAATTAAGTGCTCCAAGAGAAAAAGTTGATATTTAGATTCTGATTATTATTAAGAGCTAATAATAATTGACACTTCTATTTTTAGATCGACGATCTATAAATAGACTTCGCCCAATATTCTAAAAATAGAATTTCATCTAATTTTCCAACTTGACCAACCATCCACAAAGAGCATCCTGTAACTTCTGAAATATGATCACCATGTCTAAAGATAAACTTACACCTAAAAATAGCCTGCAGGCCCACTTAGTGAAGGTGACTGATTTTCACTAAGCTCATCATCTTGTTGAATCTCAACAAGTTTTTTATTAATGAATTCAATCTATCATAATTTATCAAGCCATTAGGAATAATGAATCCTAATGCCACAATAGAACTTAATGGATAAATATTTTAAAACTAATACCATCACGATAGGAGTAGATAGTGGCTATTGCCCCAATCGTAGTATACTCGATCCTTACATATTTTTTGACATTCATAAATTTGGGCTCCATATGCATCAACCTTTTGATGAACCCAAAAAAACAAACAAGCATTGACTTATTATACAAACAAAGTATTTATGTTTTTTAATTTTAATATTTATTTATAGAAGAGAATTAATTTCAAAATAAAAATATTTGTTGGCATGGTGTTGCTACATAGAAACAAAAATATTAGAAATTAATAAAAATGACAATCAAAGAAGGAATACAAATAGAGACGCGGATATATAGTTTCTTGGGTTTAAAGAATGATAAAAATAATTAAAGGAGATGTTTGTATGGTAAATTTAAAGAATTCCATAAAGACTAATGAAAACTTATTGACATAAAATAAGAAGTTTATAAAGGAAGATGCAAAATGGCTAGTGGAGATCCTTATAAATGATGTAAGACCCACTCCCCCACACAAACAATTACCTCTCAATTGATTTAGATGGAATAATAGTTATATAGAATAGCAGTAGAAGCAAGAGAGAAAGATTTATGGTGGCCTGGTTTCACACTCAGACAGATTTCATGTGAAGGCCAAAACCTTTGGTTGGTTTCCTTCCCTCACACAGGAATTTCAATAGAATATCCTCTATTATACTTACATCCTCCTTAAGAATGGATAAGAGTAAATTGGACTTTGATGCCTCCGGTTTGATTCTTCAATATCACTTGATATCATTAGGTTTTATTGATCTTTTTAGATTTTCATGTTATGGTTCTTTTGAAATGTGTTTAAATATATTGGAAACTAGTTTCACAATTTTGTATTATGTATAGTGATCTATGTTATGCCACGAGAAAAACCTAAACATTGAGCAAGTAATAAGGGTTTTGAGTGTCGAAGAAATTCTAAAAACCTGCAACCAATACAAATTATTTTGAGGTTGCTCTACATAGAAAAGAAATCCAACTATGGATGGCATGGAATCAACTTCTACAAGTTACAAAACTAATGCAAACATTGTCTCTACTCGTTCCGAGATGAGTTTTGAACTCCTCAAAAACTTTGTTTGGAAATAAGGTACCAATGATGAAGCCATAAAAGAAAAAGAAATGTAGGTAATAGAGATAGCAGAATGTATAGAAGAAGCTAGTAAAAAGATAACAGACTTCGAAGAAAAACTCGCCCTAGTAGTTCAAGATGTATATAGAGACATCCAAGCACGACGTGTGAAGAAAGATCATAACCATTAAAAAAAATTACATGGAAAACGTTGAAGCAACTTATGAATCTAGCTAAGCATTTACATACATATATATAGGTCGCTACAAATTTAAAAGCTAAAAGGAAAGTATAACCGTCAATAATGTTCACACGAATCACATAGTACTGAAACAAACTTTGCTATGGAAGGGATAACATAGATTTTACGGATTTGGTCCATTCCCCTCCTTGTTGAAACCTCCTTAAGGGTTTTTAATCTTCTAACTAAATAACAAACAATGGACTATAACGATCTTTATAATCTTTTCCTAGATCTCTAGATTTTTTATTCTCTTTTTTTTATAAGGTTTTAAAGCAAGATATATTAAAACAATATTTGCAATATTTTATGATTTCTATGACTAGCTTAGATTTAACTTAACTCTCAATCTACCAAAAGTGAGGTATTAAATCTTTTTTCGAGAGATTAAATCTCTTTTATCTCTAAAATAGGTTTGCACCTCAAAAATTTTGATCTCTCAACACTTGGTAAATTCATAAATAAATCTAAGTTTAAAAAAAAATCATAAAAAAATAAAACCCCATAAGAAAATCTAATTTTTTTTCGAAGAATTATTATTTTTAAATAATTTTATTTAAAATTTAATATTGAAATCAGAAACATTAATCTTTAACATTATATTAAATATTTGAAAATATTGAATATTTATATTAAAAAACTATAATTTTAATAACGAAAAAATAAAATTTCAATAATTCTTTTATTACCAAATTTTAATAATAATTATTAAAAAAATCTAGTAAAATGTTTAAACTTTATTTCCATCTTTATATTTTGAAAATTTACTGCATTAATGTATTTATATAATACATTATTATTATTATTATTATTATTTTTTTTTAATGTTTTGGATTGATAGATGGTCATGGTTGTTAATACTCATAATCGTTCTAACTGAATAATAATTTGTATACTTTAATTCCAATAAAAGTAAGTACAAGTATGTCATTTTTTTCATCTAAAATTCACATTAATTTATGTTAAATATTTACATTTTAAATTAATTTATATTATCAAACACTTTCATTTTATAATTTATTGAATTTTATTAATTATTAAAAAATATTCAAAAAATATTTATTATTTTATATAATAGTAGATAAATTTTTTAAATGTAAATTTTGTTATAAATTAAAAATTCAACACAAAATTGTTGGGGCTTTCCATGGAACAAAGGCCCCAAGCTAAGTTGGATCTCGAATGATATTGATATTATATTGCTAGTTGAAACTTGGGAGCATGAAGAATCTAAGGTCCCTAACATATATAGCTTTGTACTATGGTCAATCTGGAACAAGCGATCCTATCGTAGAGGCATTGGGGGTATAGCTTGTTACATTAGGAATAGCATCTCCCCCCATGGTAGGCTTTATAAAAAAGACCCTTACAACCAATATATTTGGATAGAGTTTACTGACATTAATGATAAAAAAACATCCATAGAAATATGTTGTTTTTCCCCTATCAATTCTAACTTCTATAAGAAAAAAAAATTAGATAAAAATGGTCCTTACAATGGTTTAGAGAATGACATTTCTAGCCTAAGGAATGAAGGCAATATCCTCTTAATGGGTGACTTTAATGCTCGAACTTCAAGCAACCAAGCTATTCTTCTAAGAAATTATTCCAAACCTAATTCTCTTTGGTTAGACGAAGACCTTCCTCTAGCTAGTTGGTACAAAAGAAGCTCTGAAGATCTAGGGGAAAATTTGTTTGGGTCTGAGCTAGTCAAGCTCTACAGTGCTCAAGATCTCATAATTTGCAATGGTCTAAAGAAATGGCCCAATTCTAGCCATATGACCTGTATCCATGGGCTTGGTAGTAGCGTGGTAGACTATGTTATTTCCGATGTCCCTTTATACAACAAAATAATAAATTTTGACATCCTAAATGACTGCTAGGTTGACTCTGATCATAGACCTTTAATTGTAACTCTCAATTTTGTCATGCATAGAGAGCATATAGAAGATAATTCTTATAGCCATAAGAACTTAATCTTTGATGGAAATAAAAATGATCTTTTTCTAAATGACTTAAAAATTAATTTGCTTCTTTTATCTAGTATAGAAAACATAGAAGACCTCTATCATAATTTTACTACAACCCTCTCATATTCTATTAACAAGTTCTCAATTAAAGTTTCAAGTAACAAAAGAAATAGTAGAACCAACCCTTGGTATGATAAAGACTGTAAAAGTGTGAGGAGAGCAATTAAAGAAGTTGTTGATGGGTCTCTTAAAATTGACAAGATAAAAATATACAAAGCCCTAACTAAAAGGAAAAAAATGCAGTATATTCATAAAAGACAAGAAAAACTCTTACACCTCTCTAAGGTAGCTCCTCAGAAATTCTGGAGGAAGATTCTAACTAGAAAAACTAAAGATAATAATAGAATTTCTTTACAAGACTAGAATTCCTATCTTAAAAAGCTTTATGAATCTCTAAATGTCATAGATAACTTTGAAACCTTGCCCATAACGGAAGAAATATTCTCATTATAAGACAAATTTTGGGATTAAGCACCTCACAAATGGAAAAGCTAAGGACACTGAAGGTTACCAGGCATAAATCTTAAAAATTGGAGGTCCTGTCCTCATCCCTCACATCCAAAAGCTTTTCAATCAAGCTGTCAAGAAAGGGTTCCCTAAGCCTTGGACTCAAAGCCTCATTATTCCTATTTTTAAAAGTGGGGATACAAATAACCCATCTAATTATTGGACAATTATTATTAGCCCTCTCTTAGCCAAGTTATATGGTATTATTTTGGAAAAGAAGATGAGAATATGGCTTGAAAGTGAAGGTAAGTGGGCTAAAGGCCAAACGGGTTTTAGAAGGCAACACTCAACAACGGACCACCTCGTTACACTTAGGATGATTGTGGAGGAGTTTCATAATGATAAATCCAATCTCTTTTGTTTCTTTGTAGACTTTAGAAAGGCTTTCGATACAGTTCTTAGAAATAACCTATGGAATAGATTAGAAGAGCTAAAAGTTCCTTTCAAGTTGAGAGCTGTTGCTATAAGGTTATACGAGAATGTAATTTCTAAGTTTAAGAGCAATGAGGGGTGGTCGAAAGATATGAAGTGTAATATCCAAGTTAAACAAGGTTTCCCCCCCTCTCTTATCCTATTTGGCATTTGCATCGACAAGCTAGAAGGTTGTTTAGAGGAAGAAGGTTGTGCTGACAAGATCTTAGCTCGAATAGTTATCATCCTTCTTCTCTATGCTGATCATATTGTTCTTTTGGAAAGGTTCCCATCTAATCTTGATAATTAACTAAGGCTCCTTAAGGATTTATGCTCTACCATGGGTATGACTGTTAACACTAACAAAACAAAAGTTATGATTATCAAAATTAAGAAAGATGCTTATGCTAATTTTGTGTATGACAATAACAACTTGGAGGAAGTGTCTTCTTAAAAGTACCTAAGAATTTATATTCATCACAAGCTCAACTAGAACTATAACATTGAGAAGAGGATTAATGGAGGGTGGAAAACTTATTTTGATCTTGAAAATAATTGTAAAGAAACAAACATTGTGATGTGGGATAAAAAGAAGCTCCTCTTTGAAACTTTAGTCACTCTTGTTATCTTGTGTGGATGTGAGGTTTGCGGTTGTATCATCTCTAGAGAATCTTGGAGAAAGATTAAGCAAATCCAGAAGCGTTTTATAACATACAACCTCAAAATTAAAAGAAATATACTCTATCCTATTCTTCTTATAGAAGTGGATCTTTCCCCTATCAAGAGCCTAGCTATGACTAGGCTCCTTTTGTACAAGCACAAAATCAATAACATGGGTGACCATAGGCTTCCTAAGCTAGCTTTAAATTCCATCCAAAACCAACTAAGGCTCAAGTGAGGTTGGTATAAAGATACCAGGGCCTGGTTAAACCATTGGGAGATAGACGAAAATGTTGCATTGCAAATTATTAATAACATTAGAAATATTGTTACTTCTAAGTTTAAAGAGAAAATGTGGTGTGAGAAATATTTAGAGGCTAAAAGAAAATTAAGATATTATAAGGAGGTCATCAACCCTACTCTAAAAGATCAAAAGTATCTCTCTGTTTTAACTAACTTAAAGAAAAAAATTAATATGGCCAAGATAAGAACAAACTCTCATGATCTCCATAATGAAACAGGTCATTGGGCAGTTCCTAAAACACCATGGGTGGAAAGGATCTTCCATCTCTATGAGAATATGAACATTGAGTATGAAAATCACTTCCTCTTAGAGTGCCCTGCGCACACCCACATAAGATCTCAGTTTCATAATATTTGTTACAATACCAATCTTCCTAGCCTTTTAACATGTCAAAAGTATAGTGAGCTCGAGACGCTTCTCTCCAAGCTCTTTGAGCATAGGAGTACAATTTTAAAACAAACTAAATAATTTGTTTCTTTAGGTCCGATAGACCAAATTTTGGTCTGAGTGGACGTTAACCATCGTCATCATCATTAATTGATTTTTAAATTATATATTAATTTTTAAATAAAAAATAATTTAATTATTGGTTTCTTATTAATCTTTAAAAATAATATTGAAAATATAATATATAGATATTTTAGGAATAAAAAATATGTTAAAAATACAACAAGAAAATCTTAGTTTGACTTTTCCTTGGTCAAAATCATCAGCTGGGGGAGCAATACCATACCACATGCATTCATATTGGGGGATATATATTGAGTAAAAAATGACATAATATATTGGGGAATATATAGGGGGTAAAGGGTTTTTATATTGGTAGGTATAAAAAATAGAGCTCAAAGTTAATGAATAAATATAAAGGGGTATAAAAAATGTTAATGAAAAAATGAATACCTAAAATATCCATTGAAAGTAGGGATTTTTTAAATTGGGAAGGTGTATTGGGTTCATATTGGTAGGAGGTTAAATAATGAGATTTTTAGAGGTATTTTCCAATATGTAGTCAAATTAAGAGTATTGTTTAATATGCTATGAACGCACATTATATGTTAGAGGTTCATTGAGTAAATACCTTGTGGTCAAACTAGAGAAAAATCGAATTTCCACGTCAAAATAATCTTGGACGTAGTTAACTGAGGTGACATGGCTCTTGTCACTCAGTTGAATCAGTAAATTCGAGTTGGGGAAGCTTGAGTTCAGTTTAGTATGATTGATTGCTAATTTGTAGCAACCTATTTTAGTTAAGTTGAGTTATTGTCAGTTAAACTAGTTCTAATTGTTGGAGAAACTAGTGGAAGGTCAAGTTGTGGAATGTAACTTCAATCGCACTCAGTGTTCATCCAGTTAACTAATCAATTAACGTAAAATAACTAATTCATGTCGAGAATTTGAGTTACCTAGTTGAGATGGAGATTCCAAGCTAGTGTACTATCAATTGTAGACTAGTCCCATGTGTACAGGTGGTGCATGCAATCAAAGAATAAGCCTACAAGAATTGTGCAATCCAATTGAGTTATTTCCCTAAAAAATAGGGGCTAATTCCTCAAGGAACAATAAAAGGAATTAGGAGCTTGGAGGCTTGAAAATTGGCTAAGTATTGGTCGGAGTGAGTCTATGAGGCAGAGAGAGATACACTGCCCCATGAGTTCATTGCTCATGCTTGAGAAATCATTGTATTTCATCTCTATTCTTTGATTAATGCAATACATATAGTAAAGGATTTTGAGCAGTTTCTTTCCCCTAGATAATTCTATGTGCATGTATGATGTTTCATTTTGCATGTTAATGTTTTGTGTTCTCGATTGTGAATTTACTTTCTCAAATCAATAGAGTAGCTTCGAGTCTTGTGATTTAGTAAATTTCATGAGAATTTTTGAATCTACACATTAATTTCTTCATTGTAACAGAGATAGATTCACAATAGAGAAGATATTTTGAAGTTTTTTTTACAGGAGGATCGAATTTGCAGGATCAATTCTTCAGAGATAGAAGGATGGATTTATATGGACTAAGACTCGAGTATGCCCTCGATGGAAGCTCAAATTATGTTGCTTGGAAGGACCACATGGAGGCAGTGCTAGAAGATAATGGGTTGAAGGGATTTGTTGAGAGTGAAATTTTGAAACTAGCAGTAGCTGATACTCATAATCTAGCAGAATGGAAGAAGCGTGTAGCTTGGGTGGGGAGAATCATATTAGAGGGAGTACGAGACCATGTTGTCTCAAATATCCACGGGAAAGAGACTCTGTATGCAATGTGGAAAGCATTGACATATATGTTCCAGAACAACAATGACCACATGAAACTAGCACTCAAGGACAAGCTTCGAAGCATCAAGATGCAGAAGAATGACTCAATTCAACAGTGTCTGAGCAGGTTCAAAAAATGTCGGGATGAACTTGCAGGAGTTGGTGTCACAGTACTAGATGATGATTCGGTGAGACTGTCCCTTCTAGGCCTTCCCAAGAGTTGGCACAACTACCAAGGTTCAATGAATGAGAGGGAGAAACTACCAAATTGGGAACAACTCTGGTCCAATTTGGTACAGGATGAAATAAGGAAGAATACAAGAGACAAGACTTCATCCAAGGGAGAGGATGAAGAAAATTGTGCCTTGGATGGAAAGGCAAAGAAGGGAAAAGGGAAGAAATCCAAATCTAAACCAGAATCCAATTAAGGGGGAAAGAAGAAAAACTTGTTCAGAATCAAGTGCTTTCATTGTCATGAATTTGGACACTATTCCTTGAAGTGTCTTCACAAGAAGGCAAGAAAAAAGACCTTAGGAGGAGAGGTAGGTGAAGCTTTGGCTTCACAATTCAAAATTTAATTCACCCACATTGCATGCATGGTGAGCACAGTGATGGGAAGCATGTGGTATCTGGATAGTGGTGCCTTGTTCCACGTGATGGGGAATAGAGAATTTTTCAGTGACCCAGAGGAGAAAGATCTCCATATTCACATCGAGATGGGAGATGATGGAAGGTACAACATGAACGAGATTGACACAACCACCTTTTAGAGAGGGAGTTGGATTCCCCTCTCAAGCTAAAGTATGTGATGTTTGTACGGAATGTGATGTTTGTACGGGGTCTAAAGAAAAATTTGGTTTCCATCGTGGTGTTGGAAGATCATGGCTACGATGTGATATGTAGCAAAGGAAAGGATTCTGAGAAACATCACCACGGAAAGTGAACAATATTGGGGTTCGAGTGAAGAACTCATACAAGTTGGATGTGGAGGAAGTTTGTCTTTGCTTTGAGCACAAAGGTGGAGAAGCTACGGTCCAGAGATGTCAACGAATTATGGCATAGGATACTTGACCATTATCACCATGGAGATTTGAAGATCATGCAACAAATTTCTACATGACTTCCCAAGTGTGCACTAGATCAATGTGATACATGCAAAGGGTGTACATTGGGGAAGTACATTAAATACACATTCAATGATCGGGAAAACAAGGCGCATGTCTGATCCTTAAAAGGATCCACTCTGATGTCTGTGGAACTTTCTCGAAAAACTCCACTTCCAAACACATGTATTATGTTATATTTGTAGATGATTTCTATTGGAAGTGTTGGATATTATTCATGCATAAGAAAGACCAGACATTCTCCAAGTTTTTTGAATTTAAAACACTTGTTAAGAAAGAAATTGGCAAGAAAGTGAAGGCTCTCAGGAGCGATCACAAAGGTGAGCATGTGTCAAATGAGTTTAAAAATTTATTTGCAAAGTAAGGAATTCGACGGGAATTGACATCACCCCACAAACCATAAAAAAATCGTGTGGATGAGAGGAAGAACATAAGTATTGTGGGAGAAACAAGGGCAATGCTGCATGACGAAGGCCTACCTCTACACTTGTGGGGCAGGCTTATGAAACACAATGGTCTATTTGCGAACATGAGTCCTCATCGTATTTGATGCAAGAGCATCCTATTTGATTTTCATTATTTAATTGAGTAATTGGGGGGTGATGTATTTTTAATTATTTTATCAATTATTATGCTCATTTTTAATAAATTGAGAGGAAAATGTAAGTGTGAGGATTATTGTAAATATTCTTTTAATAAATTAAGGATATGAGTGGAATTGAATTAGGTAGTTAATCTAGGGATTAGGAATTCCTTAAACGGGACTTAGTTGAGTCCAAAAAAAGGATAAATCTATTTTAGCTTTTGGTTGAGATTTGTGTGGAGGAAATCATGGATTGAAATAAATTCATATTTATCTATAAACAGGAGGATTGTGTTAGGATGAAAAACAATAAGGAATACAGAGAGAGAGAGAGAGAGTGGAATGGTGTGAGAGTTTTGAAAAGGCCAAGAGCTGAGAGGCCCACAAATGTAATATTCGGGCAATTAGTTTGTATCTATAATTTTCTGGTTATTCTTGTATGCCAGTACTGGTTTGTGTTGGCTCTCTTTCCTTTATGTATATTTTGAGCTGAATCAAATATATTTTTAATGAATAATTAGATGATAATTTTCATACTGAATGAAATACACACTCTATTATATGCAAGGATCTATTTTATAGCAGAATCCTGGCATCACTTGGTATCAGAGCATAAGGTTGGAGAAGACTGTGTGGGATTTGATTTGTTGCAAATGTATATTCTCTTTAAGAGTCGACCTTGTGAAGATGTGTTATGAGCTTGAATTAGATTTCATACTGCGTTAGCAGTTGAAATGGATGATTCAATTTTGTTTTAAAACATATGCACGGTGTGCAGCCTTAACATATTGTGTGAGTGCAGCATTAACATCTACCATGAGATTGCAGTCTTAACTTGTTGTAGTGGAGTGCAGAAGAGAGTAAAAGCACGATTGAATATTGAATACCGCAGACTTGTATTGACACAGCCACGGCGGAATGGTGAAGTGTAGCTAGCGTAGTCTGCACGCTGTGGTTGGGTGTGCGGATCAAGCTTCTTGGAGACTACATGAAACATTAAACAAAGTCCCTGTGGATCACAGTGCGTGGCCAGGTGTTAGAAAAAGTGTACACATATCGTGCATTTCGATATTATATACACAGTCACTGTGAAGCAGCGTGCATTCTAGTATGTGTGGTTCAATTGCCCACGAGACTGCAGGAAATGTTAAACGCAATTTCTGTGGATTTATGGTGTAAGGCGTTTGGTTTTATGGTAACAGTAATATATATGCAGTGCTATTCCAAAATGAATACATTCAATGTTTCAGTCGTGTAATCTGGTTACATTTGCTTTGATTTTTGTGTGATGGTTTATGTGGACACAAGCAACGAAGGAGTTGTGGACTGTGGAGATGGGTTATGTGGCCAACATATACTAAATTCGAGACAGCATAGTCACAGCAGAATCGTGGAAGCAGTGGCATAGTCTGTTCTGCGTTTTGGTGTGTATGGTTGCAAATTCCCTGCAATCATTATAACTGCATTTATAATTGAATGCAATCCCCATGGTTCATCGTAATAAGCCAGCGTTTGGTATTGTGCAACTGCAATAATGCAGCATTTTCTTCCAGATCAACGACTTGTATGAAGGTGGAGTTGGGCATGAATTTAAGCCTATCGGTGATTTTTTTTTAGTTGTCGAGCCATTTGAAGTTCGATTTTTGCTTGAAGACGAGCCTCGCTGTGATTTTGGAGTGAAGTATTTCTTCATACAACTAGTCTCACAATTTGTTTTCTTCTTTGATCCACTTGCTAGAGGGGTTAAAAGCACTTTATAGTCTTGATCTATAGAGACGGTAGGACACGGTAGAATCAAGGTCCTGAATTGTGTGCCAAGAAGGTAGTTGTAGCCGAAGAAGCAAAAAAAGTGTCTTTGCTTCTCTAGAAACACATTTTGAAGTTGAAACTACATGTGTGTTCAACTGGATCTAAGGAGATATAGAGCCTGAGTTCATCTTGGGTGTTGAGAGACGTAGATGATAAGGAATTGAAGAGAAAAATGAGAGAGATTGGGGTAGCTATCAGGGCTGCAACTATGTCCAAATTATCACTTGGATCATTGATCTCTGCATTTCTCTACTACTCAAATATTGGAATCCAGGATTGAGTCTCCTCACCCTACCCATGCTGAAGCTACATAAGTGGCTAATGCTGTTCTGGATGGGACTGATTGTGTTATGCTTAGTGGTGAGAGTGCAGCAGGGGCATATCCTGAGGCAGCAGTGAAGAGCCTGTGACCAAATTAAAAAAAAAAATGTTCGATAAAATGAAGTTCAAAGCATAAAGGAGGCGTGGTAAATGTCGTGCAAAGGTATGTTAAGTAAAATTGTGGACGAGAATATTATATATTGACATTTTTGGTTTTCTTAACCAAAATCAAATTTATAGATAAGTATTTTTACGAGAATGATTTATAGATATGTCAACATGCGGTTCAAAATTAAAGTGAAAATGTTGTAAATGCGGAGGCATAAGGTTTTATCACCACAGTAGTTTTAAAGGAAATTAATTTCTGCATAAATAAATGGAAAAGGAGAATGCACAATCCTGGGTGATATAAAGAGAAGCATATATTTTATAATATATGAGATGGTTTATTATGCGTAGTGTGGGTTCTTCACAATCTTAGTTTCATCATTCTAGATCAAGGCTTGTAGTTGGAAATGGGATAATTCTTTTTATTTGTGTTTTAAGGTTGAAAACACAAGAAAACCGCAATTTCTCGATTTTGTAGAATCCTTGTTTTAACCATCATGTGGCGGCGCCTTAGGAGGTGTTGTTCAAGATGGACGTGTTGTTCGGGATGGACACAATGTACGAGTTGTACATTATTCATCAAAGAGGTTGAAAACATGAATAGCTTGTTCTGCGTACGAAGGTGAAGAGATGTGAATTGATGTACGCCAATTCACCCAGTGTGATAGCTAATTGAAATATTCGATTTTGGTCAATTTTGCGTTATGTAGTTATATTATAAATAAAAGTGAGTAGAGGGGGACATAACTCACTCAAAAGCAATAAAAGTCTTTGCTCCTAGTGAACACACGTTGTAACTTGAG